>QCXZ01000001.1:6369923-7569923 GCA_025024175.1 Rhyzopertha dominica | reverse complement strand
TCATTAAATTGTGAAACAGAAGAGGAAGATGGTCACAGATTCTAAAAGTAAGTATGAAGCCCAAATAAAGTATTTGCTTAATAAGATGTGAAAAATAAGGCCTTCAAACAAGCACATGATCGTTAACGCAAGCTCTGTTACAAAATGACCATCTATGATTCATAAGGATGTTAATTACGGCGTTGTTTCTCTACATCTTGAAGTAGGTATATGTTAGTAAAGTCTGCTCAATGAAGTGCCCTATTTGTACCAAACTACTGTTACAAGTAATGCGTTATTTATTCAGTATATTTGTAATACTAAAATGGAACACATTTATCACGATATAGAAGCATGTATATTTGTGATTGTCCTTTAAATTAAAATAAATATCATACTTTCGGTCTGCATTATATTCGTACATATAAGTAGGAAAATTTACCTTGTCAATGGACTTGTCTAGGTTAGACTGATTTAAATCGGATGATTTTTACTAAACCAATTACAGTTTTGCGGAAATGAATTGAGTGACATATTGCATTTTTAATTACAAGAAACAACGCTCTATAAAAAACAGGAAGCCACAGGAACACACTTGCATAAAATACATAGACATATCGAAGTGGGTTAATCAAAATTTATTTCTTTAACTTAAAAACAATTTATTTATATGTTTAAAGGACTTGTTTAAATGCAATATTTATACAATCTAATGAAAAAATATATATTTCATTAAAATTCGCATGCAGTTTGCTGCAATAACAGATATAATGAATTGAGCATATTAATTCTTTCAATCAAACAATTGTTTGATTCCAGGAAATAGCTGTTTCATTGGACTAAATCAATGACATCTTTACTGCTAAGAAATATTTATTTGGTATGCAGAGAATCACTTACTTCTTCTCTGATTCCAAACAAATATTTGTTTCAGTCAAATTTAATTATATGTTTATTCCAAACATCTTCATGGTTTAGTGAAACAAATACTTTGTTCTACAAAGGAAATGATTACTCTTGATTCAATAGTTTCGAAAGTTAATTTAAAGCTTTGTATATATTATGTTAAATAAATGTTATTTTAGCCGCTTCAATAATTTTGAGGGTTTGAAACAAACAAATCATTTACTTCGCCATATACAAACAAATAATTTGTAAATATATTTCTTTTCTTCCAAACAAATTGTTCTATCTGTGTAGTTACCAAATTTAGCTTGTTTTTCTAACAAAAACCTTAAATAATGTTAGCATTTAAATACGAATCCGTATAAACTCTCCTGGTGTTTTGTTTTCTTGTTTTTACATTGTTTTCAAACTGCAGTGAGCAAAATAAAAATAAATCTTTTAAACGCTACATGCAGAGTGCTCGATTTCCATAACATTTGACGGCTCGTTTCTTGTCTAATGCATCTTGAAATGCGTTCTATTCGACTGCATTCATTCCTAGACATTTCAAACCATCAGCAATGCATTACATGCATGAATATTTGTTGTTTCTGACATCACGTTATCCTGAACGTTATCATCGATAAAGTGAAATGTTTTGTGTCGTTCCTTCTATAACATGACATTTTAAGAGCTCGCGGTTCCAAACAAGTCTGCTGAAAAGTAGGGATGTACGAAGAAGACATTTGATATTTTGACGTTCTAGGAGACATAAGTCAATTCAGAAAATTATATCATTGGGCATATATTTCATATGGTGGCAATTTTTCTACTAAATAAAATGTTACCATGTAGTCATTCTTTACGACTGATCATGCACACTACTTAAACAAAAACGAAATGAAAAATGTTGATTAAGATGAATCGGTTACCACGGATATTTCCTTACTGAGAGTTAACTCAGAATTTAACGTTTAGAGGTGACAAGATAAGTAACCAATGAATACCAGTACTGATTGCAAATTTGGTGGAGGCGCCGGACCGCGAAGTCGAACGTTCGCATTAATAATGTCCAGACATTTGTCATACGTCACAACTTTACCTTTGGCAACACTGTCTCCCATTAACGCAAAAGCTCTGCCAGGGGAGTCAGGCATCTGCAGGCGACAGTGAAGGATCGCGTAGCTTGTACAACAAGGTCAACAAAAACCGACAGCGAAATCCGCATGGTCTGTTTTTGCGGCACCTCCGCGATATAAATTAGGTCTGACGATTTTTCCGGCCACCTTATACCCTGTTCCTTTGCTAACGCCAGAAATCAGGATTTATCGCGGATGAGAACCGACTGGTATAGTTTTTTTTTGTCTTCCTGTCCGAAACGAGGACAACGCTGAGGGCATGAAATACGAAGGGTTTGGACAGACTGAAAGAAGAGTTCTGAAATTTAGCAGACTTGGGTACTCAGTATACTACATTTTTGAGCAAGTAAAGCGGTTGCTGGCTACTTTCCATTAAAAAATTGGACTAAAGATGCCTATTACAAAACTTGTGCAAACTTTTCAAAACTACCTTACGTAAATAAATGCAGAATAATGCAAATGAAATCATTTTAAAAAGTTTATTTCACAAAAAAAATATTTCAGATAAGTAATATTTAGATTCTTTTTAACAAAACTGGATTTTGCGTCAAATTTTTGGCAGGCTCTTGAATTCGCAAATCTAGTGTCTTGTTTAGCTATTAAACTGCCAAATTTCTGATCTACAATACTTTCTTTCCTAGGTAGAACTACATATTACTTCTTGGACAGTTTGATTTCTTCAGTAACCGAAACAAAAAAAAACTATAATGATTGTTATATTTTTATGTCGATTTTATGATATTTAAAGCAACTGTCTTGAACAGCTGTTGCCTACATCTTCTTTCGAGGCAGATTTTTTTCTACTAAACATTACTTTGGAGAGATCGTAATCGTGCTTTTGTTCAGAACTGTAGAAACTGATTTGTTTCTCTTTTTAGGCCTTTGAGATAAATAAAACATAAGAACCAATAAATTGTGTCTTAATGAGCAGATTGATTTTGAATTCTTTGTTTTGAATAACTTCATTGATTTGTTTATTGGTCATAACCTCAATGTTTGTTTACATCAGACGCTGTGAATTACAGTGTTCTGTTTTATCGATTTCACTATCGCATTGACATATACCCCTTTTAGTTCATGGGCTTTTGGTCAGTGAAGCCATTTTGTCTTTTGCCATTCAATGTGAGGGTAGTCCCTTCTGGACTCCTTTTTAAACCTTATATTCGTATATATTTTCATTATGTTATAAATTGTAACATATAACACCCAGCCGTTTTGTGGGTGGCTTGCTTGCAATCAGGGATATTGCCGCTTCAGGACATTCCTCTAATAATCCAATGTTATTAAATGTATTGGGTGATTACCTTGTGATCCTTTTATATTTTTGTATTTGATGTAACCTTCAGAAATTAAGTCCCTTTAGGACTTTCCTATAGACCTTTCACATGAGATAGGACGTTTCATTTATTTACTTGTTTGTTTTCCACTTACGTGTTTTTGTATTATTTAGCTGATGATGACCTCTTGATAAGGTCGAAACATGAAATAATTTTAAAAAACCGAGGATCAAAATATCAAATATCAGACTTTAGTAAAAAATAATACAAGGATTGTACAGCTTTATTCAAAGACATTCACGAGAACGAAGAATTGCAATGGTTTACATTTTTTTCCAAAGAACAACGCCTATAACAGTAACAACCATGAATCAATTCATAAAGAAGTAAATTCTTGATTCATTTTCCTCCAATGTATTCTTAAAGTTTTCTATTTTTGTATCGAACATGAAACATGTACTTTGAGTTACGATAATGTTTTTAAAACATAAAGAGCCATAACTGTACTACCAAACAAACAATTTAGCAAATGCCCTATTGAGACAGCCCAAACAAATATTTGCGTGTTGGTAACGAGCTTCCGAACTCTAAGCAAATAATGATACATTACCAAGTAAATATCCAAATGGTTATAGTAACTAACATGCAAGGTTGCTTGTTTTAGTTCGGGAACACCTACGTGCTACACTAATTAATAGAGAAGTTGAATAACGGAAACAATCACGTCTGAGTGAGATTCGAAACCTTATTGAAGTCGAGTTGTATAAATGGTGGAGGAGCCGGATAACTAAGTTCATTGACAACTGAAATATAAAACTATATTACACATCTAACGGTKATGTAAAATGCTTTTTCTTTCTTTTGAWAWTGTTTTGTTAACACTAGTGATTTCATTAACCTTTTTTAAAATAAAGATATTAAATTTCAGCTAAATATCCARCCGTAATATTTATAGAAGTTACTTCTACAATATTTTTTATAWCTACTTCGGTCCACAGGCAAGCTACAAGGATATAAAAACAAGAAAAAAACACGCTCTCTCTAAAAACAAATGTAGCAAACCATTTTATAACGACAATGCTCTATTATCGTATTGAACCGTTGAATTTGCTGAATTATGTTGACAGGAGTATGGAGGTATTGTAAAATTGCGTTTATGCATTAGTTTCTAAAAACCATCCGCAATATTTTACCGGTTTGCGATTGCGTTCAAATTCAATAGTTCTATTTGGCCAGAGAAAACAATTTTTAAACCGTTCTCTATCCGGCGGGGTAATAAATGCCACTCCTTTCGAATTTATGAACCAAATTGCGGTTCAATACGAGACTAAATCCCCGCAATAACTTAAGCTGCCACTAAAAGGAACAGGAGATATAAAGGAGTAAAAAATTTCTAAACGCGCAAAAGTTTGTGTACGCTCGTTGCTGTTTAGCTACCGTAAGCTTCAAGGCACAGCTTTCGATATAAAAGGTTGCGTAATTATTTATCCGCGAGATAAGAGTTCTTGGAGTGGAAGCCGATCAATCTACATTAATTCCCTCTACACCTGCAGACCGCTAGGGCTCGTGTTTCTTTTCAGAATTTTGCTATTGTGCGCTGGAAACAAAGTGGGATGGTTTTCTTTAAATTAAAGAAGGATTTGTTTTTAGCGCACCATATTACAATCTGAAGCGTGATATCAGTTGGTTTTGTGACTATACAAAAATCATTTAGGTTCAGCCTTGAGTCAAGAACTATTAATCCTGCGAGATTATTCATACTGATATTTGTGGAACAGTGCTATATTCGTTTGAACTTGTGACACATTGCACAGTTAAAATTAGAGAACATTAATTTAAACTTATGTTCAAAAGTATTAGTTTTTTCTCATGTTTTATAAATACAAGCTGTATTGGCTTAACCATTTTGCTGCATCTTCTGTAAACTCGTGCAGTTTTGTAACGATCCTTCAAAACAAATTCCAGGACATTCCAAAGCCAAGTGGGAAACTGTCTGTTCATCGGCACCACATCTCTCACCTCGAGAGTTTTCTTCAACTCCCTACTGAGTCAGAGTTTTCCTGCATATTCCATGGTCAGTACGAATTCTGTTCAGATTGCACCATTTTCKTCTTTTAAGGGAAAAGCCAGCGACCTTAGTAGTTGGGTCTTTTATAATGTTGCAGTTCTTCACCTCTTGCGCTCTCCACTGTTCCTTCCATTGATCCTTAACAGTAAGGTTAAGTAACTTACTGGCAGTTAATATAGAAGGTTTTCCTGACTTTAATCTTAACCGATGTGTTGTTAGAGGAGCTATATCATCATGGATGGGGAGAGTGCCTGTTAATATGCGCATAGCCTGATTTAGTTGTACATCTATAAGATTTGTATGACGACTGTTTAGCCATACTGGTGCACAATATTCATCAGTGGAAAAAAACTAACGCAGCTACACTAATTTTTAATATTTTAGCATCAGCTCCCCAAGAAGTATTTGCAAGTTATTGCACTATGTTGACCCTCTTTTTAACTCTGACAGCATTTTCAGGTGTTTTTTATATGTTAATGATCTATCAAGGGCAACCCTTAGGTACTTTGGATAAAAATTATGCTTTAATGTAGTACTCTCATATACAACACCAAGTCGTTGCCGAGCCTGACGATTGTTTACATGAAAAGCTGTCACTTCTATTTTATGTGGATTTGGCTGAAGACCCCATTTTTTTAAATATTCACTGATTAACTGAAGGTGCTAATTGCATCCCTTGGTGGTGCAAATTAATATATTATATTATGCATAGTGATAATGAAATAGATTATGTAAAGGGATTGTTCAAGGAGCAATTTAGAAGGATTAGTATAACAGGTCAATTGTGAAAAGTGCCAGATCAATCTTGTTGGATACTAGTCTTCTTGAAACTCCATGGCAGAAGAAGTGAATACTTAACAACATACGAAAAATGGCTTGGTCAAGAACGTCCTTTGCATCACCTGAAAAAATTTGAATTGCAAGCTTTTGTTTACACACCGAAACATAAAATTATTATGGCTGTTCACGATAACTATAGTACCAATTACAGACTCTGTAACCCGTAAACAAGGAAGATATTAGTTTCGTGTGATGTTGTTTTCAATGAAAATGTTTCAAATGATAGGCGTTCTAAGGAATACGCATTTATTTAACAATTATGTACCCATATACAAGAGAGAATAGAAGAAGACCGACCGAATAAGATAAAAAATTGAAGAAAGCAAAGATGTTGATCCAGTAGAAAAAAAACACTAAATAATTAAGGAATGAGCATACTTTTAAACATGGGCAGAAGTTATAGATAATTTTTATTGTAGAATCACCTGTATATTTTATAAATGTTTAATTATTAACTATTTCTTCTTTTTCTAATTTTTTATTTATATAATCCATGTAATCCACGAAAACACAACAAGATAGAATGTTATGAACTTACTGAAAGTAAAGTTTAATTTATTTTCGAAACTGGCAGCAGTAGCCAAACGCATGGACTATGTGATCATCTCTGACCATCTGGCCCTAGGCGCAAGTAGTTATGTGTAGCTCTGGGCGATACCATTAGATAGGTATTAATATTCGGTGAAAGAATCACAAGCATCGAAAGTATCAAAGTATCGAACATACCGAAGTATTGAATGTGTCGAATATATCAAAGGTATCAAAGTTGCTTGACTATATTGTATAGGTGCTATAAATCAATGGTTAAGTTATTGAAATAGGAATAGTTTGGAATATGCCAAAGCGCATGTTATCAAGTGTTACATCAAGTTTTAGTTATAGTATACAAAATAAGTCAACTGCTTCTTACGCTAAATTAATTAACAATTTATTAATGATGTTATATTTAGCATCCCTGAAACAAAATCAATTTGCCAGTTTGCCAGCGCCTTTCGCCAGCGTAGCGACTGCAGTATGGAACAGTGGAATCACTAGATTATTGTATTTCTAATTCCAGTGCAACAAATCCCCTGGAATGCTTGACGTACCTTTCAACTTTGCATTGTTTTAATTTTTAATATTTTTATTACTATTAACACTGCCGATACTTTGGATGCTGCAATATCTATGAAGCTTCTCATACTTTAAATAAATACAATAATCGATTCTCAACACATATGATACTTTCGATACCTTTGAATACTTCCAATACTTGAATATCTCGATCAAGTGGTATCCATGCCCGATACCGGTAAAGGTAACGATACCTTGAGTAAGTATCGATACTCTGCTCAGCTCTTCTCAATCCTTGATGTTTTCAATATATTTGATAATTTCGGTACTTTAGATAATTTTGAATACTTTTGATACTTCGATACTTTTAAACACTTTCGATACTTCGATACTTTTGAATACTTTCGATACTTCAATACCACGACAATGTGGTATCAATACTCGATACCGCCAAAGATATCGATACTTTGAGTAAGTATCGATACTTTGCCCGGCCCTAGTTATGAGGTATGATGCAAAATAAGTGTACAATAACTTTTGTTCCTGAATCAAACAAGTAAATTTTACAATAATTATTATTTCGGTCACAACGTTGCTCCTCAACCGTTGCATACGTCATCCAAAAATTCTGACTGTTATTAGTTCAATAATTATGACTCGAACGCAAACTCAGTTTGCAAAAGCCATCAAAACATTCGAAGCCTGCTACAGTCGCCGTCTCCGCCGCCGTCATTGGTTGACGAGCCGTGAATTAGCTGCTTATTATGAAGGAACTGCAGCGAACTTGAAGGCTGCGTTTATGAGTGACGTCTCCAAGGAAACACCACAAACAACGGCGGAAGGAGGCCGCGAAATAAATGTCACGGGAACGTCATGGAGACATTTTTAATAATGAATGACTTGTAATTGCGAAGTTCTAGTCGCTAATTTCGTAGTTACTCCGATTACTCTTGGGAATTTATTGCCTCGCAACGGTTGGGAAGAGAATTTAATATTAGTCGCGTAGTGGTGTTTGTTAATATAAATTTGTAGGTCATTCAGCTAACCATAGATTCTTGGAATCTCTGTTACGCCATTTTTCACATGATAGCTTCGTTAGCAATATAAAGTATCAAAGTCAAAATTTCAAAAAAAAAAAATTATAACTTGCTCCCTTTCTGCCTCCCTATTTTTCTTTCTCCGTACGTTCTTTTTATACGAAAAAAATACCCAATCAACAGAAAATTTTACATATCATTTTATTTCATTTTTCAGTGCGTATAATGGCATTTTGATTTTTTTAATAGAACTATCCACTTTTTATATCGAATTGATTGATTATACATTAAATTCTGAGTAAAAGAATTATAAAGATACATATGCTCTAAAATTAACGGTTTCGGAGATGCGCATGAGTGTTCCAATTGTCGTTCTCGGCCAATAGCCGCTTTATTTGAAATCTTAGGGAAAAATGTATTGAATAAGTTCTAAAGCCCTGTTCATATTTTGTTGTATTTGCTCAGTTAATTCCATGGTAAATCATGAAATATATTGTTTTTCGGCATTAATTAATCCCAATTAGTGCAATACAAAGTAGCAATATCTCGTAAACAAGGTCTCAAATTAAAAATTGTTATAAGACGAAAAAGAACTTTGAAAGCATAGGCGTACGGAGAAAAAAATAGGGGTAACAAATGTAAATAATATAATAAATGTATTTTATTGAAACAAGAGCAGATACTGAGAGTAATACATCATAAACAATACAGGCAAAGTCTAGCAGAAGCTATTCGACTTAATTAAACTATATTATATCAGCACAGCAATAAGTAAAATTTCAATAAATCAGACACAGGCTCACCGAATATAACAAAGTAAATACATAAAAAATAAAGGCAAATTCTACCTGTAGCTATTCCACTTAACCTTTAGAGTAAACTCAACTATATATATTAGTAAGCACATAAAAAAATGGAATCATTAATAAACAAAATAGAGCACATATTCAAAAGCGATATCGGACAACCTATTTGTTGAAAAGCAGTCAACGAACCTCATTGAGTCCGAAGGCGTTAAGAGAGTCATGGTAATCATGAAATCTGACGGTCGAAAAAGAACTGTCCTAGTTAAAATTTAAATTTCGTAATATTTATTTTTTTTAACTCACTCGGAAGGGAATTATACAGCCTTACAGCGTTGTATGTGAAGCAGCGAACGAACATAGCGCAGCTATGGTGAGGCAACAAATATTTAGCTTTGTGAATGCGTATGGATGAATGAGGGGCAAACTTAGACCTCAAATTTTCACAAGCATGACGAGAATTTAGTAAAGCATGGACGAAACAACCTAAGTGATAATTCCAGCGGAAATCCATGCGTAATCAGTTCAAAGAATTAATCCTGTGAGATACATGGTCCCCGCGTTGCAAGCCAAAAACCAAGCGACAGCATGCATTCTGAACCTTTTGAACCCTATTTCTATCGACAGAATCCAAATCCAAATCCAAAATTGCAATAATTAAAGTGTGAGAGAACAAGTGCGTCACATAATTGATTTTTCAAATTAACGGTTAAAAATGTCTACAAGCATACAAAAGCTTAAGGTTAGAAAATGATTTTTGTAATAACTTAGTTACATGCAGCTTTAATCGGAACTGCGTGTCCATAATGAAACCCAAATTTCTACTATGATTAATAAAATTTAACCTTGAACACTGAAAGACTGTTTAAGAAATGTGGTACTGTTTTTATTACCAAATACCATCAGCTGCGACTAGGACGAATTCAAGGCCGTGTGCAGCAGATACAACTGCTTATCGTCGGCGTATGATAATACTCTACAATTAAGAACTGAGTTCAGTGTATCAGACGTATAGATTATGAAAGCAGAGGTCCTAATATGGAACCTTCGGTAACACCAGATCTAACCCGACAATTCATTTCAAATTACAATGAATTTGCTTTAAAAACGTACAAATTATTTTTAAAACATTGGTCTAACGGAATGGCCCACCCCGTATAATTTACATGCGCGCAGCCTTGACATTAAATAACCCTATCATTGTTTTATCGTCACCATGTTCGAGCGGTTTATAACAGCACAGAACACATGTTTCCTCAACATCTAACGAAAAATAAAAGGCCTTCTATGTCAAGGCCCTTGGGGCACAACAACCCCAAGTTCATTCACAAGGTGCTTACGCTTCAAATTTTAATTAGACGCTTTGCGCTCACCTGTTTCGTCGAGAGGCTGATGATTTCGTTTATACGACGCTTTGCTTTATTTTCTAATCTCTCGGGGGCTCAGTAAACAATGCCAGCGATGCATAATGAAAGGGACTATAATTAATGCGAATTACATAGGCAGCCATTGAAGAACGCTGTGTTGGTTTCGCTAATAATAAGGAGGGAATGGTGTCAGAATATACTGAGAGAATCCAGTTTCGTGAACAATTTGCCAATTGATGAGTGTCTCATTATATAATGTGCATGCTGAAAATAGGCATCATGTCGTGATGTTTATTCAATGTCTATAATTATATAGTTATAAGTTGAAGGTGAAATCAATGTAGAGGTTGTTGAAGAAGTTGAAATGGCGGAAGATGTTTTTGACAAAACGGAAAACATTAAACGGAATCATAATCATTTACCACCTGAAGCTAAACATATTGTTTTGAATGTTTACGAATACATCAGAAATGCAGAGAGAGAAAGTGAGGCTATCGCAAAAACCAGTAGAGTAACCAAAATCTCACAATCAACTGTAGAAATGTAGCTGTAAATGAACTTCGTGGTAGAAAGGTGCGCCAAAAGACTTTAATTTATCGAGGGTTTTCAAAGATTATCTAATAATTATTGAAGAATTACACAAGAAAATTAAAACTGAGCTAAAGATTAACTGCTGTAAGAAGACATGTTGTTTTCCGGGCTGGTTCCCACGTTAGTTATTAGAGCTTAACGTTTCGACACTCATGTCGGTGTCTTCCTCAGCAGTAGCCCTGAAACTGAAGTGTCCTAGTCCGCTCGGGTATTTATACTCGTCCGGGTCACTGACGCGTGGGCGTTGTTACGCATGACCGATTTCCAGATTCAAGGTGGTTCGATGCCCCGGTCTCGGTTGTAATTGTGCGGGTTCTTCTGGATTTCGATGGCTTCGTTGTACAGTCTCCATTCGATGTTCTGCTACAGCCGACCTATCACCTTGCCGCTCTCTGGTGTCCCTTATGTGCTCCTTGATTCTCGTGCTGATGAGCCTTCAGGTTTGGCCGATGTAAACGTTCCCACAGATGCATGGGATGCTGTACACACCTTGTGTTTGTAGCTCCTCGGTCGTCGAACGATATTTCGGAAAGGCGTTAGCTATCTTTCTCGGGGCGGTGAAGATGGTGTTTGTATGATGTCTTCTCAGAAGCCGTCCGATCTTATCTGTACATCCATTGCACAATTGCAACCGAGACCGGGGCATCGAACTACCTGGAATCTGGAAACCAGTCATGCGTAACAACGCCCACACATCAGTGGCCCGGATGAGTATAAATACCCGAGCGGACTAGGACACTTCAGTTTCAGAGCTACTTCTGAGGAAGACACCGACATGAGAGTCGAAACGTCAAGGTCTAATAACCAACGTGGGAATCAGCCCGGAAAACAACATGTCATCGACAACAACCACGGAAGCCTTCAAACCAAAATGCTGTAAGAAGTTTACGTAATTTTTTTTAAGAATAATGAAGTTTCGAGATGAAGTTAGACCAATCATAAATGTCGACGAAGCCTGGTATGACACCCATGACACTGTGGAAAAAGGTTTGTGGGATAAGAATAACAAATGTTGTTTTGAATGTACTGGCGTCACGTGGTGAAAAAATAATTCTACATACAGGGTCTAAAATCGGATAGGTGGAAGACGCATTATTTCTATCTGCTAAAAGTATGAAGAACGTAAAGGTAGATTACCATGCAAATATGACCGCTAAAGTTTTTAAAATTGGTTTGAGAATAACCTGCTGCCAATGCAATAACTGTATTAGACAATGCGTCTTATAATGCTGCTCAGATTGAAAAAGTTCCAAATACTTATTCAGATGCAGAAGAAAACAAAGATTTGCTTTTAAAACATATAAAGACAAAATGTTTTTATAAAACATTCCGAATTGATAGTTTGGCTAAAGAGCAATAGAAATGATTTAACACGAACTTAAGAATGATTTAAGGAGGCAAAATACTGCACCAAGATGTTGTGATAGCTTCATACAAACTGTCTAAGAAGAAGTTGCGGAAATCACAGCAAATCATTTGTGCAACAAGAAAATTTTTACAGGGAACAACTGGTAGCGGAATTAATAAATCAACTTGGCGACGGTGATGAAACAGACAATGAAAATTACTGTTTTTAAGCAACTAATATCTTATTTCAAAATGTAAAAGTAATACTTAAAAAAAGTAGTATTAGCTTCGTTATTTATTATTTTATTTTGTCTGTTTGCATACGACAATCGTCTGGAAGGAAAATTATTTTACAGCGGTCTGCGATTGAGTGTCGTAAAAAATTAGGTATATTTAAGTAGACCAATAAGTTGTATTCGCAGAATATTTCTGGTCCCACAATAACTTTGATGTTTATATGTCGCTTTGACCTCAATAATGAGTAGGGCTTTGRTGTAATGATAGCATATTTGACTAACAATCGAAAGATTCCGGGTTCGCTTCCTGATCAAAACTGGCAATACTTCTTCAGAAACCTATTTGCGTGTAAAACCAAATTAAATATTAAATATAATCATCATCAGCGTGTTTCTAAGAAGCAGTATTTATAAAAGATTCTTAAAAACCAACAGATGTGTCAAAAATACATTCGGATACCTCCACAAATGTAAGAGAACAAAATATCGACATGGCATAAACCATATGCGATCAATCTGATAAACCAAACACTCGTCTAATGCTAATTGCAGTTTTCCCTTCCACTAAAGTATCGTTTACACAACACATCCAAATGGTTTGGTCTGCCATCCATTATACATTCGGTTACAATTCTCCATTTCCACTGCTTACCAAGCTGTATAAATTTACGGCGTTTCACGCAGTAAATTATTAGGGGACCGGGCAGTTAGAATGGCTAGGGGCTCGCACTTCCTCATAATATTGATCTCCTTAAAGCAAAATTATCTGCCAGGGGGGCACGTAAATTGGGACATTAGGACAGTTCTGGGTATAATCAATAGCAGCATTCAAATGACATTGATGTAGTATAGTGGCATTGGAAATTTTCGAAATGATAGAAATATTGCAGATCTTGTAAGGGGAGAAGTAGTTTACATAAAAAAATTAGCCCTATTTAGAATAAGAAGATAATTTTCATCAAATATTTACTTGCCGATCTTGATGGCGTACCTTATATGTACCTTAGGTCGTAGGGGGTCGGGAATTTTATTATATTATTTATTTATAAAAAAAAGCAATTAATCATTCCAAATAACCTTTTTTTATTTATATTTTTCCAGTAGTTGCTAAAACGATTTTTGCAGGAAAAATGTGCTTTATCAAGTATACTCATACACTAAGAATATTACGGGAGATGGGATCTAGAAATCTGTATTTACAGTTCATGACGCACAATGAGTCTCTATATGCAATTTATTTTGGATTGCAAATCAAACATTAATGTCAGGTTATGCTTTGGCCTCTTATCAACATTTAAGCTATGCGGCTTTGACCTATATTTGACTAGCCTTGCATACATTTTCATTACATTAGCAGTTATCATTTTGTTAATAATATCTTCCAATAAAGGACTACTACGGCAATTTATTTCCTAGCGGTCCTAAAAAGTCACTCAACTTGTATCTAAGCAGCTACAAAACTATAAAAATTTTAGACTAAAAATTATATGACGGAGAAAATAAACATCGCTTCAATGGGAACAGAAGACAAAGTGTGCTTTTAAGCGTGGTGTGCCATGCTAGAAAGCTGTATGTTATGTATGTTGTGAAGTCTTTGGCGATAATTAAACAGGAGTAACCTGCTCAAGAATTTCCCAAACCAATATCCTAAATGAGTGAGAAATTTTACCGACAAATTAAAGATTTCTATACGCTTTCAACAAAATTGTTTGTCGGGTCACAGAAAAACGGGATTATCTAAAGTTCAGATTCAACCTGTATGAATTATTTTTTGTGCGGTTGCATTACAAACGTACTAACAAAAAAACAACACAACAGAAGAATCAAAAAAATTGTCAAACACTACTTCAATATATGATCTCTGAAATCCAGAAATGTAGTTAATACAGTACGCAAAAATATGCAGATTATGTGTTCGAAAGAAAAGATAATAATATGAACATATTATCTAGCTTTGTTGTTTCTATGGTTTTTGTTCTTATTACTGCTGCTCCTGCTATTGTTATTGCTGTTGTTCTTTTATTGCATATGTATAGGTATTTTAAATATATATTTCTTGGAGCTATATCCCATAGCGTCTTTAATAACTAAATATACCTTACAGAGCACATTAGCTAACTACTATTATAAGTCAGTATATGGTCAATAGTAACAATTAAATCATAATTTGGAAAGATATATATAATTCAAGTTAAATCCACTTTATTCATTTAATGGTAAAAGCGCTTTTAGCTAACAAGTAGCCATTGTGAGTAGCAGCACCGTAAATAACAAAGAAAAAAGGAAATACCTCCAAATATCATGACTTTGTCAAAGATTTAAAAACAAGTTAACTTTACCTCAGACCAAAAAAACAACCAACATGCCAGCAACACAAACGTGATATTAATTTAGTTCAAATAAATAATCCAGAACCGCATAATTGAAATTACAAAAATCATTTAAAATATTAAAATTTTATCCACTAATGATGTTATAAATTTTTGAATTTTCCGAATAATTCACTTTTGATGATTTATTGCACAAATGTAATGAATTTAAATTATCCACCGTGTTTATTTAACAATAAATGGTTAGCTAACGAATAATTTGTTGCTACAATATATGCATTTTTGTGACTTTCGGATTGTTTTGAATGTTTCTTACATATCATTAAAAGATTTACCCGTTTGTCCAACATAAACTGAATTACAGTCATTGCATGAAAAACTATAATCAGTTGAATTATTTAAAATTGAAATTTAGACAGCCTAACTGAATCCTTACCAGCAAACTTAAGAGAAAACCAAACCTTAACTTTTTCATCAAAATAAAAGGTACAGACAGAAGATGTAAATTTTGTCAGGTAAAGTATTTTATTTTTGTTAAATAATTTGTAAAACTGTTATTGAAAGCAATTATATATTCCTAGAACAAAATATTAATTCTCTAACAGAATTAATTTGTTATTGCTATAAAGAAGACCAAAGCTCAGAGCTTTATTGCAAAAAATACACTTTCATAATCCTATACAAAACAAAATTTTTAAATAAAGATACGTAGCTTTCAATTTAAAATCACTATCTTCTTTTAATTCAGATAAATTTTAGGTAATTTGCGAAAACGTTTAATACGAGTAATATGCTTCTGTCAACGATGTATTTTGCGTCACTCAAACCAACTACCCTTCTGTTATAAAAAAATACTTTTAGCACTTTTTCTATCTCGCATCATATCTTGAGATACTCGAGCAAATCCACCCCAGATTCCCATCCGCTTTCCACCTCCCCCAACACCCTGAAATTAAGCTTTCTCGTTGCATCTCATCTCAGTGCCTCCAGCAAGCGGCAAATTTACTTGGACGTTTATCTGTGTTTACAAGACTTGTAAATCTCTCGATATTAATGGGAGTCGATGCGCCAACCATGTATTTTGTCAGTAACTCCCGTATTTATAGCCGGAGAGCGAAATTTCGGGAATAAAAATGAAACGGTTCAACAACTAGGGCAGTAAATCATTAGATCCATACGAATGGAGAGTTTTGGACGAAGGCCAGCGGTGGAGCTTAAAAAAAGTCACGTAAAAGCAATTCCTGATGACCGGAATTCAGAAAAAGCTAAAGTGGACTATGCGCATAAATTTTTGAAACGCGCGCAATGCGGTTCCACAGGTAACAACGCTTACGGACGTACAAATAAATAATTCATGTTCATCCTACTACTTGAGCGTTGTTATACATAGATATGGCTTCTGATATGTTAGAAGAATCAGCTAATTCAGCCATAAATTGTATAATACTAGTAAACTAAGAAGCAAGTATGAAGATGTGTATAAGAAATTTAAAAACTGGAGTCGTGACAATGGAGTCAAAAATGTTTGGTGAGAAGTTCCGTTAGTGCTTTTCATTTCAATAAAAACTATAGCCTCTACATTATGGAATACATGTTACTGTTAAATTATATTTTAATCATATAGATATTAGCTCTTATAGCCTCGAAGGCCTCTGGCTTTGTCTATTATTCTTTTTTATTCTTCTTTGTCTAGTGCTATCTTTTCTCTTCCCCCGATGTCAGTTCTATTGCCTGTGTTTTCTCTCTTTATTTATCCATGTGATATATTTGTTTTGGACTGGTTTATATCCACGCCCACACTTGCTGCTGTCTGCTTAAGTCTCCCTATCACATCCACCATTTCTGTTTCTCTTCGTGTTACCACAAGCACATCATCGGCGAAAGCCATGAATTGATGTCTCTTATGATACACCACCAATCGCCTTGTCTCGAACCTCTCTCAACTGCAAATTCTTCTGATGTTCTTCCATGTATCACTACTTTATTTTCTGTTCCTTTAGGCACCATTTTTACAAGTCTTATTAACTTGTCACACTCCCAACTGTGTTAAGACTTTAAAAAGGACCCGCTTTACTACTCTACCATAAGCTTGTCTAAAATATATGAATAACAACTGACTCTCTATTTGGTACTCACTACTTTCAGCTTGAATTTCACGCAGTGTAGGAATTTGTTCTATTACATCCCTCGTCTTTCTAAAGCAATGCTGATATTCCCATAAAATATCATTCATTTTGGCAGCGAGTCTATTTTTAGCGCAGTAGCATAGCAGTTTGGAATCAAGGAAATTAGAACAATTGGCAGTCCTTCAAACATGTCTAAGCGAGAATAATATCTGAATAGACTGTTCATAAGAAGAGCACAAGTGATAAATTTTCGGTTCTGAAATACTGTTTTAATGTAAACTTACTGCGTCTTGATCAATACAGAGAGACAGATCATTAATAAAAATAAGAAATAACAGAAGTTCCAACGTTGACCGCTGGGGCACACCAATATTAAGAGGAAGTTAATCGGAAAACGTACCTATCATTAAAAAAATCTTTTGTGAACGATTATAAAGAAATGAAGTGATGATACCAATACCAAAGCTACATTTATGGAGATTGTATTAATATAGCTTACGAATATGTATTACTGGGTCAACACAGTCAAAGACCTTTAACAAGTCCATAAAGGAAGATATAGCATCCTCGACTTCATCAAAAGCTGGAGTCATATTATTGATAAATGTTATAACACCTTCAGCAGTTGAGTGGTCGTATCTGAAACCGTGCTGGTTTTAACGATTATTTGCATTAAAATGAATTGTTAGTTGCTTAGATAATATTCTTTCAATAATTTCAGAGAAACCTGGTAGCAGTGAAATAGGTCTGTAGCTATTTATATTATATTCATTAGTGACAACGTCGCGCAAAAAAATACGTGAAATGGTCACCAGAGTCTTTTCGCTCAATAGAAAAATAAAATTCGCGATTTGGGGTTGGAGCTGCTAGATCCATATTCGTCTGACTTGGCTGCATTCGATTAGTATCTATTTCTGAAACTGGAAAAGAGTATGTATGAAAGGGTGCAAATTTTCTTCCAACAAAAAAAATTGAGAAAGTTGTAGGAAACTGGGTAGCAAACCAGGAAGAATAATGCTTTTGAAAGGCTTACAAGCACCACTAGACTAATACAGAAATTTCGTTAAAAAATTTCAAGCTTATCTGGATTAGGTTAACAATTCCCTCGTATGACATTAGCACCATTTTTATCACTTACATCACTAGTGATATAATGTAATGAAACAGACAGTTACAGAACAGTGACGTTTCAAATGCAATATTTCAAAGTGGGTTAGGTAAATCATTTTCTCTTATTAGATCTGTACTACAAAACGAAGGCAATAGGATCAGCTTAAACTTTCTAGTGTCACATGAATTAAATCGCGAGCTACCTTATCTAGACTGGGTTACACAAATTAAATGAGCGTGACGCTAGTAATAAATCTCAATCAACTTTGGCATTAGTTAGCTCCAGGTTGCAAATGATTGCGACGATAAGCCGCTCGGTACCATCCTGTTCATATCGTCACGCTATGTTGCATTTGTGTCAACCAGTTCCTTCGAGCTTTAGTGCAGTAGTGCGCGGATGATAAGACGCAACGGTGAGGCTTTCAAACAGGATAGTAATCTAACACAGAACGGTATGGTTAGTTGAATAACTCTTGAAAGCATGATACATATTCAAAACCGAAACAGTTGAATGTTAAGGCTTCCTAAGCGATTATATTATACAAACGTCTGTGTCAGAGTTCCGTAACAATTATGTCTGTAAAAGCGCAGTTTTTATATGGAAAATTTCAAAATTTTTTGGTATACGTACATACATGCAAATGACTACCAGCAGCTTCTATAGAACACACACATTACTTTAAGATTTTATCAAGCAGATTGTGCTGGTTTTTGTCATTCTTGATGGTCCTCCAGACGTAGAAGTTCAGAGATGTTATCGAAATGGGTACTCACACACCCACCCACCTTCATAGTCGAGCCAAAGCATCATCCTAGAAGCTTTGGATGACAGGAAAAATCCTAGTTAATTCTGTATTCGCAGTAGTCCATTCTTCGATCTCATTCTTCGCATGTTCCATCAAGTAATTCTACGTGAAAGCAGTTGGGTCAAAGAAGTGCTGCTGAGATCTATCGAAGTCTCCTGGTTTAGCACCTCGAGGATGTATCAGCAAGAACCAATCGACAAGCTACGCTAACAACCATAGTTCGGTATGCAGTTCGGCGCCGGCGCCACGAATGTTGTATATATAGAAGCTGTTGGAGGTCATCTCGAAAACATAACAAAACGCTCTCTCTCCCACGACCAAAATTTGTCACTTCAAGTCAAATTTTTTACGATATATGGAGTAGCAAACATTTCTACATTTACATTTTTAATCTGTCCGTATTTTACAAAAAAAAAGTAGGTATATAGGTTCCAAGTTCATATTTACTATTCTGATGTAGCACATTAATGTACACAAAGACCATACAGAAAATACTAAAAAGAGATGTGGATCATTCAACTTTAACATCATGATAGCGGTGCTAACTGAACAACTTGCAGTTTATACAGCATGGGTTTTGTTTTGGATTTTCTAAAATATTATTGAATCTGTTAAATTGAATATGCTATCTACAGTCATATAATTCTATATTAAGATTCACATTCAATTTGTTATACATTTTGGTATGCCCTAGTACTGATGTAAAATAACATTATCTGCACGTTTAAAAAATTACAGGTACCTATTTTAAATTTTAGAAACTGGCAGACTAGAAACCCAATAGGAGCTAGTTAGCACTGCTGTTTCATTATCATATATTCATTATTTAATTTCAAAATGCATTAAATCATCAGAACTTTTTTTATAATATAGCTTTATGGTTTATTTGCTCGTTTTACGATTAACACTACTGTTTGTTTGGATTTTGCGATTTATCAATGTTTTTACCATTTCAGAAAACCAACAACAAAGTGTGATGAAGAAGTACTGCTGAAGCATTTCCACATTTAATAACGTTCAGTGCAGAACTAGTACATGTAAGTACATTTTCTTTTATGGACGTAAGTGTTGTATATTTTGAAGAAATATGTTTAAAGATTATCACAGCAAGAACTAGCTTGTATAATATACTAAGAACTAGTAGTTCTAAGCAGTAAATCGACGAATGTCCCGTTGAATGTAAAGAAAAGCCGCTGTGCTTACAGAGAAGAAGGTCATATAACAAAAACAATAGTAGATTGCAAACTAAAGCTTGATTGCCTTTTATATCCAATTAAGATTATCATGTGGTAAAATTATCAATACAAAATACAACTGCATAAGGCTGTGTAATTTGCCAGTAAATAAAAAGAAAAAAGTTTTGAGAAAATCAGCAACTTGTTTACAAATATGCACTTTAGTTACTTTATAAAGTATTAAACAAAACACAAACAAAGTATCGGTGAGAACTATCCAAAAAATTGTTGCATCAAAAAATAGCGGAATTTTAGAAACCTGGAAAGAAGAGTTTCGGGAAAAGCAATTTGATCACGGTGGAAATAGAATCTTTAGAATCTCTGTTTAGTTACCTAAGAGTTTTATTATACCTTCTTTCTCTGGTTGCCATGGCAACGACACTTCAATGCAAAATAACTTCGAAGCTTCTAGGTGCTATATCTTCTAAAACCTCAACCAAATTTAACGTTCTGTGACTCATTTTGGAGAGACTTTCGAGGAGATTAAAACTAATGGTATATTGTTTCATCATTGATTTTGGTAAATAGCTGTAGAAGGCACCATTTCAAAAATTGTCATACTTTCCTCGATTTCTCGAAACAGCATACTCTTTCATTTCGTTTTAAAGGCTATTATGTAAAAAAGAGAGGGGTGAAAACCTGAGACGAGTATCATTTTTGGTAGCAGGACGGAAAACTTCTCTTACTTTGTTTTGTAGGCTGTTATTTAAGAAAAAACTGTGGAAAAAACTCAAGATTGATATCTGTTTTCTTCAGTTTACAAAACAAGTGAAAAAGGGTCTATCGTCCTGCTAAGTTTTTCTTAAAAATTCAATGAGAAGGTCCTTTTTCCTTTTTTTTTTGTCTTATGAGTACTCTTTTGGCAATAACTTCAAAATGAAAATTGACATACCTTTCGGGTCTTCACCACTCCCTTTCTTTTTACAGCTACTTAGAGAAACCAATTTTGGAACAATGAAACTTTCTTTAAAATGAGTCCTAATTCGTTAAATTTGGTTCTTGAGTTAAAAGATATAGGATCGGTTTCTCTTTCCAATTTTAAGCTAAAATCAACGCTGTATTTAAAATCTAAACCAATCACATACATCGATTTAAGGTGGTGTCATGGTTACTGGGTTGATTTTAGCTAACATCAACTTTAACAAAGAGAGGATCTAGAAGCTTCGAAGTAACTTTGTTTTATAGTGGTGTTACCATAGCAACCAAAAAATGCTGAAAAAAAAACTCTTAGGTATTTAAACAAAGATTTTCAAAATTCTATTTTCTACATACATTTTATCATCAAATTCTAGATTTATTTGCGATTACTTGTAACTTGTTTTCGAATACGCCCCTTTTGGGAAACTTAAGAACTTCAAAATATGTTTAATAAATCACCCACCCACTACTTTCGTAGTCAAAATAAGCCGATTGTGTGTACAGTGAACACATTTCCCCGAAAAATTATACAGACGATTTGCGAAATTATCGAATTAATTATAATACAAATACAGTGAACTGACCCATCAAAGTGAAGTTTTGATTTAATAGAAATTATTCAAAAATTAATGTCTCTTCATTTTTCAAAATTAGTTCATTCTTCCCCATAGTTTTTCAAGTCCAGCGTATACAATGCTACATCTGCAGTGCCGCAAGGTTCTGTTTTAGGTCCTTTGTTTTTTGTACTGTTTATTAATGACATAACCGACGTTATAGACGTCAACATTTTACTTTATGCGGATGACCTTAAACTTTACACTACCATACATACAAGCATCGATTGTATTCGTTTACAAAACAATCTTGACGTACTGAATAACTGGTGTAGATCTAACGGACTGCCTTTGAACATAGCTAAGTGCAACGTTCTATCGTTCTGTACCTATAATATATGACTACGGTCTTGAGGGTGTTTCTCTGTCTAGACCCGATACAGTTAACGATCTTGGCGTAACTTTCGATAGCAAGTTATCTTTTATTCCACACATTCATAAAATGTGTCTTAATGCCAGTAAAACATACGGCTTTATTTCACGTAACAATCGTGATTTCTGTTATAACACATTAAAATTGCTTTTTTACTCATTTACTAGATCTAGAATGGAGTACGGAGTGGTTGTTTGGACCCCGTATGATATGCGACATACAAATTAATATATTGAAAATGTTTAACGAAACTTTCTAAAACTACCAAGTTTTAAACTCGACGGCGTCTTTCCCTCCCGAGGTGTTTGTCACAGCGATCTGCTTGAGAAACATGATATTTCGGGTCTTCAGACTAGAAGAGACCTTCACGCTTTGGTGTTTCTATTTAAAATTGTCAACAAATTACTTGATACTGTCGAAATTTTGGGTTCTTTAAATTTTGTTGTACCTAGAGTGTCTGCCAGAACATCTCACACATTTTATCTGCCAACTGCCAGAACGAACATAAAAAAGCGTTCACCACTATATAACGTGTATTCTATATAATTCCCGGTGTATAAATTTTGATCTTTTTGGTGGCAGCATCACTGCTTTAAAAGATATCTTGTATGATTAGTTTTGTCTGTACGTTTTGATTAACTCTTACCCTCCTGTTGTGTAGTTGGGTGCAAACCTGTACAACAGTGTAATTAAATAAATAAATAATAATTATATAAAGCACTGACGATGGACGAACGTGCTCTGTCAATTAAGATTTAATAAAGTGGAAAAGACATTGATTTTTGAATAGGTGGAAACGTCTTCTGTGCTGTTATAACTGTTTTGTTCTTGGTTGCAAATTCCCCGTCGCTCCCTTTCTGTATTTCGGCCTCTCGAGCACCTTATTTCTTAATATATCTTCTCTTCCAAATTAACTTTTTCCTTTCTTCTGTATCCAATTATAATCGCCGAACTTTACATTTCTCGTAGGTCTAAGGACCTCCCGTCCATTGTTCTCTGGCAGGCATTTTTCGGTCCCAAAACTCCGATCGCCTTTTGTTCTTCATCTCCTAACAAGCGCCCGTTTTGCCGGTGAATAATTTAGGCCAACCAGGGGCGGTTATCGTAAACACGGCACTTAGGCCGAGAACTGCTTTCCTTTTGGACTGAAGGGTTGCGCTGATAGAAAAAGCCCGCGGTAAAAGAGCCATCACTCACCGTTGCCATACAAACTTTGGAATGGCTTCCTGCATCGACCGTCTCCGAGGGAACCGCGTGTACATTTTTGATGCCGGCACGAAACTTGCCTAGATCGATCGCGTATTCACAGTAAGTTGTTGAGGAGTATTACACGTTTATGGCCGATAACGGCGGCGAGTATTTGGCGGTGGCGGCGGTTGGTTTAGTGCATGTGGCCGTGCGGTTCCTGCAATAGCAGGAAACGTTAACATCGAGCTTTGTGGGGCTATGTTTGCCTGGTGGGTTAGTTGATTGTTTCGCTTTTGCCTTAGAATTTGAAGGTAATGTAATACTTGAAATAACCTTGTGCTCTGTCTAAAAAAGTTGTACCAAATTTTCTTAACATTAAACACACATTATGCTTCAAACTAAATTTGCTTTAATTAGGGGACGCATACACGATACACGCAGATAACTTGGTTTATTAGTTTGCCACTGTGGTAGTTTACTTTGCTTGGATATCCAAATTTACAGGAAAAAACTGGACAGTTACGACGCAAGGCTTACAGAAAACAAGCAAAACTCACCACCCTCCCGCTCATAAGAATAGTTTTATAATGACGTTATTTGTTAGTGCACAAGGAATCTCAGACGAAAGTTCTTTACAAAAATAAATATATCATTTGAAATCAGTGCTAGTGAGAAATGGTTATAGCAATAAGAATATTTGGTCAATTTTTCAAATGCATTGAAAATAGAGATATTTACAAAAGTTGACTGTTTTACTATGCCATTTTTAAATGGTTTAAAAAACTTTCAATTCGACATTTCACGGTATGGTTGTATTTTAGAAAATAAGCATAATACGAGCCTTTGGAGTTTTAACTGGGGGACCCTGTATAGTACTTATCACATAGTCAAGTTATTTTGTGCTGTTGGTTTACTGACTGTTTGACTATTAAACAAGACAACAGTTAGGAATAATAAGACTTGTACTTAATACAAGAACAGATCCGTGACATTCCAAGAATGACAGGTTATTAACGCTGTATGATCTGTCTAGAAAGCTGTTATCCGATAAGGTTACAAATGTCTAGGAACGGTTATAAGCTACAGAGTGGCTTACTTAAAATAGCCTTTTAAGATATGTATATATATATATATATATATATATATATATATATATATATATATATATATATATATATATATATATATATATATATATATATATATATATATGATGAAAAAGGTTTCCGGGATTGGCTCCGCGTTGTCATTGGTTGGTTCTCCTCTGAACCTTGGAATCGACGACGTTTCGGCACGATCTCACGTACTATCTTCAGGTCTTCTTGCTGCTGATCTCGCTGCTGCTGCTCTGCTCCGTGTCACACGGCTTGAACTTGACACGGAGCAGAGCATCTACAATTCAACTTAATTAATACTACAAACTATATGGAACCTTATATATACTTACAGAAATTTGAGGCTATGTGTAAGTTATAAATATAAATATTTACCATATTTATGGTAAAAAAACTTATGTTTCGTAAAATAACACTGTTGCGCATATTTATAACTTACACATAGTCTCAAATTTCTGTAAGTATATATAAGGTTCAATATAGTTTGTAGTATTATTATTATTATTAGTTGAATTGTAGATGCTCTGAAGAAGAATTTAAATAAATTCGAAAGCTTGATATGATATTAACATTATTTACTGATCACAATGTACATGTTGCGACGTCTGCTCTAAAATACTGGGTGTTGTGTCATAAAGTAGGATAGCTTTATACACAAATGTATGAAGATTATTGTAGGTTACATTCACAAGAAGTGCCGTAATATTTTTTGCAAATCTTAATGCAGGATCCGGTACTAAGCCGACGTTATGTGAGCATTTTTCATTATGTCGTTTATAAAAACGTTTAGTACACCCGTGAATAAACGTCTTATTGAATGCAAAGATATGCAATGCAAATGCAATGCAAAAAAAGGTAAAAAAATATTTACAAAAATTAACTTTATTTGCAAAATATGATAATCTACAAAAACATTTTTGGACACCCAATATTCTATTTTTAAAGAGTTTAAAAAGACCTACAATTTCATATATAGCTTATGGTTGTACCTAAAAAAATAGCGAATTACGAGCCTGGGGAGTTTTAAGTGGCGGACCCTGTATAGTTGATGGCAGTATTGTTCCAGTCGGACTCGATCTTTTGCTAGTTATTCCTGCAAATATGAGTTAATAAGCAGCAAATTACATTTTATGCGAGAACGGTGGTTCCTGTAAATAATGAAAAATCTTTTGGTTAAATGCGATATTTATAGTACAAACAGATGAGAAATGAAAGAGCATTCCATTCCATGCCAAAAGTTCTTATTGTATGGTGCCACAAGAAAATCACGTCTGTGCTATCTGAAAGAATAGATTGCCGCATTGAAATTTATATTACTACTTATGCTTCCTCAGGCAGTAAGTAGTAAGAGTAGAAACCGGTGTACCGTAGGAGTTCGTGTTGAGCTTCTTATTATTTATACCTTTCAACAACGTCTTCCAAAAGGTGACACACGGCTGATGTGACGATAACGAGCTCCAATTTGAATCAAACAGAAGCAGTGCCTTATTTTTTTAAGTAATAGACAAATGGTATCTTAGTAAAACATCATGGGCTTAACAATGAAAGATAAGTAATTATCAGCAATGAATTGCTTTAATATTACGTATTTCAAGTATACCACACGATTTTCTTAATAATATGTTTGTTACCTTTGTATATCATTTTATCAAATGTATCCTAAGCAAACCGCAGTTTTTAACCAAATAGCCCTTGAAGTTCTCACAATTTCTGTCAAACCTAGAAATGAAAAGCAACAAATAATCCTCAATATTTTAATATCGCTTGATTTTTCAATTTCGTTTAGCCGAAAAACTAGTAGGTCGAGTGTACAAGATCATACACATCGCATCTCCAAAATATTATTCTGGCACGCTACTCAGATCGATACAGTTGATGGCATCTGGGAGTAGGGATATATTGTTCCATTGTAAACCGTGTTCCACTGTGAAACGATTTCTTGCTGGCTACTTCCTGTAAAATACGAGTTGATAAGTAAGCGCGCCACGTTATGCGAGAGCGGTGGTTCCTGCAAATAATGAAATCACATTTGATAAAATGCGATATTTATGCTGCAAACAAAAGAGAAATGAAAGGACATTCAATTTCATTCCAAAAGTTTACATGGTTCTACAAAAGAATTACGGTGTGCTGTCTGAAAAAGATCACTACAATTAATATTATATTACTACTCATACTTTAAAAATATATTGCGTATGAACTCTTAGAATTAGTACTTTGAATGGTTGATTTTAAATCCTTATTTTAGTTTTCAACTAATCGAACAAAAAAAGTAAATGGAGAATTGCTGTTGTAGTTTCGTATTTCTTCTTCAGTACATTAAATCCACCTCTAAGTTAGGATGTTCGTTGTGGTGTTCCTGCTGAAAAAAAAAATAATATACATTTATATATAAACGAATCAGGCATAATCGATTTTTTATATATAGCTATTGTAGCATACAACAGTTCTTAGTCTTAGTAAATAAAATGGCATAGTTACTGAACTATACTGTTTTCTCATACATCTCTTGATTTTTCGTTATTTCCCTTTCATTAACTTTATATTTCATTCAGCTGTTATCTTTTGTCGTAACAATTCGTTTATGCTTTACTCCAAATAACAAACTTGCCACCGCTCTTTTTCAAACTTTTTTTTCTTTAAATATAAACCAATTCTAAAGCAAGTTGTGAAGGTGACCCACAAAGGCAAGGTGACAAATAACTAGCCTCGGCAAGGCTCAGCCCGGGTCGTTGAGGCAAAAAAAAGGGTAAAGTAAATGAATGGGCGCCAGAATCCAAAAATCGAGATATCTGAGCACGTGTCCTTAAGTCCTTAAGGATCAAACCTTCCTCCCCCGACTAAGATATAGGCATGTGAATATAACAAATAAAACAACGGATTGAGCTTAAACCAAGGTCCATATACTTAATCACCCAAAGATAATAAGGCAGAGTATAAACTAAAATAAAAGAAGATAACCCGAAATGAACTAGCGTATAATCTACTCCATCGAAACACAAAACAGTCACACAATAATCTAATTCTAAGCTAACGGAATCAAGGGAAATATCCTTACTAATTATTGATGTAATTAATATGATGCACGAACAAAAAAAAACTATTGTCATAACCGTCCGCGGGGTGCGCACGTCCGACAGTGGTTCCGACTCAGCTATCAAAAGAACTCTTTAAACTCTCCGGTAAAACGATCATTCTCTTTTTCCTTTACAAAAAAAAATCTAAACGGACTATTTGCTATCAGATAAAAGTGTATGTTAAGCTACGTGTATTATTAATAATTTATTACGGGAATGGGTGAAGGTAAAGTCAACGTAATTAAATAATTACACAGAGTAATACCCGCACTCTATAAGATATTAACAGAGAAAGTGCGGAATATAAAAGTTCTAAGATTAACGCACATATAAAATGCAGGAGCGAAGGGAACGCAGCGGCGATCTTCCGTAGATTTACTGAACAATCTGGCAACGTCAGCACGCAAATTAAATAGAAAAATCTGACCTTAAATACATAGGTTGATCCTTCCCCTCTGGCAAAGATAGGCGACTCTAGGATAGGTGGATGATAATAGCCTCTATCACTCCAGCCCTTATGTATTTCCACGAAAGATTCCTTCCAGCTTCGAAATTTAGAAATCTCTATCGAATAATTCACCACGGACGTCGAGTACGTTCGCTTATATGGTTTGCTGATGTCCGGTACACCCAACCAAGGGTAAGAAGCCCTAAAATAGCTGGTGTGGCAACGAGAAAACAATAAAATATGCACTTACTGAGGTGTTAGGCGGCTTCACAAGTTGTAAAATGAAATATGTATTACGACGAACTGTTTGGAAGTGTCTGTGCTTTTCATCCGGTCTAAAACCGAAACAGGCTCAATCGAAAAGGCATCAAGATACGAACACACGAAACACACGATTGGCCCTTAAATTGCGACTATGATCGCCAGAAATGGGTAAAATTCACACAGAATTAATTCGCGATCACTTCCCGTAGTCGAATGTTCTCAATCACCGTAGGAGTGCCTAGCAAGAAACACCAGCCAAGAACTCGTATGGACAGAGCGCCCGAAAAAGCGGATTTCAACAGATATTGGAAATCTAGCTACATACAGATGACAAACAAAACAATCTGTAGCGGGAATTTAAATTAGCAAAACGGGAGCGTTACAAGCTATATTATACATCGTTACTCAGATAACAGTTTGACATAACACAGGCATCAGAGTCAGCTGAATCTTTTAAGTACAGCTGTGAAAGCACCAACGAGTTCTGTCGCTTCTTGTTTAGTACTTTTTTGTATGTACTTCAACACGATTTTCATTATTGCATTTTTATTTCAAGCAGCATTATCATCAACTCCAAAAGTCCCTGTTCACAACCCTTACACAGCTCCCCTCTTATGTGCGCACCCCGAGGCACAGTATTTTCTAATTTGTGCCCAACGTGAACCCGCAGGATGCAATACCTGCTTCCCTAATCTAATCAGGTGTTCTGACTAAGCAAGTTCCCCAGTTCGTTCTGGAAATCTGCAATTCCGCAACTTCAAAGCAACCCGATGAGGTAACTTTAAATCTCATTTGTGCGCAATTTTTAATTGACGAAATTGGGACAGCAGGTGGTGAGAAAGGAAACAGATGGGAAAGGGAGACAAGAGATGAAGTGAACCTGCTGAGGAGGTCAAGATCAATCGATAGAAGCTGACGGCTACATGCTTAAGTGGTGTAAAGTTCAATTCTTCTGTCTTAAATTCGAATGGCAGTGGATGAATTTATGTTTCTATAATTGATGAATACATAAGAAAAAATTAGTCACAGTCGCGAATACACATAACAGAAATCGTAGTTCAGCAGCAATATGTCATGAGTTGAATTTAGATACATACCTTTTCAAAACTGTCTTTTTTAATATATATGTTGGCTTACAGGTTTCAGCATAGGTCTCCTCGGAGTAATTTGAAGTAATTCGTCCAGTATCTTTCGAAGGATAGCCCCGAGGGATAGTTCTGAACCTTCTTCTACCATGTTGGAGGACATACGTACTCCTGGCTTCATTTTGTGATTATATTTTACTGAAAAGAAACGATTTATTTCTCGTATAGCCAATATACAGTGTATCCGCGGATTGGGTTTCAGATAGGTATAATGACCAAAAAATTTCACCGTACACCGTACGACAAAAATATATTCTTTATGAATGCGTCTGCTTCTTCTAAAAGTAAGATCTATCGAACCAAAATTTTAATTTTTTGCATGGTTGAGGATTTAAAAGAAGATATACCGGGTGTCTCAAAAATTAAAGTACCAAACATGTAGTCTAAACCTCATCGTTAAGAAGTTAACTGCTGTGAAAGAAGTATCAGTTAATATATTTTTTGTTATTGTAAGAACGGGGTATAATTTAGGTAAAAAAGGTACATTATTCAAGTTGAAGTGTATCCTCGTATTTTAGTCAATAAAAATATTAAGCTTCAGAATGTGTTTTTATAAGCAATTTATGTTTTTATCAATTATTAGTTATGAGGAAGAAAAAGCACCCGTCTCTCCCCATACCCCTCGCATATGCTCTTCAGAATAAAACCACAAATAATTGTCCTCTTTTTTCACCTAAATTATACCCCGTTTTTACGATAACAAATATATGGTACTTCTTTGACAGCACTTAACTTTATATAAACTTTTTTGATTATTTTGAAGAGCACATAACGCCGTAAAAGTTTGGTATTTTAATGTTCGAGACACCCTGTATATCTTCTTTTACCTCCTCAACCATGCAAAAAATTAAAATTTTGGTTTGATAGATCTTAATTTTAGAAGAAGCAGACGCGGTCATAAAGAAGACCTTTTTGTCGTACGGTGAAATTTTTTGGTCATTATATCTATCTGAAACCCAATTCTCGATACACTATATATATGCATTTCTGGCATTGTTGTTTATTAACAGCATTAACACGACAACAGCACCGTGGTCTTGAAATTTTGAGCCATCAAGTTCAAAGACATGGAAATCCCACTGCTGTTTTTGGGGACATTAAAAGAGTCAAGAGGAAGAATATGTTAAGTAGCAAAGTTTAAGAAAAGCATTAAAATAAGCAAATGTTGGCAGTTTCCTACGCTTTAACGTAAACTGACATTGTACACATTACATGAGAGTGGGGTTCATATCAAATCGTTTAGAGGACCAGTCAGTCATTGCACCCTACACTTCACGATTTCAAAATAGTATTAAATATACCTTGGACTTTGAAAATAAAACGATCTAGGAGGGCTGTGCACATCAGATAATTTATTTCCTGGTAATACAATCATTAGCCGAAAAAACATTGCTGTCGGTAACAGCGTCATCCTGTGGTGAAGAATATTACTCTCTCCTAAAGTCCACGATGCGTGGTACAATTTATAATAATATAATATAATACACTTTATTAATTAGCACAAGGCTAGTATTTGATACACTGGAAAATAACATCTATTAATTGAATGTTCAACATGAATACACAAAACAGCCAACCCAAAACAAATTAAACAATATTCGCACGCTACCCAGTGCCCGTAATATAAACTAGCAACTGTGATTTGAAGCATCTAAGAGATTTAGCAGATCTAACATGAAGTGGCAATGAATTGTATTTTATAAAACCTTTAAAAAAATAGAGATTTAGAGGCAGTTGCGTATGTTCTATTCACAAAAATATCACCGGCATTTCGAGTTTCATGCTGATGAACATCATGTGCCCTAACTATCATTTTTGTTAGGTAAGGTGGCATGAGTATTTATTATTTTATATATAAAGACCATCGTAAGATACAGCACCCTATCCGTAATATTCAACCACTGTAGAGCAATCAGCATAGTCCTAATTGGCGTGAGCCTCGCACACTTTAGAATAATTCTCATTGCACGATTTTGAAGTTTTTGCAAGCAAGACATCTTGTTAAGCTTGAACTGGAACACCATCGACGCACAGCATTCAAAATGAGGTTGTATAATAGTTTTATATACACTAATGGTCGTTTCCATAGAGAGGAATTTACCCACTCTTGATAAAAAGAACAACTTTTTAGATATTTTCTTTTGCTTGTAGTTAAAGTGCTCATCAAACGATAACAAGCAGTCAATTGTGAGACCTAGGTATTTATATATCCTTACAATATCAATTCTATACAATTGCAAATATGCAAATCTATTTTATCTAAATCTAAAAATTTATATTTGTATTTAGTAGTCACACTCATACCCTTAGTCTTTGATACATTAAGCTTTAATCTATTTGAAGCTAGATACTGCTCTACCTTTGCAAGAGTTTTATTCATATTTGCTATTGCTACATCCAAATTACAATCACTTTCAACAAGTAATGTATCATCTGCAAATAAATTTACAAAATCACAACCAACAAACAAATCAATATCATTAATATATAATGTAAACAACAGAGGTCCTATCACACTCCCCTGAGGTACCCCACATTCACTCACCGCCTCTTCCGAAACTATGTTCCCAATCCTGACTCCGTTTTCTACTACTTAAATAATTAGCCCACCACTCGTGCACCTTCCCTGAAAACCATATTGAAATAATTTTCTGAGCAATATCGACCTGTCAATTGTTTCAAAAGCTCGCTTCAAATCGAGAAAAACACAAACAATATACTTATTAGTGCTAATATCGGCATAAAATTTACTGAGAGTCAACTGGAGGACACTCTCACAAGAGTGATTTTGCCTAAATCCGGATTGATAAGGCAACAATATTTCATATTTTTCTACGTGCTGTAAGAGTTGTCTGTAAACTACCAGGTAGTTTACATTTTTTTTGTGGTAGTAACGTCTCTTTTTCTCCCTAAGTAAACCTACAACCTCATTCCGCTTTGATTTATACAGCTGCCAACTGAGCACCCTGTTTTGTTGGTTACTACTCCTAAATCCTTTATATGCAATGTCCCGTTCCCTAATTTTGTTTTTAACATCACTATCAAACCAAGGTAACCCATTTTTTTATATTAAAAGTAATAATCGGTGCAACTGCATTGACCACTTCTTCACAGTTTTTTATAAATTCCAAGTACAGATTATCTACATCAACGGAGTTCAAAGACCATTTACATATTCGAAGTTGGCTTGTAATCATATCAAAATTATATTCATTCATTATACGAACTTTTTTAACTAGGTTGTTCAATTTTATTAGGTTGTACAGAAAAGAATGTTTTTTTTATTTAACGCTCATTTCACCAATAGATCGTTATTTTAATTTAATATGTCATATGTTATTTAAAATCTTATTTCATGCTCGTTCTGTCATATCTGTCAAAAATGTATTGTTTTTTTTTTTGTAATTTMAATAATAMGAGTTTTATTGGGAGATATCAAAACGCCCGAAAAAACAACGAAATATGGGGTGAAGGAAGCGTCAGCGAATGGACGGTTCAATGCTGATATCAAAAATTTCATTCGGGGATTACCACCCTTGAAGGTGAACCCATGGCAGCCGCCCACCGGCAATTGACAATGACCAACTGAATGCTGATGGAGGCTGATCCACGCACAAAGAGAAGTTTAAGAAGCTTCATAAATGGGTACCGCACGAGTTGCACGATAATCAGAACTATCGACGTTTTGAAGTGTTTTCCTCCCTTTTTCAGCGAACAAAAACAACCCTTTTCTTAACCAAATTGGAAGTGCGAAACCATTACGTCGAAGAAGTAGTGTTGGGAAATCGACGAAATGCATCAGAAGCTTCAACGACTGTGCCCCGCATTGATCAACAGCAAAGGGTCAATATAGTTCATGACAACGCTCGGCCGCACATCGCATAACTGGCCCTCCAAAAGTTGAACGAATTGGGCTTGGCATGATTAAAACAAAAAGTTTAAAACAGAATGTTTTAAACCTCTTTAAAACAACGCTTCTGTTTAAAACATTCGTTTTAAACAGTGTTTTGATGACTATTGTATGTAATTCATTAATTATTACTATTAAGCTCGTTTATCCTCCACAAATAGATGGACAATACTATTAGCAATTACATATCTACATAATGTCACTCCACATTTGCATTAAAAATGAATTGAATACAAAACCAGACCCAGTTACTTTTTATTGATACAACAGTTTTAATTTAACTTTAACATTTATTATATTTAATGAATAGGCAAAGCGCTTTCAGCTATAATTAGCCATCATCAGTGCCTCATTGTGTAAAAAAGAATACAAAAGAATTTATAAACCTGACATTGTCAAAATCGAAATAAGCAATCTTGATTTCAAACAAAAAAGTAGCCTGCATGCCAAAAGCACAAACATGAAATCAATGATCAAATCAAGAATTTAGAATAGGACAGCTAAAATTACAAAAATCAATCATAGAGGCAGTGTGTTTAAATGACAATAAATGATTTGCTAATGAAGAATTTGTATTAACTATATCAGTATTTTTCATATTGTTTCAAGAGTTCGTTGCCTCTAATTAAAAAAGATCTTCCACTTTGACCAATATAAACAGAATTACAATCGTTACAAGAAAATCTATAAACTCCCGAATGATTCAAAAGTGGAATTTTGTCTTTATTGCGAACAAAATGGTAATTTTACAATTTTGAATGATTTTTGTAATTTTAGTTGTCCTTCTCTAAATTCTTTATTTGATCATTGATTTCATGTTTGTGCTTTTGGCATGCAGGCTACTTTTTTGTCTGAAGTCAAGATTGCCTCTTTCGATTTTGACAATGTCAGGTTTATAAATTCTTTTGTATTCTTTTTTACACAATAAGGGACTGATGATGGCTAATTATAGCTGAAAGCGCTATGCCTATTCATTAAATATAGTGGATTTGACAGACTTCAGGGAGATTTATTGTAGAAGTAAACAATACTCTTATATCCACTTAGAGAAAAATGGACCAGTTTACATTGTTTAAAAGTCTTAATCTTAATATAACAGAAAAATTTGTATTTCTGGTTCAATACTACAAAACAATAAATAAGACGTTCATTCAACACTTACTAGATAATTATATCTTTAGTACAAAAGAAACCAAATAGTTATCAGAACTTGGGAATATAAAAAACAATAAACAAAAGTAAAAAAAATAACAGCATTTTTACTTTTTTACTAGTGTAACCATATCTTTATTGCACTTCTTGCATTGAGCTCGCATTCTACCATTTTGCACCTTAATTTTATCAAAGTTATTCCACACTGCATCGTTCCTACTACGCCATTGTAACTGTTGAACTTTAAACTTTTAAACAGACAATGTCGGTTTCTATTCTCTTTGTTAAAGTTGATACTGGCTAAAATTAACCCAGTAGCCTTAAATTGGGGTATGTGATTGGTCTAGATTTTAAGAACAATGTTGATTCTAGTTTAAAATTAAAAAGAGAAACCGACTCATAATAACTAAAATTGTTGCGTAAACAAAAGAAGCAAATGACAACTGGGGATCTAGGGATTTTTAGACAACTGCTACGCTCCGCTCCATATGCTCGTATTTATTTTCATTACTATGTATAGTAAATTTGCATGAGAATTTATGTTTAAAACAGTGTTTAAAACGTTTTAAACGTGTTTTCAACTAAATAAAAAAAAACAAGTTTAAAACGATTTAAACATGTTTAAATTAAAAAACCTGTCTGTTTTGTTTAATTTAAAAAAACATGTTTTTTGCCAACCCTGGCCTCATCGGCTATACTTGCTGGACCTCTGCCCACCTTTTCAAGCATCTAGACAACTTCCTCCGAAAGAAAAGCTTCCAGAGCCCCAGAATTTTATTCTACCGGCATAAGTAAACTTGTTTCACGTTGGCAAAAATGTATTGATTCCAAAGTTCTCCTTAAAGCAAGTTAAGGTATTTTAAAGTCATATGTTAAAAAGCCACATTCCTTTCTGAGCAACCTAATATTTATGTCGCATTGTACCTACACATTTTAGCTGACGCGGCTCTGACCTTATGCCCTTATAATACATAAATTAAAGCTACAACTTAGTTGGTCTTAAAGCTTAAATATTCCAACTATTTGAAACAGTAGAAAACCATATATCATGCGAAAACAGAATTTAAAGAATATATGTACAGGTCTTCGTAAAAGAAGAAGACCTGGCTGGACATAGAGCAAATTGTTAATCGAAAGTGCCAAGAATAAAACTGAAACGTCATTGCGAAAATTTTGACGGGCTTCCGATGTTTCTAAGGATACCTTTTTCAAAGAACTGAAAAAAATAAGAAATAATATCCAAAATACGCTAAATCAGTTAGTTCAAATGTCGGTATGTGGCCGTGTTTTAAGCAAAAAAGTATAAAATGAAAATTGAGAAGCCGAAAACAAGCAACAATTAAAAAGGTGGATTATTTTTTAAATTGGCATTGAAAGGGTACAAAGCTTGATGCGAAATGTTCGTATAAAACTACGTAGGTATTGTAGAACACCAATAACATTTACATCTAATTTAAGACAAATATCAAATATTTTTGAACGTTTTAGAGTTAACACGTCAGAATAGTAGAGACATAAAACATATAAACCCAATAATTTATCAAACAGTATCAAACTTCCTGTAGGACACGGCACGTCAAGAAATCCCAACATCTTATCGAACATATAAAAACCTACGTCTGTCGAAAAACCCCAATCCGATTTGTCGATTACAGCTTCCATTTCTCTCGTCTTCCGAGTATTGACATCCGCAATCCGTAGCCACATTCGTAATCGGAACTATGATTGCCGCAACAAATCTCGAGTAAACGTTGCCGGCAGACCCCGATGAAAGCGATAAAACGTTGACCGCTTTGTATGGTGAACCTAATGGAATGAGACTCGCTTGACCTTCTGTAATTACGTCGCAGATTTTCGAAGCTACGTTGTGTTTTGTGGAAGCATCGAAAAATGATCAAGAAGTAGTCATTCCGAAAAACAGGCAAAAAATTAAGGCAAAATAATAAAATTACTTTAGATTAGTACGCATGCTACTAATTTAGACCCATCTCAGTAATAACTAAAATTTGAATTACATTATGAAAAGACAATAGCCATTTTTACAGGTACAGAAATTTGAAACGTTTTTGAAAATTCATTTACCATAGACTCTTTTCTTTGCTTATGTAACAATCTTTGACAAGGGTGAATGAGCTGCTATAAAATAAATATAAGTATATACATAGTCATTTCTTGACTATACAATTTAATTTTGTAAAATCATATCTAATCAACCATAAAAACTTATTTTCTCGTCTTACCAATACTGATTTATGCACATATATTCGACTCTTTCAAACTCAACTTACGTCACACTATATACCTACACTCTAGATCATAGGCGTACCCAGCTTTTGGTCTAAGGGGGGGGCAAAGCAGGAATTTTCCTTACTGAACAATTCAACATAAATAAAAACGTGCCTTTATCAGATTATGTACCTAAGTAATTAACGAAGTATTTATTTCATGCACAATCTTCATTGATTTTCTGCAAGGTAACATAAAACATCTTCTGTGAAGACCCAAGTTTTTTATGTTTTTTATGTATACTGATCTTCAGAAGCTCCTTTATTCCTAATTCAATTATTGATTATATCAGTTAGGCGATATCCAGCGCACTTAGTTGCATGCCTATCACGTTTAACAAAAGATGAGTAGGTAATTTTTATTTGGAAGAATAAAGTTCCGTGATCCACATAATCTATAGTAATGTCAAACGAAGTACTAAAGAAATATAAATTTCGCCTTAAGCATCTACTAATACAACCACGTTTTATAATTTGGAATTCGCACATATCAAATATTAATTAATTAACCGATGCGCTTTTTAGTTTCAACTTTCCTCATTAGAAGATTTATAAATTTAAGTTAGGATTGAATAGGTAGCTAGTACAGATAAAAAAAATATCAAAACTGAGAATGAGGAAACAACCTGGTCGTAAAACAGTACCTAAGACTATAATGAATTAAGCTGCTGGTTTAGTTAATCTTAGTTGAACTTAAAAATACAAGTTACAAACCCCAGAATTATGCGTCAGTTAGCCAAACATTACCAATCAGCATTAAATTGATAGTCGTTTTATTTCTAACAATTTTTATTCATACATCTAATTTTTTGCATATTTTTAAAACCACCATTTGTTATTGCTCTCAAGCTACAAAAATCCTTCCATGTATTATATTCATCTTGCTGGCTGTCACTGATTTGCAAAATATGGCTCATATTGCCAAAAACGGAATTTACTTGACTATGCTGAAATCTGCAGGGATTAGCCATTAAACGCACAGTATAAATTATTACAAATGTAGGTATTCCTTTATTACTATGGCAATGTAAGTCACACTTCGACTGTTACTTCTGCGGCAATTTTTATGTGATATAAAAGTAATTTATATTTTTAACTTTAATCACACATGCATAGTTTATGTGCTTAAAGCGCCTAATATTGTCATCTGAAACTGTATATGACACATCGATGATAGTCCATTAACTTAGACATTAGCAAATTTTGGATTAAAAACCGTGATCGCATTGATCTGATATTTTAAATAGATCAAATTTGAGTACTTCTTTTTGCTCCTTGGCTAAAATAATGGCCAGTATATAAATCGAAAATAGTGCTTTTGAGTCGATTATATAAATGCTAGATAATAACCAGACACAGCAACACATCAGTAAAAGTGGTAGCATATTACATTTTAATGTTCGACGACGATTTTGTAAGTAAGGTACTGTATAAAATCAGAATTAAATAGTTGCAAAAAATTATACAAGACACGCTTTGTTATGAACACAGTACAGAATATATACCATCTTTTATTTAGACTGAGCCTTTGGGTTTATTTGATTATAACATTTTTCTTTTAGCTATTATTTTTTTAAGTTAAGCCAACCTCCGTAGTCCGCCAGTACACTGCTTCCAAAAATTAACCCAGCACTTAATATTTTAACCAATTAAAACTACCCGTTTCTCAAATAGTCTTTTGTATATTGGCATTTTAACAGCACACCGGGTTTTAATTCGCGCTTATAATATGTACTACTGGATTCCTAAAACTTACGTTAAATAGACTTTCATAACTCTTAGTTCGGATGAATTGTTGCTCGAGTAACTAATATTTTTGAAAGTTTTTGTTTCTCTGTATTAATTTTGAAATTTGGAATTAAGAAGATTGGAGTTACCGCCAAATACAAGTATTCTTCATAGAATCATGCATAGTTGAACAATCCCTATAAAAAACGTATTAGAAGAACTGAACAAAATAGAAATCGTATTATGATTCCTGATCAAAATAAGCTTGGAAATCGTTTGACAACGACTTATTGAATGTCATTGCATARGTCAAATACGGGTTCTGGACGAAAATTGTGAAATACGCTTGTCTATAAATTTTACTTCATTAACAATTTCGTAAATACACACTTAATTAATCTGCTAAATGTATGGAAGGTAGGAAGGGCCCAGAGTTGACTGTCCAGGTCCAGGGGGGCAGCTGCCCTCCCTTGCCTCCCCCCCCCCCTTCGGTACGCCCATTCTCCAGATATCTTACGGTAATGCACTGACGACTTAAAACGCCTTTGATCAAACTGATAACGTTCCAATAAAAAGCTGCCATATATTGCATGTTTTCATCAGGAATTATTAAATCCACTTCTTTTCTTTCTTTTCTTGAATACTATTAAAAGATGATTCCCAGTGTTGCCAAATGTGGCTTCTTTTATGAAAAGCACACAAAACGTAGTGTTTTACTTATAAAATTAAACTAATTTGGATATTCGCTGGAATCGGGGGCCAGAGCAGATTGTTCAGTCCAGAAGAGAACCTGAAGAACTGGCAAAGCAAAACTGATCTAATAGACTAATTTGATTTCGTTGTTTAATTATATCCAGGATCCTTTACAATTTACATTTAAGCATGTCAAAAACTTTAATCACACAAACTGTGTTTGAACGAAGGCATTAACTAAACAATTAAAAATACATACTTCTGTTTGTAGACGTGTCTTCAGCACGAAACGCTATACTGAAAAACCTTCTGTTTTATTTACCACCGCTGATTGCAATTCTCGGTCGCTTGGCACGTTTGTAAAAAATGCACTTTCAACTTTTAATTCGTTGTGTTGACATGAACGCATTGCAACGGTGCAATCCCACTGCGGATTTACACAGCAATTAATCCAGTTAAGCGGGGTAATTGCAATGGATGCACGAGATAACGAACTCGTTTTTTGCTGCGTTTGGCTAGGACATAATGACGTCATTACGGTGCAAAATATAAACGACACCTTCGTAACCATTTTGTTGTCAACCAGTGGCAAGCATTCTTATGAACACGGTGGTCGTTATTTAATTCTCTCCTTCGTCGTTAAAGAATGATTGTTAAAAATTACTAGTGCAATAAAAAGGGCTAGATGGATCAATTCGTTTTAAATGGATGTATATTTTATACAGACTTTTAAACTAATAAATCACTTTTTTCAGTCACGACCTTAATGATCTCGTCTCTTAGGTATTTTTTTGGCTTTGGAGTCCCTTAGGGCTCCAATTGAGACTCGCTGTTGCAAAGGGTAACTACTTAGTGCAATCCTGGGACAAGTGCCATCTAATCTTATGAAATTCATAATATAATCACTGTGTAAATCATTCTCATCTTGAGAATCTCTGTGTAGTCTTTGCGCAATCTGCACAATCTTAATAAATTCTGTATCTATTTACTGTGTAATCGTTAGCGTTGCACATAACTCCATAGAACAGTATTAAAAACGCAATCTGCAATATAAATCACCGTTATCGATTTGCACTATCTCTGGGCTGCGTAAAAATTAAAACCATTTTAGACGCTACTTTTAAATGCAATATATAGCTATCTGAGTTTGATAACATTATTGTATGAGGAAGCTCTAGGGGTATCTGTTTAGCTGCTAAGGTTTTATTTATATTGCTAGGATAGTTAACAAATTTAAAAAGTGTTAATTATATAGGAACGTATACTGCTGGTATAATAACAAAATGTGAAATATAAAATTAATAATTTAAGATTCTAATTGTAATTGTATCCGAAAATGTGCTATTTGTACCAATAGACAGATAATTATATTAATATTTTTAGATTAGAAAAAAAACAACAAAATATGAATTACAATTATGCAATTGGCTTCCTATGGCCCGAACTTTTACAATGCTGGTTTGCTGGAGGACTTTTATGTAATACATTTTTTGCACAGGTATTGAAATTTGCTGTATATGACAACAAATTTTTACAACGTAACCTGCCAATAATTTATTACATAATGGGTTAGAGGTTGAAATATTTCAAGGACACAAAACAGCGTTCCTTCGAAGGGGTATCTAAAAATGAATTTTTTTGTTACACATCCACAATAACACAGAATGGCCAAGAGAAAAGTTATTTTTTAAGTTGAAACCTTTGAAAGGAGAACTCAATGTGAAACATTCTGAATAAATCAGGTGACTTCACTAGTTTTATAAGACAACTCTGAAGATCATTTTGACCTAACGGTCATTCTCAAAGAATGCTGTGCTGTCTACACCTCAACCAACTGCGGATAGTACTATTTTGCTGTCATTACAGCTCATTAGTGCAGTTTAGGTCTAGTGTAGACAACACGGCATAGAACTATTATCTGTTGCTGAAATTGGTTTTAAAGCTTTCTTTAATTGTAACTTTTTATGAAAAGAAATATACTTACTTTATGATAAACTTGCAAGCTTTCCAGAACATTTTAATTGATATTTTCTCCAAAATGGAATTATTTTTAACTTAAAATGCTAATTTTTTGTTCTGGGACTACATATTTAATTTCTTTCAGCTATACTTGCCTGTAATTTTATACAATTATTTAATTAAATAAATTACATAACCACCAGTAGCATATGTAGGTACATATATTACATAAATTTTATCTAAAAAATTTCTTTGTCAAATGAAATAAACGTGAACAGTATGTCATTATATCTCATGTCTAGTACAGAATGACCCTTGTATATGCATTAGCATATATGGTATACAAAAATGATGTGGCAAAAGAGTTTTCACGATAAGTTTGATGTTAAAAAATGCATTTTATTCAGCTTACAAAATCCCAATTCTTTATACCTATTAAATAAGTAAACAGCGGCCTTCTAGGGAGATTATTGTTATCTATCGCATAATATTTTCTCATATATTTTCTATCATTGACTGAAGTATAATGTGCTTATTCTATATAAGGATGTGTATCAGTTTCTGTAAAATGTTGTTAATTTCCTTTATGCCGTCACAAATACTACATTTATTGTACGTTCAGCCCTACTTACGATGCTTCATGAATATATTATGTTTCTTCACTTGTCGTGTATTACAAGCTTTAAACTGTTGCAGAAAAATTTCCCAAATTTCCAGAAAACGTGCATTTTAAACAATACAATAGCACTAAACGATCCTGTCTGTCAAAAGCATAACAGCTGGTAACGGCATCATTAATGCTTCTGGTTGAAATTTTAATTTTCAACTCCTATTCGTGAACCACGTCGATATTTAACCCAACACACCAATATGCCGCCCACTCATTGCACGTACTTACACCCACAAGGCTAATATAAGTTGGTTAACCCTTTGGAGACTGCGTAGGATACGAGCAAAAAAATTAGTTCATTTACTAAGCCTAACTTCAGTGGGTTAAAGCAAGTATATAAGTGCTTGTCTAGCTTTTGAATATGGTACAAAATTTGAGATTTTCTCTGTTTTTTTCTCTTTCTGAATTATTAGATTACGAAAACATTAATATTCATTGAAGATTAAAGAATGCAACCTTCTGTATACTTTCCTATCAAAAAAAAAGGTGATTATTGCGACTCATTAAAGAAAGAATAGGGTTCCACGCCAATGAAGTTCTTGTCTACTCTGTTTCCTTCATAATTAAAATGTAAACGCGACAAATGACAATTATTGCAAATTTAAAACAAATGTTGCTTTATGATCTTCTGTACATTTTTGCAATAAGTTGACTGCAAAGCATGGGAAGGCGAAAAAAACCAGTGTTATATTAAAAAAAGTTATTACAATGAAAACGTAAATTCTCATATGGCTTAAACCGACAAAAACCCTGGATTTATGCTTTATATAATGAAACCTTAAACAGTTTCAAAACTTGTTGTTAATAACATTAAATAATGTTTGAATATATTTAAGTGCTTGATATTTAATTTTACAACTGGTTGCGATACTTTTCGTTGCATAGTTCGTTTGTAATCCGACAATATACTTCGTATTATCATGATCTATATGTTTAAAGGATTGTGCTATTTCTGTCTTTGAAAACATTTTCTACTTTTTTCTGTGCGAACAAAATCGTATTGTTCTGTATAGTACATTTCAGGACAAAATTATGGCACTAAATTGAATGTCAGTTTAATTTAAAGATGTTTTAAAAAATGCTTTACATATAAAAGCATCCTTTTTGTTCTTTTCGGTGTTATTTAAGTGAAATCCAATTAATTCTACTACTTAACAGAGTGTTTTTTATTATAAGCTACCATAGTAAGAATATTCTTTGTTTACAGTTATTTTAATCAAAATATTTTTTTATTATTCTGACCAGGAGAATTCGGTAGCAATCTGTTCTGTTAAAACTCGTTAAATGCGATGAGTAGCGTTTTAGACGCATTTGCAAACTACTGGGCTGCTGTTTTGAACATGAGTTCATTAGGGTGTTTTCTGTCAAATAATAACTCCCTGTTACACTTCCACTAGACTCTAACTTCGGTATTTCCAACAGAACACCATATATATTATAAAGAGGCACAGCCAATAACAGACAGATCTGTTTTGATATTATTATTGCTCAACAGTGCAATTTAGGTCTAGTGCAGACAGCATTGCGTAGAACTGCGCCGAGAAATTATTGTAATGTATGTTCCTGCCCGATATCAGAGAGTACCGTGGGGCCTTACTGTCAAGTTGACGAATGCAAGTCTATGCCAACTTGGCAGAATACATGTCACTTCCTTTAGGAAGTAGTTCTCTATAAGGCAGATAGGTGGTTTTGTCATCATGCCTGGTGATTGCGCTAATAGATGGCATTGTCATTTACTTTTCCACTTACAGCCAGTTCATTACCTAACTTTTGTAATACAATTCATGCCTGCGCTTGATTCAAAGAAAAAAAATAATAATGACAAACAAAAGCTGAAACCCTGAATTCGTGGCAAATATAAAAAGGTTCGCCAAGTCTTGTATATAAGATTTTTCCTAACATACGTACTAAATTACAAGAATTGCACCCATCAGAAGCAGACGGATTTATTGTAAATCTGCTAATTAACTTTCTATATATTAAAACTTTGCAAACAAACAAGATGAACAAATTTCTAACCAGCAGCTCTATCCAAAATCCTCTTTCATCTTTGCTCAAAGAAAGCCCAAKSCTTACCTTCCCACGCCGGTACAAATCATCTCATCCACGGGTGTATTGTTTATGGAAAAAGAGCCTCGTAGCGGTTTTAATCCCTGCCGTCCTAATTAATTTTCCGTTATCTCTGTTTTCAGTGGGGCGTCCGGCAGGAAAGCTGATTACGTGGGGCGCTCGAACGAACGGGCCCTAGGCCAAAATCTGTTGCCGCCTGCGCACCTGTAAAGCAGAAGAGACAGATGCACACATCGTCCTATCTGATGGTAAGCCTTGAAATAGGTCAAAATGTTTTTAGAGATGGAGTATCTTAATATTATTGATCGGATTAACTGAGGAACAAATTCGGAGTAGGTATACGTTTCGCCAAACAATTGCCATCTTCAGAATAACTATAAAATAGTAGCTTTTATAGCTACAAACAAATTGTAGATAAAAAGAGCTGAGTGTGGTTTGAATCTAATGGAATCAGTAAAAAATAACCCTAACCACAATATTAGAAGAAACAATATTCTATATACGTATTTCAGCAGCTAAGGTGCCATCTTCAGTAGAATAATAAGGTGACTTCTTGAAATCTGGCCGGATTAGCCGGAGGATATTCTCCTCACTGAAATTTCTCGAGCGTGAAATTCAAATAGTACAAATGCTGATGTTTGTTGACCACACTCCAATTCCGCTGAAGACCTGGTAAGGAGAATATCTTCCGCTTAATCTCCCAGAACATTCGTATTCCGTTAGAAATGTGAGCGCCGCTTGGTTTATTTACCTCCAAAAGATTTATAAATAACCAAACCAAGAAAGTTGAGCGGAAATTCAATCACTAGAAGAGCTGAACTGCCTAAGCGTCGCTAATTTATCAACAAACATCACTAAAATTCCCAAAACACCACCCTAAGTGATTCAACCGCAACTGTAAGAGACGAATATATAAAAAAAACGTACGGTTTCACACAAAAGCAACACAAGATTTATTGCCAGAAGTGTGAATACAAAATTAGAAATGAATTTAATATATTAAAATGCAAGAGGATTATTAAATCAAATATACGGTATAAAATAAAAAGGTAAGTATCACTTAAAAAATTTAAAGCTTATTGGATTAATAAGGTGAGTATGCGTTCGCGATAATATGAATACAATTTTTTATAAATGTACCTTTTCTTTTGTTTCAGGGATAGCGATGGAATACCGTTAGTGTGCACACGTACGTTTACAAGTTCTTTCCTTTACAAATTGTTCTTTCATAAATAAAAAAAACAAGCGAACAAGTGAGATGTATAACTGGAGAATTAAGTCAAGTCTGATTTAAATGTTATATAATATTAAATTATATATGTATTTTACACTTAAATAATATGTAACATTAATTAAAATTGCAATTACTGTACTTTATCAAACGAAATCTTAATAAACAATGATTGAATGACGTTGACCTGGAGTAAGTTAATTTATGATCTAAATGTTGGAAAGATTAAGCTATAAAATCTCGGCAAAACCGCATAAAACCGTCAATTTGAACTAGAAACTAGTGTCGACTTATCTGTTACGCAAGCAATGGATTGAATCCTAAAAGACGTTGAAAACCCCTCGATTCGGGACTGAGCTGGTTCGGTTCTGGTAAGATGACCTCCGAAATCCCTGTTCGATAGAATGTTCGGGAAAACGTGGTATGATCAGCGGCCTCCAAAGAATCCAGGAACCAGTCAAGGGAAGCAATCGTTCACAAAAGCAGTTCGAACAATCGATCACAATCAAGAACGTGAAAAGAACCCTATAGTTACAAATTCGTCTTACAACAAAGCCAAAAAGAATCGATTATAACACTCACCTCTGAAGAGGGTTCTTACAAGAAGTAATATCGAGCGAAACGTGTGGCGTTGTGATTTAAATCCCGCAAAAGCGGCTTGGACGAAGCTCAAACGACACAACCAATAGCTTCTAGCGTCCAAATAGAATTCGCTGGTCGGATAATCCCAAAACTTTTGCATGAACGTTGCACAATATGTTCATAGACCGATCAGCGACTTTTCACAACATACCTGTTTCAAATGCTACCAAATATGAATCTAACGGCTCGTGGAAACCACACTGATTCGCATTAATCYCTCGCGGTTTTTGTCGACGGCGCGGTAAAAAGTGGTCCACAAGAAGCATATTCCACAGGAAATGCAGGTGCGAAAGGAAAAATACTTTGAAGAGAATTCTGGCTATACGGGGGAAGTTCAGAATACTAAATAGAAACCATTAGTAATATTTACGTTGCGAAGGTATTCCACTGGAAATGCCGACGTGATTAAACGATGGAAAATGCAAAGAAGACAACTCTAACAATACGGGGAAAGTTAAAAATATTATATGGAAATATTTCAAAAAATTATTGTAACACCCTTCACTCTACTGAAGATGGCAGCTTAGTTATTTATGCAAGGTTTTATAGCAGTCGGCCACACTACTATTGTCCTGCGCCCTCGCAGATATTTTATGATTAACTAGAACATGTGTAATGAAAACGAAATTGATTACAATAAATTCAGAAATAACTAAATTACTACTGTCACATTATTGTCATACTCTCCGGAAATACATAACAGAACGTCACAGCCAGAAATTACATAAACCCAGTGACCAACAATCGCTGGGTAAAATTACATGCAGCCCACTACGATGTTCTTTTTAATTAGTTAGTAATACAAACTTGACCCAGCTTGACTCTTCTCTGCCGATTATTGTTTTCACTGATTAATCAGAATTCCACCTGCAAGTTTTACTAATCAATGTCGTCAGAACTACTATCATCGACTTGTGGTACAGCTACACATATATTCGCTCCTGGCAAATCTTCTATATCATATATTTATCGTGAGGTAATACTACTCTCACTACAAATGGTCCTCTATACTTTGGCAGTGTTTTTCTGCTTTTCCCTTCATTGTTTAAGCCAGCATTACGAATTAGTACCTGTTCTCGTATATCGTCTTTTGTTTTCTTAGAGACGTTTTCTCTTACCTCGGTTAACGTTTCCCTTCTACCTTCTAGCGTTAAGGTTAACGCATTGTATAAAAAGGCCTCACCTACACATTTTGGGTCTGTACCCCATGAAAACTTTACATAGACTCTTTCCAGTTGCAGTATTTACAGTGTTATTTAAGGCAACCCGAATCTTGGACACAGTTTTGTCCCGGTTTTCTTCCTTATCCAAGGAGCTACTGATTGCATTGAAAATAGTCCGATTATATCTTTTGACTTGTCCATTTGCGCATGGTGTAGCTGTTGCGTTATGCACTGTTTTAAAGCCCACTTTGCTAGAGTATGTTTCGAACACCTTACCAGTAAATGCGGTTCCCCTGTCACATACAACTCTTCTAGGAACTCCAACTGTCTCAATAATTTGGTCAAAAAATATTGTAACGGGTCCAACCTTTGTGCTTTGTACCGTCTTCATAAAGATAAATTTGGTGAATGCATCGACTGCAACTATAAGATAACCGTGCTTCCACAATTTCACGGACTTGTGTACGCTCTGAGAATGATAAGCGATTTGACATAAAAGTAATCGGTTTCTCATCTTTCAGATAAATCTTCATCTCTACACTACCACATTCATCCAACAACTCCTGTTTTTTATTTACATAATAAYTCATCGTTTAGTTGTCCCGTTATTTTAAACATTTTGTACGGCTCCAAACATTTTGTAGTTAATACAGAGCGTGCTGGTAATTGCACAGGTGACTGATTGATTCTCGCAGCCTATCTGCCCCGTGCAATCACTACAGACGATTTATACTCAACTGGATGTTCAGAAGCATTAACTACAGACACTACTCCTTCAGCTCTATCATGTTCTTTACCTAGCAGGGTTCTGATACTTCTTTCTACAAACACAATCCCCACGCAATTGACTTTTATACGCACTTGACGCTATGTGGTGGTAATACGGCGTCACCATCGGCATACAAAGGAATTCTTCTAGGAAGAAGTGTTTCCAGTTCCACGTCCTTTAGTTTGTCGTCGGTAATCAATCTCATCTAATTATGCTTTACCATCAGTATTTTATTTTTGTTAATAAATGATGCTTAATGAGAATAGATGCCGCTTGCACCTCATCTCGCACTACCAATGTATCGACTTCGTCTTGCGCAAGGTCGACCATTAAATTTACAACCTTTCTTATGAATTTTGTATATGCCGCAATAATATAACAGCGGTCCTCTAAATTTGGTTTGCTTTAACCATCACAAACATCCACAACTGGTTTTACAGATGAAACAGCTCTACGGAACTACGACGCAAACAAAAGAAAGATGTCCCACTTCGCCACAATTGTAGCATTTCTTCTTAAATTCACGCTTACTAGCCATTCGTTTTTTGATAATCTTATAAGGATGATGCGAATCACTCGGTTGTGACGGATGGTCGTGTGGCATCGGCTTTAATTCCAACCCGTTCTTAATATCTGGACTGGTTTTTGAAGAATGAGTGGCTGTAAGTGAAAAATTCGGAGTGCAATTCTTCTGGACTGCTATAACGTCCTGCTTTGGCGCCACTTCTGATTACCTCATCATCTACCCTATCTATAATACAGGAAGCTGCATTTTTTCACTAATCTCGCATCAAGCATAGTTTTTAATAATTGTGCAAAATCATGATGCTCTGGAGATGTTTTATTACTAAATCCTTCCATTCCTGCCAACTGTAATTGTAAGTGTGAAGATTGTCGTACTAATTTCTTGCGACACCGGTCAGTGAATTAATAATTATCTCATCCCAACCATTTAGCTGTAGTCTTAGTGCTATCAGAAGGATCAAACAGTGGAATAAAATCGGCAGTAGTTTTATACGAAACACGTCGAGGCTGACATTCAGTCGATGAAGAACCCTCTCTTAATTTAAGAACTACATTTTCTCATTCCGCAGTACGTTCTTCAGTACTCTTTACGTTAGAGCTGCAACTTCCTGCTGTACGATCACGCCGCTTACGACCTCGTTCATTGTTAGATGACGAATTTGAAGAGCTGGAGTTAGAACTCCGTGACGAATACCGCGATCTTTTCTTTCTGTCCATTTAGCAAAACAGTTGTTGCAGACAATCTCAAGTAGACCTTTTGTCTCACCTGATAGCAAAACTACTAATGGTTTTCACTTTCACGTTCAACGCGGAGCACACAAGCACGAGCGCGATCCCGCTTTGTTATGGTCGAAATAATACACTATTTAATAAACTACGATTTAATAATCACCCGCTTAACAATATTAATCTTATAATCACAACTGCATCGTTTCACTGTCCGTATACGACTGTCTGGCTTTCAAAAAATCAATCCCTCACACTGACCCACTATTACACAATATCCTTTTTACTTCTTAGTTATTTATGCAAAGTTTTATAACATTTGATTACAACAGAAAATATTTTATTTAGGTACAACGTTCATTCATTTAATATCCGTTTTTTAATATATACTTAGAGTATAAGAGTAAGTAAGAAGTAAGAAATGAAGACAATCTATTTTTTATAACAATATCATACACCAAAGAATACCCCAATTAATATTTCCACCCACAATCAATTTAAATGATCCCTATTATGGCATATTATCTGAAACAATGCATAACGAATAAAACAAATGCTTGGATTACCCCGCTTTGTTTACGTAATTTAATAAGAAATTATAGCATGTGCAATGATATTTAGGTAATGCTTTAATTCCACTAATACGGCTAATTATTAAATCATTATCCCGAAAATAATAGTTGCGCTACAATACACCAATATACCTTCATTTTCTATAGCAAACAGCTTTCGCTACTGCTAACAAAATAATCCTTTAGTTCGGTGACGCATAAACCTAATTTTTGCATTTCCATTTACTAGCTCATTATCACCCGACACGCTGATGGACGACACTGGCTGGAAGCGACCAGACGCCACAAACACTCTAACAATTCCACTTAGGGACAACGGGGACGGCGATAGTGGCACGGAATGCAAGGAATTTGACCAAAACGAAATCGAAAGTGACTATCAGGCTATCAAAAAGGTACTCGTAGGCATGACTCGCGTAGTACAAGACGCAATGAAGTGTGCTGTTGTGCAAGACGAAGACGTATCTTCAGAAGTTCCCACTGACACTGTTAATACCACGGATTTTGTTAATGAAATCAACGATACGTTAAATAAAAGCTTGCAGATGGATGACTTAAATCCACTGATTGGGGTCCTAAAAGAATTAGGCCCTAAACAAGCTGACACTATAAACAATAACGTGCCAATCATCAAAGCAGAAGTAGCAGCTTCTCAAGACGAAGCTTCACTTAATAATCTAGATTCAGCACCCCGGATTGAAGATGATATCTCTAGCAAGCGACTCATTCCTCATATAATCGAGGAATCCCCTCAAATTACAGCTAGAAATGACTCAATGTCCTCGATCGAAGATAACACCAGCAGTACGCCCCCGCATTGGGGTAAAACTGATGCAATTTCCTGCGAGGAATCGTCCCCTGCCAATAGAAGTCTCCACGTTCAAGAGGACGACAAATTTCGTTGGAACTCGACGATCAAAGATATTCTGGCCGATTTAAGTCTAGTCGACTGGATCGATATGTCACACTCACCTGGAGGGACGGAAGAGGAAACGATAATCGACGCGCCGGAAGAGTTCCGATCGGCTGAAGATGTCTCGCGATGCGATGGAGGCGAGCGCACTATGATGGATGCAGCCAGCCGTGATCCAGATAATGATGTGGCGGAAACAGGCGATACGTGCGGACTAGCAGAAAAACATAATACAAGGTTAGTATGTAACGCATTCGTGCGATTTTTAGTTGCTGTAGTCTACGTAACATGTCATACAGTTGTTAACCATCAATACGTACAATCGCGGGCAAAAGTCATGGTAACGAGCGAATTGTGAGCTTCAAACCTTTGGTTCAAGGGCGGGAAAGATCTACGCGCGATGGGGTAACCACTAAGAGAAAATTTTTCTCACTGATTGCAGATTACATAATATATTAGTAGATTACACGAAGATTTATGTAATCATTAAATATTCGTGAATCCTACCAGAGATTACACGGATTACATAACTCATTTTGCAATTAATGCTATTACATAGTGATTAGTCTTTCCTAAAATAATACAAAATCTGAGTGTCATCAGCATGGAAATGACACTCACCATTCTCTACAGCTGGCACAAGAACTGAAGTATACAAACAAAATAATAGGGGCCCCAATATCGATTCCTGAGGTACACCACATCGCACATCAAATGACTCCGACAAGGCATTGCCAATTTCTTATAAACTGTTTTCTGCCTGAAGGATAACTATAAAACATCTTCAGCGTATCCGATCCTAGTCCGAGGTAATGTAAAATGGCCAGAAGTAAGTCATGGTTGAGCGTATCGAAGGCTCTAGAGAAATGAAGCAGCATTAAGAGACAAAGTTTATTATTATCCGTGGCAGAAAATATATTGTCTGTTAAATGCAACATAGCAGTCTCACAGCTGTATCCTTTACGGAAACCAGACTGACTATTAGGCAGTAAGTCAAATTTAAAAACACATAGAGACAATTACGACATTTTTTACAAAAACCAACAGTATATTATACACTGTATATTGATATACTGTAAGGAATGGGTTCTTAATACGAACTTGTGCAATACATACTAGCCATGACATACTGCTCACGTTTATTTTACTTGACAAAGAAAATTTTTAGATAAAATGTATGTTATATACCTGTGTGTGTTACATCTTTAGATGGTGGTTATGTCATTTCTCTACCGTCTCTTGCAACCCTGTCACTTCATTATTTCTTGTGTCCAACAGCTTTTTGTTCGAAAATGTATTTTTAGATAACTATATTAAATTACAAGCAAGTATAGCTTAAAAAAATTAAATATGTAACCCAGAAAATAATTTAATTTTGGAGAAAATATTATCAATTAAATTGTTCTGGAAAGTTACAATTGAAGTTTTAATAGTGATCATAAGTACTTATTTTAAATACAATTTCAACAAAAGTTAATTAACTAGGTAGGTTGGAAACAATCTGATTATCTTTAATGCGCCTTGCTTCACAAGATGTATAAGTCACGGTCATTCTAAAAGAATACCAAAGTTATACTAAGCTCAGACTTTGATACTCTTTGAGAATGACTGTTAAATCAAAGCAATCGCTATTATGTACAGAAAAAAAGATTCATTTTTAGATATCCCCTCGAATAAACTCCGCTTTGTGTCCTGAATGAAATAGTTACAATTGTTAAAAAGAAATACAACAACAACATAGTTTTCAGCAAGTTTAAAATATTCTATTTCAAACATTTTGTTATGATTATGCCAACACTGATACAGTGACTGGCTCTATAATAAATGTATTTTAACAATAGGCTTTGAACAGAAATTTAGCAACGTTTAAAACATTGCACAGACGCCTTAAGTAGCCCTTTTACAATCTTGTAATCATTACCTATATTTTATCTATATTTTCAGTCTTCACCAAAATATCGCGTTCGGGACTCATTATAACTATTTCAATTGTTAACTGTGCGATGCAAAATAGCGAAAACTTGTTTCTGGCATTAGCAGATTTTTTTTAACTTTTTTGTTTTGTTTTTTGTGTTTTGTTAACTCAAACAGATATTATGGATAAGAACCTAGCCATCGAACATCTTATTAGTTGCAGGCATTCTATAGGTGCACTATGTTTACGGATGTAAAAGGCGTTTTCATATTTCTTATTTAACCACTTTATACTGATAATAGTTCCGAAAATCGCCGGCGAAAGGGGTAATTAGGTTTAAAAGTAAAATACACCTAAAGATACACTTTTAGTTAAGACTGTTTAGTTAAGAAATTTTAATATTTTCTGTGGACGTTTTATGTACGCGGCGTCAGCTGGTAAGGTTTAAACTATACAAATGTCTATTATCGCAAGATTCGCTTTAGACAAGACTTTTGTCCGCGATTGTACATACTTATTAGGAAGTTGCGTGAGTTGAATTCAAGCGACAGTTAGTTACAAAAATAAAAAAAAAACATAACAGTTATTTCTGTTAGCAGTGCGTTCACGGCCCAAAATGATATATGTGAATCATTAAAAACCCACACGAAAACCAGTGCGGACGATCAACAAACGCCTCCATGTTCCGAATCTGCATACAAAGACGAAGAAAACAGTAACGTCACGACTGTTCGGCACGTGGTACTGACCACTCCTCCGTCGTGTGCTTCCACCTCCACTCCGCCAAAAGAACTTGCGGTAACCGCCGAAATGAACAATGCAGTCGCGATTGGTCAACACGTGCATTTGTCAACTGATTCAGGCAATAGATCCAGGTCAGTGCTAGACGAATTTAATTACTCCGAGGTGCCAGTCGACGAATGCCGAGCACCCACATTATCGCCACAGGCTGGCTCTAATCGTACAGCTCCAGGTGAKCCAGGTGGTGAAACTGCAATAACCGATAATACTGAACATGACAATGAAATGATTCCTCCAAAGACGACTTCAGAAACCGCCCCAGACCAAAAATTCCACTCATCGGCGATGAAAAAGTTGGAAAACACCGATTGCACGTCCCTTTTATCCAATCTGCAGACCTTAACCAAGAACTCGGACAGTGTGGGTGCCGAATGCGTGGCCTCCGGTGCGTCAGTGCGCACCGATATCCCACAGACTCCGACGGTGGAGCCATCGATCGACGGCGGCGGCGACCGACGCGCACAGGCGCCGGGGTGCAGTCCACTGCCGGCCGCCGCGGAGTGCGCTGCGCTCACTGAAAAAGAGCGCACCAGGTGTCCACCAGGAGCTCGTGCCGACGACGACGGTGGTGACCAAAACGCGAATTTCTGTGATAGTGAAATCGGTGAGTGTCGTGGGGGGTTGATCTCGGGTGGTGGTGATATCGAGGGGGAGGCGGAATCGCTAAGCTCGACGGAGGGGGACGGCGGGATATTGCACAGCAGGGACCTGAACAAGAGGCTGGTGGAAGGCAGATCCAGGCTAAAGTATCTGGAGGAGAAGCTCAAGGAGGCTGGATTGACGGGTGAGTTACTAAGTTTCTTTTAATCGGAGGTGAATCTAACAAAATCGTTAGTCGAATCTAATACAATAAATGATCAGAGGAGAAGTATTATCACGAAGGTACTTCAATTCTTCTTAAACATAATACCATATGCAAGTTGCTATGAAAGTATCACCATTTCTTACATTATTTATGTGGGAGTGAACCTTATATTTCATAGATATCCACTTATTCAGTCCCTTAGTACGTATTTCAGAAAAATGAGGAGACAAAAGGGTTCTCTAAGAAATCAAATCATTCCATTAGAGTGTAGAATAGATTGCTTTCACCTGTCTAGCATTTTTAACTACTAATCATTTTAATTATTTGAAAGCTGAGAAACTAAAGGTTTTATCAACGATAATATTTCAAGATCTTGATAAATAGTCAACTATTTACATTGTCATTATTTTACGAGAGTGCGCGACTGTCAATTTGACGAGACCAAACTGGCATTAATAATTTAACAAGTGCTCGAATGCTTTAGTACGAAGATTTTTGTCTAAAATATAAATAGCATTACATGTAGCACATTATTCGAAATGCTTAATGATAAAGGCTGTTTTTTTAGACAAAGGAAAACATTGATATCTGCTAGTTCCTTAAATTACTTGCATTTTTAAGCCAAATTTAAAAGTTTACAATCCTAAAAAATAAGAGATATTAACCAAAGCTGAGACTGATAAATTTATGGTAAAAGCACTACCTAATACGGACTACATTATTAATTAAGGTAAAAAATTTCAATACTCATTTTTGTTGTGCAAGCTTACTAAATAATTATTTTATTGAAGCTTGCAGCTTTCATAGGTGTTGCTGGTGCTTAACGACTACAAAAGCTGATATTATTGACTGTGGATGATATCTAACATTTGTTCTCAATAGTCATAATTGAATTATCGTTTATAAGAAATAAATCTGAACGAGTGAGTATTCATCATTACTACTACAGGTAATATTCGTAAAATTCCAAAATTATTTTTCACAGATATGTAGCTCTTCAACCTAAGGGTCGAGAACTTAAAGGATTGTTCGTGTCTCATAAAAAATTTAAATGTACTGGTTTAAGAAGATGTTCCGCGTCTTTCCTAGCGGATACCTGGGGCCAATCTAATCACCATTAAACGTCATGCAGGTTCGTTTCGGAGAGCTCCCTTAAGAATCCAATGGAAAACCAAGAACGAATTTCAAATAAAATATGTTTGAGAGAACGTTTGCAGGATTCATTTCGTGTCATAAGTCATACACGAGACGAAATTTTAAATCTGAAAGTAACTTAAATACTTAGAAAGCTAACTATTGTGCTGTCATGAGCTGGAGTGTTCAAAATTACTGGTTACCAAAAAACATCCGAGTTTTAGTCATCAGAAACAGAAGCTACTAAGATAAGTTCTCTAGCAAAAAGAGCATCCAATCGCTATTGCAACATGATAAGATTTAGCTTTTCTTAGATGAAAAGGGGGTGTTTCATTTAAAACAACGAAGGCAGCGTTTTGTTAGAAGAAGTGTTCATATTTTTTGCTACTAAATTATTCGGCATTTGCTGTACACTTTATTTCAAATACAGAAATACTAGCTTATTTGTCTAAGTTGGGGAACCAGTACAAATCGAAATAACAACGTCTGGTACATAACATGGTCAAGATTGAGATGTGATGTAATTGTAACTTTATACTAGCAAACATTGGATTTTACGACTGTTTACCAGCATGTCTATTTAAGATATTATATGGTTTCTAGCAAATAAATTAACTTCAGAAGCTGCATTTCACAGGTATGTATATGGGCTCAATATCATGTCACCTTGAACTTGAAGTTCTTGTACCAACCACACAACACGTGCGTTTTATCGTTTTCTTGCCAAACACTTTGCAATTCGATTAGTATTACACGAATTAAAATGCACTACAAACTTCTTATCAGTAAACTTGTTAGCAATAACCCACTTATTTTAGTGGGAAAAAGCCCTCCATCGATCGTGCTAATTATAGCGATTTCTTTTTAGCCCAAAAGGCTTCAGGGTTGTTCCGCGGAATTAAATATTCAATGAACGCAGTGTATTATTGAAGAAACACGTCAACCACCTGACCCATTCACAGAACTCCCCAGTGCTTTTCTATTTTTCATGAACAGCAGCTGCAACGGTCACTTGGCTGAAGTTCCGCCCGAAGTAAAGATCGTTAAAAATAACTTTCATGAGCAAACTGAATAAACAAAGAGGGCAGTTTACTTTTAAAGTTTGCTCGTGCAATACGAATGCGGAGGTGTTCAGATCCAAACTATTCAATGTGGTTATTTTGCTTTTGACTAAACCATATTTGTTGACTTTTTCCGACGTTTCGGTTTTAGTTAGAACCTTGATCAGGGAACATTAATAACGTACACATTTATGACAATTAATAATGGTTAACAATAAACTGATCTACTTATTCAATCTAATTTGGCTTGGAGCCATTTGTAAATATCATAATGATACGACACATACATCAAAATTGATAATGACCCCACTATTAAAATACAAAATAAAACTAACAATTTAATCAAAGTAATAACTAAATCAGAAAATATAGACACGAAAACAGTTATTGTGTAATAATAGATTGATACCAAAAATGTATACATACGTAAAACTGACGTACCACTTAGACCAATAGTTAGTTGTGTCGGTTTTCCACTATACAACATTACTATACAGGGTGATTTTTTAAAAACTTCACACCTTAAATAACTTTAAATATAGCAAAAATTTAAAAATTTGCAAAAACAGGTAAACTTTTGTTTGCAGGGGGACAACTTTTGAGATAAGTTTTTAATGGATAGCGCTTACTCTCTGAGCAGGGTAGACACCCCTTTAAAAATTTTAAATGGAACTATCCATCTTGTGATACATCATTTGAAAGCTTATTTCACAAAGAGTCTGGCCATGTAATTAGTTTTACCACGTTTAACTTATTGACGGGGTAATAGATTAATAGTGCCTACGAAACAGGTTGCTTATTAAATTGAATATTTTGGACTCTTTTCAACAAAATGTATTTTATTTTAGAGCGGAAATAAAATTTGTCCTTACGAGAACCCAAAATTTAAACAAACAACTTGTAAAAAATATGACACTTAAAAAAAACTCCCAGAATACTGAAAATTTCCTTTTAACATTATTATTAACATTAAAGTATTTATCATGGAATTTTTTAGAAAGTCCTTGTCCACGAAAAAGAAAAATTATTTATTTGTAACTCCAAAAACAGTGTGAACAAAAAAACCATAGAAATTCAAACCTTACAATAGATTCCCAAAATGTGCACCACCTCTTTCCATACAATAATACAGACGGTTCTCGAACTGCTGCTGCACTTTTCGGAAAGTTTCAGGTGGAATCCTCCTGCACTCGTTAATAATTCTTTCTCGCATATCGTCCAGGCTAGTAGGTTGTGTTTTGTAAACCACAGATTTTAAATGACCCCATAGAAAGAAATCTAAAGCAGTCAAATCGAGTGATCTTGGCGGCCATTCAATTGTTCCACGCCTACCAATCCAGTGAAGAGGAAATCTATGATTGAACCAATTTCGCACATTAATGGCGTAATGCGGTGGGGCTCCATCATGTTGGTAAAACAATTCGTATTCATCCAACATTGGATTTCCTTCAGGGTCACGTTGGTTTTCTAATTGCTCTGTGATTAAAGGATCAATAACGTTATCAAGTAATTCTAAATACATTCCCCCATTTAGCGTCCCATCAATGAAAATTGGACCTACAATTGCGTTGCCAAGTATTCCAGCCCAGACGTTCAGCTTCTGACGAACTTGTGTATGACCTCGAAAAATATAAGCATTTTCGTCACTCCAGTACCTCACGTTATGTTTATTTACAGAGCCGTTCAAAAAAAATTGCATTCATCACTGAAGCAGATATTTTTTATTAGATTTGGATTTACTATAATCTTTTCTGTCATAATTTCGCAAAATTGCAGTCTTCTATCGAAGTCATCTTCGCCGAGTTCCTGGAGAGTTTTCATCTTATAGGGATGGAATTTGTGCAGCTTTGTAACTTTCCTTACAGATGAATAAAAAAGTCCAGTGGCTGTAGAAATGTTACGCAAAGAGCTAGTTGGATCCATTGCAAAATGACCAAGTACTTCAAGTTGGGCCATTTCATCAACGACTCTATTCCCTGCCTTTTTTTTGTTTACTACAGATCCAGTGTCTTGAAATTTCTGCACGAGATCGAGAATGTACCTATTAGCGTACATTTTTATCGGGGTGCCGTTCGTTAAGCACCCTTGCTGACGCACGAGCACAGCTATGCTCAGCACCGTAAATAAAAATTATTTCTACCCTTTCTGCAGTTGAATAAACCATTATCACTTGGACTCTCACTTTAAAATTTCACGCGATTTATAAAAAGGAATGTGAACAAAAAGATGGTCGTGCCAAAGAAGTAGCCAAAAAGTTGAAACAAAAAATTGGAAACAGAGTAGATAATTATTTATCCAATTCAGTATAAACTGTCGAGTTGCAATATCAAGTAATGTCGAAAGAAAATTTTAAGTATTTTTGGCATTTTGCTTAGGTGTAACAATTATTTTTTAACAAGTTTTTTTTGGCTTAAGTAAGGACAATTTTTATTGTAACTGCAAGACAATAAATTCTGTTAAAAAAAGTCCAAAATATTCCATTTTATAAGCCACTTGCTACAATGCACTTTTTGACCCACTACCCCGTCAGTGGGTAAAAAAAATAGTAAAACTAATTACATGGCAAGACTGCTTGTGTAATAAGCTTTTAAATGATGTATCGTAAGATGGGTAGTTTCATTTAAAATTTTTGAAGGGGTATCTACCCCGCTAAGAGGGTAAGCGCTATCCATTAAAAACTTATCTCAAAAGTTGTCCCCCTGCAAACAAAAGTTTACCTGTTTTTGCAAAATTTTAAGTTTTTCCTCTATTTAAAGTTATTTAAGGTGTGAAGTTTTCAAAAAATCACCTGGTATATACCTCGAGTTTACAGCTTATACCGTACGGGGATTACTACCATCTCAAAGAGTCTTTCCAATTGGTATCAGAACTGCAGCATACTTAAATACCAGATGATTATGTGTTAATACCATTAGATGCAATATCGCTCTTTACCAACATTCGTACTGATCTCACTATCAACATAATTAAGTAAATATGGTCAAAAATGTCCCTTTAGCTGTGAAAGATTTGTTGACCTTTTGAACCACTGTTGTGAAAACAATTATTTCGAATTTAATGGTAAATATTATAGACAGTTTTATGATTTGGGTACTGAAAACTGTTTGTCTCCTATTTGTACAGACATAATTATGCCAAAATTATAAAGCAGATGTATTAAACAATTGCCTTTTATACTAACGTTTTACAAAAGATACGGTCATGAAATAATTACTTGCATTCCGTAGGACAGTATCCAATTATTATTTGATAATTTTTTTTTATAAAAAATACAATTCGTAGTGGAAATCGAAAATAACAAATATATACCATTTCAGATGTCAAACTAATTCGTTCAGAAAACAACGCTGATACCAAAAACCAACCTTCTCACAAAGGTAGAGTATTTGCTTTTAACAACCTATTTCACAAAATATTAACAAAATACAAAATTAAGAAATAGAGCACTGAAGTTATGTCATCCCGTTTTCTATGAAAAAAATTGCGGTATATAAAACACATCCTATTAAAAAGTGTTTACCCCAAAAATTTGATTGATAGCGTTTTGTTTTCTAGAGCTAATGAAAGGATCAACTAAACAAGAACAATTAGGCAATGACCAAAAAAAATATTCTAAAATACCATACGTTTCAAAACTTTCTGAAAAGATTGCAAAAATATTACATTAATTTAATTAATCCTGCAATTAAATCACTAATATCGAAACTCTTACTTAGCAATGTAATATATAAAATCCGTTGTACTATTTGTGGCTCATTTTATATTGGACAAAGTAGTCGTTATTTAAACGTTAGATTGAAGGAAGTGAAGCATAAAAATATATTTGATATTGACAAAGTGACAGTGGTAGGTCAGCAATACAATATAAGAAAAGATTATTACAAGAAATGATTAGTATAAAAAGACAAGATGTGGAAAATTTAAGCAGTTCGTCAGTTTGTTACAGTTTTCGTTGTTTTTTTTTGTGATTTGTTTTTCTTGCTTCTTGTTGGTTTGAAGATTGTAGATGCTCGTTAGTTGGCCTAGATGGTCGTGCTCCGTTATAAAGACAAGATGTGTTTTAAAACAGAAAAAGTATAAAAAAAATAGAAAGATTTTGAGTTGTCTGTCTTGATGAGTTAGTCAGATATGACCGTTGTAATATTTACAAATAGCTTCAAACCAAATTAGATTGAGTAAGCAGATCAGTTTATTAACGTTTGTCCTCTTTCTTTGTCTACAATAATTGTTATAAATGTGTACGTTACCTTAGTGTTCCCTGGGGAAGGTTTTAACCAAAATCGAACGTCGGAAAAAGTCAATAAATATGGTTAAATAGAAAGCCTGCTTTTGTTTGAAGTATCACCAGTTAAACATTTTTCTACAGACAAACTTAAACGTCACCAACTACCAAATACGAAAGTGGCCAGTTTTAATTAACGTTAGTGTTGGGTAACATACCCTTCAAAATTTCCATTCATAAGCTAGCCATGCAGTAATTCAGTATGCCAATAAACAAGCGTGAAATCAAATTCAGTTCCTCTCGTGTGAAAAATGTTGATGCAATTTCCTCTACGCCGGTAACTGTTCAATAAACATCAGCTTTATCAAGGTCAGAATTCCCTAAACACGACATTGCAAAATGCGTCCTTATCATCATTCCATAAACGGACAAATTAACAAAGAAACGTTAACAGCCATACTCTTACTTGCACGCATTCCTATGGATATATCTCATCACCTTGCGGCATTACGGTCTTTAGAATGCAAGAATTATCATTGAAAGATGCCGACGGTTGGTATGAATAGTTGGTAGTGTGGTGTAATTTCCATCCTTAATGATTTATTAATGAGATTCCATCTGAATGGAAATGTTTAAGAGGATGTTTCAGCTTCAGTTGCTGTGATATTTTTTGTGCAAGCAAGAAATTCGAAACCTTGCTTTTTTTATTAAAAAAATATCGTCGTATTCCATTTTGTAAGTTTCCTGAATGCATTTTATTTTACTAGTTTTTAACTGACATTTGGTTAAGCATTTTATTTTTGCAGGCTATGGTGTTATAAATCAGAGTGAACCTGTTAATGTTAATTAGTATCAGATTCAGTGAAGTTTGTAACTTTGGTGACCTGAAACATAAGTTTCTCCGGGCAAGTGTCCTGAAGTTTATTTGTTCTCCTTAATAGTAGATACAGCCGAAAAAAATTATTTTTTTATTTATTTACCACTTAAGCCAAATATCAAAAATAGGAGAGATACAGGGTGTTAAGATTTTAATTTAAAAGGTAAGAAAATTATATGACGCAAAAGATTTAGCGCCACTGGGAAATTTGTAATTTATCTTTGTTGTAAGTAATGACCTGCCAATTAGTTGTTCTTTAAAGTTTTATTGAGTTATATTGTTAGAAATAGGACACATTAATGAAAATAACGAATTAGTTGATAAGCGGAGAGAACTTTTTGCGTCCTTTCATCTTTTCTACCCTTCCCCTTGTAATTTTTTTGTTGAGTTAATAATTTTCGAGTTATTTGTAAAAACGATTTTAAAATTTATATATTTTTGCTAATATCACGCGGACTGTTCGTCTTAGAAAAAATGTGTAGAGAGCAAAAATGCTCAAAACCTGATTACTAAACGTATACTATAAGCAATAAAAACGTAAATGTCATTTTGACAATTTGATGTGGAAGTATTGATTCAATTTGCAGCGGTTTTTACCCGGTATAAATAACTGCCGAAATACATATGTTGGGTCTACTAAAAATTAACATGTTTTTAGAAACACAGATTTTCAAAACCAATTTTCACTCAATGTTTCGGTAGGTCTTGAGATATGATACTTTTTACAAAAATTATTACAGGTTCCATTAGAAGAAATACCTTCCAATATCAGGCAAAACATGTGGTTTCTATAAGATGGGGCATTTCCCCATTTCAGAGGGCAAATGTGATAGTTTTTTGACAATGCTTTTTCAAGTAAACGTATTGGCTGAAATGGCCCAGTAATATGGTCCACGAGATCGCCCGACCTCACTGCATGTGATTTATAGGAAACTTATAAACTCATAAAGGGTACGCAGTCTGTTCGAAAAGATACAGAATTGTCCACAATTTTAAGTTTTTTTCTTTCAAAATTCACTTGACGCATGAATAAAATGAAAAAAAGGCTGGAATTATGTGAAAGGCTTAACGAAAACCATCAACCACGTCTTCTTTTAAATACTGTTTCATTAAACTGTTAGTCGGCATGATTGCAGAGGTACTAGAACAATAACTCATAAAAAAAGTTATTGCTTGCGCTAGGACAGAACCGACCAAAAAAAGCGGGGCCTTGTGCAAATGAAGCCTTTGCGGGCCCTTCAAACAATTTCTTATAACAAAGCAGTAAACTTCGGTTGAAACAAATGATCGCATTTTCCTTCTTATCGTCTTGCAAAATTGTCCATACTTATGAATTAAATCACGGGAACTTTGATTAACGTTCTATTATCAGAACCTTTTTACATGCTTACGTTTCGACAAATTTAATGTCTTCTTCAGGACAGTGGCGGCTCGTGACAATATCTCCTGGGTCTGTATAGTGAAAACCTGAAAATTTTGGTCCACTCTAGTTGGTCAATATTATTTATTATAAATTGCTAAATAATTTTTTATATCCTTTAAATTGTCATAACCGGTGAGGCCCATGAACTGTTCTTATTACCCTCCTTCTCTATTTAAAATACCCGTTGAACTAATCTGTACTAAATTTTGCATACTGGGAGACTTTATCGACATATAAAAATTTATAAAAACTGATTTTTCAAATAAATTCCACAACCTGTTTTTGATTCACCACTTTCTGTATTGTTTTCATAATGGAATTAATTCCCTATCTCATCCTTTCAAATCTTTAAAGCACCACAAAAACTAACCTCGAACTTTCAAGCCTTCTACGTAAGACCTTACTGATCAGTTGCCAGATCATGAGCATGCAGCAGCCAGTGAAAAATAGCCGAGGTGGCCGATTCACAAATATTAATTATACATACTTKTTAGTTCCATCAAGCAGCAATACACTKTTATTCATAAGGATATTGCCCTCCAAGCGCTTTCAAATCAATTTGATATCGAACAATACTAATCATAACCAAACCTATAATATGTAGTGAAAACATTTAATGTAAAAGGAACAGTATAATTTTGTTTAAAAACCTCAAAGCTATTCCACGAACGTAACAAGTGGTATTTGAAAATACTTTTCCGGCGAGAGAGAATATTGATGATAAGGAAAAATAAAAGAGCGAAACGATATCTTAATTTGAGGTTAAAAACGGTTTTGGATTGGTTTGTAGTCTGAGCAACTCCACTAGGAAACATCAGTTCTATAACAGTCAAACAAAATCGTCAGGTCAAGCATGTCAACCTGTTCGTCTATATTATTTCTTCCCAATGCCGGTATCATGGATTGGGCATGTTTTAAAAGTACTCCAAACTGGCTACTTGCTACAAAATGGACTACAAGTGGTCCAATTTAGCACCTCTGTAACTGACTCGTTATTTCAACATGTTTTTAATTAATTATGTTAAATGTTTATATCTGCTTAAAATTGTTTATTCTGGCAAGCGGCTCTTACAATAAACCTGCAAAAATGAAAATTCGGTGAGCTTTTCGTAACTTCAGCGTAGAACTATAGATTTAATTGTTGTATAATGTACATGTCAAAAATTCATAAGGAAATAATGCTGCTGCTTTCTTACTGCTGTCTGTCGACCCAAAACTTGGATCGTACACATACATGGCGTAGCCACGATGTAAGTCGCCGTATTGCTGAGTAATAGGGTAAATTTTTCAGGATGATACATACAAATATGATATTAGCTACCTTTCCGGTAATTTAAAAAATGCGCGCTAATTGTTTTAAGATATTTGAACAATAAAACAAAATATATATAAAAATACAAAAAACAATTAATTATTTCTTTGCCGACCCAGACGAGCCGCTACTGCTTCACGGTTCATGTAGTAAAAATTAGCATGTACTCATTATATAAGCATAAAGCTGTTATCATACAACCACAAGCCTCATAGATGAACTGATGAACATAGAAATGAGGAAAATTGCAGCATATCTTGTCAAGATAACGATTATAAAAAAATTTGTGATCTAAGACGTACACTTTATACTGTAACCCTTCAAGATTTAACTAAAATTTATTTCCCATAGGAATTATTAAGGATGACGTATTTACGTTGAAAGATATTAAATGTTTTCAAACCTTCTATTTTGAAAACATAACCCACTTCTACATTTTTGTATCACGAACGTATTTTCTTCTTCAGATGAGAAACCCGCCGACAAGAAATGCGTCCATCAACAACACGTTGAACAGAAGCAGGACAATAAGAATAAAGAACAGGTGGTCGATAAATCGTCGTCTTCAGACGACGAGAGCACTTACTATGACGCCAAGCAAACGCTGCAGGGCGACGAGGACGAGGAACTAGGGGAGGAGGAGGACGACCTAGTCGGCGGAGGCAGCTTCTGCGAGTTCGACGTCCGGCAGGTGGCGTCGTTCGCCGGCTACGACGCCGACGACTACTACGTGGTTTACGATGAACTGGACGATACCAGCGAGGAGGAGGACAGCCAACTAACCGACAGGTGGGATTTTTTTTTTTATTTCTTTAAAAAGGGAGGAAATGATGGTGCCGAGGGGATGATCACTGCCAATAAAGTGGTACAAGTAGTTCCAATTCGGAATTAATTCCTATCAATTAGGTATATATTATCTCTTTTTTTTTGAAATGAAATGAAATCTTGAAGTGCATATATATCGTAGGCCATGTTAAAGAAAACAAAAAAAAATATTTGTAGTTAGAGATTTTCAGGTCTCAAATTCGAATCTTAGGAGTCACCGCCAAAACGCTTCTATCCAAGGTTATTCAACTCGTGACGTCAAGTGTCATGTAAACATTACCGAGGAGCGTGATGTTTAATGGTGTAGTATCATTCTTGTATTGGAAAAGCTCTTGTGTGGTGTTTATTGAAAGGATGGTGTAAGAGGTCGCACCAAAAAGTGATTTGTGTAGTTTTACAAGCATCTATTATGTATGGAAAACAAAACAAGTGTTGTTTTGTACATGGTTATAAAAGTACTTCAGTCAGTACAGCTAACACAATTTTTGGTAACAGTTCCTCGAGATTATCAACGTATGAAAAAGCTGTTTTAGGCACCTAGACGTGATATGCCGAAATCGCAAAGTTTGTTTTTCTGTTGTGAGGATCATCTTAATTCTTACTGTAAGTTTTATTATTCTTTTTGGGGTTATAAGTGTTTGCCATTAAGTTTCCATTTTGTTATAGCTTGAAGAGGATATGAAAAATTATAGGCGTTTTAAGTTGATAGAGGGAAATGTTATAATAAAGAAAGACGTTGTTCCCCATATATTCGACTGTTAGCCAGACCGGAAACGAGCTGCAAGAGCCCAGAAAATAAATGGCAATTTATGTTTATTCTGACCTCTAAAGTAAATGTCAAGTTTAGGGTACATTTTTGATTCTTACATTTTTATGTTTACAAATAGTATGTTTCCAACAACCCACTGTGATCAAATTATCAATGCTACGTTAATTTGATAAAAAGTTCACTTATGCTGTTGCTTTTGCGTTCCTCATCTCCGCCGCGATGAACCGCTCGTCGCTGTACACAAATTCCATAACAATGAACATGCCTTCAGAAGTCATAACTCATAAGTATTTAACTTTTTCTTGGCGTATTTTAATTCGCTTGTCACAAAATGAACGCAAACAACAAACTGATAATGTAAGATGTAAACAAGCGGCCATTTACAAGACACCTGACGTCACGTCCCTTTAAATTTTCAAATTTTTAATATTAAAACTACACCTTACGATCCATTTTTTCGAATTTATAAGCTGTCACAGCTGTTTTGTGGATTAGATGCTACCTATTTATATGCAATTTAATAAAATATAAATACATAGCAAATACCCAATTCTAAACAAATTCAATCATTTCAAAGAATTCTGAAATTGTTCCAGCAATTCGAAAATAATTCCAAGATAATTGGAGTATATAATTCCAAAGCAATTCCCAACAATTTCAAGGATTTTAAAGATCATCAAATCCGCAGAAGAGTAATTGTTTTTTTAAATATTGTAATGTATTGAATGGATCAGTTTGGTAATCTTCAATCGTACGATATCCATGGAAACCGACGAGCTCAAATGTCCAATATTTAATTTTGTTATACATATGCATAAGCTAGTAGGTGAGTAAGTATTTATTTAGGTAGATTTAAATTTCGTCATTTATAGTCAAATTGTGTTAAATAAAACAAACAAAATATGACTATAAGACTGTTTTGTTGTTTATTGCCTAATCCTAGAACAAACTGTTTTTAAAATTAATTGATTACCTAATAGCTCTATATTCAAAGCTACCAGTTTCAAGATTAGTACGGTACAAAGAAATGTATGTATCATCTTCCTGATTCTATAAAAAAGTGGTTATGGCAGAATGATTATGTGCCAAGGTGCCAAACTTGTTGAAAGTAGTTACGATACTCAAAAGTAAATATAAGTTTACAATAATTTAACAAGCGAATTTTTAATGCACAAAACAAAAAGTAAATAATTCGTTTAGTCATAGCTAAATTGTTTTGTACAATATGTGGATGATGGTCTGTATACAAAAGTCACTTTTGTTTTAAATGTACTTCAATTTTTTGACTTCGGTGATCCCTCGTAATGATATTCTTACAAAAATCAGAACTCCGTCATCTTGGTTGATAGATCCGTAGCTGTAAAACATATCATACCTCTGAAGGGCAAGAAATCAACAATATCGAACACATTACAGCACGGCAAAAGCTGAATCTCAGCTGCGCATTTAACATTTAAATGCAAGAGGTTTATAATGGAATCAGTAATGTCATTCGTCCAATGCCCAGATCCCTAGAAGGGTGCACCAGAAAGTGTCATCATTTGCTCTGTTTTGCATACTCGTACTTAATAAAGATAAGTTCTTATTTGTCTATGTCAGTCAGTATATATTACTATATTAAGGAAGGCGAATGTTTGCTTTAATCAGAATGGTAGTAAGTGTGTGCATTTAACTCCAGAAATTGTTGAACTAAAGAAAACGGTGGTAATGTATGGTGACTTTGATCGATTCTGTCCATAATGTCGTGAGCACTTTGCATAACAAACATCACCCTATTACCCTATTGAATAAAGAAAAACATTATAACGATGCATTACTACCTGCCGCTGGTAATGTGAATAAAGCGATTAGGAAAGTAATTTATAAAACTATACCTAAAGACAAATGCAAGCAAAATATTTAAATCCGTTCAATTGATAAGGTTTTGAATGATATGGAGGCAGCTGAGGCTTTCAACGCACATTTTGTTCAACATCCACAAAACATTACCGCGCATTTTCCAAAAGAAATCGAAGAAGCCTTTTGTAGGGAGTCATTGCTTTCAATAAATACATGTAAATTGTTTTTTTTATTTTCAGTCAACGCTCGTGATATTCTCACACTAATTAATGCGGGAGATGACGGGAAATCTAAGGTACTGTTAAAAAAGATCGCACCATTTGGGGCAATTCCGTTGGTTCACATTTTGAACCTATCCTTCGAGAGTGGTATTTGCCCATCCAAGTTAAAAACTGCAAGTGTGTTGCTACCGCATAAAAAGTGCTGAAAGATGATATTAATAACTACAGAGCTATTAGTCTTTGTTCTAGCTTCTCTAAAGTTTTTGAATTGGCAGTTAACGCACTAATTACTTAATGATTAAAATTTTCTTAGTCCATCACAGCATGGCTTTACAAAAAATCGTATAACTTTGTATCAACAATCATGTCTGCTTTTGATAAGGGTAACGCGGCTGTGGGCCTATTCATTGATTTTAAGAGGGCTTTCGACTGCGTTAACCATGAAATTTGTTACTTAAGTTGGCTGCACATGGGTTTACATTAGACTGGCTTCATAACGTCCTTAATTATGGAAAGCAAAAAGTCAAGGTTCATAATACAACGTCCGAAAGCAGAAATATTCATAAGGTGTGCCACAAGGTTCCATTTCGGGCCCCACGTTGTTTGTAATTTATGTAAATGATATGTTTAACTAGATTGTGCATCCAAACTGCACAATTGTCTAATATGCGTACGATAGCAATCTGTTGTTTAAAGCAAACTCTTTGAATTCTACAGAATTAATTTTGAGGAAAACTTTTGTCAGAATGTCAGTGGGTGGATAAAAATAAATTAGTCATTAACATGACAAAAACAAAATTCTATTGTGTTTACAGCCAGCAGAGTGGTTACAAATATTAATTTATATAATGGGGGAAAGTTATCTTGTATGAGGGATGTTAAAAATGTTAGGTACGGTCATAGATGTCAATAATGGACGAGACAAACCTATCAGTTATGTCTGCTCTCTGTTTTACAACTATACTACGGCCATGTAGCAATATAAAATATGTCATATTACAATGGACAGGCAAAGTATTCATTGTACAAAAAAGAGCAGTGTGGATTATATATAAATTAAATCAAAGATCTTCATGTAGGGAAGCGCGTTTCAATGACTCAATTTTTTAACAATGTATGGAATTTACATGTATGTACATTCATGGTTAACAATCTCAGTTATAAATAAGAAACTCGAAATAAGGACGATCTGATACCTAACAAACACAAGACCGTTTTTTATCGAAAAAAAAAACGCCCACTACATGTCATGCAAGTTATATAATGCCCTTCCGAATGTGATTAAGGCTGCGACAAACATTTACATTAAAAAAAAGTGTGAAAAGTATTTAGTTTGAAAAACGGTGTATAGTGTTGGTTAATTTTGTTGGTCTATAACCATACTTATCTGCATTTTTATATATTATGTACTTTGGTCTGTTTATTTATGTTTATTATCTTACAGGCGTGTTTGGTGCAACCATTGTGATCGTGTTACACTAAATACAAACATATTATTATTATTACACTAATAAAAATGGGAAGAAACATACAATACACTACTACGAGCGAACAATTACAATTACAATTACAACTACAATTTTTCCGTAACTGTTCAAATTCAAATCGTAAACAACTCCAGATTCCTCATCAATGGCACGACTTTTTTCCCCGGCTCCGCGTAAACACTCGATGTCGTCGTTTTTCCACGGCGCAGACCTTAAACCAGTTTTAAAACCCACCGGTAATGACACCGTCGTCATCACCGGACATGACCCATCTTCACGCTCCACGGCCACGGGGTCCCCACTATAACGAGACTGTGCTGTTGCAGGGCCGCGATGCGGGGCGACGGGGACCGCGACCGCCTCAAGCACAACCCGGACCACGACAACCTCAAGTCACTCCTCAAGAAGCCAGGCCGCGGCAAGGACGGCAAGAAGAACCGCGTCGTCTTCAACGAGAACAAGAACGAGTTCTTCGACGCAGACTACATCATTCTGATAAGGTGAGCGAGATGTTCTTACGTTTACGCGGCTGGTGGCGGTTTTTGGGGTAACGCAGGGTTCGGTTTCGGGACCGATGTGCTGTTTTGTTAGTTGGAATTGTGTGTAAACGTTCTGGTTGACATTAAGGTGTAAAGAGCAAATAACAAACGCGATTACTGTTTATAAATCGAGTCGAGATTCATAATCATCGAAGTATGTGTTTTGCATATCGAATGTGTGGTTTAACAACATTGAAGTTGAAGTTAATAAAAAAATTGTGTGTGCTTTTCGATCAGAAATTTTATTTTTTATATAACAGCAAATTTTAAAAAAAATTGTGTGGACAGGGTCCAAAATCCAGTTTTTTGTAAATATTTCGAAAATGTCTATTTTTTGTGAAAATTTTTTAAAACACTTTTTGTATATAATAAGTATTTTCGGAGATATTTAGGAAAAACCGGTTTTTTTTGTGACGGTTTTTTGCTAATATCTTGTAAACAGTTTGCTGCACCCAAAATTTATAGGGACAAAAAATACTCGGAATTGAGTCATGATCAGGTATAGCTTTTTCCGCAATTTATCTGAAATATTTAATAGTTGGTCATGATCACTGAACAAAATAGGTAATAGAAATCGGTCGAATTAAAAGAACTGGAAAGATTAGTTAAAATACAAATTTTACAACTATCATCTTCAGAACAAAATTGTATGGCGAAGCCCACTTTTTGACAGACTGAGTAGTGAATATTTAACAGACATATCCGATTCTAGTTCAATATAAATATAGATATGTCAGCTGAAAAGTACAGGAAAGGTTTAGTATTAATGTTTTGGGCTGCTGTGCGTACAGATTTGATTTGTATGGAGTTATCTAAAAAACTTATTATTTAAACTATATTATGTTATATTATTAAACCTTATTTTTCATAAACAAAAAATATCAAAAGAAGATTATTAATCAGTGTTTTTTAATCTAAGGTTTTGATATTAACATGTTATATTTAGCATAATTAACGGTCGTTAAGATTATTTTTTAATGTTATAACAGGGATACCGACCTTTATTTAGCTTTAAGAATTCTCTTTATATTCTAAACCAAGCTTTTGCACCTTCTTCAGGGTTGCTACAAATAATATAATTATCATAAAGACTTTAGGTACAAAATTTAAAAATTTTAGAATCATTACTTATAAAAATGCATTCCCAAGAAAACCAGTAACTAAATTACTTTATAGTAACAATTCGAGAGTGCAAAGTGAGGAAATTAACGTAACAAATAACTTACAAGGAAATAGTGAACCAAAAAAATTTGCAGTGTTACCATATTACAATAATCTGACAGAAAAGTTAATAAACTTATATATGTATATTATAACATAAACATCGCAAAAAAAGAGTACGAAGTTAGTAGGTTTGCTGTATACAAAATTAAGAGATAAGACGCCATTACTAAATAATACTGACGTGATTTACAAAATTAATTGTACATCTTGCCAAAGCTCTTACACTGATCAAACTTGCCAACAATTAAAAAAAAATAGGCTGCGTTTACATAAAAGTATATCCGTTTAAAACGTGATAGGTGTGCTTTTTCCGGCCATGTTTTAGGTAATTCTCAACAAGAAATTGATTTTCAAAATATAAATATAGTAGCAAAAGAAAATAATTTAGGCAAAAGATTAATATTGGAAATGATAAATATTAACAGATGTAATAACAGTATTAACAAAAAAAACGGATATACAAAATTTGAGTGTAATTTATACTTATTCACTAAATTATAAGAAGTGAATCAAATTTTATAATTTTGGTATAGTAATATTTTAAATAATAAATTATAGAAATTGTATGAAGAATGGTTCTTTGATAAAAAAGATAATATTTACTGAACCAGGCTGTTTCGTTTTTTTTTCATTGTATTTTTTATTAGAGGAAAACGAATTGAATAACTTGCCATTTTGAAGTTGATGTCTCAAATATTGTAAGTATTTTTTATAAAACAACCCATAAATTATATTGTAACTATATTATTTGTAGCAACCCTGAAGAAGGTGTAAAATAAAGTCCAGCGAAACTTGGTTTTGAATATAAAGAGTATTCTTAAAACTAAATAACATTAGAATCAGAAAAATATGTATCAGCTTCAGCATGAATAATATATACCTATTCGTTGTTGGCAAATGTCAAAAACAAATTATTGCCGAATATTGGAATTGTACTGCTCGAATTACATGGAAAGGTACTAAAAACTAAAAAAAATTCCGATAACATGAACGACAATCAAGTAACAGGGGTTATTTGCATTGGGAAATCGAGAAGTGGAATAAAATGAAAAAAACGAATGAAAGTACATAATGTATTGAAAGTGTTTAAAAAATCTGACCAATAATTGTAAAACCGTTTTGTGTGCAATCGTTTCTCTAACTCATATCTCAAGTTAGAAACAAGGTTAAATAAAAAAATACTTGCTATTTTGTCGGCTCAACTGAACGCGGTATTAGGTTTGTTTTTCAATTCCTCGCTTACCAGATATTTCTTTAAATGCTTTCATTACATTTATTTCTGGATTTATAGAAGATGTGTAAAGTTGTAGAGAATCTTTCCCATTTACCCTTGTAAAACGGTCGCTTTAGATCCTCAAATGTTTCATAATTTGTTATGTACTCTATTTGTTTTTCTCCATACAAACAAATCTGAAACGTATATCTCGAGAACGAGGCGGTGAGAATTATTTTTCACGTTGAAACCACTCCATCATTCTACAAACCTAGAAGTTAAAGTGTTGACATATTCCTTCAGAATGATTTTGTAAAAAATGGAGGTAGCGTTCCCCACTATAAGAATGATTAAAAACGTATGGGTGTAGATTGATGGGTCCAATAAAAACACACCAAATAATGAACACGAATTTTTGCTATGCATTACATATACCGCAATTTACAAACTCTCATCCACTCTCATGCTTCTATACCATGTACAAAATTCAAAACCCCAGTCTTCATCCCCAGCATGTAAAGTTTATCCAACCACAAACTTGTATATATGGGTAAAACGCTAAAACCAATGAGATTTTAATATTTGTTCTTACCAAAGTGCGTTGGAAAATGATAATTTGTGTAGCTTCAAATATAACCCATCTTGGTTTACGGAAAAAGATCCATATCGTCCCACGTTATCGTAAAACCTTTTGGGTTGCCTTGAATAAACCTGACGGTGATCTTGGTAACGATGTATTCTTTATCGTTACCAAGATCGAACGCAATTTTTGTGTCATTTCAAGCTTTTTTTAATTTGAAAACTGAACTACCGGTTACAAAAACAGACACATTCTAACATTTTCTGCAGTGTTGCAATAGGTAATCCATTTCAAATTTCCATACCTTCCAGGGAGGAATGCGACTACGACGACGACGAAGACGAAGGCGTCTGCTGCTGTAATCAGCACGAAATGGTGCGCCTGGCGTGCTGTGAACCGGGTTGCAACTGCAACCTGGAGGGCTACGTTGACGGGACGCCGCAAAGTCCCAAATTCGCGCCGCCGCTCGAGTTCGTCGACGCGGTGACGCTCAGCCCTCCGGAGGGCTACAAAGACATGGAGCTGGGGGAGCAGCAGTTGCTGGCGCTCCAGCAGATGGCCAGGAGGAACCAACAGGCCACGATATGCAGGGAGTGCAGTGCTACCCATGAAGACGAGGGTGAGTCGTAGTTATGTATGCCTTTTCAAGGTCGATATATTAAATTGTTGTGCGCTTTTTGCTAAAACATCAAACTGCGATGAAACATGATAGGGAAGTAGCTGAAAATTTTGGACCCCTCCGCGAAAAAACTAGCACTCCCACCTTCAAGCAAACGAAGCGCATTATGATAAAGCATTTATTACACTAGACAAAACAGGTCATTGCCTCCGCACAAATTTTTCTTTGCCTATAGAGAGGCAAAGCACTTGACCTTTCTTCTGACATAGTGTACTCATTTGATTTTTAATTGTTTCACGCTGAAGTGATAAATTGTCCAACAATTGGTAATTCTAAGTAGTTTCAGTGAATATGCTAATATAATAAAGTCAGAATTAACAAACATGAAGAGCGAGAACAGCACAAGTCCCAAATGGGATCCATGTGGTACTCTAATATACACGGTACCATGACTTGCGTAACGCCATTCATCACTCTAACTGTTCGTTAAATAAGATTTTAAATAAAACGATCTATATTAACCCGATCAAAGGCTTTACTTAGATCTGTATAAGTGTCATTCACACTCTGATTAGATTCAAGAACGTCATCCACGAAGGTGGAAAATAACAACAAATTTGTAGAAGTTGATTTCCCTCGATAAAAACCACGTTGTTCGCTAATGATACGCTGCTTGAAATTGAAACGATGAACTTCGTTACGGAAATTCAAGTAATTTAGAAATATATGACAAAATTAAAGAAAGAAAAATTAAAGTTGAAGGAAGTGACGAACAGTTGCGCAAAAAACAGGAATATATACTAAATATTATTAACATTAAGACTACATACATTAGAAAGTTAAAAATTTAACTTTTAACCTTAAAAGACATTTTACCATGAAATATATCTGATTTGTTCAAACGTACCTACACAGAAAGAATATTAAAACACTACCTACAATAAAATAAGAAGTAAACAAAAAGCCAAATTAGCACGTTTAATAAGAAAACAAAAGGACAACGATTCAAATATTCAGTAAGAATGGGTAATCAATATTTCTGGAAAAAAAACATTTCTAAGAAAGTCACACAGTTACTTGGTTTAGGAGAAAAATTCCTTGCCTTATACAAAAAACCCTTTACCAACTGACTCAGAAGCAATTATTTGTAACAATTTTAATGAAGAAGATAAGATTATTAAATAAGATTATATACTTGTTAACATGGTTACTAACTATTGCCGCTCCAAGAACAAGCATTGCTTGAGTAAAAACCAAAAATGCTTACTATAAAATACGAAAACTATAAAAAGGTTTCTTAGAGAAAACTAAAACATTGTAGTTAAAGGCACACAAAGGTAATGCTACCATAATTACGTCTAAATCACTATATTTACAAAAAGCACAAGCACTACTAGCTAATTCAACCACTTACACAGAATTTGAATCTGACCCTACTATTAAAATCCAAAACAGAATAAATAGATTAATCGATTCTCACAAATTTACTAGAGAACGGGTAAAACAGCTTAAATGTAAAAAACGTCTTTTTCCAAAAATGTACCTTTTATCAAAAATACAAAGATTCTGAGACCAATCCTTAGTTTTGTAGGTTGTCCTATTTACCATTATTTAAGCAAGTATGTGGCAGACCTTTTAACATTTGCGTGCGTTAAAGATGAATTTTACGTGATTCCTTTGAGTTAGTTGCAGAATTATGTAATATGCAAGTACCACTAGGATATATTTTAATATCTTTGGACGTTGTTTTCTTGTTTACAAACATCCATACAAATCTTACAATAGAAGTAGTTACCCAAAAATGGACACAAATCAAAGATCATTGTAATTTAAYACAGGAAGATTCTGTTAATGTATTAWAATTKTGTTTTGACAATAGTTATTTTAATTTTGATAATAAATTTTTAACATACTTTTGCAGGGTATGCTCGAAGCAGTCGAACGTTATCGACATTTTTCAGTTTTTTATATAACACGGCGATTATTGGAATAACATTATTCTTGTACATTTCATAAATGTTTCTTCTAATAAGATTCGCGTGAGTTGTAGTAAATCTTTAAAACTGCCCTTGTCGGATCTTATCTTTCTCTTTGAAGGCCCGGATTTAACAATTCTCCAGATGGTTGATCGTGGAGTTCCAGTCACTTCTGCCGTTTTATCTAAAGGTTGTTTCTCGCCATCACATTCCAATAATAAGTCTTCAAAATTCGTGTCATATTTTTGTTTCCTTTTTGGTAAATTCAATTTATTCCCCCATCCCCCCTGGAGGTTAAGTGGAAGGGCAACCTCGGCTCTCCTTTCGGGTGCCATTGTCTGAACTTACATGATTATTATACTTACAGGGWKTCTATAAATGATTCATGCATCCAGGGCGCTTATGGAAATTATCGATTAAATCAATATGCAGTCTCTCAGGAAAGTGACGCAAACTTGTCATCTGTGGAATTATTTGATATATTTTGATATAAGAAAACGCCTGGCAGTGTGTATTTTCAACATATTATTCTGTAGTGTTTTGTGGATAATTAACTTTAAGGTTGCAGAAAGTTCACATTTTATAGCTGTGGGGTGACATTGATTTGCAACTTTCAGTACTATCGCAGCTTGCTATCGCCGTGCATATTGTAGCTCGGCAGCAGTTACAAAAAGGCGGCACAAAGAATTCAGAAATCAACGCTGCCCGCGTTGCATGAATCATTTATATAAACCCTGTATTATATTATTATTATTATTATTATTATTATTATTATTATTATTATTATTATTATTATTATTATTATTATTTTTCTATCACACTGTTGAGTGGAGTTTTTCAGTAGCCGGATTTCTCAGGGCTACTGAAGTTAACGCCTAGAGATCGTTCTTCGGATGATCGCAGTGGTTTCAAGAACGACTGCTTTCTGCATCCATGTTAGGGCGTTCGATTGGACTTGAAGTTCCTCTAAATGTCGTCGAGTGTTTTTGTGGACTAGACCGTTGGCAGAAATTATCAGTGGCTTAATCTCAACATTTTGCATCTTCCACATTTCCTGGATCTCATCAGCAAGTTGCATGTACTTATCTTTTTTTGTTTCATATGATCTACTGAGGTTGTCGTCAAGAGGGATAGCGAAGTCAATTATTGTGCATTTTTTTGTTGTTTTGTTGATTATAACCATATCGGGTCTATTATGGAGAACCTGTCTGTCTGTGTGAATGGTAGTATCCCAATAGATTTTAATGTTGGAATTCTCTAAAATGTTTTTTGGCTCGTACTTGTGTATTGGTGTGCCTTTGTTAGCAAGACCTGCATTCTGTGCTACGAACTGGTGGACAACTTTTCCCATGTTATTATGGCGGCTTGTGTATACAGTGGGTGCCAGGTAAGTACACGCTGAAATAAGATGTTGGACAGATTCCTCCTCGTGGCCACACAGTCGGCATGTGGTGGTTTCAACCGGTTGCTTTAGAATATGTCTTTTGTTATTATTATGTTATTATTATGTTGTTATTATTATTATTATTATTATTATTATTATTATTATTATTATTATTATTATTATTATTATTATTATTATTATTATTATTATTATTATTCTCTAACACCAAAATGAAACGTCATGCAGGAGATATGGTTTGACTGCTTTTGAATTGTCTTTAAAAATTCTACCCGGAGCGTGCCTATTTATCTTTTTTTATTTCTTACTGCTACTGAGATACCTCGGAAGACACAAGAATTCTGAACACCTTCTACGTTACCGCAAATTTCCGCAATTTTAACCGTAACCCTCAATTATACGTTACCTACACTAATTTGCACAAAACAAAATGTAAAGTAAACCTTTCGTTAATAAATCATTATCTACTAGTCGCGAATAGCACAAACGTTATTCGCAAAATCAATTATCCGCATTTCAACAAGAGCAGCAATATTTTGTTTGCGGGTAAATCTCTGTCAAAGGCTTTTTTAATTATTCCCGTTTTGTTTATGAAAGAGACGCCGCAAATTCATTAGTTTCAAACATCCGCTATTTTCCCATTTCGAATTTTAATATTACAAACGGATCACGAGCCAGCTCTGACAAACAAATATTGTTCAACGACTTCGTCAGGAAGCAGTAGCCAACAGCGCAACCACCCGTTGTGGTGCGCAATTAAAATGTTGCCGAGGTATACTTCACATAACGCTTATAATTTACGGCCATTCTTTCGAAGCGTTTAACTGCACGACAGATGCCAGCAATTTTCCAAGCAATTTTCATGATACTCAAGCTACCGGGTGATATAAAACTGTTAAATACGAGAGACTGTTAATAGTTCTCGCTAACGCACAAAGAAACAGATGCTATTATATTAAATTCCCGTAAATGGAGTGGAACAGATGTCTTTGAGGATGCAGCATCCACTGGTGAAACTACCAGATTTTACCAATTGCAAGATTTGAATTACTCAATCTTTATATAGTAATTAATGAGGCTAAATGTTGATATTTTATACATTCTTTTTGATTCCTAGAATAACTCATTGCTAATTTACCTAGTTTCAATTTCTTAATAAGTTCTCTTCCAAGTCTAAGCCGGCTAGGGCTTCTCGTTGTCCTTTCAGTTGTGATACCTTATCCATTTTCCTATACAAATATTTTCTGTTCTTAAACTTCCTTCTTGTAGGTGTGTATTCGCAGCACTATATATAATTATACTACGTGAATGCGAAAGTAATGTCACTGCTTAAACCCATAATATTTCATAACATTTTAAGAGAATTGTAAAAGTTCCTTTTTATTTTATGGTTTATAAGTTAAGAGATCTAAATCTGTCGAAAATGTACGTACCTCATAGAATAATGATGAGCATCCAGGCCATTTAAAAGAAACCCATTTTTGCGGCTCTATTTATAGGTGCTATCAGGTTGAGGTCAGTACACTAGATTATTGTTCAGTTATATCCCATAAACTGTCAAGTGAGAGTCTCCATGATGCGTAGAGTGATAGCTTGTGTGGACAATAATGGATTAAATAATAATCAATATATAGTATTGAAAAATGCCATATTCTCCATTTTCATGGTTTTGCCCCCCTCCAATATCTTTATCTTCTTCTAATATTATACGAGATTTTATCGTATACAGGGTGTTTCATGAATGACGAAATTAAAAATGCAACCCAAAATACATTCTCATAGCTGCTGCCCGTTTATACAGACAACGTTTTCCAAATAGAACAGCTCCTGCCGATACAATTTTCAAGAGACTTGAATTAACTTTAATGACGAACTGGTCACCACTGAAAAAGTCAAGAGAAAGAAAAGCAACAGGCCCTGACAATGAAATTAGAGTATTGGAAATGATTGACGAAAATCCTCATATTAGTCAAAGGGTAGTCTCAAGAGCAACCGGTATTAGTCTGTCTTCAGTACAATGAATAATTAAAGGCAATCAATTTCATCCGTATCACATGCAATTGGTTCTCAGATGAAGCAAGATTTTCTGATAATGGTGGAGTTAACAAACATAACATGCATTAATATGCGCAAGAAAATCAACGTTGGATTCGAGAAGGACATTTTCAAACTATCTACTCGACGTATGTCTGGTGCGGAATATTGGGGAATCAAATTGTTGGGCCTTATTTTTTCGCGATAGTTTAAACGGCAATGCTTATCTAATTTTTTTAAGAAACATTTTACCGGTACTTCTCCAAAATGTAAATTTGCAAGTAAGACAAGATCAATGGTTCCGACAAGATGGGGCACCTKCGCATTATCATAGAATAGTGCGAAATCATCTTGATTTGGTTTTGCTAATCGATGGATAGGAAGAAGTTCAATTAATCCTTGGCCACCGAGAAGCCCAGACCTTACTCCTTTGGATTTTTTTCTGTGGGGAATGGTAAAAGGGCAAGTATACCAAACACCAATTGAAAGTGTAGAATATTTAGAAAATAAAATACGCGATGCATGTAGATCCATCACTCCAGAAATGTTAATGCACGTTAAAAGATCGTTGTTGGCACGAATTCAAGCTTTTGAAAACAGCACAGGGCGACATTTTGAGCATTTATTACATTAATTATTAAACATTAAAACAAAATTTGTTTTACAATACCGAATTTACTTAAAGCAAATGATTGAAGTTTATGTCAAAATTAACGAATTTATACAGCTCTCTACGTTTTATATTTTTTAAGACGATGAACAATTATCAATGTTACCTCTGCAAATGTATTTTGGGTTGCATTTTTAATTTCATCAGGGTCATTATTATTTGTGGAACATCCTGTATGTATTATTTGCATGTATTTTGTTCTACCTTAGCCTTTTTTCTCATAGCTTATTTCTCTTGCTTCTATTTATTCTTTTTCCCACTAAGACGGTGTTACATTCTTAATGCTTTTTCTTGATTTGCCTGTTCTATTTATCCCACTGCTGCTTCTGATCACCTGCTCTGGTATGATGTTGAAATAATTGTGGATAAGAGATTTCCTTAATCTAATCCAATTTCTTCAGTCCAGACTATTATGCCGTGTTCTAATGTTTCTTTTTTTTCATACGTTTCACTGCTCTTCGCTAGCTTCAGTGGTGTTTTCAATTTGATAGTTCGATGTGAACTGAACACCTCATTCGTGCTCTCTGCAATGCAATTTTGCCGTTCTTACTTAGAATACTTACTTTATACTTTTTACCTAATATTTATTTATTTGTATTTGACTATTTTAATATAATATTCAAGCTACGACATTAATTATCGTTTAAAATAAATGATTCGTTTAAAACAAATTCTCTATTTTTTCAATAACAACTTTTGTAACACCATATAATATTTGTTCATACACAACATGGATAGCAAAACAAAACATTAAATATAAAGAATCACTTTTTCACAATACAAACGTCACAAAATTCTATAGTTAGGAACTTAAATATTTATCCTTCTTGCTTTTTTCCATTGCAAATTCGTTAATCATTTCTGTCATATCTAAAGGCTTGTTAGTCTTTCTTGAGAAATTGAGGACATAAGCTAATTTTTAACTAATTTTGACTTGGAAAACAGACGCCACAGTTACTGGTATTATTAGAAAATACGGCATATTATCATACGTTATTTTAAACACAGTATGAAGCTAACGTGGACCCCAAATTTTCTTTGGACGATGTACTAGTGTTTTCATAATACTTCTTGTTGGTGATGCGACTCAGCGTGAAGATGATTTAGAAATTCCCACCGCTTCTTTTCAATGTAACTAGACCAAGAAATGTCAACTAAACGATACCAATGCTTGGTTTATTTTGATCAATAGCTCTAAGTGGATTACCCACCATAACTCCGTCTTTCTGTTCGTGGAAAGTGCCATTCCATTCCATCGTAATATTTTTTCATACTCTTATAGTTTTGACAGTACGTTTGAGTGTAAATGAGAAATTCCAAGGGTTTCAGTCTACATTTCTCAACTCATTAGTAAAGAAATGCCGTGCAAAATTAAATTAGCGCTAATTAGACATGGTAAAAATTAATTTGACCCGTCGGCAGCTACATAAACTGACAGGAATCCACAGAGGCGACAGTTAATGGTGCATTGTTCAGCTGACTGAGCGTTTTCGTGATAATACTGAGAACATTATGTTTCTTGATTCTCACTAACGAGATTAATCCTTTCCTGTAATCGTCCTGAGAAAATAAAAATTAATCGCAACATCATTCTATACTTGAGTTTCTAACAAATAGTAAATATGCCCAGAGATTAAAGAATGAATCAAAGAGTGAACATATTTTAGCTCTGGGCGAGTAAAAAATAAATACCCTACATTCTGCGGAACTAATTCTTACTTCATCTTTATAAATTGTTGATTGCATTATAAAATTGGTCTAATTGGCTATATTTGTACCTAAAACACGGGAAGCATTTGAAAGATTACTTCTAATTCCTTCAAATATGTCTTAAGCAGGGTTGGCAAAAAACATGTTTTTTTTTATTAAACAAAACAAACAGTTTTTCTTAATTTAATCATGTTTAAATTGTTTTAAACATGTTTTTTCTTACTTAGTTAAAAACATGTTTAAAACGTTTTAAACACTGTTTTAAACATGCACTCTCATGCAAATTACTGTGTGTATTCGTGAAAATAAATACGAGTAGATGACTCAAAGAGTAGCAGTTGTCTAAAAATCCCTAGGTGACTATGATTGCCCGTTGACACTTGTCATTTGTATTCGATGTGTACGGCGTTTACGCGACAATTTTAGTTATTATGAGCCGGTGTTTCTTTTCTATTTTAAGCGAAAATCAACTCTGCTCTTAAAATCCAGACCAATCACATACTGGTTACTGGGTGGATTTTAGCTAATATCAACTTTAACAAAGAGAATAGGAACCGACCTTGTATGTTTAAAGTTTAAAGTTCAACAATTACAATGACCCGTAGGAGAAATAATGCAGGGTGGAATTACTTCGACAAAATTAAGGTGCAAAATAGTACAATGCGAGCTCGATGCAAGAAGTGCAAAAAAGATATTCTTGCACTAGTAAAAATATTTTATTTCTTGTTTATTGTTTTTTATATTCCCAAGTTCTGATAACTATTTTTTCTATTATGCTAAATATACAATAATTATCTAGTAAGTGTTGAATGAACGTCTTACTTATTGTTTTGTTGTATTGGACCAGAAATACAAATTTTTATGTTATGATAAGGTTAAGATTTTTATTTGTTGTTTTAAAATGTTTGTAATTTATATAACTACAGAGAAAATGTTAAGTTTATTATTAATTTCTATAACAGTTATATCGATAAAAAACTGGGCCTGGTTTTGAATTCAATTCATTTTTATGCAAATGTAAGGTGACATTATGTAGATATGTCATTACTAATAATCCTGTTTATCTATTTGTGGAGGGTAAACGAGCCTAATAGTAATAATTAATGAATCACATACAATAGTAGTTAAAAAACACTGTTTAAAACATTAGCAAAAAACACTGTTTAAAACAAATGATTTAAACATTTGTTTAAAACAAGGTTTAAACAGAAGCGTTGTTTTAAAAAAGTTTAAAACATTGTGTTTTAAACATTTTGTTTTAATCATGCCAACCCTGGTCTTAAGTGGGTACTAATCAATTCCTGGAGATGGTTTTATTTAATTGCTGCATCCAGATATCATTTCTAAACTTTAGATTATTAAAAGTGCATTTGCCAAACACTCGGGTCAGTTTTTCGATCATTTTTGCCGACCTCTTACGACCACCGCTTCAGAAACGATCCATCAAATCCCGCTTCCTGCATAAAAAACACCCGGAMGGGATCCCCCGTTCCCGCATTGATTCTCTAGGAATTCCGCAGGTGAACCCATGTGATGTAAACACATCACCTACACATAGTGCGCTCCCATATCCCAGCTAATGCGCTGGCCGGACACAGAGTAAACACGAACTTTTTAGAATGGGCAAGTTAACATTGGCATCCTACACACGCCCATGGATGGCAGGGCGGCATTGGCAAACTGTATAGGAAATACTGATGTTTGGGGAATTTTAATTGATAAGTCGAACATTTTTGGGCAAATACTCGAAACTGGAACTTCCTGCACCGACATTGACGATAATATCTAGCGACGGAGTCAAACGAGTAGTCTCAGTATCCATTTGGTAATGCGAGGGCGCTGCGATAGGAGTATCTCGTTTTTGATCAGATTATGTAGCAACACAATTTCCGAACTAATTCTTGTCAGTATAGGAGCGCCACAAGGGTCTGTATGGGGATAATAGTATAGCAATGACTGCATCCTTGGAAATGTAACAATTTTAAAGATTTTGCTCTGTATCTCGGCAATTCTCACAATTTCAGTATCCGGCAGAGCATTTTATCTACAAACACCACATAGGATTTTCGCTTTTGGAAATCAGTTTCAGTTCAAAAGGCTGAAGTTTACATGGCAACGGTGTTCCACTGGTAACAAGAAGGTGCTAACGTGCCAGAATGTAGAATTAACGCAAATGTATTATAATATGCCCAGTGTTATACGATCTCTATCCAACGTACAAAAGGAACAAAGAGAGGAGTGCAGGAAAACGCTGCCGTATTGTCTCACGTTCGAATAGTACAGTCCGCACGGTGATACGTGAACGTATTGTACGCAACGAACGCCTGCATGTTTTTTGAAAACGTGCCTTGTAGTGTTAAGGTGTGTGTGACTGTTTGGATAATGTGCAGGACATTAACGACAGTGAGCAACAGTAGATCGTGAAAAACGTGAGTTTTAACTGAAAGATGGTATTTTGTGTTACCATTCCTCATATTTATACAAACAACTATGATTTTTAATGATAAAATGTCCAATAGTTGCAGGCATTTACAAAATAAAGCAATGATTCTTGTTCATCGTCCTTATTTAGAATGACGTAAGTGTCATGCTGCAATATTTCATCGCAGAAATCTTGTATTCTAAAGTTCTTCATACATCTAATAACAGCTCACCAACCCCAAATGAGCAAATAATAACACATCAATAAACATTTTTCCATTAACTTTCCAAACTCAAGAATTTAAGAAAAATCCATCTGCAACACCCACGCATTAATAACTTGACTTTTTTTTTCTTTAAACCACAACCGAACATCTGTTTTGACTATTTGTTAAGTAAACGATCTGCGCACTTTTAAAATGGTAAAGGACCATTATTAACGTACACTTTGCTCGCAGCGTTCTCTTTAGCTTCAGTTTAACCATACAGTAATTTATGTCAAACAATAATATCAACAATATCATTACGTCTGTTACCTGGACTGCGAATCTTAGTTCAGTTTAAATCTTTTGATAGCATAATTTGCATTAGCTTTTAAACATGTATTTCGTTTTTCTGATATATTTTCTGCTACGAGTTTAAAAAAGACAAACTAAACGAATATGACCAACAAATGCTGAAAAGTTAGACAATTTAGATTTATGCAAGTAGGTGTTTGATAACTTTGTCCGAGATACACTACCATCTCTGGATTAGAGAGTATCATCTTTCAAAAAATTATTGATTCATTCAGGTAACATCCTCTTCGTTATTTCGCTTTGTTAAACAGAGAACAATGGGTTACACAACGTAACGAACCAACTACCTCTTCTGCAACTTTTGACCATATTCACCACAGAATTTGACATAATTTTCTAGGTTCCAATGATTTTATACGTCATCCGCCTTGTCTGTGATTATGAATTTCAACGTTGTTAATTAAGACTCGACTGAAATGCAAATTATGTCCATTGTGTAGGGGCCTCTGTCTTTATTACAGACCTACCCCGTATAATTGCGACCTTACTGCCAAATCGAATTAAGTATGCAGAACAATGAGGTCTACGAAGACCCTAGGTAATGATTTCAAAGCAGTGGCGTATCTTACACAGAACTGGTTGAAATTTCCAAGGCAATATTGCCAGAAAGTGTTCCAAATTACTTCGACAGAGTACTTTTTGACAATGAATGCAATGTAAAAACTTGCATGTCAAATTTAAGCACTGTCATCCTCTAACGATTAACTTAAAAATTTCACCAAATGGCTTGTCGGTTTATTTCTAAATCTGAAAAGTTCTTAACTTGCAAGAAATATGGGTCAGATGCTAAAGTGATTCATATTACTAAAGCCGCATTAAATTATAAAAAGAATAATAAAGCTACATAATTTTGTGTAATAGTGACTTTGGCAGGATACTATAGCATACTCGGACTAACAAAAGGCCAATAACAGACCTTTGCAGCACATCTCTTTCAAAAGCAAGTGTATCAGATACTTAGTCATACCTGTCTTTAACGCATCTTAAAGAAAAACATTGGGTTGCGTTTTAGTAGCGAGAATAATGTAGGAGAGTTAATTAAATTCAAATTTCAGTAACAATTGGTTTTGAAAAGCAAACTAGTTAAGCTTTATAGAAAAAAATATAGCGTAATAATCTAAGTAAAAAGCGCATTTCAGAGATATCCATCTTTCTGAAAATGCTGCAATAAAGAAAACAATTTTGGTTTAATTAAGCTTGTCCAACATATTCGTCTACAACCCCAATTGAGCTATAAAGGAGTTACGCTAGCCCTGGACATACCTGTATAATTCATTACATGAAAAATTGAAAACTGATCCATCTTCTCTAAGTGGAGTTATTAATTAATTCTTCTAAAGAAAATATTCTTAAAGTTATTTTAGACAAAGAAGATTATTTGAATAAAGTTTAAAATTTTTTAGAAAATGGAGATTTTGAAATGGTTGAAAATGACAATACAATTAAATTTAACAACAAATTAAAAGAACTTCTGGACAAAGTAGAACCAACTTTAAAATTTTTTAATTGTAATAAATCACACCTTTTATGTATGAACCCTTTAACACCAAGACTTTATGGACTTCCAAAAATACACAAAGATGATTGTCCTATCAGACCAGTTGTTTGTTGGAACATAAGTTCCCCATGTTACAAATTGGCAAAATGGTTAAATTTGATTCTTCGTGAAGTTTTAAACTTCGAAAATTCATTTGCTGTTAAAAATACACTGGATCTGATCAACAAACTTAAAAATATCAAAATTCCTAAAGATTGCTTCCTTGTTTCTTTTGATGTAAACAATTTATTTCCTTCTATTCCTCCAAAAGACTCTTTAAAAATTTTAAGTAACCTACTTAATCAAAATTGTAATTTATCTTTATTACATAAAAATAATTTGCTTTCGTTAACGGAGTTTGTGTTAAATCAAAATTTTTTCTGTTTCAATAATAAAAATTTTATACAAAAATTGGGTTTAGCTATGGGTTCTTCCCTTAGTCCTTTTTTAGCTGAACTTTTTATGATTAATTTAGAAAAAGATATTTTCAAAAACATTTGCTTCTCTCCCCACATTAAATTCTGGTACCGTTATGTAGATGATGTTTTGTGTCTTTTTACAGGTAATTCTTTTGATCTAAATAACTTTCTTACTTTTATAAATTCTTTACACACTTCTATAAAATTCAGCTATGAAACAGAAATTAATAATCAAATTTCCTTTTTAGATTTATTAATTTCACGTAACGAATTTTCTTCTTACCTTTCTTTTGAAATTTTTAGAAAATCTACTTGTACAGATAATGTAATTTCTTATTTTTCTTTACACCCTTATGCACACAAAATGGCTGTTTTTCATTCACTTCTTAATCGACTTTTTAAATTACCTCTGTCATTAAATGCTTTCGAAAAAGAATTGGGTGTAATACTACAAATTGCTTTCAATAACAATTTTCCTAATTATTTAATAGAAAACCTTTATTTTAAGTATTTGATAAAATTTAAATTTTCTTTCTGTACCACTTATTTGGATAAAAAAGTTAAGGTTTGGTTTCCTCCTAAGTTTGCTGGTCAAGTCTCAGTTAGCCTATCTAAATTATTTTCTTCTAATGGAATAAATATTGCTTTTTCTACCTTAGRCAGTGTGTTTTCCCGTTTTGTCCGWAATAAAGACCAAATTTCAGTTTTAAATAATTCAGGCGTTTATAGTTTTTCATGTAATGATTGCAATTCAGTTTATATTGGACAAACCGGAAGATCCTTTTTAACTAGAGGTAAAGAACATTTGAAACAATTTGAAAAGTATAAAAATACAGATATTGTTACAACAAATTCTTCGTTAGCCAACCATTTATTAGTAAATAAACACACTGCCACGCTAGACAATCTAAATTCATTACATTTGTGTAGTAAATTATCTAAATTAAATTATTTGGAAATTTTAGAGATTTATAAAATTATTAACGAACAAAATTTTACTATTCTAAATGATTTTTGTAATTTCAATTGTCCTATTCTAAATTCTTTGTTTGATCTAAATTAATGTTTCGTTTGATTTACTGGCATGTGGGTTGCATTTCAGTTTGTAGTCAAGTTTGCTTGTTTCTGATTTTTGACTTTGTCAAACTGTTAGTKTCCTTTTAATTTTTGTACTGACGATGGCTAACATGTAGCCGAAAGCGCTTTACAATTGTAAAAATATAGTGRAAATTCACTTTAAGAATATTTTCTTTAGAAGAATTCATTATATGATGTTTATGATGTTCCAAATGTGCAGAATATAAGCACCCATAATCATTCATACATAAAGTAAAAAATTATGAACGTGGTTTGGAAGCTAAAACAACAGAAGGCCTGACAAAAAGAGTGATAAATTATGCACTATAAAAAGTTAATGGCACGCGTGTGTCATAAAGCAACACAAGCAGGAGATTATATAGACAACATTATGTTCTTTTACATTATAGTCAGTATTAATTTAATGATTTATGTCCGTACGTTTTTAAAAATTATAATCTTGTTTCGGATTTTTGTTAGCATACCCATAATTTTACTGAAGAAATGAGAAAACACTTCCTGCAGACTAAGCATAAAAGCTTAGGGCAGCAGGCCAACTACGTTCGATTTGCTTGTCTGTTTGCCTGTAGGTGTCATTTGGTGGTCCCACTTCATGTATGAACCTTCATGATCCGCCTAGCGACGACGTTAGCAGATCCGATCCCGTTCATCACGTATGACGTCCCGCTGATCCCCTGGGACGCATATTCCTCCAGTTCTCGAAATACATCCCGCCTGAATTACAGTTCCCGAGGCCGCATGCAGATGAAAAAGCGACTCGTGTGGTTTTCCGCCTTGCGGAGCATAATTGGTTTCTTTCGCAACGCAGCTCTTTCAAGATGATTATGCGACTGCACCGGGAAGTTGAGCGGAAACGTTTTTAATCTTCAAAGATGAGAAGTTTTGAGAAGGATAACACCAGGAAATCTATTAATGACGAGATGGGCCGTTCAGTAACACAACTTGACTTGACTGTGAACTCTGTTAGGATGGAAAAACGTCGCTACATAGGTTCAGTTGCTTCTAGTGGAGATTCACACACTATTTGGTCGGCTCTGCGCAATTTAAACATTGGTGCTAATAAAATCAGATATAAACTACCTTCTAATCTGTCAAATAGCAATTCCATTAATGCATATTTTTTTACAGTATTTTCAATCAAATAATATCATCTTTATCATAGAATGCAATATTATGAGAATTCTCGATTCCCATCCCTACAAGAATTTTCCTTGAGAATGGTTACTTTAGAAGAAGTACACTCAATACTCTTTAACGCAAAAAAGATAATTGTGGCACAGAAAAAATTTCTTTGAAAATGTTGCGCTTATGTAGTCCCATTATTGATTTATACCTATTACACATCTTCAATTGTTGTATTGAAAAAGCTTATTTCTCCACAATGTGGAAGAAAGCCATTGCAATACATCTGCCTAAAAACTCTAACCCCGGAAACTTGTCAGATTTACGTCTGATTAGCATCTTATCTGCAGCTTCAAAACTGTTTGAATCTCTAATCTACGAACAGATATCTGACTTGGTCTTATCTAAAAAAATCATCCCCGGTTCTCAGTGCGGATTCAGACACTTCAGCACTTCTACTGCACTAGCTTCATTCATGGATAATCTCATTTCAGCTTATGATAAGGGTTTAGTCAGTACTTTGGTTGTGCTTGATTTTTCAAAAGCGTTCGATACTATTAATCATGGTCTGTTATGCGCCAAGTCTTACGGTTTCAGCAGTTTGTCGGTACAGTTTATTAGATCTTATTTGAGCGATAGAACTCAAGTAGTAAAATAAAAAAAATTCTCCTCTGAATTGTCGATTAGATCTGGTGTACCGCAAGGTTCCATRTTAGCACCCTGCTTTTCATAATACATACGTCTGATATAGAGAACTCAGTTCGTAATTGTAGAGTAATAGCTTACGCCGATGATACACAGTTGTATTTTAGTTTCAATAAGCATAATTTCGCAATGGCCGGCAAAATTCTGTATGAAGAACTTGAAAACTTAAGCAAATTGTCTGCTGAACACGGCCTTGAATTGAATTCGTCTAAGTCGCAGCTGATGGTTTTTGGTAATAAAAGTAGTACAGCATTTCTTAAACAGTCTTTCAATGTTTACATGTACAAGGCTACAAAGTTAAATTTTGTTGATCATGCCAGAAATTTGGGTCTCATTATGTACACTCGGTTTAAGCTGCATGTAACTAAGTTAATACAAAATCTAACCTTAAGCTTTTGTATGCTTGTAGACATGTTTAACCGCTAGTTTGAAAAGGCAATTATGTGATGGACTCGTTCTCTCACCCTTTAATTATTGCAATTTTTATGATGGCCCCTGTTTGGATTCTGTTGATAGAAACAGGGTTCCAAAGGTTCAGAATGCATGCTGTCGTTTGGTTTTTGGCTTGCAACGCGGGGACCATGTATCTCACAAGATTAACTCTTTGAATTGACTACGGATGGATTGCCGCTGGAATTATTACTTCGGTTGTTTCGTCCATGCATTACTAAGTTCTCCTCATTATGTGAAACTTTGAGGTCTAAGTTTGCCCCTCAATGAGATTCGTTGACTGCTTTTCAACTAATAGGTTGTCGCTTTTGAATTGTGCTCTATTTTGTTTATTATTGATTCTATATTGTTTCCTGTGCTAACTAATATAAATAGTTTATAGTTTACTGTAAAGGGTTAAGTGGAATAGCTACAGGTAGAATTTTGCCTTTATTTCTTATGTAATTATTTGTTATATTCGGTGAACCTGTGCTTGATTTATTCGAATTTTATTTATTGCTGTGCTAATATAATATAGTTTAAGTCTCTCTTTTAAGGTTAAGTTGAATAGTTTCTGCGAGACTTTGCCTGATTGCGTATGTATTACTCTCAGTATCTGCTCTTGTTTCAGCAAAACCCATTTATTACCTATTAACTTGATAGTTAATAATAATAATAATTGGATAAAGCTTACATGTGATGAATTATTTGTTCCGGGATACCTTTTCCCATAGCTATACTATCATGAAGGCTTTAAGTTCTCTCAACTTCATCCAAAACAAAATAATATAACCCACTTCTTCACAGAAAGATCTATATAAGAATCATTGTAGTTTTTTTCTGGCTATGATCAAGGCAATAATGACGTAGATATTTAATAATCATGTATGGAATCTTCTAGCCTACTTCTCCAAAAAATTACGTAAATAGAGAATTTGCATAAAAAAGTAAATCAACTTGAAAAACTTATCGTTTCAATATGCATTATGAAGGCATCGTTTTCTAATTATAAGTAATAAATAAAATATGCATTTAAATGTTAAAGCTACTGAAAAGTGGTGTGAATTAAAAATTAAGGTTCAGAAATAATAGTAATTTTTTAAGGCTGTTGAAATGTTGACCAAATTTGATCTAATAATATCGGAGCATGTAAATAACATTATGAAGTCTAAAGACACAAAGAACCGAATGCCTCATATCTAGGAGTTCATTTTCAGAATGAAATTATTGAACTTATAGCGGAATTTGTAAAAAAGGATATTATAAAAATTGTAAAAAGCGCAATATATTTTTCTATTATTCTTCATTCAACACCAAATATTAGTTGCATTGAACAATTTACGTACAATAATGCCGAAATAAAATAATTTTTTCAGGGTTCTTGCCAGTAGTTAATACAATGGCAGAAGAATTAGCTGAAGAGATCTAAAACCAAAAATATGTCAAGATCATTGATAGAAAAAATTAAATTTCTTAAACCTATTTATTCTGTTTTGGTATTATCAGCAACATGTAGCAAAACTCCAAATGTAATATGGCTTAATGTGTAGTCGGCCTAGAAAACCTACAAAACCTTAATCTTAATTTTAAAAAAAATGCTGAAAGCTACGCCCAATTTATTAACTCTGCAGCATCTGTTTCAGAAGAGTTGGGATTGTTTCAGAATTTCAAGTAACTAGAAAACGCAAAAAGAAACATTTGTTTGATTATGAATCCCAAGGTAAATAATTAGAACCTAAACAATTTAAAGAAAGATTTCCATTTTGCCTTGTTACATCATACTTTAACTTCTGTGAGTGAACATGAGTGCAATTCATTGTTTAGCTTTTTTGTGAATTTTCTGCAGTAAATGATGCATCTTTAACCACATTCACAAAAATGTGTTTGTGTGTTTAACAAACTGTCTTTAACAATCTTCTCTCCTCTCTAACAATTCACATAATTCTCTCTTTATCAACCTACAAGCAGGAGCTTACACAGCAATTTGTCATAAACACACAGACATAACATTCGCATTTACCCAAGAATATTGCGCGTGACACGTCTAAGTGCATTTCCCCGGTTACGGAGAAACGTCTTCACACGCAGCGAGCTTAAGCAAATTTTATGTCACTTGCTCCGAATTGCATCTCGAATTTCCCCGCATTAGCAGAATTGCAATCTCGGGCGCTCTGCTCCGATCCTGCAAACCTCATTCGAATTATGGCAATCCAATTCGCTATCTTTTATTTCATCGCGACACCCGCTGTTGATTATTGGACTTCGTAATTATCCTCTGTCCGGAGGAAGGCAGCAATCCACCAAGATTTCGCTTAATAAGGCCTAAATTGGATCTGAAACCCACCCGATTTAGTACGTCACGTTGGCGGCCATTCACTGGACGAAAATAACTAATTGGCTATTATTTAGGATTAAAGCCCGGCATTTTCCGTGAATGAAACGTTTTGTTCTAATCTTGACAGTAGAACGCGGGGTAAAACACTGACATAATGGTGTACACAAGATATGCCTGATATCTCCTTGATATTCTAAGATATTATTTGATTTCATCTTTATATCCTATTAATTCCACTTGATATCTAGTGATTACCCCTTGATATCCTAAGATTTATTTTGAATATCCTATAACACGAAGCATCACATTAATATTCCAATCTTGTTAAAATTGGCTCAAAAACAAATTAAGTCCTAAATGTATCTAAAAGAACACAACACCATTGCCTATGTCTACTTCTTTTGAGTTTCAGAACCCTCTCCTTCTTTCTGAGAATTTTGTATAGAACTTTCACCTTGTTGATAAACATATTTGGTATGAATGTGTCGATGGAAGTTGTCATATAACCATCGGGGTTTGCAATTTTCCTTTTTCGCTTGTTTGAATATTTAAAATTTTGCTTTGCAGAAACAATCCACTAAACAAAACAAATTCGTATTACTGTCACTTTTAACCATAAATTTTATGTACTTAAGTAAATTTTTCTTTGTAAATTATCCACTCTTCTCAGCTACACTTGTTTTTTTATCCTATTTTTTAGGGTTCTTTCAATAAAGTTAAGTTAAACTTAAATTCCCGTTTAACATGCGCTAATTTCAAAATGGAAAAAAGAAGAAGGATGTCTCCTGTTTTTAAATATATTCGTGCTTTGAACTTCTTAGTATTAACTAATCTATTAAGTTACTCAGGTTTCCTTTACCAAAAATTGACTTTAAAAAAAAAACTCAAATATATTACTTAGGAAAGTACAGCACAAAAAACAGATTATAAATGCCACCACGTTATTTTTACCAACTATTATAGAACAAATTTATCAAAATACAAGGCATGTTTTTTAAGTAAGTACCGTTTTGGAATTAAAAAAAGACGTGCAAAGATATAGCAATAATTTTATCTTACATGAAAGCCTGTACCTTAATCTACTTTTCTATATAATTTCCGTGAATATTGAGGCACTTGTCATAACGTGGCACCAGTTTTTGACTACCCTCCTCATAAAATTCTGCCGCCTGACTTGTTAACCACTGTATCACAAATGTTTCGACTTCGTTATCGTCTTGAAGGCGCTGACCACCCAGGTGTTTCTTCAAGTGCAGGAACAAATGGTAGTCGCTGGGCGCCAGATCAGGGCTGTATGGAGGATGATCTAGAGTTTCCCATTTAAAAGATTTGATGAGATCTTTGGTCCGATTAGCCACATGTGGACGGGCATTGTCATGCAGCAAAACGATACCCCTACTTAACTTGCCACGTCTTTTGTTCTGGATTGCACGACGCAGATTGTTCAATGTCTTACAATAAGACGCTGCATTGATTGTCTCATTACGAGTCGGAAACTCCACTAGCAATACTCCTTTTCTGTCCCAAAAAACTGTGCACGTGATTTTCCGGGCAGAAATTGTTTGCTTAACCTTCACTTTTTTGGGTGATGATGMATGTCGCCATTMCATGGATTGTTGTTTCGATTCTGGTGTGACGTAGGCCACCCATGTTTCGTCACCAGAAACAATTTCGTCTAAGAAATCTTCACCTTCATTGTGGTACCGCTCAAGGAAAGTCAATGCACTGCCTAAACGTTGGGTTTTGTGCAAATCCGTAAACATTTTCGGAACCCAACGTGAACACAATTTCCGGTAATTCAAGTTCTCGGTCACAATGCGATACAAAACACTACGAGAATATTGAGGAAAGCAGTCGCACAATGATGAAATTGTAAAGCGTCTGTTTTCTCTCACCTTTTCGTTCACTTTCTGCACCAAATCTTCATTAACGACCGAAAAACGCCCACTCCGTTCTTCATCATGCACATTTGTGCGGCCATCTTTAAATGCTCTCACCCATTTCCTTACCATTCCATCACTCATAATGTTTTGTCCGTAAACTTCACAGATCTCACGATGAATATCGATCGGTTTTACGCCTTTAGCACTAAGAAATCGTATAACAGCCCGTACTTCACRATCGGCGGGACTCACGATTGTCGGAGGCATCTTAAACACTCAGTAAACAACGTATACAATGAAGAATCAAACTGTAATGGCGTCAGTGCGTAGACAAGAGATGTAGGTAGCGCTGCGGCGGCGGAATCGCAAAACGGTACTTACTTAAAAAACATGCCTCGTACTAACTAAAATAACTGACTTTGTTTTATATGAGATCTCAGGACATTTTGCGGTCGAAGAAATACGTTGCGAGGTTTGCATTTTTATATGTGATGCCAAATATGAGTAAGTGATCTCTTACTACAACACTGTTAAGCTAATCGTCATAAAAGGCCAGTTATACACACTTCCCATTTAAATGTTTTCCAGACGTGGGTTAAAGTTCGACACAGCACCACACCTTTCAATCACAGACCTACTATATTTACGTAACCACGGCTAATTGTAATGTCCCTGACTGACTCACATAATATGGTAAACATAAACAAGCTCTGGTGAACATTCCGCCGATATGAATCAACTTTTCTATAAAAATACTTAGCAAAACAGCTTCATTTGCTCCTGAAAACGTGGCTGGCTGTGTGAACCCGCTCGGCCATTTAAAAATAGCGGATCAATTTACATGAAACTCGGATAAAGTAAGCACGTCTGGCAATTATGCGCATCGTAAAACCGCTAGGTGGCAACGTAATAAACGTCTTGGTGCTAGAGGCATAATTTTAATACGTGCCTAATTGGTCAGTGAAAGGAAATGAAAGGAAAACTTGCCCCTCGGTGGCTTGGTTAGCGTCAGCAAATGATTGGTTTGTGAAGTAACTATAACAGAATTAAGAACAGGTTTACCAAAGATATTAGTTATTTAATTAACTCAATTCGTTATCAACATTAGACCGAAATTAAATCATCGCGAACGCTCTAGAAATCTCATTACGGCTAACGGTTCCGACAAAAAGATGAGAAGAGGGAGGCTCATACACTCGAAGTGAGTAGTCTAGTTCCAAAACCGGCCTTCTCCACAATTCCATGAAATTACTTCTATTCCACAGAAATATTCAAACACTTTTACACATTACGTTCAAGAAGTTTGGACCAAAACCTGCTATACCTCATGTTATTTAAGTATTAGAAAAATCGATTCGTTCCAAAAGCAGCGATCTGCTGCTATGTATCGTAATAAATGTGAACCATATTTTTGGAGGCCATGTGTTTTTAAGCTGGTGATCCATAAATTAGTGATAATGCAGTGTAAAATCAAGCAGGTTTCTGATCCAAAGTTGGTCAGAAAACGACCAAAGGATTCTCTAATTGGCAGAAGAATCGTTTAAAGTTGGGAAAGTATACGTGGAATCTATTTTTTAGGAATTTGTATAAATTCTTTTCCACGTTTCGTTATAGATACTCAGCGTCAAGCCCACTTAAACAAGTCTCCTGCAAGCATAATGGCAAAACTTTTGCGTGCAATACCCTCACACGACAAGACATACAATCTTTTCATGCATCTTTTTATTCATCGAGGAATAAAATAAAGCAAGATATGTTTATACACTGACAATTCTAAGCTAAAAGGGACACGTCCATCAATGCACACCCGCAAGAACAAAACGATTTGTGAGAATATAACACTTACACCAAAATACCAGTGTGTGGAAATACTTTTTTGTAGGTATCCTTTTGGTTACAAAACATCGTGTATGTACAAGGAGTTGTAAAGCGACACATAGTAAATAGTACTTCCCCTTTTGAAAGACGTGGAGGTGGTACTTGATCTAGATTTTATAAAGGGAAAGCTAATTCATTAGAAAAAAATATTGAAGAATTTCCAGCTATCGAAAATCATTATTCTAGAAGTAAAACTTCTGAAAGCGTGTATTTAAATTCAGATTTATATATTAAAAAAATGTGGAGAATGTACCAGTAACAAACAGATGAGCAACTGAGAAACCCTGATCTTTAGAAACCTTTTTAACGGCTATTTTAACGTAGGATTTAGTTCACTACTTACTGACGTGTGTTGGACGTGCATTTTCACTTGTTGAACAAACAAAAAGAGCAACAGACAAGAAAAAACAGACTGCGAACTGAGAAGACAAAGGCTTTCTATTATTTGTTAAAAGAAAGAAGACCTGATTTCATAATACTGTTAGGCAATATCAGTATCAACCTTACAGTTCCGGTAGAAGACTCTAAGGTTCCTCAAACTAAAGACAATATTTTTATTTACGAATGGAATGAAAGCTAGTGCATTAAGGAATCAAACAAAGTAGCATCAGTAACCTTCGACTGTTTATGTCGTTATAGTACTTTCTGAAAATGTTACCATTATCCGACTGGTAGCTGATGGATGTGGTGGACAAAACAAGTATGTGATGATAATGAGTTGGCTTGCAACAAAGGCACCTGGTTACGTCACGATAATAGAAATCTTGTTTCCTACGTAGCCATTCGTTTTTATCATCCTACCATCCATTTTAGACTGAAAAGTCCGTTAGAAGGCTTGAGATCATAGAAAATCCAAAGGTGACCTAATGGTGTTTAAAAGGGGCGTTTACCTAGAGCGAATCGGGTCATTTTAAGCACCTACCGTTTTACATTTTACCGAGTTATTCGAAACTTTTTCGCAGTGAAATTTCGATATGGCAATGACAAAAGATGTAGCTACAACCTAGAGTTCGAGTTTTTCCTGAATTTGGTACGGTAATGTAAATATTTGTTGTTATATTTTGCTTAAAAATGCTTAACTTTGGCGAGCTATTTCTCGAAAACTAAGGCACATAAACGAAAAATTCGAACTCCACGTTGTAGCTACATATTTCTTTGTACATTACCAAAAACATGAGCATGATAAATGAGTAAAAACATTCAAAAAATCTAAAAACCGCAAACCCTTTCGCACGAGTCCGTCACGAGAGTGGAATGCGAATGCTATCCCCACCAGGTCCGTAGCGTGGTATCCAGTGAACAGTGAGGCTAACATACAATCCTGTCGGGAATGATCGAGTGGTATACGATCTATTCCGATATGACTGGATTTCTAAGATTGTATGTCTAAATACACGTGAAAAGTTTAATGTTAAAAGCTCTTTCACATTAATTTACTGTCAGCCGAAGCAATGGGGAGGCGGAAAGAAAATTATTATAAAAGTTCCTCCAGAAATCATAGTCGACATGCAGTAAGAATGAAATGTTATATAGTTCATATTTACAGAAATAAATGGGTTATTCCATATTTTGGATAACCTGGTATAATATGATAGTAAGTTACTAATATCATGCATACTTTTTTATGCACAACCTACAGTCAGCAATTTTCCGAACATTAGTTTAGCCCGTCTGTTGCTCGTACGATCTTTTTGTGACTTCAACATATCGGCTACCCTCTTACGTCCCATGTCCCGCTGGTAATATGGGTTGCATAGTTTACATTTCTGCCCGATCGCTCCAAGTAAATGCCCCTCTTAATGAAAATGGGTTAGTTGGAAAGGTTTTATAGTTTCATCGGATCATATGTGCACTTCTGCTCAAAATAAAAGCCAATCCTATCTTTTTTCTATTTAGGAGTAGCATTTAATGGTACAACATCGGAATTTAATAGTAATTCTTCTTTCAGTTCGTTTTGAACTCCAAGTTAGATTCGTTTTTTAAAATCTCAGATCCAAAAACATGACTCTTCAGCTTCAGGCACCCGATCTCCTACTTTCTTCTATTTTTTATTGAAGAAACCGTAAACTGCAACAGTTTTATCTAATTTACTGAATCAGTGTATTGTTGAAGAGACATTTCGCTAGCTGCTTCAAAATTTCTGTTTTGTAAATAAAAAATTCTTAACACATCACGTTTTCCTTTGTTTCCGTAATTCATTTTTGTTTAATTTATTTCAAATAACGCAGCTCTAAACAACACTTCATTCAGTTGTCACAAATAACCCAACACGTCATTAAATGTTTTTTCACAACCATCCTGATAATATGTCGTCCATGAAATAACAAAAACCAAACATTTTAGAAACAAAAGGCCTTACCATTTGATGTAGCGTAAAATGTTGCCTTAAGAATGTGTTTACGCAATTGCAAAAAAATACAAACAAAGAAATTATAGACAAATTTCAAAAAAAGCGTCTTTCAATTTTTTAATTTCCCCATAACTGATGGAGATAAATCAATTATTTTTGCAGATCATTACGTAACTTTGGCCCCATTTAACCGTCTTCGTATCTCTTAACCGAGATCCTAATGGTGAGCTACGAATTTGGTACACCCCGTATTGTAAAATGTTGATATTCCTGTTTTTTCTTTTCTATGTCCATATAACCTGTTCATGATGCGTACATCTCTTAGAAAAATGGGCACCCATTCCTGGTCCCTATTCGCAATCTACGTGTTTTGCAAGTTACAAGTAGAGGTGGTAAGCAGATACTGGACCTGTTATATGGTAACAGGTATCAGCAAGCAGTTCTAGGTAACAGGTATGGATTGTCTAAATACTAGGTTCGGCAGATACTTCTATTGCGCGTTGGTTGCCAGATATCATATATGTTATATTACCTATCTACACGAAAGCAGCGGTCAGGATCTGTACTACCCGGCTTATTGTTGAGTGGTGGGGATATCTATTATTTTATATCGTCTATGCAAGAGTAGCGCTTGGCGTTTTGATATCTGATACCTGTCTGTGTTGGTACGTACCCTGTTAAGCGTCGTTAGCAGATTATGCAGTTTCTGAACGTTCAGTATAGAACCACACACATTGAATAAATAATTCGCTATTAACGAACAAAATAATGTTTTTAGTATTAGCTTAGCTGTGAATTGTATAGTCTAATGTTAAATAATGTTGCATATACCAGAATAAACCTTGAAAAAATTTTCAAATTTCTTTCTTATGTTATAATAAACAGTAACTAGGTACATATTGTGTTAAGCAAGTAAAAAATTAAAATTAAAAACTTTCGGTATGGCGTTTTATTTATTTTGAAGAGCGAAAAAACTTGCTCTTGTCAGAACATCAGAATCATAACGACACCTAATAAAAACAACCTAATTTAAAAAATACCGATGCCAGCTATCAAACAATACCGTTTGCATTTTTGCAGGCGATTGATATTGCTTTTTGACATTTATAATTTATTGCAAAAGTTGCAGAGTGGTTTTGGTAGTATACTACGATTTGGCAAATCACCACTTTATGTCAGCATACTGCATGTATGTCCCAGCCTCAGTGTCAATCAATCAAAGTACAATGTACTTAAACCGCTTTTCTGTAGTTCAACATTTGTCGGTTACTCTTATTCCTTAGCAGATACGGTTATTTGGTTGTTAAAAGAGAATCAGATCGAAGACTATACCTATTATTTTATAACAGGTATTTAGAACAGGTATTAAGTTCTAACAGTTCCGAAACTACCTGTTATCGAAAAATACTGATTTTCACCACCTCTAGTTACAAGTGCAAATGAAATTTTCGTTTCGAGATGTTTATTATCTTCTTGATATAACTAAGTCTAGAAAAATTAGATATTCTGTGTAGGTACACATCGTACTGGAACTGTTAGGTATTGCCAATAGAATTTAAACACTGCCACCCCTCGGTAATACCTAAATTTATAGCTCCGGGGCATAGTTCATCACCACTTTCAACAAACATTCATTTTACAACCCGTAAGCCTAATTAACTTTCGTCGCCCGGGGTTGGCGGAACGGAAATGTACGCCTATATAGCTCAAACAACGCACATTCGCCATTAAACCCATCTGGATTGTTTACGCGGGTATAAACAGCAAGCAGAATGCGGCACGGGGCTCCATACAATAAAATTAGTGTGTTTACAGTGTATTTCCTGCGACGCACCTAGACCACGACAACACGGGTGTCTGATTCCCGTAATTCGAAAGGCCTGATGCGTGACAAGGCAGTGGAAGAGTGAACGTCCCTTAAATGGGCAGGATGTGGTCTGAATTGGGTTTGGGTGGCGTAGGAGAACACACCGGAGGTGGATGTGTGGATAGGAACATGATCTTGAGTAGCAGATTCATTGTGCAACCGACTACAGAAAATTTTGCCCCTAATTACATATCTTTTTGGTTACAGTAGTATTATCATAAATAGCTTATAAAGAATCTTTAAAAACTACAGCTTTGCACTCTTTCAAATTTTCAAACTGTAAGATGCTCGGTCCAAGAAGCAGGTGATTCCATGTGTTTCCAGTTCTGGTGATCAAACGATCACACTGGTTCTTTAGAGGATTTAAAGCAATATGAAAAAAAACGAGTTTCGTGCTTAAATATTTACAAAACAACCCTGAGCTAATAAGATTATGGCTATAATTTTTGGAATGCTGAGGAAATACCATCAATTGACTTAAACGTAGCAACACAATTGCTACCAAATACTATGCAAACGTACAAAAAAACTTCGTGATTGTGTTAAAGAAAAAAGAAGAGGAAAACTGTTTCATGGAATCCTGTTTTATAACGACACAGCGCATAAAAGTCTTATTTCCTTAAACTGTTTATTGGAATTTATGGATTTGTGTGTAATTTTTGTATTATATGGTTGGGCTATGTAAGCTGAAAAGTAAAATACCCAAAAATGACATTGTATGTGCAATATACAGGATGTTCACGCTAACAGTCTACAACAGCTAACTTTTTTATTTGAAATTGTAGCATAGTGGTTTAAATGGGAAGGATTCTTGATTTTTTGTGAAGAATTTGATGGTGTTTACAAAAAACAATTGAACATCATATGTCAAAGATATTGACTACAAGTTTGTTATTTTAAATAGAACGACCTCACTTTTTATAGAGCATTCGATTAAGGGCGTCGGATTAAACAAAAAGAGTATTAAGGTACCAACACCCTACAGTCATTTGTTTTTGAGGTATCTCAGGTAATATGATTAGTGTTCACGAAACACTCTACAATAGCCAACTTTTTTATTTGATATCGTAGAATGATGTTCAATTTTTTTTGTAAACACCATCAAATTCTTCATAAAAAAATCAAGAAACTTTCCCTTTTAAACCACTATGCCACGATTTCAAATAAAAAAGTTAGCTATTACAGACTGTTTCGTGAACACTAATCATATTACCCGAGATATCTCAAAAACAAATGACTGTAGGGCAGTGGTACCTTAATACTTTTTTGTTTAATTCGACGCCTTTAATCGAATGCGCTATAAAAAGTGGGGTCGATCTATTTAAAATAAGAAACTTGAAGTCAATATCATTGACAGATGATGTGCAATTGTTTTTTTTTGTAAACACCATGAAATTCTTCTAGAAAAATCAAGAAACTTTCCCATTTAAACCACTATGCTACGATTTCAAATAAAAAAGTTAGCTATTGTAGACTGTAGCGTGAACACCCTGTATAGTATACAGAATACCTTGAAAGGACTGTTCCAAAATTTACATAGAACAATCAGGCCAATACATCAGAAACAGAATTACAGACAAAAATAGTAGAAAATTAACATCTCTGAAAAAAATACATGAAAATGAGCAAAGCTATAATTTTGTTTTGATAACACCAAAATAATAGACACTGAACAACATACATGCATGATTTATATTCGAGAAAACGTTAAATACTGCGTTAATGATAGAACAGATGGTGTACAAGCATTGAGTAATATATACCACAAAATAATCTAAAATGAAATAATTTAGTACAAATCCAATTATCAATTATTCTGATAGCACCCTAATACTGCTAATAGCAAAACCACCACAAACAAACGATAATAATGACACTGACATAAATCAGTTTTGACGACAAGAACAGCCTGATTAAGTATAAATTTTCTATTAACAAAGGTGTTAACATTAACAAGGGGTCCGGAAATGCCAAGCAAAAACTGAAGGAGGTGATTCTACTTGAAAATTAATACCACACATTCATACTTTTTCGAATATTTTTTAATAACTTATTTACATGTGTATGGATTATCATCAAATTTGGCATAGGTACATATTTCCTGCATAATTGTGCATTCCCCGTCCAGATTTAAAGCACATCCTTGAATACCAAAGGCCTTAAACTGCTCTTGGCTTTTAAATTATCATTAAATTTTTTATTTCTGATTATATATAAATTTTAATTGAATAAAATTATTTGGGCCGTCTAGTGTYAATGCTAAGGTAAGATTTCTTGGGGAATTCGACCTGGCGATGAAAATCAAGGAATGCTCTTTATTTATGCCGCGCTTTGGACTGCTTTATTGCAGTCTTCGTCAAGGCTTTCTACAACAACAATCCAATAATTACATTAAGTTTACAAAAAGTGGAGCAACATGGTACTTACAAATTTGAGGTTTAACTAAGCAGCTCAATTATGCAGAGAAGAAACCTTTGGAAATTTAACAAGTGTATGCTCGATGTACTTCGCATATAACACAATGCAGAATTTTGTGTACAATACAATGACTAGAAAAAATATATAAGGTGACATATACGTCGTAGTCAAATTCGCAAACCACTTATATTTTAGTTTTGATTTATATGTATATAATCAATTGTTAAAGATTTTAAAAGAAATCGCCAATAACTACTTGAATTTAGGTTTAATTAATTACTTCCACATCCAACGGATGGAAAATATTGTATCGCGAAAAAAAATTTCAAAATTTTTTATTTGCTCATTCGCTTTAAAATTTGAGCAAAAAAATTTCTTGTCTGTGTGTTTGCGAGTCTGTGTGTCTGTGTTTGTGGTTTTCTTTGTGGACGCGATAACTTTCGAAAGACTTAATATATGAACTTGAAATCTGGCAAGCGTATAAACCTCAACTACCCAAAGCGACCTATTGTTTGTGGGGTAAGTAGGGTATCGGAAAAGGGGCAAAATTGGGGGGTAACTACCCTTTTTGCAAATTTTTATTTTTTTTTTATATTTTTTTTTCGTTTTAATATGTAATTAGTAGTATAACTGCGTGTATTATTCGCTCTTATAAATTTTCGGTGCAGCAAAATAAAGAAAACGGTTTTTCCTAAATATCTCCGAATGTATTTAATTTATTAAAAAATAAAAATGCCATCAGATAGGATATAAAATTTCCCACATAAGTGTCTTAGAAAATTTATTCAAAATTTTGTCATTTTTCAAATATTTCCAAAAAAAACTTATTTTGGTCCCTGCTCGTACGATTTTTTTAAATTGTGGTATTATATAGAAAATCAAATTTGCGATCAGAAAGCACTCTTGTAATTTTTTGTTAAGTTAATAATTTTCGAGTTATTTGAAAAAAAAAACGATTTTAAAATTCATATATTTTTCCTAATATCACGAGGACTTTGTCTTAGAAAAAATGTTTTGAGAGACAAAATGCTCAAAATCTGATTACTAATCGTATAGTATAAGAAATAAAAACGTAAATGTCATTTTGTCAATTGGATGTGTAAGTATTGATTCAATTTGCAGCGGTTTTTTGTAAAACTTCTACCGATAACAAATATGTGTATATATTACTTAAATTTTGTGTATCTGATTTTCTATTAATAATGTTATTAGTTTGACTTATTTGGTACATCTCCAAAGTGAGTCTTTTATTTCCCTTCCCTTTCCCGACATACAATTTTCCGCAATGCGTCTTTCTTCGAAATTCCAGGAGCCGCTTCTGCTGAAAGTTCTCATGTGGACAAATTATTTCAGCCAACAGTCGCTTTGATGTGGTAAACTTTGTTGTCAGTTTCGTTCGCATCCCTTTCATGAAACATTCATACCGATTTGTTTCGCTATCCTCTGTAGAACTAACAAATGCTTTGCGATAGCTCCCCAGGCCAAAGCCAACTTTGAGTTGTCGTTCACTCCGATGCTAGTCAAGTGAAGATATTTCTTCCATAATTCCATGGTCGTTGAAAATACTAAATACTGTTTCATGCAAAGGTCTTTATTAACCATACATTACACTGTACTGTAGACATCAATACGGGATATTCCAGATTTTTTGAATAATAATGCTAACCAATTCAAATGTGCAGTAACCTTTAAACTAAAAGAGATAGAGCTACGGCGTTTTTTGCTATTCTAAAGAGCACAGATTTCAAATATTTCACTTATTTTCAGAAAATATTTGTAACGTACTATTTTAGTTAAGAACTTTTATTTATCTACTTTTTTACTCTTTATAACAGTGAAAACCCGCAGTAATCTCCATCTACACATGTAATGCAATCCTAATTAAAATACAAATTTTTTATAAAAAAGGCATTGAGGTATTCTCGTACTAAAACTGTTTTCCAACGAATTGAGGCTAGTTTCTGTACGAATAAACTTCACTATTACAAAACTGTTAGCTTTCATATCAAATTTATGATACACAGCTTTTCACAAAGCTACTGAAACAAAGTTTCGCCTCAGAGAGGAAATGAACGTTGCATCTGCCATAGAATATCGAGAAACGCTTGCATTAGCTTATCAGCCTGTCATTCTCTCAACTTTGAAACTACTATAGCCTTACTACGGCCAGGAACAAAGGGCCTCGGACCACTGAACTTCATCTAACTCCATTGTTTGCGTGCGTACTCGAAAAGTTGCTCTCCAGCAAAAACATGCTATAAAGAAGTTTGAGACTGAATTTACCCTCAGCCTCGATAAAACCATGCTGATTTCAGAAGGCAATTGTTTGGGAGACAATAATGAACAAATTAAACTGTTGATTCACATAACTTTGTCCAGGCAATGAAGGAAAAATGATTTAATTTTGGCACAATTGTAGGAGAAAGTGTCCTTAACAACATACTAGAAGTACTGATGGGTGGAAGTAAAGCTAAGGGGGGAAATGGTCTCTATATAAAGGTTAATGACTCAAAAACTACCCGTTCTACCGAGAAAATGTTTGTATACTAAATCAGTATACATAAAATTCTCTATAAAATGGTCCCATACGCTTTTCTCTAAGATCAATACTTAAGGAAATATAGAAGGGCAAAAGTTTATAAAAAGAATCTGTATTTTCTGATAAGAAGTGAGTTTCACTAAGATTGTATAAGATTATACTATCCTTAGACCACACATTAATGACTCCCGCATAGGCACTACTACCCTTTCAATTTGCCTTTTCAATTTTTAGTTTACTGTGTATTTATTTAATATGTATCATGTTTTCTACGATATTCATTGTCTGTTATGTTATGTTATGTTATGTTTCTGCGCTACATTATTTCTGATATACTTTATTTTTTGGATACAATCATTTTCAAACAATCGTACAAGTTGTGGCGCCAAATATTGGAAACCAAGCTTGCGGATATTTCACATACTACTGCTTTTGCTCTTAGGCAAGGTTGAGCTGCATTTTTTTTTTAATTTCCGCGTCTCATTGGGACGATGAAGATAATTTGCCTTTGTATTTATATAAAGAACCAGTAAATGGGCCAAAGTGACAGGATATATTATTACTAAAAAGGACAACATAAAATCGTGTAAACGTGAGTTACAAAATCCTGAGATAGTCTGAAATGATTTAGAGCAAAGAAATGATTAGTTTCACGTACTAAGTCCTTTAGAATATCTTCACAAATACATAAAKGATGCAGAGTTTGAAAAAATGACAAGCTTCACTAACATTTTTGCGCACCAAAACAACGTTAATTTCAAACCAACAAATGCAGTCGAAATAAAAAGCCTATTTGGATTGCGCATTGCGATCGGTTGTCTAAAATTTCCAAAAGTTAGATTATTTTGGGATAAGGCCTTGTGTATAAAACTCTTTACAGAGACAACGAGTAGAAACAGATTTTTTCAAATATTTTTTTACACCCTATACAAAAAATCGGATCTCAAGGGGTTACAATATCAGAAACAGTACAGTATATGAAGATCCAAAAAACGTATGCGCGTCGTATGCTACGACTTGGTTATATACCCACGTAAACTTTTAAGTCTGTTTCGTACGTTCTCACTTTATATGAAATTCAATCAATTTGATAAAAATTACATACAATCTATTCAATTAGCGCAACTCTTTCGGGTCATCATTAAACAATTAAATCGCCATTACTATCATTACCAATGTCAAGCAATTGGCGAAGCTGCTAACATTAATAATTGAATAAATATTTGGATAGTTTATCTGTGCTGAATAATAACATTGCTGATAAGAATTTTTAATGCGTGAGCTAACAACCAACCCAGTTCACGATTTACTACATGGCACATAGCGCTAGTATGGCGCATTGTGTTTTGTTCGAGGTTGTTAGTCGGGATACAAGACAATGTGGAAATTTATGTCCAGTGCAAGGATAGTATACCGAGCTAGAAAAATCGTAGGTAATGTAATTTATTGCTGCCAATGAATATTCATTTATTTTGTTTACGTTGAGTGTGTTTGTTGCCCGAAAAATAAAGTACGCAATAGCTTTATCGTAACATTAGGAACTATCCAGAATCAATATTAATCCCCACAGTTCAATACTATTCTAAAACTTACTAACACAGGAATGTGTTATTTCGTACTGTTTCTATGATATAAGTACTAAACTAATTAATTTTCAACTTGAATCTTTATAAAGATCTGCATTACCACTATTTCACCTCACTTATTTTCTATTTCAGATAGGTTTACATATAGGAATAAAAATTTTTAAAGAAATCTTTTTATTACTCAACATAACCTCGCTAAACTGAGCCTTTAAAAAATAATTTTCCTGATTTGCCATCCAGCTTTCTAAGCTCCCGCAATCGGAAGAAAACTTGCGCCCATTCAAACCCTTTTTCTATTTGGGATGGACAAAAGGTTATCAGCTGTAGATTTCAGTGAAATTGAAAGAATTTAGAATCCACACATGATTATTTTTTGTCCATTGGTACCAATCGCGTTTTTTTCTATTGTCGGAACTGTTAATGTATAACAAGTGTTCAATCCAGTCTGAAGTACTGCTAAAATTAGCATGTTGCATCCAATGGAGACTGAATAAATATTAGGAAATTTTTTTAATATAGCTTTTGACGTGCAATTTATAATGCCACTTCTGAAAAACTAAAATGCCACCTATTTATCAATACGTTATCATATACTTATAATTATAGCACTTTTAAACTTCCCCTTGATACTAAAAACCATCAGGCTTTTAGCAAAATTTAAACTATATAGGTCTAACTCATGAGAATAATAATAATCATGAGTACTCTTAACAATTTCTCAATATAATCTTATTGTAGCCTGAAGTTATCAGCCAGTTTTTACAACAAACCCTGGTCCCAATATTGGTACATTTATATAGAAGTAAAATTAGTAAAGTAACAAATTTTTAAACTTTTTGCCTTAGTATATAGAAGAATAATACAATACAAACAGTCAAACAATCTTTTATGTGATAGAATTTCTTATTAAAAAATCAGTTTACAGAAGTCAGTTCTGTTTGTAAAATAAAGAAAGCTGCTTCAATCTTTGTGGTACATAAAGGAGTAAGAAACTTGATCTCACTCGCCAACTATGACAATCGTTTGATCAGCTGTAAACTTCTGATTATTCTAGCTTTGGTGATCTATTTTTTCTAAGAATAGATTGCATTTTTGTTAGAAATGACAACTTAAAAAAATATTATATCTACCTACTTATAAATCTTAAACACAAATAAGCACACATACCTACATCATTTTACGTACAACATTGGTAGCATATCAAATATAAATTAAATTAGTTATGTAAGTGTAACATGTATGATAACATTACAAACTCCAGAATTTTTAATTAAATTTTAATATACTCGTAAATATAACAGAGATAGATAGAATAATAAAACGATAGATCCAAAATGAATTAAACGAATCTAAACAAAAGGCCAGTCTCGATTTATTTTTCAATCAAACGAAGATTTATTAATTTGCACTTTGGGTACAATTATTGTAATTTTCCAAATAAATCAGTTATGTGAGAGGTGAATTTTTAAAACAATTAGTGCTTCTGAAAGGGGCTATAATAACCTTATTTTACACAGATGTATTAAATATTAGATATATTTCGTACATCTGCGTAGTATCAGATTATATTTGTTGGTGTTTTTGACTTTAATTCAGTAAATAAATTTGAACCTTTCTTGAACGAACTGCTATTGTAATATTTTTCAAATGAAAAAGACGGATTTTTATGGGGTTTTCACCAATATATAATGATTCAAGAGGAACGTTGCTAGCTAAAACTTCTTAAGCATAACAAAACAATGCATGGTGGGATATTCTTCTTTTATAGATCTACAATTTAGTTTGAGATGGCATATATCTATCTTTTAAAGACAGCTTACTATACCCATTCTGTTTTTTAAATAATGATCACGTACAATGCAGTAACTGGAAACCTACAGTAATAATCCTTACCAACCTCAAAACGTTAATTACCTTAAGCATTTCATGCACATGCACAATTTAAATGTATATCTTAGGGTAATAATTACGTCTATGCCATGTCGCCTGCGTCAAAACAATCCGTGGACAGCTGTTTCGGCTTATAAAGCCTCCTCAGCACTGCTATGGTCTCAACGCAAACAACATGGCATAGATCTGGCCTTCCAGAGTCTGAGACGAGTGGACGATGCCGTATTGCCACTAGATGACATGGTGTCATCCACACTGTAATTCTCGCAATATCTTAGGAGTTATCGCAAAAAAATTAACGCGCGCGAAAATAAATTCAAGCGCGTTTCTCACACCGATGGCTGTACTGCTTGATGTGATCACATCCGCGCCGCGCCGCACCTTCCGCTGCCGCCCGCTGTTTCTATACAGGGTGAGTCAATTTTTTGTACACAAACGTTAACAGAAGATAGAACACAGGGTTTTACAAAGAAAAGTTCCTATAAATATATGTCGTAGAAGGCTTCGTTTCTGAGATACAGGGTGTTGAAAATAATATCTTTTTCTCGAATTTTCATTATAACTTATAAACGAATGCTAAGATTTTTTTCATGTTTGGGGGATAATGCTTATTAATTAAGGCGCATAAAACAAGCGATAATAATGTTCAAAAATTTGCACAGTGGCGGAGTGGAGGGGGTGCTCAACCCCTTTCTTAAGCAGAACTTCTACGCTAATGACTATTTGTAAAAAAAAACTGTTATTTTCATTATCTACATACATTTTAACAAAAGTAATGTCCCTTCTTCTGTTTCGAAAATCCTATGCATTTCCGAGTTATTTTGATGTGTTAGAGTTTGATGTATTAAATTAAGTAATTTATTTATTATCAATTATCAGCTAAATATTTAATTCTTTCGACGAAAACTACCCAAATATGGCGTGTTAAGGATTCTAAAAAGCCGAAATCTCTTATTCTTTATCTCTTTCCAATGTAGTCAAAATAAATATTTGTTATATCATGCCATACTCAAATTGCAACAAAGTATGATACTTCTTGGAAAACAATAAGTATTAAATGTCGTATTTTGAAATGACAGTTTGACTTGTTTATCCACAAACACTATCGCTTCATCTTGAATATTTTCACTGTATAAATTTTTTAAGTTTAAAAATTATTTCATTTGATTTGCCAGCTTCTAATTAGTGTAAGATGCCGTTTACATTTACAAATAGCGAACAAACCGGCATTCATTTTATTTATGGGTTTGCAAATGGGAATTCAAGATATGCAGCTAGGGAGTATCGAAGAAGATTTCCAAGTAGACGGCAACCTCACCATTCCGTTTTTGTTAGTATGCACCGTCGATTTGCTGACCAGGGTTTAGAAAAGACAATACATGGGGACCGACAGAACAACCGTGGACGAGATAGAATTGAAGAGGCTATATTACGTGAATTTAATAGGAATCCAACGGCAAGTACTCGACGTACTGCTGTTGCTCTTGGTATTTCCCAAAGTAAAATTTGCCAGGTTTTAAAACGGGATCACAGACGCCCATATCATTTTCAACCTGTTCAAGGTTTATGTCCAGGTGACGCCGAACGAAGATTAAATTATTGTAAGTGGGTGCTTAACTCCATTCAAAATAATAGAGATTTCTTATTCAACATACTGTGGACTGATGAATGTTTTACTCGTCGTTGTATAGTAAATTTTCACAATCTGCATGTATGGGCACATGAAAACCCACATGCCATTCGACCAAGAAGTTTTCAACATGAATTTAGTACAAATGTCTGGATTGGAATTTACGGCAACCACGTGTTTGGACCTTATTTCTTGCCGCAATGTGTAAATTCAGAAAATTTCCTACAATTCTTTGAAGAAGAGCATGCTAATATGTGGGAAGACATTCCCTTGAATTTAAGAGGACAGTCTTGGATTCAGCTTGATGGGTGCCCGGCCCATTGTGGCAGAAATGTAAGAAATTGGCTAAACAATAACTATCCGGGGAGGTGGATAGGTCGTGGAGGTCCAGCGGCGTGCCCTCCCAGATCCCCCGATTTAACGCCACTTGACTTTTTTGTGTGGGGATTTATTAAGGAAAAAGTGTATACCAATCCGGTTAATACACTTGATGAGCTTCACAACCGCATCAGAGATGCTTGCAATGAAATAAGGGTGCATCATTTAGTTAACTTAAAACGTTCTATTGTACGTCGCTGTGAAATGTGTATTGAAAAGAACGGTTTACATTTTGAACAAAGTGTCTAATTTTAGTATACTAGTATTATTGTTATTAATTGTTGTAATTGTTATTTATAAATCATTATTGCTTACGATATATTGCACAATTGTAAATTACATATGTATTGTTATAAATTCAAAAAAATTTTTCATAAAGATTAACATCAATATTCATTCAATGTTTTTTTTTAATTTTGTTGCGGTACATTAGTATTTACACAGCACAAAATAAATAAGGAATGTTAAAATTAATGTACACGTTTCGACTTATAAAACTCTTGTATTTGATTAACGCTTGATATAACAAACATTTATTTTGATTCCATTGGAAAGAGATAAAGAATAAGAAGAGGTTTCGTTGAAAAAATTAAATATTTAGCTGATAATTGATAATAAATAAATTACTTAATTTAATACATCAAACTCTAACACATCAAARTAACTCGGAAATGCATAGGATTTTCGAAACAGAAGAAGGGACATTACTTTTGTTAAAATGTATGTAGATAATGAAAATAACAGTTATGTTTACAAATAGTCATTGGCGTAGAAGTTCTGTTTAAGAAAGGGGTTGAGCACCCCCTCCACTCCGCCACTGTGCAAACTTTTGAACATTATTATCGCTTGTTTTATGCGCCTTAATTAATAAGCATTATCCCCCAAACATGAAAAAATCTTAGCATTCGTTTGTAAGTTATAATGAAAATTCGAGAAAAAGAAATTATTTTCAACACCCTGTATCTCAGAAACGAAGCCTTCTACGACATATGTTTATAGGAACTTTTCTTTTTAAAAACATGTGTTCTATCTTCTGTTAAAGTTTGTCTACAAAAAACTGACTCACCCTGTATAAGTCGAGCGTACTCCTATGATAAACAGATTTTTATAGCGAATGGAGGTGACGACTGGACTTGTTGTAGGTACAGTATGCTCTATTACCCTTGTGAAACCGGTATGGGTCGCTAATTTCTCTATAATATTAACTTCTAATCCAACCTGCCTTCCGCCTTCTAGAGGGAGGCTGGTAATACAGTGGAATATTCTATCTATAAGGCCTATACGGTTGAATTTTATTCTTTCCACTTTAACGCAGCCTTCTAAAGTGTAGCTAACTCCCACCAAACCAGACATCGCAAACTTGTTATCCTGAAAAGGAATCTTTCAAGCTTCGTTCAAACAGAAAACTTTGCAATCAGGTAAATGCAAACGAAAACTTCCTCTAAGAGCCCGCGTCTACTTTGTTATGTTCTCAAAAGCCCACATACAAGTTATTAGACCAAACTCTACCACGCACGAAAATTTGCAATTAGTAACTAAACAAACCCCAAAGTGCAGGCTTGCTTCTTGCCGTGCAATCTCATTAAGTCGCGCCATTCCCGCTCTGGCATTCCTGTATTGTACACGTGGTAGCTCGGGGGTGAATGCAGACGGGTATTTCCCTCATTAAAAACTGGGAAATTCTCATTTGAGCTTAATTTAGGCCGAACGTTTTTACAGTCGCTCTCTCGCAGTGTAATTTGCAGCCACTTTAAATCGCTGCCTTGGCTAGGAGAAATTCAACACCTACGCGATGTGGGGGTGGATTTAACCCAAACGGGCGTGTTGTTGGTTAGTTCGAGGGCCAGTATCGCATAACCTGGGGGTAGCTAATGGGTTTCGCGCTGGCTATACTTTGCATTAGACCGTAGGATTGATTTTTTGATAGGACTTTAAAAGCAGAAGCGTTTCCGTATTTATTGCTAAATTTCCCCTTCGTGGAACATATCATCGTACAAATTTCTGATTTATAAACAGCAAATTTTATTATTACGTCTAAGTCCGAGCTTTGGCGCGCTATAATAACTTAATCGAATGGGCCAACCACAGATGGAGACAATCAAAATTATTTCAGTTTAGACAAAAGGTCGATATCTAGCAGATCCATACAACGTTATTTGATACTATGGGCCTGACTTTCATGAAGCTACGTTACGAAGATTATATAGTGTTGTTAGTGAATTCGTAATGTTACCATAAATAATGGCTTAGAAGACCCTTTGGGGTGTTTGGCTTGCAGTTTAGAATCTTATACAGTGCCAGTCTGTATTTCCTGAAAAAATTTGGAAAGAGTAACCATAAGTTCCAACAGTTTTTTGAAAAGTTTTAGGATGCTTCATTTTTTTCCCTTAATTATTTAATTCAAAACAACAGAAATATAGTAAATTCCGATTCGATAACAGATACATCTTTTACTAAATTTCAATTAAATTTTTACTTAATCGTCATACTAACACTCCCAATAATTGCTGGTTCACTGTTACTCATGATAACATAATATAACAAAATGAGATGCATTTTCTAAAGTTAGTACTTGAATACTTTAACTTCAGAACAACCTCGTCAAGATAACCAAATTATAAAAAAAATATTGCCCACAAAAATTTTGGTAAAATGAGGCGAAATGGTAAATGCTTCTTATTTTTAACATGGTGGCTATTTGAACATCATATCAACACAATTTATTTCTGTCGTGTATTTTTCACAAAAAATTATTGTGAAAATTAATTTAATAGCTTTGAAGTAAGCTGCTTGTTTGCACTGAACGTTTTATCACAATGCCTCTTACGATATTTCGACCTAACTCTCATTTTCAAAGAGCTCATAATGTGCAGAGTTCCTGAATTTTGCCCACATCGCTTATTTTTACAAAGGTTGTTAAATTTAGTAGTACAAATATCTGGCTTTATGATTTCACGTACTGGACATAGGATTTTTTTTGCGTATATGCCAAATATTTTTTCTGATGTAAAATTCTAATTTCCAAATGTTCCAAAAGGTTTCTTTTTTCAATGTGACATTGATAATATTTTTTTACTTAAATGATGGTTATTTTTAATGCACCGGTTAGCAGAACCTGTTGGTTATACTTGCAAGGCATCCTTTAATCTTATTTTTGACCCCCCAAATTACACCCTTTTACCTCTTTTATTCGGAATCCATTGAGCCTCATTTTAATGCAGACACTAATAGGTTGCGTTTTTAATTCCGAGAAGAATATTGTCCACCACACTTTGAAAGACGGATGGCGCATTCATAACACCTAGTGGCATCTCCGCGAATTCGAATAAAACATCTCCTGTGCTTGAGACTGTCTTTTGTGTGTTATTTGAGTTCATTTCCATCTGGTGAAAGTCCTGAATGTCAAATTATATTATGTAATAAAAAGCAGGTGCATTTGACATGAGAACGGAAGAAAACTCCGTTTCGAATAGCCTTATCACTATATGGACGAGCCGTTTGGTGCTATCGTCGTACAGAGTATAAGTGTCAAGCATAATATTATAATGAATTGCTAACTAAGAGGCTCAAGAACATTGTGAACAAACATCTAAAGAAGTGTACTCTTTGCAATATAACGCGTCTGTTAAAGACTTGACTGCGCCTGACTATTTTCCCTTAAAGGTAATCAGTGCGCCATATAATACGTAAAATACTTTTAATAAATAAGTCATATGTACTGCTGAGGGTTGGTGCATCGCAGACTGTTGAACTACTAAATGTATAGATATTTAAAATGTATGTGGTTTTTATGTCTCGTAATAAATATTCAATGTTTAAAATGTATCTAATAACTCCTTTCTGTTTTCTTTCAGGTAAGTGATCAGCGAGTCAACAAGTTAAAACGATGTCAAATGTAACCGTAAGTAGAACTGGTTTACTGTTTAGTCCCAAAAAAAACCCTGTAGCCCCTAAATAGTTCAATATTGCTTCATAAACTGAATAATTCCAGTAATGTAAGCACAAATTTGGGCCGAAGGCGACATGTTTGGATAGACGTGAAAGTAAATAACACAATCAAGGAATATGTCAAAGATACCTCACCATCAGTTTATAATGTACCTACAAGATTAAACAGTATAAAATAAGCGTGTTGCAAATGTTTATTAGACATCAAAAATATATTATGCAGCTCGTTATATAACCCTGCACCCCTTAATTTTAAATACTCATTAGTGTTTTGCTGACATGTATGCTACTGCCTGATTTCCTAATCAATTCAAATAGTTTTGCCAATTTTCTGCCCTTTTTCGAAATTCTGCGTAATTGAGCATTTTAATACTCCTTGAAAATGACCATTACATTGAAGCAATTGTGATAAAATACGTAAGGCAAAGCGCATTCAAACAATCAGCTTGTTTTAAGCTATTTAATTGAGAATACTATTCTTCATAGAAACATACTGAAGAATTATACACAGTGAAAGTTATTTACTGCCTGAATTGACTTTTTAATGGACATGTATGATATTTTTTAATGGGTTTTACAGGCAATACTTTTTCATTTCTTCTCATGCCTGTAAAACCCATTAAAAAATATCATACATGTCCATTATACTGAAGAATACTTGAAAATTTCATACTTATACGAAACTTGAGTGAAATACTCATACACTTAGAAAAATGTTGAGAAGCTTTGATTCTACTTTGTAGCGATACCGGTATTTTTGTTAACCAATGTTTCCGCTTCTGATAAAGCTGTAAATAAAAGTATGTACGGTTTACATCTTTACTCAATTAATTTTTAAATTACTCGTATTTGTATCTCTTATGTGAATTATTGCTGCGAAACAGGCCACTTTCTTTAATGTTGCTTCATATGAAAATGAGGTTAAAGACCCCCACCCATAACAAATATATTTAAATAATATCACTTGAAACATCTCGACTGTAAAATAATCAACAAAGCAACTATTAAACAAAGTCGTGCAACCAGTGCAACCTGATTAGGATTCGCAGAAACCATTAGATCTGTAACAAAAGCTTCTTTATGTAGAGAATAGCAGCCTAATCATCAAAACGCACAATTGCAACGCGGATAAACAAATGTTGCATGATCTAAAAGCAGCTACATTAAGTGATACGCATATGCAATCAGATTCAGAGATACACCTAATCTTACTCAGCGATGCGGTTACTTTTCCGATCTCACAGATTAGCTTTCTTGATTACGGAATTACCTAACGATTTAATCCGTGTGCATAACAAGTATCTGCTTCTACGCAATCGGATTAATCTATGCTAATGATCTAGATGTGTAGGTACTGAATAATTAAATATCAGATGTTGTGCAGCTGTTTAGGAAGCGGAAACGATGCCGTTTCGTAAGATTATCCAGCGGTGAAATATCCGCGGCGCGATTAAAATTTCGTACATGCAGAACTTCGCACTTCGAATCATGTCACAGTTATAACTTTCCCGCGATTATTGGAGCACAAAATCACCCGTGAAGTATTTGGATTCTTCTGGATACACATTCGAGCTGGCTGCGGTGCCAAATGGTGCAAAAACTAAGTCGCCCTCAGGATTTGTAGATTAATCATAGCAGCAGAGCTAAACTGGTAACACCTGATTTCAAGAATTAAGATGTCCTAGGGCTTGATGTCTTCAAAATTTACGAAAAAATATAGATTTGGGCTGGGCTTTCAATAAATTTTGAAGTATAAAGTCTAAAATTACTACAGCATATTAGCAACATTTATGTAAACTATGGATAGCTGATAATGGGTTTTATCGTATTCCATTTACTGTATATTTTTTACTAAATTGAACCCCTTTTTGTAAAACGACAAGAACAAATTTAAAATATTTCAGAAGCAAATTTTGCGTTATTCACCACCAAAAAAAAGGTACGTCTCTATGCTACAGCGTAGGTGGAATATGTGTCTTCACATTTCTTGACCAAATTTAAACCAAATGCTTCAGTGCCACTGGACTTGAACTGCCATATTGTCTTTTAAATTATCACCCAAAACTTTTTATTGTTGATTATTTATAAATTTTAATTTCACGGCTCAGCTTATACAAGAATTTGCAAAATGTGCTTTCGCTTGTATTTACATCAAGACAGTTTTGACAAATTTATTGCAAAAAGTATTTAAGTCTACAAATTTAGTACAGTTAAGCACAATTTAGGTTTTTCAATAGCATTTCAAAATTATTTCCTTCCATGTCAATAGACAAATGCACACTTCGAAGAAAATTACCACGAATTCTTACTAATAGACCAACGTTCTGTTTAGTTGCTTCGCAGTTCTCAACAATTCTTAATCGTAGTTCCTCAACATTATCAACTGTGGTTTTATACACAAGAGCTTTTACAGGTTTCTATAAATGATTCATGCAACGCGGGCGGCGTTGATTTCTGAATTCTTTGTGCCGCCTTTTTGTAACTGCTTCCAAGCTACAATATGCACGGCGATAGTAGTTGAAGGTTGCAGATCAAGCTCCGAAATGTGAGTTTTCTGCAACCTTTAAGTTAATTATCCCACAAAACACCACAGAATAGGTTGAAAATACACACTCCCAGGCGTTTTCTCATATTAAAATATATCAAATAATTGAAAAATCGACAGATGACAAATGTACGTCAGTTTCCTGAGAGGCGGCAAATTGATTTAATCGATAATTTCCATAAGCGCCCTGGATGCATGAATCATTTATAGAAACCATGTAGATAGTCCTAAAAGAAAAAATCCATAGGATTTAAATCAGGCGATCTTGCAGGGCACTTTACATAACCGCCATGTCCAATCCATCTCTCAGAAAAAGCTTTATTAAGATTCCTCTCACATCAACATTAAAATGTGATGGCAGCAACGTGGAAATTCGTATTTGAAAAAGTACTTCTTCCAATAGAACAAGCAAATCGTTTCTTAGAAAACCCAAATAAATCTTACTGTTAATTTAGAATGAAGAAATATGGTCCCATTAGATAGTTTTCTACAATGCCAACTGTTTTGGAAACTACGTTCTACCTCCAAATAAATACTCGCATTACTTCAATAATGTTCATTATGAACATTAAATAAACCTTCTCGCCCAAATCCAACTTTGTCCGTTATAATAGTTTCTGACATCGCTGTGGAGATTGATAATAGTACTTATTACAAAAGTTTATTTGATGATCTGTGCCATGAAAATATACGATATCCATCAATGTTCGGAAGATTACTAAAGTCAATAATTCGTATGTACTTGTAACTTTACAGTTAAAAATTGCATCCGAGCAAACGATGTTTTTAAATATGGCACATTTTAACCATAATTTTTTCAGTGATGCCAACATCAACCTTATTTATGTGAAAAACTGGTTGTGATAATAAATAATTTGAAAAGTTATAACAGTAAATGAGCATTTGCATTGCCAAAAATTAATGAGATAACATGGATCATCATACAGAGAAAAAAGGTGTTGTAGATAGACAACACATCTTTTTTTTTGTATACCAAAAGTAATTGTAATGCCCTTACTCTTCTCCTGGTGATGGAAAAACTTATTTTAACTGTTATGGTATTATTCAAAAGATAAATGTTATTATAATTTAAAAAGTCCATACTTACTACTAAGAGACTGTCATATTTTGGGATCATTAAAAGTTAGATTCATATGAGGTGAAGATAGGTCATACTCTCAAGGTCTCTCAAGGATGTTATAAAATTTACTACGGAACAAAGTTATAAGGCAGAATTAATACAATGAAAAGTTGCGTCTTATTAACAAGAATAGGAAGGTAGTACTTTAGTTGCACAATAGTTGGAATCAACACTCAACAGCCAGAGAATCGAAAGTGGTAAGATAAGACAAAAGAATAGGAGCTTTCACTGGATCCTAGTACGCCTAGAATGCATCCCATTATTAGCAGATCTGGAGAAGATAAACGACAGAAGACAGACAAGAGCAGCTGTAAGGTGCAGAATATTTGGCACAAGAACAGAACGTCCTAGTAGCAGATGCACTGAGACAGTGAGAGGGACCTTAAAAAGTGGACCTATATACCTCCCTCGTACCATGGAATGCTTCAATTAATGGCGTATTCATACCGTTCAGTTCCTGTGACCAATCCCCCAGATCCATTCTGGCAGAACTGAGTGGATTTCCGTTCCAAAACCGACAACACCGTGCACGTTTGTAGTGAAAACGCTAGTCAAGCACGATTATGCATTGCCAATTACCCACCAGTGAACGTACCAACACCTGTATCTCGACCGTAAAACGTCCGATAACGAGCAAACCGGTGTTGATAGTGACAGATAGCGTCAGATCACGTACCCGAACGAGCAGCAGCAGCAGCACAGCGCGAGATCAGCTTCAATTGCTGCTTTGTTTTGACTGGTCGATGTCGTTTTCGCTACTGGAGTTTGACGTGTTTTGTTTTTGTGCGTAAAGTTGTGGAACTTTTTGTTTTGTTGTGGTGTTGTGGAGTGATTAAGTGGAAGAATTTATTATTATGAAACTCGAATGCTGCTTCCATTTTGGGTATGTACTCTTGATAGTTCTTGGTCTTGATTATTGTTATTTCCATTTTCAATTAAAAGTCATATTCATACAACGTCTGAGCAAACAGGAAAAGATTTAACCTTCAGCTTCGCAGACCATGTGGCAAAAGACAAAATATCTCATTTCACAATCGTTTTCTGGCGTATCTTTTCTAAAATCAACTAGAAAAACATAAGAACTGAAAGAAGCCTCCAAGGATTGTACAAAATAAAATAAGTAAGAACGTTTTCCCGATGAGTATAAGTTTAAAATTATAATCATCTAAAAATGAAGTTAATTTTAATAACACTAAATTAGTTTGGGAACAGAAAATCCCAGGAATCTTCTGTTCCTATTGTCATGAACCAAATGTTACACCATAAATTACAATATTACCTAAGAATTGGCTGCATTTGCAACAATCTTCATTAAACGTCGGCTCGCATATTGTTATCGAAGTGTAATTTTGTTAAAATTGTTGTTGCTCATAATATTACATGCAAAACGATTTTGCGTCCAGAAAAGCCAATTTTAAAGCCACTGCTCCAATTTTTTGATATGTTGTTCTGTATACAAATCTCTTTTCCGTAAAAATTTTGCTAAAAAGCGACTTTTGTTTTAGCATTTGCTTAATATGCGTATATTTCGGTTCACCAATAAAATTTTGGAAAAAATAAAATTCAGTGCCCTTGGAATTGAACACAAGAATGTGTAGACGTAAAATCAATTTTGTATGTAAAGTATTGTAGGAGTTTAAATCCAAAAAAAAACATAAGAAAATGCATAATTTCACGCCCCACACAGGTAACCGCCCTTAGTAATACCTAATTGCCTGTCGTAAAGTAGATTTCGTCCTATCCTGAGAGGTCTGCAAAGAACTTGATCCGAGGCGTTCTCTCATTGGTGAATGATAAGATTTATTGCACTTCACCCTTCAATACATTGCAATATTTGGGCGCTATACGAAGAATAAAGCGCTTTAAATTGTTAATAAAAGTAAAAAACACAGAACGTTGATAATACGTCTTTTAGCAAGAATTTCATTTTTAAGCACTTAATTTAAAATTTGAGGATTTGATTATATAGTTTTATATAGTTATTAATTATTTAATGTTTATCGTTATTGCTATTACTTGTCTACAATGTATAGGTATACCTTATCTATACAACCCTTTTCTAACTGAAATAATTATTGTCTTCCCAGAAACTTCTAATACATCGTAGATGATTATCCCCGAAAGGACGAAATACTGCAAATCTTTTCAGCGGCATCAAATATTTGTATACTTTTAATATTGCGAATGCATCTCGGTATATCAGTTTATTTGGCTCAAGGATCAGTGTATTAAAAGTCTGGTAGCCCCAGCCCTGGCTTTATCATGGTCAGAAAGACCTGTTATTATTCCATTTTAATGATTTAATCAGATTTTATGTTTATACCAAAAAGTTATGGAACAGGAGAACACACCATATAGCATATATTCAACAGTAATATAACAAGAGCTTGATAGATAGTCGACTATTTGCTGCTGTTGTCTTTGATTATTAATGCCAATTTGGTCGAGTTAAATTTTGGAGCACTGCAGTCGAGAAAATTTCAGACAATGTAAATAGTCGCTGATTTATCAAGATTGATTTGCATCTGTTGGGATTATTTCCTGAATGAAACATTATAGAATACATTGTCGATCTTTTGATCAGAGACCGTACCGAATGGACTGAATTTTTTTGTCTCTGACATTTTAATTTATTTGACATAATAGTGTACTTGATTTGAGGTAGTTATTAATATAGTCGATTCTGATATTCGATTTGTAATAGTCACTGTTATCGGCGTCTGATTTTAAGCTGTAACTACGAATGTGATTTGCCAAAATTTAAATTTGACAGATGAACGAAATAATCTCAACAATAATTTTAAATCTATTAAAAAGAATATGTCCCTATTTGTATAATTAAGACCCGTAAAATGGCGCATGCAATTCCATCGTTAGCAGTCAAGGATGCCATGTAAATAATGAAAATTATTGTTTAGAAACATTATTTTGCATCCATTTTAACGAAAAATAAGATTTTATTAAAGCATATAAAAAGTTGTGTTAATAGCTGATCTATTGAAAATAAACCTAACAATATATATTTGCTTAATAAGGAAAATATGTAGGTACCTATTTTCGATCATAGCGATGCGACTGTGGCCACTTTAAAAATTTTGGGTACAAAATAACAATATCTGTCAAAAATATCTACATTTTTTTGTATCTGCATACCTTAGGGTGTATTGAGAACTGAGGGAATATTAGGTTATTTAAAAATTCCCGACAGATTTAAAATAAAAGATATTATAAATATGACGATTGTACGGTTCAACTAAAAGCCTTACTTTTTTGTTGTTAGTTGAACTGTACAAACGCCGTTTTTATATTGTAATATACACACCGCAACTGTTCAGTAATAATAGTTATCGAGATACCCTGTAATTACAACGAAAATTGGACACCCTGTACCATAAATGAATAAGTTAATCTATGCCTGTACACAGATAAGTAACACTTGTAAATATAAGCAAATCCGAGTATGAATGGGGGTTTTCAAAAAGAATTTCGCTAAACCAAAATAAAATCAGATATGTAATAATTTGTATAATTATCGTACTCTTCAAAAACATTGGATAATTATAATTGATATCAGTTCCAACTGTCTCACCTTTGAGTATATTAGATATCAATTTTTAGTTATCTTTTATGCAATACTAGTAACAATTCATTTACAGGTTGACTTTTTTAGGCGTTTTACATAGATTCTATCGTCGTCATCTCAATATGAGCTTTAACCTCATGTCACCACAGTAACCGTTTGTTAGAAAATAGTAAGGACATCTCAGTTATACAAACTCAGTCCGCCTGCTCTTTGAACGGCAGGATACAAATCGTGCCCAAACAAGAAATACTCCGTTATAGCACATCCACCCTGGCACTCTGGCACACAAATTTATTGCCTCAAACTAAGTGAGCGCAATAAATGCAGGTAGTCTTGGTGGGTGGACCCTAATATCTGGGGGTTTGTCTAAACCACTAGTAGAACGAAATTCGATGAAAATAACCGGTGGCGGTCCCTAACGGAATTTGAGTTTCGGCTCAACATACCCTAGGCTCTTAAGGATGTAGGACATCCAAAAATTACCCTTAAAGTTCAAATTACATTAGACGTTTAAAACTTGTAGCGCTTAAAACGCAGGTTAAAACGTGAGAAGTTGCCCACAATTTTTACATTCAAGAAGAAAATAACACACGCGTAATCTTAATGATATCCTTCTTAAAATAGGTGTTTGACATTTCTGTTTTACCTCATTTTATAGGTGAATATGTAAAATTAGATCGCAGAAGAAATTTATTATATATCAACAAATTTTCCTTGTGTACTGTCTGTTCAAATTCTTTGAAGCACCCTATCTATACATATTGAAGTTAATTCAGAATGTCTACTGATACTTATCTCCTTTCCTAGCGAGATGAAAATGGCCAATACATATCTAAACAGCAGTGTATCAGAGCTCATAATAGGTAGAATATAATACAACAGTGCAAACATTCGATTCAAACTTTTCATGTACGAAAACTCGGTTCATAAGTTTCTTGAAAATCCATTTATATTTACGAATACATGCTATTCAAAAATACACAAACATAAATATTTTTACTACAATTTGTAGTTTTATACCAAGTAGTTTGTCTATATCTAGTAAACAAGTCTTTTTTCTACGTTTGTCGAATTGGAAAGTTGTTTCTGTGACATTTTCATTGACGATTTTAATTTACTCAACAATTTACTCGGCTGTTAATTTGGACTTCAACAATAAAATACTGTTTTTCTGAAAGCACCAAAGCCTTATATTGTTTGTGGTAGTTTAGAATGTGTTTAATTTTATCAAACTGTAAGCACTATTACAATAATAATTTAACTAAGTCGATACAGACGGTGTCATACAGGTTATTGAGTGGTCTTTTATATAATTACAATTTATCTTCTGACTAACAACATATGGAAATATTAGTCCAAAAAATACTAGTTATTTGTCAAATTATTTAAAATGCTTGCAGAAGGAACGAAAATATTATGTATAACGAATTTTGTACACAATTTTCGTCAGAAGCAACCGTATAAAAGCAAGTTCGCCATTCGCCTCGCAACGTATGCACACAAACCCACTCCAGAGCCTGAAAATTTATTTCCGCATTTCATTTGCCTTTCCGCCAGAGCCGCGGTTGATCCTTTGGATGTTATACATAACACACCGGAACCCCATCGCAAAACTTTGTAATTACTAATTCATCCAGGTTCCCCGAAGCGGGCAATCTAAAATGTATGTTGGCGAATGTGCAAGCTGGCAAAAATCAGCGAAGAGCAAAAACGGCGCCGACTCTGGTAACCCTTATTTATGGCGGGGGTAAGTTCGAAAATGTTTTTGCCGGGTAGCAGGACGGTTTAATTAATTAACTAATAAAAGCGGGCTTCTTCTAGCGAAATATTCAGCGAGGAACGGGCACGATGAAAATATGCAGTGGGTATGCATTCTGTTGCAGCAAAATGAGGAAATGGAGTGCTCTGCGATAGTACGTTTGAAATTTTACTGCGCAGGTAAATAATAAATTTTCTATTAATTACAGGAATGTCATATTCCGTCGAAGGCAGCATTTCGTATCTTTCAGGAACATGCTGAATTAAWTACATCGTTGACTCAATAATTTAACTAGGTATAGGTTCACACAAAAAAAAAGAGTGAGATTTCAAGTAGACCATCCACTAAGGCTAGCACTGAAAAAATATTATTATTATAGAAGGCATTTTATATTTTATGGTGAATGTTGGATTTCGGTAAATTATTTAATTTTTTGATAAAATAATCAAATACCATCGTGTAAAAATAATATATAGACGACAAAAGCTAAAAGCGATTAAGCAAGTGGCAAATAAGCTGCTGTGTAGGTACTGAGCATTATAAGACAAACCCGCATTCTACTGCTGTTATTCAAACTAATTATTATTGTTTCCTCGATTAGCACTACATCTTAGACCAAATTTCAACTCACTTCTTATTACTTTCACGAATTGCACATTTGTAATTACCGCGACACAGGATTTTGTAGGGATGTTTGGAACAATCAGTTTATAGTAATCTTTTGTTATATACCGTTACGATATTATTAACATACGAAGTTTAAAGGTTATTCACCAAATCTTTTAAAGTGCGAGTTATTGATCAACATCCGAATTAGTAACTTTTAAACAAGAAAGTAAGAAGCAGAACGAAAAAAATTATTATTAATTAGTCTGTTTTCTTGGACCGACAAATTTCACGGTTTTTTAAACCTCACTCCTTTCTTGGGGAGTCATTCACTAGGTGAATGAAATAATGAAACTTGCAGTTGGACACCGAAATGGATGACAAAGAATAAATAATTAAATATACTTTCTGTATGTATTCAGTTTCTAAACCGACACCAAGTATTTGAAAATGTGTGTAGATAACCCAAAATTGAACCAAGAAACTGAAAAAAGTACTGCAGCATTCTCATGAATTTCTGTATTCTACCTTGATTGTTTGAATAAAAATGAATTTTGGAAAAATGCCAAAATTTTTGTTAGCCATCGGAATTGAGAAATCTAGACAAGAAGGACTTAAAAGCAACTATTTAGCCATCAAATGAATTTAGAAATAAATACGCAAGGGGTCTAACAAGTCACAAAGCCCCCAAGCAGAAAAATGTTTTTATCTTCAAGTGGCATCATGTTCAGTACGAATTTAAGAAATATATTTTATACTCTGAATTTTATATACTACGGATTTCATATAGTTTAAGCATGTTTATTGAAATGGTAATGATGATAGTGATATGTTTATCAAAAATTAATTTACAGTTCAGCATTACATACAGGTTCCAACTTCGGTAATTGGTGCAGTTATTGAATTAAAGGTATGTCAACAAAAAATATGGAAAATGATTATTTCCTGGTTCATTACTTGTATTACCTATGAAAACGGTTGCTGACGTGCTAGTTACTAATTTCAAAACACATGTTAGTGTGCCAATGGCATTTTTACGCCATGTAAAGGTAGAAAGAAGACATACTCAAAGTTCTAATACGAGAATTTCAACGAAAAAGAAACCATAAACATCTCAGTGACAAGAATCACTTTTTTAACTGGATATGGCAATACTTCAGCAGTCTATGAAAACTTAAAAGTACAGCATTAATTTCGCTACGCTGCCAAAAATAGCGAAAAATTTAACAAAGTGGTTGCGAAGATAAAACAAAATAAGAACAGATGGAACGATGGAAGAAATAAAGCAAATCTATTGGCAATCACAATCTATGTTTGCAAGGCTGATGATTCGTATGTGTATCAAAGTTCGACAAACGGTGGATTGTGGACCGCATTATGTTCCTTTACGCTAAAGCCAGTATTGACTTCATCATTTTACATTACTTTATTGTGTGACTAGTTATAAGGCTAAGTTCTAGTACAAGCTTAAAAAATTGCAATTAGGATTGATTGTTAATTGGTTAATTCTACCACGTTTTATTTACTAAATGAAAACGTCAATCATTATTATCAGGTAACACCTTTTAAGTATAGTACTTACATTATTCTCTCCTAAACGGTTACTGTCGGGAACGTCTAGCAGTAATCTTCTTGCCTGAAACAAAATTATGCAATTAGGAAACTATGTTTAGTCTACTATATACCAATATTAACTTATTATTAAAGGCAGGTAATTAGCACTGCTTCAAAAAAAATTAAGAGGCATCAGAGAATGTTGAAAAACAGAAAGAATAATGCCTTTTTTCATGTTATTGTTATCAAATTTCGTCTCCCATCGAATCACATTAATGCAACAAACATGCGATTTTTATTTAAGCACTACGATTTCAATTACTCTTATTATCAAGCAATTATCGCATTCGTCTTGCACTTACCACGCTACCGAAACCTTCCATTCCTATCTAACTTCTAATATCAATCAAACTAGATATTGAGTTATCCATAAAAAAGCAATCACGTTCAACGCACAAGTACAAATATTTAAATTCACGTTAATATTAGACGGCCGAGCAACGTGAACACCTACGCTAATACTGATCACTAGCACGTGTTATTGAAGTGTTCTTAGCTTGAGCACGTGGAATTTGAGCAAAAACGCTTACGCTGAAAGCAAAAAAACGGGCAACTCGATCGGCCAGGTTTTTTGCTTGTGTGCGCTCGCCGGTGTATTGAGGGCTTTTCTGAATTGAAGAAATAAAAGCAAGCGAGTTTTTAAAGGGCACAGCAAAGTATTCGTCTTTCGCTAMTTACTTTCCTGATTAACTTGCACACGGATTGGGTGACGTTTGAAATTATTTAACTCTTCGTTACATAAAACTAATTTATTTATCATCACGAAAGGTAACTTAATTGAGACATTTGTTAGAAAATTAGGATTAATTGTTTGTCAGGCTTACATTAAACTACAGTGCTCATTAGATTAATATCATATCGTCTATTAAAACTTGTATGTACAGAAATACAACTTGCTGCAAGTTACGATCTACGCCTTTTAGCAATTTTATCCGGTTATTAAGACAAATGCAATTTCACTGCTGGATGACGAGATAATATACTATTTCCACAACATTGTAACTTTGAATGCATATGAGTAACATTATACGAGGGGGTGTTGATAAGTCGTTGTTAAATGAAACTTTTTTATTACTCAATATAATCCCTTCCTAACTGAATGCACTTTAGACATCAATCCTGTAGTAAGTCTTTAAAAAAATTCATATTTCTAATTTTCTGTCCAGCTTTCTATATAGTTTCCACAAACATTTTCTTGTTGGAAGAAGACAGTAGTTACAGAGAGCCAAGTCAAGTGAACGTAAAGGATGGTCTACCAGTTCTACCATCCCACGTCTTTTTTCCCAAATATGTTCGCGTAATTTAGTCAATAATTTTAAATATATTTTCCTGTGATTATTTCCCCATTATCCAGATGTTATGTCATTGTTTACACTTTATGGTTTACACACGAAATCCTAAAAGAACATGACATTTTAAAATGTTACGAGAGCATTAAATTCTGACAATTGAATGTACTAAGCAAATCATTGATAACAATGTAAAAAAGATAGTCCTAGGTTTTTTCTACACCAGAAGTAGGAGAGAAGAGAATTGAGGAAGATAGTAACCCAAAGCGTTTTAGCTTAGGAATAATACTGTTGAAGCCAAATAGTGACTCGATAGGCGTTGTGGAGACTTTGCACCAGATACATCAACTACTATTGACTAGTATTCTGAATGCTGTGGTCGCCCAAAATCGGCAGTTGTTAAAAAAAGCTATAAAACAGATTTGGAAGACCGTAAAGTGAAGATGCGTTAGATACAATTACATCATGAGTGGGCAACAGCCGGTGAAAGACCAAAAAACTGCAAATTCAGTTAGCAAGGTTACGACATCCGTATTTTGGGCCGCGTATGGTATTCTGTTCATCGACCATCTTGAGAAAGATAAAACTATCAATGGAATTATTAGATCGACTGTGTATATAGAAAGCAAGATAAAACGACTTTATATCAAAAAAAAAGGAAGTGCTGTTTCACCAAGACCTCCTCAATGTCACAAGTGGATAAAAAGGATGGTTAGATTAACGAATTACAAATAGAATTGTTCGTAAACCATCGTATTCTCCATAGTTCGTCGCCAGCGAATACTAGCTTTTTAAAAGCGCCAAAAGGATGCTCCAGGGGAGAAATAAGAGTAATGTAACTTTCAAAGCTAGGTATACCATCATTTTCAGTAGTTAAGAAATTTTTATTTTATTTTTATTTTGTAATAAGTATCTTGTAGAAATGTCATCGGTGTCTTCTAACATTTGCATATTTCTATTTAGATAAGAACAGCTAAGTCTAACTTAAGTTTGCGTTTTTTAATTTTAACCACTCAAATAAAAATTGCTATATTTTAGCAGTCATTTTCATCCAAACATCAATATTCAAAATAGGATGGCGAACCCTTGAAGAAGAGAACTTTCATGAGCTAAATATTTAATAAAGTGATACTCAACTTCTGTTGATAAAACGAGATGGCTAATAATTGAACTTTCACTGGTTACGAAATTTTTCAGTCGCAAACCAAGTCAAATACGGAAATATGAAACACTAACCCCAGAAACCATTGATTCCTGAACAAAAAAACTCCAAAGCTCGTACTACTAATCCGGACTGCCATAACAACCCCCGAAAACATCTCACTCATTTCAAGCACCACCCAGCAACCAGAAAAGCTTCCCGGAGGCGGTACATCACTCATTGTTCGTCCTTGCCGTACGTCCTAGACAGCGTAACGCGGATCGATGCGGGAATAAATCATCGCCGCGGCTTTGTTTTCACGGCCTCCCCTCGCAGCATCCTTCCACCTGTTGTCTGCTGGGTGTTAATAATGCATGCTGGATTATGCCCCGGTTGCGCTTCGGACGAAGAAATAAGACGTCTTCAAGCTGGGGCGGGCTCAAGCGGAAATTCCAGCAGGGAAATAAAACGGGGACGAATGGGTTTTGTTGTGGAAGCAGGTGATTTTATTGTGGGGGTTGGAGGTAGAAAAGGCTTTTGGTTGGAAGACTCAGTTTCTTATGTATGAGCGTGCTGTTGAAAGGTATTTGGTAGCATCACGTTAATGTGTGAGTAGGCAGTACCCAAATGACCATTATTTAATCCTAATGAAACGGATAACTGAAAAATTGCAAAAGAATTGCTGTTATTGGAGATAATGTTAGTTATAGCCTACAGCAGTGGTTCCCAACCCTTTTGTGATGGCGGAACACCTTTGATAGTAACGGAACACCATCTTTGTTTACATTAATTGATGTTGCATATATATTTATAATCAATTATTTTCAGTGAAGTAAAAAGACAGAAAATAAATATTTAAAATAAAACAAGTATAAAATACAAATAAAGTTTAAGTAAATTTACTTTTATATGATGTACTCGTATAATCGAGATGTCCGGATGGATCCCGTGTTAGTGTTTGCGAAAATGCCGACATTTGTACTCTGTACAGAGCAAGACAGAACCCTGAAGATGTGGTCTGCATCGGAAAATTTCGATCATGCATCAAATTTGACAAATGGATTTATTTTAGTGGGATATTTGTGCTTAGTGACATCCGCAAATATCTTCAATATTTGGTCAAATGTGAGATAGAGCTACTCTCCTTTCTTCTTCTATATCAGTAAGTCTTTCCCTTTTTTAGTTTTTATATTGATCAGTATCGAAAACCCAAGCTCATATACATAGATAGGAATTTAGAAAAAGAGTAGCAAAGTGCTAAGTGCCTTTTTTAGAAAGGGCTGGATACTCCCACTGTACAAAAATCCAAAAATGTTCAAGAGCTACTTCTTCAAACTTTATTTTTAGCGTGCGATTGGATGACAAAGAAGTAAAATCTTCATCTTCTTGTAACGACAATTCATTACCTACTAGACGTGAGACCTTCACAAAATGGATTTCGTATCCAGTAATATTTTTGGATATCAAGAGAAGGAAAATAACTTTTCATTTTTTCCTCTAATAAACACAGATGTTCTGTTACGATTGGTATGATTTCGGTAGTTGCTTCATTTTGAAGTAAAAGAAACATATCTATATGTTACTTTTCTGTTATATAACTTTTCCAAAATGAAATCATTTTCTGGAAAGCCATCCGTAGGTGTTAAAATATTTTCATTTCTTCCCCGAATACTTGTATTAACGCTGTTTAAGTAGTTAAAAATGTCTGCCAAATACGCAGGTTCAGCACACGAATTTTTAGTGGTTTTGGTTCTATGTAATTGACCACAGACACTACTTACTCTAACACCGATTTTCGATTTGTCAGTAAGGTTTTAGAAACCAAAGGTTTCCTATGTAAAAAGCAATGCGTGGACATGATGTTTGGATTTTTAGTTTTAGCAAGACTACAGAATCCTTTAATAGAACCAATCATTGATGGAGCTCCATCTGTACAAATTCAATCAAATCAAAATTCATCAACAAACCTAACAAATCCTAATAATTGAGCTTTTCCACTTATATCGGTAGATATATATGTCAAGTTGTTTAATATATTGTGAAAATATCTCGCGGAACACCTGAAAGCAGTTGGCGGAGCACTAGCGTTCCGCGGAACGGCGGTTGGGAACCACTGGCCTACAGTAACCAAAGTTTTAGTAAAAGCCTTCTTAGAAAGCTTAATAATTATACAGTGAAAGTTAATTATAGCCTGAATTCAGTTTTTAATGAACATAGATTATATTTTATTGGGTTTTCAGGCATTAGATGAAATGAAAAATTATTGCCAGCCTTCACCGAGATTTGAACACTAGTCAAACGCTCTTTCAACTGAGCTATCAAGGCCCTATTCAGAATCGCGGTCAAAGCGGCATATATACATACAGTTTTTATATGTAATGCTACAAATGCGCTGGATGGCGTTCATCGACCGACAGAAATTCACTCTTTTAACTAAATCTTCCGGTAACAATTCTTGCACTTTTATGACATGATATGGGTGTAGTAGATTACGTCTCACAATTCGATTCACCAAATTTTGGGAAATACCAGTTTGCCGGGAGAGAAATCTTTAATTGTATTCAAAATAAGTTCTTCGTTTTGTGCCCTAATTGTAATAGCACGTTCTCGAGTTTTCCTGAAAAATTTCCTTGTTTTTCGAGTCCCTATTTCAACATGTTTCTCTATGAGGGATTACTCGATTAGGAAATCTTCTCCGATATTCTTCAACACTTCTTCTGCAGCTTCCTTCACAGAAACCTAATACTAATAGCATGTCACCTTGTTCGCTAAATGAAAATTTCCCGGCCATTTTGACAACACTAAATTAATTTAGTGTTTAATTTTCCTGATTGTAAAGTTTGACGTTTAATTTCATAGCTATCGCAGGAATTTTAAATAACACAGCTACAATACATGTTTTTAATTATTCAGATTTAAAAAATAACAAGAGTTAAAAAAAAGTTTTTAGACTTAAATTCCCTATAAAATAAAATAACAATGTTTTAAGTCCGCCAGCGTTATCAACCCTTTAAAATGCTCCAATTTAACCTTAATTACTTTCGAATACTGCTCTTGGTACACTTACAACGTGTACCAAATTTGGTTCTTCTAAGTCCAAGTAACTATAAGTGAGATATTGATATTTTTCGTAATTTGAAACCCCACTTTGAAGGCCTATAACTTCTCAGGGGTGCAACTTAGTATATAGGTCACACTTAAATCACAATATTTTGGACTCCTCTACAAGCCCCTGTTCTGTGTCGGTGTTTATGCGAATCAACCTGTATTTATAGATACTATAATAAATTTGAGTGTCATCTACATAACAGTGTAMTTTACAATTTMCTATACATTTATCTAACTGACTGGTGTATAAATGTAAAAAGAGGGCCCAATATCGAACCTTGTGGGATACCACGGTCTAAAATGACGTTGTCTGGAAAGGACCCGTTCAGCTTAACCTTCTGTATGCGATATCTCAAATAACTTTTTAAGAAACATATAATAGAATCATTACTAAAACCGTTACACTCTAATATTGACAATAAAACACTATGGTCTATGCAATTAAAGGCTTTTGAGTAGTCTAAAAATACCAATACAGTACCTTCACCATAAAGAAGTGACACAGCTATGTTTTGACTTGAAGCCAGTAATCCGCTGGTGGGTAGCAATTTGCAAAATGCCTTCTTATACTACGATTTTGATAAACCGCGATTAACAATTCTTTAACTGCTCGTTAAGTGTGCGGTAGTGCTTCATCCTAAATAAATATCATATTTTCAATTCCTTCGTGCTCGTTTTGCAACTGCGGAACTGCATAACACCTTAACTTCTGTATTTTCTCGAAAAAGAATGGCCCAATGATGAAATTAGCTGTGAAATTGCACCAAACGCTCACTTTTTGGTCACCAAAACCTCGCTAAATAATTTTGTATGGATTCCTGTTGACCATATTCGACAGTTTTGAGTATAAACTGTCTCACTAAGAGAGAAACTGATCTCATATCTGTCAATAAAATGCGGGAAAACCATTCATGCTCAATTTTCATCTGATCTAATGTTTCTAAAAGAAAGTCGTACCTCACAACAAAATCTGCATCCATTTTTAAGATTTTCCGTTAAATATTCCTAACCGTTATGTACGCTGTTTGTAATTGCTTTGATAACGCATAACTGAAGAACATCCGCAATTTGGACACTAATTCTTGGTTTTCCCGATCCAGAATCGTTAACCAAGAATGAAATTAATGAAAATCTTCACTAGTGGTTTTCTAAACACAACATACTGCAAATTAATAGTCAAAAGTCCTTATAAAGATGGATGTATTTAAGATTAGCGTAAAAGCGTAGAAAGGCTTATCCGTAACATTAATTTTGCAAAGTGAGGAAATCACTATTATTGAATTTGAGTTTGACACAGGATTTCCCAGCATGTTTTATGGATGTAGTATCATTACTAGTGGATTGTCAGCCACCGTAGGCTCAAGTTGTAACTTTATGTACGAGTATATCGCTGAAGTTTCAAGGAGATACCATTATGAAGCAAACTGGCACTTGTAATAAGTAACAGTACATGAAGTGCCTGTGTAACGGCTTGTAGACAGTTACCCTCAAGACAACAGCACGAAAGTTTCATAGTTGATGTACCTATATCTTCCCTACAACTACCCCACAAGCCGTGGAGTAGAGATGGGTGAATAGCATTAAGAAAATTCCTTGCTTTTAAAGTTGCAGCCATGTTTTGTCATTATTTTTTCTGGAATGATCCTAATCGTATTTACACAATACGAAGTGGTTACTCGCAACTACTTTTATGACGCCCAAATTGCCTTTGGAGCCTAAAGACAATTGCGTATTTGCCATGTATTTATATTTTATTATATTGCATATTAATAGGTAGCATCTGATGCACAAAACAGTTGTGACAGTTTATAAATTCGAAAAAATGGATCGTAAGGTGTATTTTTAATATTAAAAATGTGAATATTTAAAGGGACCGCCAAAACGCGAACATATTGGCCGTGACGTCAGGTCTCTTGTAAATGGCCGCTTGTTTACATCTGGGGTCAGCGCGTCACGCGTCAGCCTCAGCCCGTCAATGAATCAATTCGTTGTTTGCGTTGATTTTTGACAAGCGAATTAAAATACTCCAAGAAAAATTGAAATACTTATGAGTTATGACTTCTGAAGGAATGTTCTTTGTTATGGAATTTGTGTACAACGACAAGCGGTTCAGCGCGGCGGAGATGAGGAACGTAAAAGCAACAAAGCAACAGCATAAGTGAACTTGTTATCAAATTAACGTAGCATTGACAATTTGATCACAGTGGGTTGTTGGAAACATACTATCTCTAAACATAAAAATTTAAGAATCAAAAATGTACCCTAAACTTGACATTTATTTGAGAGGTCAGAATAAATATAAATTGCCAATAAGTAATAAAGTCCAATACATGGGGAACAACGTGGTTCTTTATTATAACATTTCCCTCTATCAACTTAAAACGCATATAATTTTTCATATCGCCTTCAAGCTATAACAAAACGGAAACTGAATAGTAAACACTTATAACCCCAAAAAGAATAATAAAACTTACAGTAAGAATTAAGATGTTCTTCACAACAGAAAAACACACTTTGCGATTTCGGCATATCACGTCTAGGGGCCTTAAACAAATTTTTCATCTGTTGATAATCTCGAGGAACGGTTACAAAAATTTTGTTAGCTGTACTGAGTGAAGTACTTTTATAACCATGTATAAAACAACACCTGTTTTGTTTTCCATACATAATAGATGCTTGTAAAACTACACAAATCACTTTTTGGTGCTACCTCCTACACCGTCCTTTCAATAAACACCACACAAAAGCTTTTCCAATATAAGAATGATATTACACCATTAAACAGTACGCTCCTCGGTAATGTTTACGTGACACTTGACGTCACGAGTTGAATAACCTTGGATAGAAGCGTTTTGGCGGTGACTCCTAAGATTCGAATTTCAGACCTGAAATTCTCTACCTACAAATATTCTTTTGTTTTTTTTAACATGGCGTACCATATATATGCACTTCAAGATTCATTTTACGTAATTTTCAAAATAGTGATAATATCCAATTAGAGAACTGCGGAGTCAAAACAAAAACAATCTTTTCCGTTCTTCCCATCTCTAACTCGTAGCAATACCTATAAAATGTTATGAAGCTTCAGCAAAAGCTGCACTCGATACAGTCTATACGTAACTGGATTATTACTTGGCGACAGAAACTCGTTATCGAGCTAGGATTTCCATTTTATCACTTGCTGGAGTGAGAGGAATATTGCGTCAGTTAAAACTTAAAAAATTAACACATTACTTCTTAGTTTGGCACACTCGCGACTCGCACCTGTTCATTTTAATGAGTTTAGTATAATTATCAGTTGGATCACTGAAAGGTACGCAATGTCAATATTGGTCAATGTGATTTTCCGAAAGCTTCCGCAATTGTTTAAATACGCTTTTCGTCACAAGCATTTATCATTCTTTAGTTTTGTTTAAAAAGTACCTACCCGAATATCTTGTTTGACATAAAAAACCGTTTGTAACTTTCAAAGATTCACTACACACAACTTGTTCAGCACAGTTCTGCTAAATTTTTCAGAGCAGATCCGCGTAAAAAACGGCACTCTAGACGCTCGTGTTCTTATCTTCCCGATTTAAGCCATCCAGTTTTATGTGTCTCGGAAGTCTTCCAAGGGGTTTGTCTGCGAAATACAGAGAAATTACTGCAGTTATTTCTCTATCCCGAACAACTGACTGGCATAATGCTGAAAAGTAAACAACACAATTCACTTTAAAAGCGCAGTTGCTGCTATACTCCAGTGAAATTTTTGTCGGGATTAGCAAACAGTGCAAATCAAGCTCAGCCTGATTTGTGGAGTGTTGCATTACACACAACGTAATTCGACCTTGTTAACGCCGATTTCGGTTCAGAATTATGCAAATAGTAGCAGTATTACAGTCTAACAATATCTAATGAAGTACCATACAAATTCATGGGGCGAGAGCTAAACAATTTGATCAGAAATTGAAAACTGTAAATAATTGGGCTATACATCCATTTTGTATAATTTATAATATTTCAAACTGGCTAGTATTACTAACAACTAATTGTTTGTTTTTGTAGGTTTTAAATAAGTACGTTAACAGAAAAGTAATGGCTTTCTTAGCTTTGAAGATGTGACACAAGTTTACCATTTATTATACTTTTTATTTATTACAACATTTATTTTGGAAGTAAGATTACTTTTAAATGGGGGGATAAAAATAGTGGTGCTTAATTGTAATCTGCATTTAGTAATATTTTCTCCCATTGTCTTGCAAAATGTATTATAATAATGAAATTATGTGACAAGTTATCGAGAAAATTAAGTACAGAGGCAAGGCGACCGTATAAAAAAGTTTTGAGGATTATACAAATATTATAGTTAACGAAAATGAAGCAACAAAATTGGAATCGCTTGGTAAAAGCAAAGCAATAAATGGATCAAAAAAGGCAATGCAAAATTAGAAGGCTAAACTAATAATGCAAAGACAATAGGTTATCTAGGATAGGAAAGGAAAAATTAAGCTGGTCATTCAAACATGCCCTAGAGCTGTCGTTCATCAACCTCTTTATTTCTAAAACCTCCAATACGTTCAATCGTACTCCCTCTGGACAACTGTGTAAAAGTGTAGCGTTATTAAAATCACTAGAATATCCTGTGATAATCAGGTGGTTGGCAAAGGAAGAGGGAGTATTATCTAAATCTGGGGCTCTATTTAATGAAACATAAGGAAAATGTTCTTTAATTCTAGTCCCCAGGTTCTTTTCAGAGTGGCCCTCGACTTAAATCAAGCGTTCAATGAATGTTTGTTTCTGACGAAGTGAAAATGTAAAATGTTTCTGGTTTCTGGATACTAGTAAATTGAATTTTCTTAAAATCTTGGAAAGCTACAATCCAAGATAAGTGGTCTGATGACCGTGAGGGGCTAAGTGCAATAGTAGGGAACTGAAGTCTAAGTTTGTTAGAAAATTTATTGTATATTTTCTCAATAAAACGGGTATGGAAATTATATTATTGAACAATTAAACGTTTTCCTTTTTCGAAAGCATTAGAAGAAAGCGGCAAAGAAAAGTCTGTAGAAAAATGAATTGAGAGTGGTTAATTTTTAGCATAAAGGGTGTGTCAGTAGTAGAGGACTTTCTGTAGATTTGGAAAAGGAGTTGAGAATTTCTAATAATAAGGGGATCTAAAAAAAGGATCTTGTTATCTGTTTCTATTTCATGAGTAAAGTTAATAGAAGAATGTAAAGAATTAATGTAAGTAAGAAATTCGTCCAACTCGTTCTTAAAACCATTGAAAAAGGCAAATAACATCATATACACATCTGTACCAAAATAGTATATATTTAGAGAATTTTTTGTTAGACATAATTCGATTTTCTTTATTGTTCAAAAAAATTTGGCTAAAATAGGCGACAATATATACATTATTCAATTGAAAGAAATTTTGTTAAACAAAATGTGGTCTTGCGAAATCGAGGATTCAACTAATAGATTTTTAATTAAAGTCAACGTTTTATCAAGGGGAAGAATTGGAAATAAGTTTGCGACATGTGCAGTATGTGCGGTAAGACATTGATGCACTTGTCTTAATTTATTAACCAAGTAACTGCGCGTTGAGCACAATGGATCATCTCTCATACTTAATTCTTTTTGATGTTTTACATATGGACGCAAACTTCATAACCAGTTTATTAGGAGATATTTCGTTGTTTCACTGAAACAGTCCCGAAACGAATGGGCGCCAATTAGGACGCGTTATCTTCCCAACTTGTGTTTAGGTATTCCTGACTGACAGCAACAGCAATGATGTCACTTCAGCAAGATTGAACATTCATCTCGTAATGCCGAATAAGCGAGCACCCCTCTAGGACCCTACACACTGGGGATAATCAGCAACCGGCGGGGGCAGCAAATAATTAATCATTTAACCGTCGTGCCGAGTGGCAAAATTACAAGATTACAATTCATAATCCAATTAGGGACAGGGTGTCGAGTCGCGAATCAACGTCTCCAGCGAGTATACGTAAAACAACAAGAGTCGAGATCAAGTCGCTCTATCGCAACTATGCACGCCCCCGAGTGTGTGGATTAACCGCCTCCGCGGTTCCAGGCGGGCAATTGTGATGTTGCCAGCGAGCTTTCGTCGGTACACGCTTCAGTTTTAAAGCACATCGTTGGCTTTGACGAGTTTGAGAGTTTGATGGCGACGGGATTGTTTCCAGGTAGCTGCTGAATAATGAAGAGCTTTCAGTCAACGGTGGTGATTCGCAGCTGAAATACGAGGCATGTTTTTTAAGTAAGTACCGTTTTGGAATTAAAAAAAAGACGTGCAAAGATATCGCAATAATTTTATCTTACATGAAAGCCTGTACCTTAATCTACTTTTCTACATAATTTCCGTGAATATTGAGGCACTTGTCATAACGTGGCACCAGTTTTTGAATACCCTCCTCATAAAATTCTACCGCCTGACTTGTTAACCACTGTATCACAAATGTTTCGACTTCGTTATCGTCTTGAAGACGCTGACCACCCAGGTGTTTCTTCAAGTGCAGGAACAAATGGTAGTCGCTGGGCGCCAGATCAGGGCTGTATGGAGAATGATCTAGAGTTTCCCATTTAAAAGATTTGATCTTTGGTCCGATCAGCCACATGTGGACGGGCATTCAGCAAAAAGATACCCTTACTCAACTTGCCACATCTTTTGTTCTGGATTGCACGACGCGGATTGTTCAATGTCTTACAATAAGACGCTGCATTGATTGTCTCATTACGAGGCAGAAACTCCACTAGCAATACTCCTTTTCTGTCCCAAAAAACTGTGCACATGATTTTCCGGGCAGAAATTGTTTGCTTAAACTTCACTTTTTTGGGTGATGATGAATGTCGCCATTCCATGGATTGTTGTTTCGATTCTGGTGTGACGTAGGCCACCCATGTTTTATCACCAGTAACAATTTGGTCTAAAAAATCTTCACCTTCATTGTGGTACCGCTCAAGGAAAGTCAATGCACTGCCTAAACGTTGGGTTTTGTGCAAATCCGTCAACATTTTCGGAACCCAACGTGAACACAATTTCCGGTAACTCAAGTTCTCGGTCACAATGCGATACAAAACACTAGGAGGAAATCAGTCGCACAATGATGAAATTGTAAAGCGTCTGTTTTCTCTCACCTTTTCGTTCACTTTCTGCACCAAATCTTCATTAACGACGGAAGGACGCCCACTCCGTTCTTCATCATGCACATTTGTGCGGCCATCTTTAAATGCTCTCACCCATTTCCTTACCATTCCATCACTCATAATGTTTTGTCCGTAAACTTCACAGATCTCACGATGAATATCGATCGGTTTTACGCCTTTAGCACTAAGAAATCGTATAACAGCCCGTACTTCACAATCGGCGGGACTCACGATTGTCGGAGGCATCTTAAACACTCAGTAAACAACGTATACAATGAAGAATCAAACTGTAATGGCGTCAGTGCGTAGACAAGAGATGTAGGTAACCAGCGCGCATGCGCGGAGCGTCGACCGTAGCGGTGCGGCGGCGGAATCGCAAAACGGTACTTACTTAAAAAACATGCCTCGTATCTTTAGGAGGGTGTTTGCTTTCGGCATATCTTATATAAGACTGCTTCCAAAAGATCAAGCTGATAAGATTAAGATGTAACCGGTGACAAAAGAGTTCTGATAATTTTGTACTTTGCTGTTCTTAGTGTTCATATAACGTTTTTTGTTGTTATTATTTTATAGAATTCCTCGTGCAATTTTGATTTAGAAAATGTGGTCAATTTCTAGAGAAAGTGACCGTGTCACCGTCGTCGAGTTGCACAGGGCAGGAATGAAGAGGGCAGACATTGTTCGAACGGCTGGGTTCAAACCGGTCAGCGTCTATAGAGCTGTGAAACCTTTCGAAGAGACCGGCGGGACCACAGACCGTCCTCGAAGCGGCCGTCCAACCACCGCGACCATTCCGCAGAACATCCAGAAGGTTCCGTGTCGAATTCAACGAAATCCGGAGGTGTAGCTGCACAAAATGGCGAAGAACCTTGGTATTAACCGAAAGAGTGTGAGAAACATCGCCATAAAGAAGCTGAGACTGCGCAGCTACAAGATCGTTCGCGTCCGTTTCCTGAATGAGGCGATGAAGGCGAAACGGCTCGAGAAATCTCGCCTGATGCTACAACTGCTCGGCGGTGCTCACCTGTCGAAAGTGCTCATCACCGACCAAAAGATTTTCACGGTCCAGCCGCTCCGCAACCGCCAGAATCGCCGGCAGCTGCTGATGAAAGGCCAGCAGAAGACCGCTGCGGCGAGAATCCTCGGTCGAAGTCATTTTCAGGCCTCGGTTATTGTTTGGGCCGAAATCTGCGCCACCGGAAAGACGCGGCTGGTCTTCATCGAGGGGAACCTCAAGATCAACGTCGCCAGCTACCAGCAGCATGTCCTCCACGACGTACTGGATCCGTGGGTAACGCAGCAGTTCGGCCCAGCTGAATTTACTCTCCAGAAAGACTGGGCACTGGCGTGTACCGCCAAATCGACAATCGCTGCCTGCGAGAAGCTGTTTCCGGGCTTTTAGGGCAGGGACGTCTGCCGCCGAACTCGCTGAACTTCAACCCCATGGACTATTCGGTGTGGTCCAACGTGGATAAAAAATCTCGGCTACCCGCTAGGCTACCGTCGAAGTGCTCAAAACACCTCTGATGCGCGCTTGGGACGAAATTACAGTGGACCAATGTGCGAGCATCGTTGGAAACATTCGCAAGGAACTGCGTAAATCTAGTGAAACCAAAGATGGCAATTTCGAACATTTATTGTAAATTCCTATCTTTGGTGTTAAAGTGATATAACAAACGTTATTGCTCATGAAGTTGATTGAATTAATTTTTGTATAAGGTATTTCTATACTATTGAAATATTTGAAAAAATTATCAAAACTGATTTGTCACCTTGTATGTATGCCACGCTATTAGCAATGCACATACGCCCAAACCTAATGTGGCATCTAAGGAAACGAAGGCTCTTAATGAATACAGATAAGTCCATTATAGTTACCAGAGCAGATAAAGGTTCAGCCACAGTAATTTTAGATAGAACAGATTAGAGAATTGTTAGATGAGGAAACATATCAACATATCAGATCCTACCTCAAAGATTTCCAAAATTACTAATGATCTTAGCAAAAGTTCAAATCTTTCGAATGAGGAGAAGTCTCTTTTAACTGTTTCCGATTGCAAGGTACCTAAATTGTACGGTTTTCCCAAATAAAACCAATGTTCCGTTAAGACCCATAGTCAATACGATTAGCAGTCCTTGTTTCAGATTGTCAAAATTTTGAGCTAATTATTTAACGCCTTATGTAGGAATAACCAGTAGTTTCATCAAAAATTCTTCAGACTTTATTGATATTATAAAGGGTTTAAGTATTTCACAAGGTGATATTTAGTTAGTTTTGACGTGGTTTCTTTATTTACGAAAGTACCCATCCCTGAAACGATAGATATCATCAAATCCAAGCTTAATAGAGATCCCCTAGGTGACACAATAGCCAGATTATCTGAACATTGCTCAAAATATTCTTATTTCTTATGGAAGAATAATTTTTATGAACAAAAATCAGGTTGTGCAATAGGTTCACTTCTGAGTCCTGTAGTAGCCAATTTGTATATAGAAAATTTTGAACAGGTAGCGATAACGGTTTTCAGTTTAAGCCAAAATGTTGGTATAGGTACATAGATGACACTTTTGTTATTTGGCCCCACGGTGTAGAAGAGTTGGGTAGGTTTCTAAATCATTTGAACAGTCAAAATCCTGATATAAAATTTACTATGGAATTAGAAAGCAATGGTAGTTTACCTATCTTGGATGTCTAAATTTACAGAATAAACACTTCACATTTAGGACACAAGGTTTACAGAAAACCAACAAACACAGACAGATATTTCTATACCACATCTCACCACCCTCCCTCTCAAAAGAATAGTCTTATAACGACATTATTTGTTAGACGAAAATTCTTTAAAAAAAACATATCACCTTAAATCAGCGCTAGTGAGAAATGGTTATAACAATAAGAATATTTGGTCAGTTTTTAATAAAGTAAATTCTCATCCAAGACAAAGTAAATGGAAGTTGAGTTTACCTTATGTACAAGGCCTTTCGAAAAAATTAAAGAGGATGCTTAGAAAACACGATATTTTAGTTGTTGATAGTACATTTAGATAAAATTTTAAGTTCTACTAAAGATAAAGTACATTTAGAGAATAAAGGTGTTTACAAAATTACTTGTTCTTGCGGCAAGTGCTACATAGGTCAAACTAAAAGAAAAGTAGGTACGCGTTTGAAAGAACGCATACATGCTACTAGGCTGCAACTGGTAGATAAGTCTTCCGTAGCTGAACACTCTTATTTGACTAAACACATGATTTGACTTTTATAAAACAAAAATTTTACATACAGAAAGATATTATCACAAACGTCTAATTAAACAAGCTATAGAAATTTTTAGGAMTACTGATAATAATTCTGATAGGGATTGTGGAAAATATGAGTGTAGATGACATATGGAAGGTTATTTTTTAGTAGATAGGTACTTCCTTTTTCGTCGTTAGGTTCTTTTTATCAGGTTGGCACGTTGTTTCTATGACTTTGCCTTCCTTGGTTATTTGTTTATTTACTTTCAAAATTTTGTTTGAACTTGTGTTGGGCAAATTTTGAGGTTCTTAGTCTTTGACAAAGATTACAGGTGTAATCAAAACGTCAGATTAATAACTTTTTGTCAGTGTTTTCAAGAGACAGCGATCTTTCCGAAAAAATATTTATCTTGAAATATCTTTAGATTTAGGTTTGGTGGGATATAAACAAGTAGGCGTCTTTATTTAGCAACAGTGCAGTAATTTTATCGTACAAGACTTAAGCATAGTGTGAATCACATAAATTCAAACATGAATAAACGTTTAAGGTAAAGAGGAACATAATCTGGGGGTACGGCAGTGCCACCGCCAAGTCGCGTAAAAGCATGAACGTGCTTACTCGTAAAGACGTAAATGCATGCTCAAATTTACTGACAAGTGATATTTTAAACATGTTCGATTTATGGGTTCCAAAGAAAAAAAGATAGAGTTCGTCTTTCTCCAAGTGTTTTTTTTTTCGCAGACAGTAAAGGACGTTAACCTTGGAAATCGTGTATGGGAGAAATTTAAGAAACATCGTTTTTTTTCTTACAGGTTTGCACCCACTTACAGGAAAAGCATAGAGAGTTACATATACATCCTACTATTGAAAAATAATATAATTATGTCTATATAACGAAAAATAAAGAAATACTTGGTTTGCAAAGAAAAAAGTATTAAGATAGTACCATGGTGAATGTCATATGCAGGGTTGAAAAGATTATTGTTCTTAAAACTGAAAATGAGAAATCGGCTTATAATTCCAAGAAGTATACAAAGGACCCATGCTGTGAGGGGTGGACCGTTTATGGCAGTAATATCTGGGATTTGAACTAGACAATCGCAGACGACACACAACGACCCGACAGACAGACAGGTCCTGGAAACATTTTGTACCCGCACTTTACAGGCTCAGTAACTAGAACGGATATATTTACATGCTTTTCACACTTAATTTTTCAACTCATCTTCGAAGTCCGAAGAAACATCACGTTAATAATTATTGCTGGAAATTCACTATTTCTTACAAAACTATTTTCAATTAATTTATAATTTGTTCAAAACACTTTACAAATAACATATCACTTAATTTGTTTGTAACTTTTTGAACTAGTACTACAACACTTGCAGCAGCACACAATAATAAAGCGGGAATCTTTCAACGGTATGGCCATGCATTCTTGCTAAATTTCCAACATAAAATGATTTTCATTTGTCAATATTATAATACTTTCAAACATTATTTTTAATAATTGTTTTTTTGCGGCTTTCTTCGGAAAAAGGCATTATTTTCTTCTAAAAATATTTTTCGGGATTGATGAACGTCGTTTATTTACAAACACAGACAAACGAGAATAGCAAAAACAAATTTTCTAATCCATTTACTTGGAAATATTGGTTGAGATTGGTGCAGGCAAAGATGCCATTAGGACTTGCGAGATAAGAACATGGATCCAAATAGTTCATTCAATTTGCCAATGAAATTGAATATTATTGTTTTGCATAATGCACAGGAAATACAAACAAAAACAAAAATCAAAATATTTTGCTTTTTATGGTCAAAAGCATATTAACATGTATATTATTATTATTATTATGCATATTATCTGATAGCTTTCTGAATTTATGTGTACAACTGACAACGGCATAACTATGCAAAAACGGCAGGTCATTTGCGTTGCGCTTTGCATAAGTTGGATGCCTTTATTTTCTGGAGAAGCTGCAGTATAATATCTGTATTGAACGCGTTTAAATTTGGCACCTTTGTACTTAGCCGTACATATCATATAAAATAATATGCTCTTTGACAATTTTAACTAATTATAAACAAAGTAGCTTACAATTGTTTTTTAATAAATTTACTTTTTAGCAATGGAATTACTAAGAAAATACACTTTATGTACACCTTTTCTACTCCACTGCAAATAAAAGTCTCAATTGGGTATTATCACTTTTTTCGAAAATTACGTAAAATGAATCTTGAAGTGAATATATATTGTGCGCCATGTTAAAAAAAACAAAAAAAAATATTTGTAGGTAGAGAATTTCAGGTCTGAAATTCGAATCTTAGGAGTCACCGCCAAAACGCTTCTATCCAAGGTTATTCAACTCGTGACGTCAAGTGTCATGTAAACATTACCGAAGAGCGTGCTGTTTAATGGTGTAGTATCATTCCTGTATTGGAAAAGCTTTTGTGTGGTGTTTATTGAAAAGACGGTGTAAGAGGTCGCACCAAAAAGTGATTTGTGTAGTTTTACAAGCATCTATTATGTATGGAAAACAAAGCAAGTGTTGTTTTGTACATGATCATAAAAGTACTTCAATCAGTACAGCTAACAAACCGTTCCTCGAGATTATCAACGTATGGAAAAGTTGTTTAAGGCCCCTAGACGTGATATGCCGAAATCGCAACGTTTGTTCTTCCGTTGTGAAGATCACCATAATTCTTACTGTAAGTTTTATTATTCTTTTTGGGGTTATAAGTGTTTCGGTTCCATTTTGTTATAGCTTGAAGAGGATATGAAAAATTATATGCGTTTATATATATAGAGGGAAATGTTTTAATAAAGAACGACGTTGTTCCCCATATTATTAGCCAGACCGGAAACGAGCCGTAAGAGCCCCAAAAATAAATAGCAATTTATATTTATCCTGACCTCCAAAATAAATGTCAAGTTTAGGGTACATTTTTGATTCTTACATTTTTATGTTTACAAATAGTATGTTTACAACAACCCACTGTGATCAAATTATCAATGCTACGTTAATTTGATAAAAAGTTTACTTATGCTGTTGCTTTTGCTTTTACGTTCCTCATCTCCGTCGCCTTGAACCGCTCGTCGCTGTACACAAAATCCATAACAATGAACATGCCTTCAGAAGTCATAACTCATAAGTATTTCACTTTTTCTTGGCCTATTTTAATTCGCTTGTCACAAAATGAACGCAAACAACCAACTGATAAATTGACGGGCTGAGGCTGACACGTGACGCGCTGACCCCAGACGTAAACAAGCGGCCATTTACAAGACACCTGACGTCACGGCCAATATGTTCGCATTTTGGTGGTCCCTTTAAATAATCAGATTTTTAATATTAAAAATACACCTTACCTATTAATACGCAATTTAATAAAATATAAATACATGGCAAATACCCAATTACTTCAAAACTAGCCGTGATCTAAAATATTTTGTGGTTGTAGACAAAATGCCTAATAATAATAAAAAAAATATAATAAAAAAAACCCTGTCAGACACATTTTTCGGATCATCTGAATTCTTGTAATATAACAGATCTCCATTGTTCAATGTTCTAACCAGGCTCTGATTCAAAAGCAACAAATAGAAACGCAAGTTATATTTTGAACTTCGGTTGCTATATTCTCGAAAATAGTGCAAGATAAGGACTTTACAAGGTATACGCTTTTTATGGAAAGGTATAAAAGAGTGGATATATCGATCAGAAAAATGCGATAATATAAGCCGACCTATCAAAATATCTATATTTCTTGGCCCAAACAACATTTTATTATTTCCAAATATTAATTAAAATATCAAAAAATAACACTTAGGATTTTTATTAGTATTAAGTTTTACACTAAATTAAATTTTATTTACCTGGACCACTCTGTACGTCTGGCCAACAAATACTTGTATCTCGCTTCAGATAAAACTACTTTACTTACTTACATAAGAATAAAAATTAAATGTGACTATTGTTATAGTCCGAAAGTAGATATACTAATTTAAATGTCACATGAACCTGTTCGAGACATGCCATTAGGAAGTCAAGAAATTAGGTTGCAGAATTTAGCCAGTTTTATGGATTCTCTATATGAGTGAATGGTTACTTAATCAACAAAGAAACTTCTGACGATTTTTAAATTAGATTTTCGTGCTTTTATGGAAAATGCCATTGCTCGACGTCTTTCATCAGTAACGGTTCGTTTTTAATGTTTTAATTCTTAACAGAAATTGAAGTGAAACTTTTAAAAAAGATCTTAAAAATACTATCAACTATCAGATAAAAACAAAATATTGATATTTGACAAGTATTTAACAGTACTTTAGAAATAATTTTAATTTTATGAAATCAGTTTTCAGTTCAAGAAAAACAAAACGGAACTTTAAAAATTCTTAACAAATAGGCAGATATCCTTAGTGTATTTTATTAACCAAATGAAGAAATGGATAAAGGTGTGTTAATATGCAATAATATAAAAGGCTTTTTTTCATCATGTTTAATGTAAAGAGAATTTGCGACAGTGTACACGGTTTTTTAAATATCTACTATCTTTCAGGTAATCGTTGTAAATGCTGAAAGATTTTTCAATGGGTGGAAAATTAGAAAAAAAACTGGCATCAAATCAGGAGAGACATCTTGGCTTTGCATTCTATATAGATTTTGACTATTTCATTACCAAATTTGCTAACGTAAAAGTTAGTAATGAAAACATTGTTTAATATTCAGTTTTAGTTCCTCTTTTAAGCGAATTTATTAGTTTTTGTTTTGTTTAAAACTTCCATATTCAACTTTTTTGTGAAGAGTTTTTATGCCATTTTCAAATATATAGGGTTTGTTATACCTACTGTCAAAATAGAAAGATACAGAGTCGAGAGCGCAAAAACATAATCACCTCATATATGTAATAATGTCTAATACAAGAAATAAGCTTAAATAAATTTTAGTTTAATATAAATTTCTTGTACAAAAATGCTAAACCACGCAACTGTTCACATCTAAAATATTGTGAAACAGTAGGTAGCATGTTCAAATACATTATACTATTAATTAATCTAAATGAGTCTGTCGCACAGAAGTAACTAAATTATCCGCACAAGCTTCCATCAGACACACAAAATTTAATAGAATCCTAAGTAAAATTAATTTCGTCGTCCCACACACCTGACACTGTCATATTAAGCTTCTGACATCGTAACCCAGCAAATGATTCCCCCAGCTCCCGCTGAAGCCTGACGCTGAAATTCATTTCGTGACCATGAAATAACTTCAGCGGAGTTCTTCTGGTAGACGGGGTAATTGAATAGGAACTGCTGTCTGCATTCGTAATCGTCGCAATCGAATTGTGTCAGCGCGGAGATTTCAGAGTTCTCCAGTGAATAAAACCCGGTAGTTGGAAGGCTTTTAATTCATGACCTCGATTCTTTCAAAGCTGAAAACTGACGCGGAACGGTAATGAAGAAGCATTCGAGTTGTGACAGACAAAGGGTGCGCTTTGTCGATACCTGCATTGTATTAAAAGAATGGAAGGTATATTTCAGGTGGAAAATCCTTATCGCGGAATTGAGATATGTTTTATTCGGATCGGGGGTGAATTGTCTTCAAGGACATTACTGAACGCCGTCTGACGCTGTTGTAATAAAAGAAATTCCTGATGATTTCGTAAAAGTAGCTGAAAATTCTGTGCATATTGTTATTTCCAATGATTTTTGATTGAATTTGTTATACTCTTTGGTCAATTATTATCTATCAATTTTGTGCATTATTGCCGTCATATCCAAAGAGCGTATACATTATATCCAAATCGTTCAAAAACAGAATGTGTGGGTTCAGCATCTTACACCCGAAACCAAATAACAGTCCCGATAGTAGACAATCAAATACGAAACAAAACTATCCCATCAGCTAGTAAAGTGATGACCCATATATTTTGGGATGCAGAATAGGTATTGTTCATGTGGATCAGCTTCAGGAGTAGAGGAATATCAATGATATTTCATAGTTTTAGAACCCCCTGACTATAAATCTATGATACTAAATTAATTTTATTTGTTCCAGAGGAAGACTCCTTGTCAGAAAACGAGATCACAACAGAACAGCAAGACAAGAGCGAGAAAGAAAAGACTGACCAAAGCCAACAAACTACCCCTACTACACCCCCGGCCGATACAGGTAAGAACGTGTGTAGCTTTTGCAATAGTTTAATTTCATTCCGTGTTATGGACAATTTTTTGCGTATCTTTGTTAGTGGTACACGAATTCTGTTTCTCAATACCTAATTATTTATTTTTATTCCTAAGTTTTTATCACTGTGACGTATGTACATATATTACCACATCTCCAGTTTAAAGGATTCCACTTAGGGTGGTTGTGAAATATGTCAAGCACGTAACAAAGAATAGAAAAAATCCGTAAGGTAAGGCAAACAATGGCATATGTTCAAAAAGAGACTTCGACTGTTAATGAACTTATTACAAATACCATGTAATTTAACATATTCAATCTTAAAACTTTTACTTTTGGGGGACAATGGTTCCAACAGTTTAGGACAGTTATTGTCACCCGGATATTCTTGTATGGTCGATTTATATTTCACTAGAAACATATCCATTCTCATCTATTTAGAAAGATGATGATAGATATTAGTTGAAGTAGTGATGGAACAGGTATCTTCAATATTTATTTCTACTGTCATATGAAGACATTGTTAGTCCGATGAACCAAAGGAAGACACTAAAGATTAAACTAAAGTAAAGCTTTACATTAAAACAGAATATAAACTACTTTACTACTTAGTTTGTTGAAAATAATAACAAAAATATTACATAGTTTAATTTTCTATTCTTTTAAAAACTGCAGTTTTTTCAGAAAGGGAAATGAATGTGCATGACCATATGATTCAGTGCATTCTTGTAGCGATAATAAGAAAAGATGAAGCGTTTTACATGCCATAGGCAAAAGGTTCTTTGAAAAATGAAAACGAAGGTTATACCTTGTTCCAAAGATAAGTCGTATAATTAACACAACGACCGCTACTTACCATCTTTCGAGGAACCAACAGTTATTTTTATGAACAATGTTTCGAACTTATAGAAGGAAATCATTTTTATATTCTCTAATAGACACTAACTCTTGACGGCGTAGATATAGAAAAAAAATAATTAAAATCGTACTTTGCAAATGATACTGCAAATCAAAGAAAAATTGCAAAAAACATAATAAGTGGAAATTATTTAGAAACAAATGAACTTAAAGGGTTATCCAATGAATGATGATAACTGTGTGTAATTTTTTAAAGCTATTTTATTCGTTTAAAGAGCAAAGATCCATCGAGGAATGGCATTCAAGATGAAGAGGGGGTCTGTAGCAAAATAAAAAGAAGTGATAAAGAAATTCGGGCGATAAAAGTTGGAGGTTTGGGTCACTTAAACGTGGACCTCAAGGCATCGCCTACAATGTCAGGAAGTTTTACGAACTACTGTCCAAAGGGTTCTTGAAAATTACAGGTATTTTTGGACTCTTTTTCCTGCCGAGCAATATAACAACAAAAATGTAGGTCCCTAGGTTTGGTATGTTGCGCCAATATCGGCCGAAATTATAGAAAATGACGATAATCACACTATGAATGAGTTAAAATTTCGATAAAATGGTCCTCCTCTAAATTATGATTTATCTCATTTTAAAACGAAAACTTCTTGAATCGATGAGTGTACTTCTTCTGCGCCATCCAACCATGTTCTTTATAAGATTGAAAACAACGTATCACACAGAATGCCAGCAAAGAACATTTTTATCAGAAATTGTACTCTTATTATACGTAATGTAATATATCAAATTGTCGTTCACTAATTAACCAAATTAGAAAGAGAAAAATTGTTATTTTCGATCGTCGTTGATAAATTAAGTCAAAATCTTGCGTGAGAATAGCAACGAATATATAAATAAATAGAAATAATTTTGAAGGCGCACTTTTACAATGCCCTAAAAAATTGAAAACCTAACCAACGTAATGTACGCCCACTTAAATCCTTTCTGGCCCGTCGCACACCCTTTTCTCCTCCCTGGATGCATTACAGGTGAGCGCGGTTAGCTTCCGCAGTTACGCGGCTTCCACGAGGAAAGAACAAATCCAGTTAAGGCAATAAAACGACATAGCGCATTCAATTTGAGAAGATGTTTCCTGTTCACGTAGCCCAGTTGTAAAGAACGCTGTACGGCCATTCCAGCAACTGTTTTCGGATACGTGAAGTTCATTCTTAAAAGCAAGTGGATGGAAATGGACTTGGAAAAAGATATCGTAGATGAACTAAATTTCTACTACGGTAAAATCAAATTCTCGGGAACGAGTGAAATGCTTGAGAATGTCAGTTTTCGTGTACAGAATGTAAATGCTTCAACAAATTTTTACCAATGCCCATGGCAAGTGACCGCACATTTAAGCATTCATTTTTTATAATCCAGAAGATGGTATAGCTTTATTCCTTTGATACCTACAAAAGTTTCTAAAGTGAACTCTTATTTGTTACACTTGCTGATAACTTAACATTAACAAACTGTAAAAGTTTCCATTTCGGGTTTTTCATGGGGAAGCCAACAAAACGCAAGCGTACCTACACAAGTTCAAAGTGATAAAATAATCAGAACATGACCATGTTTACGGCGGGTGGTAAACTGACACAATCGGGTATTATCACTTTGTTTTAAATTACGTAAAATGAATCTTGAAGTGCATATATATCGTACGCCTTGTTAAAAGAACAAAAATCACCGCCAAAACGCTTCTATCCAAGGTTATTCAACTCGTGAAAATTGTTCTCCACTCATTTTCAGTCTGTATGTTATCGACACTACAATTTTTGCAGCTTTTCCAAATGTACTGAATCTGCTGACGAAGTTTTGTTGAGATAAATGAAAAGCTGGTTTCGAGAAACGTACTATCCCTAGACGTAGATGGATTTTGCGGCCTAGGCGGTATCCCACTAAGATTTCTAATGAACTCTGCTTCATCTTTGGTCTGGACCTTTAGCAATGATTTTTTATCGATCTATGTGCCTGGGTAACATTCTACAATACTGGAAATACCTAATCTTACATAGTTCCAATTTTTAATTTGCAATTATTCTTCTAGGAATCAAGTATATTTCTTAAAAAAATACTTTAGGACATAAACAACGTTCATTTTCGAGTGGTCTGATGTGTGTTTGTAAAAATATATGATTCTGTTTCTATCATTATCTGCGATCATTTTTCTCTCCCAAAGAAGCGAGGGTTTAATTTTTTTGAAGATGCGCCTGACTGCAAGTAGTTTCCAATACAGCCCCACCTATTTATTGTCGAATTTATTCCACTCGGCTGATATACACTGTAGTAAGTCCAAACCAAACAAATGTAATAGATAGGTTATTAACGCAACTCTCTTACCGTTATTACATTCCTGCTATAAAATTTATCTTTCATCTCGAACAGCAGGCGTCCCCCCATAAGTTACCGCAAATAACCGAATTACCATAAATTTAGGTCCAATTTTCGGAGGATGGTTAAGCAGGGTCGGATTATTTAAAGTTTACTACCGGTAAAACCAAAACTATCATTCAGACGTAGTATTTCTGTGCACGAGACGAGAGAAGCGAAAAATGTTCCCCCTTGGGAAGGTGCTGCTCCAAGCACCAATCAGAATGAAGTTGCTGACGCTGACATGGAAGTGAAAATTGAAGAAAACAAAAGGAATAGTCGTTATTTTAGCGAAGATGCCAAAGAAATTATAAAAAATGTATACAATTTTTTGATAAAAAAAAGAGTGCAGTGCTCCGTTAAAAGTGACAAGTGAAATGGTTGGTGTCCCCTACACGACTGTGAAAGATATTATTGAAAATAAAGGCAATTCAAGAAAATCACGCAATTGTGAGAAATTTCCAATCATATCAAAAGAGCTTGGGATAGAAACTAAAAAAGTGCTTTACCATATGTATAAGGAAAATAAAGTTCCAACTACTGCAAGTCTGAAATTAAAACTTTTGGAATTAGGATATGACATAAGTTATTGCGATGACTGGTTCAAAAAATGCTTGAAGAGCATCGGTTTTAATTATAGTACATTTCCAACGTTTGTCCATAATGGAATCAACCCGACTGAAAAGAATGAGATGGGATTATATAAACGAAATCAGAAAGTACTGCCAAGAAAATCGTAATATCGTATATTTGGATGAAACGCGGTACGACACCCACAACTTGATAAAAAAGGGTCTGACAGAATTATAATTCTTCATGCGGGAGGAAGTGATGGATGGGTGGAAAATGGCTTATTACTGTCAGCCAAACAGATCCAAAATTGTTCTGCTGACTACCATTGCGACATGGACTCTGCACTTTTTGAATTGGTTTCAGCAGCAGTTACTACCAGGGCTACCACCAGGATCTGTTATAGTCATGGATAACGCGAGTTATTATTCAAAGTTAATGAACAAGGCGCCAACATCAGCTACAAAAAAAAATATAGAAATAACTGATTACATGAAAAGGAATAAAATTACAATTCCGGATAGAAAAGTTACCAAAAAAGATCTGTTGGCAATAATAAATAATCTCAACATACCTAAACAATATCGAGTTGATGAACTAGCGAAAGAACATGGACATATAATTATGCGTTTGCCACCGTATTATTGCGTCCTAAACCCAATTTAATTTGTGTCGAGTTCAAACGCTTAAAAGAGGAATACGAAGAAACAATACATGTCCGCGTTTAAGTTCCGGAGTTGTAGATTTAGTGCGTAGAGAGGTAAGTAGTATAACGAAAGAACTGTGGAAAAGCTGCATTAAGCATGTTATTGAAATTGAAAATAGCTATGTATCCCCAAATTTTCAAAATTTTATAATACATGTTAATGATGATGCTAGCAGTGATTCAGAATTTGACAGTAGTGATGATGATAATAATTAATATATTTAAGTTATGTCGGTGTAAACTTGTTAAGACATTTTGTAAAAATATAATAGATGAATGGGATTATTTTTTATACACTTAGAGCTTTAGATAATAAAAATATATATTCTTATTATTTTCTTTTAAAATACTTGTCTTTTATTTACATATTTAGTTATATTTACCGTTAACCGCATGTTTCCAATAGTTAAAAGATTGTAAAAATATTAAAATGTATTGTTTATAATTTCGGCTAGCACAGCATTCAACATATTCACAGTATATAAATATTACAGGAATGTTAAAAACTAAAGTAAAAACATTTAGGAATGCGAGATTTTTCTTTGCATATTACAAAAACACTCAGATTTGCATGTTGCCTAGTTAGAGGACAAATTCATTATAACTAGATATACTTTGCTTGTGCAAAACAATGTTGCTACTCATCTAAAACTACGTACAATTCATTTTGAGACGTAAATAAAAATCTTATTAACCAAATGATTAAAAACTACTTAGAATAATATACACTACACAAACCAAAAACGAGTCTTAAAACGGCTTAAAGCCGGCACTGGAAATTCGCAAAATCACAAAGAGAGGGTTTGATTTATGAGGGGTCGTGTGCCGTTCCAACTGTGCTTGTAAATGAAAGGTAAATAGTATTGCAGGGTTGTAATAACGATAGCAAAATTGCACTACTATACTTACTTTAATAAAAATCTTACATTAATTTGACAGCTACATTTTCGCAGCAAAAAATATTTTTAATCCTAGTTTTAAATTTGCTTTTTTCTTAGGTACAAGAACATCAACTTTTCGTAGTTTCCAAAAACCATGTTAGAAATGTCACGCTTTAAGCCCACAGAGAAAACCACCCCGATAAATCAGCACGTCGATTTTTCAAGTAAGAAGCCGTGTTCTCGGTAAACCGTCGGTTGCCTGCTGAGGCTTTTCACAGCACCAATTTCCGGCCGACTCCATCAATCTGCATCTGCAATGCGACGGTCGTCGCTAGACTAAATTGGAAATAAATTAGGCGCACACCGCATGATGTTTGTGCAAATGCGCCAGTTCTGCGAGTTCAGGCGTTAATTCTACCTACAACAGGTTGCCGGCTGAAAAATTCGTCGGAGGCAAAGGGCGAGCTCCGGTTCGAGTGCAGCTGGTGCAATTTAATCTTTTAATTTCGAGCGGATTTGTCATTTTGCAGAGTGGTCGTTTAGAATTGCAGCAAAATTGCAGGCGCAGTTTTCAGCTGCATGTCTCTGGCACTGCTTAGAATCAACAGCTTCCTACAAATAGATTCATCAKACCACTGCTATTTAGCAAATCAAATTGAAATATAGTTATTATCAAATAGAAGTCGAACCTGGTAATTAAACATAATATGAGGATCTAACTTGTGTAGGAAAGTATGTAGATCGCAATGAAGTCAAAAAAGGCTATTCCTATGTCAGCAATAACTGGAGAACCGTTCGTCCCACAATCCCCAATTTTGAAAGTACATTCTGACACAACTCATCTATGCAGATGCGAAACGCTTTTTAACAAAATGTGGTAATGTTCAAATAATGTAGTTTCTTATTTTAGTAAAATATTGATTGCAGTGTTTTAATTGCCAAACTGTTTTAACTTGCATGTTCATCTCCAGACTTTCAAATACAATGTTGTGTAGGTTTGATAGAAACTTTGACATTTATAAAAATCTTAAAACTCATGTATTTATTCTTGAAATAGTAAGAAGTTTCCTTAAAATCACCACCCCTTAATTGTATACTTATCCAACCCAAATAGTTAACTTGACTTTACGTTGTAAATTTTGATAACAATGCAGGATGCGACAGACGGTGATTGATTAGTCGGCAGTAAAGTGTAAATGAAGGATTTCTCGTTTCGTCTTCCTCTTCAAAACGGATGTTGCTAAACAAATACAAATTTGCACTTTATTGTCCTAACCCGCATTGTTGGCAAGATTTACAACCAAAATCAACATTCACTATTTCAGTTGGATGACAATATATGCCTACTTCCTTTTGTCTGAAGACGTCTGCTTTATTTTACTTTCGCGTACTTGTGCCTATTGGCCAGCTTAGAATAATCCTTTTATTGCAGCACCTGAAAGATGGGCGCAATTGGACAAAGGTATAGTATCAAGCAACGATCTAAAAGACTGACTTATGCAGAGGGTTTTAAGGCTTGATGGTCGGCTGTCGTAAACTATTTTATTGTAAATGAGAGTTTTTACAACCTTATGGTCGGTCGTCCTAAACGATTGGGATTAATGGCACTTTTCCACTATACATTTTTGAAATTTGCTAGTTGTGATAATTTAGCAATCAATAAAACATAGAAGCTTTTATAACAAATTTTATTTAATGCATACCTGATGCTAACTGGCGCGACCCGCGGTCTATTTTTATGTGATACTTTATTGGGTTTAAATTTTTCGATGTATAAAATAAAAGCCTTTGCATGTCATAACAAATTTATACAAATTTAATATAAAATCATACAAATTAGCAAGTAGAAAATTATTTACATTTGTTAGAAAAAATTTACAATAGTGCACAATAAAATTTATACACGCTATCGATTATGTTCATTACAGCTTGTTATAAGCACATTACAAGAGTCACAAACTAAAAAAAGTTACTATCACTTTCACTGCTAAAATCACAACTAACTTCTATTATTAATTATGTCCAGTACATGCCGCACTGAATTTCTCCATGCATCGACACTTGTTATTGCAGCTTCATGTCTAATTTTTAGCAGCATTTCATTGCTAAATTTTCCACCGGTGTTCCCTCGTCGAATTCTGTGTTTTAACTGCCCCTATATCATTTCAATGGGGTTGAAAATGCAATGATATGGGAGTAATCGTAGAATGGTGTGTCCACATTCAGAAGCGAGAATGTCAACTTTAAATTTCTTCAAAAACTTTTTTGTGCCAAGCACTTCCAACAATTGTTTTTTTTTGTTTAGTCCTCTTCGAAATAAAAATCTTCTTTTCTTAAAAACTCTTGAATGGTTGCCTTATCAGTTGTTGTATTTGGAATTTTATCCAGTTTTCCGGATGGTAACTAGCGTTGTCCATTACTATGACGCTGTTTGGTGGCAATTTGGACAATAAAATGTTTTTGAACCAATTTTTAAACACTTCCGCATTCATATCWGAATAATAWTCGGTTTAAAATCAGCAATAATCTGCTTGACCAGTTGCACTACGAAACGTATTTGACACAAACGCCTCTTAATAAGTGGCTAAATGTAAGCATATATGTAGGTATGAGTGAATAAGTACGCTTATATGCTGTAAAACTTTAAAATATAAGTAAACACATATGCTTTCAATACCGTTTATAGTAGGAGTAGAATAGTTCCAATTTCTTCTTATTTCCAAAAAAAAATATACAGGTAGAAAGTACGTTTATGACTCTCCGGATTAAAAGAAAATTTTAACCTGTGAAGAAACAGGGCAGAGGACGATTGCGCACCACGATCATAAATTAGAAAGTATGGGCTGCCATATTGAAATTGGAATGTTTACCATTCATGGTTATATAAATAGATACTACTCATTCAATTAGGAAAGAATACGACTTAGTCATACATTAAAAACTATTAGATTGATGTGTACGGAAAAAAATTCTAAAAAAGCCTAAACACAATTTTTGGATACGGTTCACTCCGCTGCATAACAGTGGAACGTGCCGAACCCGTCTGTTATTTACGACAGCTTCAGGTAATACTTGTAAACCATTGTGATCGTAGGTCGTTGCTTGATACTTTACTAACCTAAGTATGGCAAACGCTTTTTCGTTTGATTCTGTTCAGAGAGTGAACAAGAGCGTTTTTGTTTTGTTTTGTGAGTAAATTGAAATAGGATGGCAAAATTCAGGGTGTTCCTTTTAAGGAAGAATAAAGCTGTTTATTGTTGTTTCGTTTTGTTGTTTTGAAAAGATTGCGAAAGAGCTGTGAGCATGTTAACTTATTCTGTTATGTAATTTCTCAATATTGTTGCATGTTTCAAGAATTGGTGTGTTTTATTAAAGGTTTTGTAATTAGTATAAAATGGCGTTGTGTGATTAGAGATCATCGAATTGATTATTCTATTAAAACTTCATGAACACTATTGCATTTCTTAAAAAAAAACCTGCAGTGCTTCGTAAAAATTAAAACATCTTTTCATTAGGATTATAAATAAACGCATAAAATGGTGTATCCCGTAACAGTTTAGGGCATGGGTATTCTTAAATGTTTTTGCTTATAATTTCATGGAATGTCAACGTCTGGTAGTCATATTTAAGAAATTTGAAATTTTGTCTTATTAACTGCTAATAATTTGTATTTTTTATCTTGTATCGCGGTATAGGGGATGAAGCTAACGGACAAAATTCTTTTTTCTGCAAGAATAATAATTTATGTATATAAGTAAATAAATCTAATGTTCTTTCCGTATTGCCGCAACGTTTTATTAGTATTGTATCATAACCCGAATCTATATTGTGTATTGTGCGCTGTGAAATATATTTCTACGAGAAAGTAGTAATAAAGCAATAAACTATATTTGGGGCGATCCTTAGCCTCATAAACAGGTAAACGATTCCGGAATATACTTGAGCGCCATCATGCTTCCAAACTTTTGTAGTCTACCCCTTTAAATATGCAATACTTCATAAAATTGGGAAAATATGCAAAAAATGCATGATTACTTATAATACTTTAGAGAACGTAATATTTTAACATACATAATACATGAAAACAATATTTACTCTAACCATTCGTTTAAATTCATTTTGTAGACTAGTTCTAGAAGCAGAAATGGAATTACGAGGGTGAAATGAAAGTGCCTCAACCCTCCTGTATTTTTTACCGATCCCATTTAATTAATTGCGGACATTTAATCCTCTTAATTAACAGAATCGAAAGCCTGATTAAAAGAGATAAGTAGGAAGGGGAAGTCAATTTGTTTGCGGTTATTGGACTTCAAACGCATGAGGGCGCCTTATTTAATACCACCGCTGTTCTTGCACTTTTTTTCACGAAAAACAATATTAGATTTGATAAATGCTATAAAAGTCGCTGCTCCTAATTTATTTCGAGAGTGTTTCAATTCTCCCGCTTCGACGCGCCCAATTTACGACCAATTATGGCCCAGCATCAATTTTTTCTCAGACAATGGTCGTTAGAGCCGCGGAATTAATTCTCGTAATCCACAACAAGCGGCGGAAGAAAATTGGTGGGATTTTCGGCAATTCCACCCAGAACGAAACATCCCAATTCCCTTCTGGCTGTTCGGAACTAATTTGCCGCCTCCCGAACCCACGTCTGCAGGTTAACTACTGACGTCTTCAATTCGTCTTGCCGTTTCTAATTGTCGGGCCCCCGTCTATTAAAAACTGCAGTCCCACTCGGATCTGATCGATATCAGGCGGGTCCTATACCACGATATTAAAAAAATCGGATATTGAAATCTGTGGGAGGGGGAAAGGTGATTGATTTTGCTTTAACGAGTTTTTGATAAACGTTTGAAGTGCAGACTTTGGTATGCAAACTTAAAGAAATATGTAAAACGTAATTTCAATCAATATTCTAATCTCTGTAGATAAGGGTGTAGGGTAGCCCGTTCCGCCCATGCTATTACATGTAAAACGATTTTACGTCCAGAGGAGCCAATTTTAAAGCCATTGCTCCAATTTTTTGATATGTTGTTCTGTATACAAATCTCTAGGGCACTGCATTGCGTATTTTTAATTCTTCCGTAAAATTTTTGCTAAAAAGCGACTTTTGTCTTAACATTTGCGTAATATGCGTATATTTCGGTTCATCAATAAAATTTTTGAAAAAATAAAATGCAGTGCCCTTGGAACTGAACACAAGAATTTGTAGCCGTAAAATCAATTTGTAAACATAAGAAAATGCATAATTTCACGCCCCACACAGGTAACCGCCCTTAGTAATACCTAATTGCCTGTCGTAAAGTAGATTTCGTCCTATACTGAGAGGTCTGCTAAGAACTTAACCCGAAGCGTTCTCTCATTGGTGAATGATAAGATTTATTGCACTTCACCCTTAAATGCATTGCATATTTGGGCGCTAAACGAAGAATAACGCGTTTTAAATTGGGAAATAAAAGTAAAAAACACAGAGCGTTGATAATACGTCGTGTAGCAAGAATTTCATGTTTAAGCAGTTAATTTAAAATTTGAGGATTTGATTAGCTTTACGCTAATATTTTTATGTTTAGGTACATAACATGCAAGCTGTTGTGAACACAATTTTATGTTGTGTACCTATATACAGTGACTGGACCGTTAGTGACAAGAGAGTAGTTTCGGGAAAATTTAATATTGCAATAGTTCCAGCTATTCCACAAAAAACACCTAATTGACGAAGTTATTGTACTATTTGTAAAAACATTGTAAAAAAATTGTTTGACTGTGTCGTATGGATTTCTCTAGGGTAAACTTTGATATAGATTACAGGTGTGACCGAAACGTTAGTGCCATTTTTACAGCGTTTTTACCGATAAGTTTTATATAGTTATTAATTATTTAATGCTTACCGTTATTGCTATTACTTGTTTACAGTGTAGGTGTACCTTATCTTTACAACCCTTTTCTAACGGAAATAATTATTGTCTTCCGAGAAACTTCTAATTCATTGTCGATGATTATTCCCGAAAGGACGAAATTCTGCAAATCTTTTGAGCGACATCAAATATTTGTATACTTTGAGTATTACGAATATGTCTCAGTATATCAGTTTATTTGGCCCAAGAATCAGTGAAATAAAAGCCCGTATAGCAGTTGTAAGTTACATTATTGTTACCATTACTTTTTGCAATTTTATACGCTCCAGTAACACACTCAAAAATTCTTTTAGTGCAAACTTGCATTTTTTTAATGAAAACTGTAGCTGGCTTTACCATGATCGAAAAGGTCTGTTATTATTTCATTTTTAATGCTTTTAATCAGATTTTATGTTTACACCAAAAAAGTTATGTAGCATGAGAACACACCATATAGTATATATTCAACAGTAATATAACAAGATCTTGATAGATAGTCGACTATTTCCTGCTGTTGCCTTTGATTATTAATGCCAATTTAAATTTTGGAGCACTGCAGTCGAGAAAATTTCAGACAATTTAAATAGTGCTCATTTATCAAGATTGATTTACATTTGTTAGGAGTATTTTCTGAATCAAATTTTAGAATACATTGTCGCTCTTTTGATCAGAGACGTTACCGAATCGACTTGATCTTTTTGTCTCTGACATTTTAATTTATTTTACATAATAGTGTAAGTGATTTGAGGTACTTATTAATATAGACGATTCTGATATTCGATTTGTAATAGTCACTGTTATCGCCGTCTCAATTTTAAGCTGTAACTACGAATGTGATTTGCCAAAATTTAAATTTGACAGATGAAGGAATTAATCTCAAACAATAATTTTAGATCTATTAAAAAGAATATGTCCCTATTTGTATAATTAAGACCCGTAAATGGGCGCATTCAGTTTCTTCGTTAGTAGTCAAGGATGCCATGTAAATAATGAAAATTATTGCTTGGAAACATTATTTTGCATCCATTTTAACGAAAAATAAGATTCTATTAAAGCATATAAAAAGTTGTGTTAATAGCTGATATATTGAAAATAAACCTAACAATATATAATTGCTTAATAAGAAAAAATATGTAGGTACCTATTTTTGACCACTGCGATGCGACATTGCCCCTTTTAAAAATTCTGGTTGCAAAATAACAATATCTGTCAAAAATATCTACATTTTTTTTGTATCTACATACCTTAGCGTGATATTGAGAACTGAGGGAATATTAGGTTATTTAAAAATTCGCCACAGCTTTAAAATAAAAGATATCATAAAAACGACGATTGTACGGTTCAACTAAAAGCCTTACTTTTTTGTTGTTAGTTGAACCGTGCAATCGCCGTTTTTATAATGTAATGTACACACCGCAACTCTCCAGTATTAATAGTTACCGAGATACCCTGTAATTACAACGAAAATTGGACACCCTGTACCATAAATAAATAAGTTAATCTATGCCTATACACAAATAAGCAACACTTGTAAATATAAGCAAATCCGAGTATGAATGGGGTTTTCAAAAAGAATTTTGCTAAACTAAAATAAAATCAGATATATAATAATTTGAATAATTAGCGTACTCAGCAAAGACTTTGGATAATTATAATTGATATCAGTTCCACGCTGTCTCACCTTTGAGTATATTAGATATCAATTTTAGAAAACAGTAAAGACATCTCAATTATACAAACTCAGTCTGCCTGCTCTTTGAACGGCATGCAGGATACCAATGGTGCCCAAACAAGAAATACTCCACACAAATTTATTGCCCCAAACTAAGTGAGCGCAATAAATGCAGGTAGTCTTGGTGGATGGACCCTAATATCTGAAGGTTTGTCTAAACCACTATTAGAACGAAATTCGATGAATATAACCGGTGGCGGTCCCTAGCGGAATTTGAGTTTCGGCTCAACCTACCCTAGGCCCATAAGTGCCCACCCCACCAACTTTACTCAGCCAATCTCGTCTGTAAAATTTTTAACGATTAATATATATATACTACCAGCGTTATCTTCGGTGTTGGAAGGAATTATGTATAACCAGATTTGTATTCATCTACCTACAAATAATATTTTAGCCAAGTACCGGTCCGGTTTCCGAAAGGGGCACGATTGTACGGTAACTGATGGGTACAGTTATGGTAATGCTTGATTATAGTAAAGCCTTTGATACGTTGAACCATCGTTTGTTAATTGCAATTTTACAATATGTATATATAAGCGCTTACGTTGCACTACCGGAGTACTTTAAAGGTCTATTCTAGGGTCATTATTATTTGCAATTTTTACAAACAACTTGATCTCTTGTGTAAGGTGGTGTAGGACTCACATGTATGCTGATGACACTCAGGTGTACTTTTCTTTTCGGCTCTCGGATTTGGATGTTTCTAATACCGTCTACGCGCACTGACTGATTTGTCTGCATTACATTCGTTGTCATTCATTCCTAATAAAACTGTTGTACTTTATTGGTAGAAAAATGTTCAGGTGGCTAAAGAGAACTTAACTGTGAAGATTAACGACATGGACTGTGCAAAAAATCTTGGTCTATGCCTCGATGACACTTTTAAATATAAAATGCATATCACTGGCCGTATACAAAGAGCATATGAAAACCTGAAGCCTTTGTATCCTCATCGCCATGTTTTAACCAGATCTGTAAAGGTTGCTTTAAGTGAGGCTTTAGTTTTGTCACAATTTACATACTGCCTGCCGGTATATTTTAATTCATTACATTTTGAATAATAATAATTATTATTATAATATTTATTTATTTTCCTACAGGATTAGCACCCAATAACAGGAAAATTACAGTTAGAAAAATAACATGAAGTGTAACATATTCTTATGACGACAAAATAAACTAAATAAATACATATTGGAATATTAATAATACCTTAACCCAACAAAATAAGCATAATATACAGGGTAACTGAAACCGTACATATTCAACATTCAACAAATTGGTTTAAAATAAAGGATTTAGAGTTATAGTGTATATCGCAGGAACTACAAATAAAGTTAAAATGGCGGCACATAAGCACTATTGGCGATCTTAGAAATACATTCGATCGACCAGTGGAATAGGAAAAGCTTAGGTTCTGACGAGAACTGACACGGGGCACAGCATAGTTAATCTTCTCAAGCAACCAACTACAATCTAAATTATGGTTAACTAGATTATAAAGAAATGCGACAATAATACAAGTACGGCGAGTTTCCAATGAAGCAAAATTAAACCTGATAAAAACCATCGGTTAAAAATGACAAAAAATTAAGAAATTTTCTTTGTACATAAATAGAAAACCATATTAACGCCGCGTATTCTAGCCTAGTACGAATAAGAGAATAATATAATAATTGTAAAGTGCGTAAATTAGTGAATTCCTTACAATTTCTATAAATGAAGCCATAAGAATAAGACCAAGATATGGTCGTTAAACGTAAACTTTTGATCAAACACGACCCCGAGATCCTTAAACTTATTGATTCTATTTAGGAATTTATTGTTGGTTTGATATTGATAAAGTAATATATTATGTCTACGAGTGAACGAAAGCACATTACATTTTGGAATATTTAAATCTAATCTATTCACACCACGTTGTTAAAGAATTTAAGTCGTTTTGAAGGATCAAACAGAAGAAGAAATGTTAGTGAATAATTTGTAACAATTTAATGAGTCTGGTAGGTCGTTGATAAATACAAGAAACAAAAGGGTATCCTTGAGGAACACCAGAGTTTGGCCAAAATCGGTTAGAGACAAAGTTAGCACAACGAACCCTATTTTCTCTTCCAATAAGATATGATTTAATCAGATGAATAAGTCCAGGACTGCAACCAAACCCTTCCAATTTAGCTAGGAGGATATAATGATCAATTCGATCAAACGCCTTTCGAAAATCAGTAAATATGACGTCAACTTGATCTTGAGAGTCAAGTACTTCAGAAACAAATTGGCTGAAGCCGGCCAAGTTGGTCACAGTGGACCTCTTGGGCATAAAGCCATGCTGAAATGGTGATATAAAATTATTAATACATTTGACGATGTTTTTATGCATTAAAGATTCGAAGACTTTGGCAAAGTTACAGATGAATGAGATTGGCCGATAGTTTTCAATATTATTGATGTTACCTTTTTTTAAACAAAAGGGTCCTAATTATTTATATGAGAAGATTACCTTTCGTACGGATGTTTGTCATCTAAGTTTTCGTAGTAGAGGTCTTATCACTCCACCTCGTCAATCTACCTCTCTTTTTGATAGAAGTTTTTTTATAGTATTTATAAAATCTACAGCTCTTTATCTTAGGAGATTAGGATGTTGCCTTTTGTGAAATTAAAATCGACATATATAGAAGGCTATTGTTTGATCGTATAATACAATGAACACACTGCAGGGTAGTTTGAGCTGATTCTTTTGTAGAAACTAGAGGACCGTACTATTTGAATTAGATTTCGCGGAGTTACCAGAATCCGCGAATTCGTTTAATTAGTAAGCATCCCCAGTAGTTAGTATCAACCAACCATGTTATTTGCAACGGGGATCTTGTGATGCAGGATCTTGCATTGTGGAATTCATAGATCCGCTCTAACCGGTGAAAAGCAGCGGCCACATTAAATTTGATGTCAGGCCTGCCACAGGAGTATTCAGACTAAAAAAATGCTCGTAAAATGAAGGAAGATCATTTCAACGAATTCCTTCACTCACACTCTGCAGAGCAATCTTCCTTGGCATCATACCGCTGAAAATAGGATATTAATATTCAGACCGACCGTATCCAGAACGAACACAGACGTAATATTCGACATTTTGCATGCAACGGCCTTGATTAAACTACACGTTCCGCCGCCAAGGCGCAAACGAATCCAAATACGACGCCGTATCCACCCCGTTCGAATATCGACGCTTCCAGCCGCCGAGTCGTGATAAAGGACCCCGGAGAGGACGTGTTGTTCCAATCGAAAAGGCCGTCCCCCGTTCGACGTCGAGTGTTTGAGTTGAAATTAGATTTTGTGCCACTGACGGTTTTTTTTTCGTTTCCAATTCGGCGCAACTAGACGAAAGTAAATCTCCATCGCCGAGCCGAGACAGGTGCATTTGCATGCTAATTGAAGACTGTGTTTCTGCGCGATGTTAAGTTTATGGCCGCTAATTTGAGATCCACATACTGGGCGGGTATGAATATTCATGCAGCACGGAACAGCGACTTTAGGTTTTCAATTATCAATTTGGGGATGAAACCCAGTTGGAAGAATTGTACAAGAGATAAAGGTCCTTTAATCTCAGGCTAGAACTGAATATAGTGAACACCTGTTTAGAAATCGGTTATTTTCCTCCTAGCTGTCGTCGAACTGTGATTGTTCCTATGCCTAAAAATAGTAAACCTAATTCTGTTACAGATCTTCGCCCTATTAGTTTATTACCAACCCTGTCCAAAATACTATAAAAAAGGTGTCCATAATCAAATAGTAATTTATCTCAACGAAATTAATATGCTTCCCAAGAACCAATCGGGTTTTCAGAAAGACCATGGCACAACATCTGCTTTATTAAATCTAACTGATAATATTGTTGCGGCTATGGATAAGGAAAATGCTGTAGTTGCTATTTCTTTAGACTATTCCAAAGCATTTGATAATATAGGCCACAAACTTTTGTGTGCAAAATTAAAATATTATGATGCATGTCTATGCTGTGCCGTCTGCACCGTAACCAACTGCAATGGCAGCTAGGTGACTTTGTCGTYATGTCACTGTAATGCTGACAGATAGCATTGCCATCTAAATTCTTACTTACATTAAAATACTATGGTTTTACAAATGTTTCCCTTTCATTCTTTAATTCATATCTTATGTGTTGTTATATTGTTTTATCAGGATCAACTGTGTTTAGGAGGTCGCTTTCTACATTCAAAAACGGCTGCGTTGTTGAAGGCCCTGAGTATCGTCATTAGACTTACATAAAGCTCCAAACTGAATTATCAATATAGATTTCACCAATATCGTGGTTGTATACCTTTTTTTGATATTTCTCCAAAGACATTTATTGTTGTAAAATGTCACATATGGCATAAAATGTATTTACTCTGAAATTTTCACGACCGGTCAACTATATATTTTCACCATCTGCACTTTCGTTAAAACTTTCTTTAAGTTTCCTGCTTACTTGGCATCTATAGGAAGTGACGCTTGGTTGCAGCCCTTTAGCTTCTTTTTCGATTTCTTCATAGGTCTCTTTTTGTACTTTCTCTTGAGCTAGTATTTTACAGGCTAGTTTTAAATTACTATTTTTGTAGCGATTTGGTGGTTGCCTTTATTCTTTTCAAAATTTAACTTCAAATTGTGGTCTATGACTGTTTCATCTGTTGTTGATTGCTTTTTTATTTCAATATTACGGCATCCCTTTCAAAACTGTTTTAAATTCTAAGACCAATCGCATCTTTGAAGTTTCTTGACATTTTTGTAGTACACTCCAACTACAGTTGGACGTTTCAAAACGTTATATATCTAAACAAATAAATAATGATCACAGAATAAAATTTGTAATCGGCAGTTACATTACCTTTGTCAGATCTTAACACTAGTACTTCTGGATTACACCGCAGAAAGCTTTTGTACATTGAAAGGATGACTTGAACAAAATGAACGAAATTGGTAGTAGAATTTGTAACCCTAGCCGTGATTATCTCTTTTTCAAAGTGATTATTATTTGGTAACTACCTCGACATCAGAAAGCAATTCGTGTTAGGTTGAAGACTAATCTTCAAAACTTCAGTTGGTACACCTGTAAATTGTCAAGTTCTTTATCCAGGTAACTTTGGTATTAATTTTCTATTGTTCCTCTTTATATAATTTATTGAATTTTAAGATATTGTTACGTTTGGTTTTGTAGAACAATAGGCTATAGTTTGTTTATGTTTGAAATATTCACATATAGGTCTGGCGTCGATGTCCTTTAACTTTGAAAAATTGTCATATTACAAAAATCTTAATTGACTTAGTATTCAAATGTCCCACGTAGTTTCTCATGGATGAGCTGGGGCAATCTAACAGGCTGACTAACGATTTGGTACCATTTAGAACGTGTGTTGCGAAAACAAGACATATATGTTTGGAAACATAGCTAACTTGGTGTTGAATTTAGTATATTTCAGTAGATTCTGAAGATATTAGAACATACTAATATAAATTTTAACTTCATCTTAATGCAAGTTTGAGATATGCTCTTAAAATATATCCTTGCAAGTTGAGTACTTGGTAGCGCCCTGAAAAAGGAATAAAGTATTCCGAAAGCTTGGTGAATAATTAATAACAGTAAGCCTTGTAAAATAGGTATATAATATTCAGAGCACAATGGTGCTTTGAAAATGGATAAAATGAAGGGATTACAATATACAGTTTGTTGCTAGCACCTGAAAAATTGATGACTTCAAAACGTTTTGGATTACACGAACGCTCGTTCATACCATATTAACTTTATGTCAGCAATAATCAATACAGCCCTTAACTTTACAACTAACAAATCGCTCTCTTTTTTCCAGAACAAACAAACCATCACTACGTCCTCGAAACCGTAACCATGACCACGGTTGCAGAACAGCGCGTGCTGCGAGAGACGCAGGAAGATGAGAGAAAGACGAAGAGTCCAAGTCCCAGCCTTCCAGCGGGTGGCTCCCCCATCAGTGGCATTCTGAAGGGAGGACGGTTGTGGAAACAGCAGAGCGCTGACAACGCGTCCAAGGGCTCTGAAGCGGCTCAAGTATGTAAACGAGTTGGTTAAATGGGGAAACTGTTTTCGCAGATGTTTCATAAGCGAATAACTCAGACGTAATTTATGGGTCACTTTTGCGTACTTTGAGAATTTTTTATGAGCGTTTGTATACAGGGTGATTCAATTTCGGGATCTCTTAAACGATAGGAAATAGGTTGTTCCTCTCAGAATCTATAAAAAACCGATTTATTTACTGCACTTTTGAGATATTACAAAAATAACTGAAATTTTTTATTTCCGTTTGTAACGCTCCCGTTTTGCTAATTTAAATTCCCGCTACAGATTGTTTTGTTTGTCATTTGTATGTAGCTAGATTTCCAATATCTGTTGAAATCCGCTTTTTCGGGCGCTCTGTCCATACGAGTTTTTGCTGGTTTTTCTTGCTAGGCACTCCTACGGTGATTGAGAACATTCGACTACGGGAAGTGATCGCGAATTAATTCTGTGTGAATTTCACCCATTTCTGKGGATCATAGCAGGGATGTTGCGAACATTCGCATCTGCATCCGCAAATGCGGAACATCCGCATTGATTTGGACATCTGCATCTGCTTCCGCATCCGCATTAATCAATGCGAATGTTCATGCGGATGCGAAKATTATACAAGTTGCGACAAGAAAGAAATTGGGCGGGGCCGGTGATTGACGCGTGCCGGTCGCACATGACAATAACCAATGGAAGCGAAGAAATTGGTGACAAGATTCGACACGTTTGTTTGTTCTAGCTAGTGCATCATTTGTTTCTTGCAAGTGAATAAATATTACGTGTTTGTTTGCGCTGTGAAGTGAAAGTGAACTACTTATTGTATCATAAAGATAGATAGGTATTTTTAATGTTGTTGTGATACAGTGTGTAAATAAGAAGAGTTTACAACATTACATTATTAAAGACTAATATCCATAAGATCACAAGGTAAAKTCTATTATATTACGCCGGTAATACGATTTATTGTAGGAAAAATTATCGTTTTATGACAAAATTCGTTATTTKTCCAGTGTGATTCCCGTTATTGATAGTTTATCTAACTATTTAGTCAACAATGTCACCATCGACCAAAAGTAATGTATGGGATTATTTTGAACCAAATAAAGAAGACCRGGATAAAGCTGATTGTAAAATATGCAAAAAAAGCTACTCTCGCAAGGGCCGCACCACATCGTCTTTGAAAAACCATCTTAAGTCGATGCACTCAGAAGAATTTTCTACATTTGAGAACATTAGTAAAGAAAAAAAATTAYAACAGATGAAATCTGACGCAAGTAAGTTTCATCATTTATAGTTTTAATTAATTAATATTTACTTGAGGCATTGTTTGGTTAGTATAATAAAAGCATAGTTTTAGTTGTGGTTTATTGGCTAAGTTTCCACTCAATATTATAGTTATTTGCTGTCATATAAAACATCAGTTGTAAAAAGACTGATATATGTAATTCATTTATCTATTTAAAATACTTTTTTTTATTGAAATCGTTTCAATATAAAATAACCTGAACATAAATATATATTTTTTAATATGATATTAAAATATGAATAGTGAATTACTTAACTCAAAAACTACTTGGCCGATTGCAAAAATTCTATCACCATTGAAAAGTGTAGCTTTTCTTCTTAGTGTAGCTTAGCTTCACGCTATATTTAATGTTAATGCCAGAAAACATTAGGGATCCTTCCTTATTATAAATATTTATAAGGAATAAACTCCTTTTATTTTTATTTTTTGCAATATAAGTTGGACATTTGATTTTGAAAGTTATTTACAAAAATATATAGAAAGGTTTTCTGGTGTTTTAAAATGTCCTTACTTGTTTATTACTTTTAAGTAAATAGTTTTTATAACGAAAATTTTTATTCGTTTGTGTATTTTTTAGATAAAGTTACCACTCCTCTGCAAGAAGCAAAGAAACAACTTTCATTAGAGGAAGTGGTTCTAAAAGAAAAGAAGTGGGACGTCAATAATTTAAATTCTAAAAAAATTGATAAACTCATTGGAGAAATGATTGCACTTCAAAATTTACCGTTTAATTTTGTTGAAGGGCTAGGTTTTCGTAGACTGATGCAAGAATTAGCACCAAGATATAACTTTAGGGGACGCAATTTTTTTACAGATTTTGTATGCAAGGAATTATATAGCAAAGTGGCTCAAAAAGTTAAAGAATTAATCGAAAATTTTGATAACATGTCGTTTACGTCTGACATTTGGTCGGATCCTAGCTCAAACGCTTCTTTGCTTAGCCTGACTTGCCATGGAATTGCAGAAAACTTTGATAGATCATTGATAATATTGAAATGTGAGACATTTGACGGCCGTCACACTGGTGACATAATTGCTGAAAAATTCAGTAACATGCTTTCTGAATGGAATATTAAAAAAGAACAACTGCATTGCCTAATCAGAGATGAAGGGTCTAATATGAAACGAGCCGGGCGATTAGCAGCATTAAATGATATAGACTGTACTGTTCACAAGATACAACTAGCTATCCGTAGTTGTTTAGGTTCTCAAGAAAACATAAAAATACTAAAACAAAAATGTAAGAGAATTTCGACCCATTTCAATCACTCTACCATTGCCCAGAAACAACTGCAATCAATTCAGGACAGACTGAATCAACCGCACCTGAAAGTGATTCAAGATTGTGTAACGCGATGGAACAGTACATTCTACATGTTCGAGCGTTTTTCAAAGGTAAAGGATGCTCTGAGTCTTTACATGAATGATAATGAAATTGACCCTATTCTACCAGAAGAATGGAAAATGATTGAAAGTTTCATTCAATTACTGGGACCTTTTGAGGAAGCAACGCGGGAACTGAGCAGCTCTTGTGCTCTTATTTCATCTGTGATACCGATAATACAAATGCTTGAAAAAAAAGTTGATGACTATTTAACAAGATCGCAAGAGTTTGATCCGATTCGTCAGGCTGTTACGACTTTGAAAAACGAACTTTCAACAAAGTTTTTTAGCTTGGGAGAAAACAATTTATATACCATCGCTACCTACTTAGATCCTCGCTATAAGCACAAATTTTTCACGCCGGTGACTGAAGAAAAGATTAAAGATGACATTTTTAAAATGATAAATACTGAGAATGACAATTTTGAATCTCTTAATACCAATGCCAAAAGGGCTAAAATAATTAAAATAACTGATTGCACGGAAAATGATACGGAACAACTAGGACCAGGGACTTCAGGTTTCAACAAAAAGCCATGCTTACAAAACGACCTGGCTATGATGTTAGATTCGTCGAGTGAAGACGAGAGTCAAGATGAGCCAGAAAATGGTAGCATTGAAGCTGTATTCAAAAAGAGTTACTTGCTTACCGTACTAAAAAAAGAATAAATGTGAATGAAAATCCTTTAAACTGGTGGAGTGTACATCGAGGGGAATTTAAGGTATTATCGCCGATAGTACGAAGATTTTTATCTGCTCCACCGGGCAGTGTTCCTAGCGAACAACTATTTAGTAGCGCGGGATTAATTTACGAACCTCTGCGTAACAGACTTGAATCAGAAAAGGCGGCAATACTACTCTTCATCAAGTATAATGCTCCTATTTTTAAATTCAATTACTGATATAAAAAACAGTAGGTGAAGTTTAAAAAATTTGTTACATTATACATTACTTATATTTAACATAAAAATAAGTACTTAATTATGTTTGATTACAATAAAAATGTTAATAATTATGTTGTCATTGTTTTAATTCTTCATTAATAGACTTTATTTACATAATATCAATATCTTATACATCCGCATCCGCATCTGCATCCGCGGATGTGAGCCTGCTAAACTCCGCATCCGCATCCGCATCCGCGGATGTGAAAATATCGGCATCTGCAACATCCCTAGATCATAGTCGCAATTTTGTGCTGTTTAAGGGCCAATCGTGTGTTTCCTTTACTTCTTCGTATCTTGATGCCTTTTCGATTGAGCCTGTTTCGGTTTTAAACCGCGTGAAAAGCACAGACACTTCCAAACAGTTCGTCGTACTACATATTTCATTTTACAACTTGTGAAACCGCCTAACACCTCAGGCTTCTTACTCTTGGTTGGGTGCACCAGACATCAGCAAACCATATAAGCGAACGTACTCGACGTCCGTGGTGAATTATTCGATAGGGATTTCTGCGTTCCCTTCGCTCCTGCATTTTATTTGTGCGTTAATCTTAGAACTTTTATATTCGGCACTTTCTCTGTTAATATCTTATAGAGTGTAATTATTTAATTAAGTTGACTTTATCTTCACCCATTCCGTAATAAATTATTAATAATACACGTAGCTTAACTTGTACATACACGTTTATCTGATAGCAAATTGTCCGTTTAGATTTTTTTGCAAAGGAAAAAGGGAATGATCGTTTTACCGGAGAGTTTAAAGAGTTCTTTTGATAACTGAGTCGGAACCACTGTCGGACGTGCGCACCCCAAGGACGGTTATGACAATAGCTTTTTGTTCGTGCATCATATTAATTACGTTAATAAATAGTAAGGATATTTCCCTTGATTCCGTTAGCTTAGAATTAGATTATTGTGTGACTGTTTTGTGTTTCGATGGAGTACATTATACGCTAGTTCCTTTCGGGTTATCTTGTTTTTATTTTACTTTATACTCTGCCTTATTATCTTTGGGTGATTAAGTATATGGACCTTGGTTTAAGCTCAATCCGCTGTTTTTTTTGTTATATTCACATGCCTATATCTTAGTCGGGGGAGGATGGTTTGATCCTTAAGGACTTGTGCACGTGCGAATCCCACGTGCTCAGATATCTGCGATTTTTTGATTCTGGCGCCCATTCATTTACTTTACCTGTTTTTGCCCCAACGACCCGGACTGTCACCTTGCCTTTGTGGGTCACCCTCACCCCTTGCTTTAAAATTGATTTATATTAAAAAAAAGTTTGTAAAAGATCAGTGGCACGTTTTCTGATCGTATCTTTTTAAGTGTGTGCCAGATTCAAAATTGGAGAGCACTTTATTAAGGCACTTTTTCACAAATTGTCCAATAGTGCTAATAGTAGTAAGATGTTTCGTCTACTCGCAATCATCATCAACTAGCAACTGTATTTTTTCTTATGGACGCCATATGGGAAAAGAGTGTACTGCTGAATAGAGATTTTTTTACTAATTAATCTGATATAGCACACTTAGTGATTATTGTTACAAATAAATTTAAAAAAATTAATCTATCAGTCCTTAACAAATGTTGCTTCCCTATGTGTTGGAATTTGGGAATATTTTGAAATATTCATCTTTTGCTCATAATATCTTCAATAAGCATCGGAAATCGGATCGAACAAACAGTTGCGCATTCCTGAGACGTGAACTATGTTTTGGTGTTCGCAGTAAATTAGCACAACGTTTCGACAGCGAGTGATCATAATCAACTTTGTTTTTCCTTGTAAACGCCCTGCTGAAAAATAACACTGATCGATGCAAAAAAATGTTCTGAGTAAAACGATGTATCTCACTTAGTGTTCTATTCACAAATGAGCGCAAAAAATAACTAAAATTGTAAAAATACAACAAATCAAGCAACGCCTGGAAATTGGCAATATGTTTACTGATACAGAGCGACGAGATATGGTGAAGATGTATAACATAATCAGTCAGAGCTATTTTGAGCTGTATCCAGAAAAGGTGTAGCCTCACAAAACCCTTTCTTTAAAATTTGACAGAAATATAACTTTGTATGGATAGTTCACAAAAAGACGCCAAAAAGTGGGATTAAAGTTTGATGTTTTCAGATATATAAAAAGAGACATTCTTAGAAACGATTATGTGTCTCAATAATTGGTGGTTTGTTTAAACATCCAATTTAAAATTTAGTGTTCATAATATTAATTTGTTACCCGGTGCGATATCTATATAAAAATTGTTGTTGTTTGAATATCGTTTATATTACTTGATTTGTTGTGATTCTTAATTGTCATAAGAAAATGACGTTTCACATCTATCTAGATTTTGGAATATGTGCGTTTAAAATTTTAATTATGAGTTTTTCGTACTTTTGCTTTTATTTGTATAAAGAATATTAAGTGTAGTACATTAAATTAATCAAATAAAATATTTATTCAACAGTATCCTTTTCTATAATAATATGGCGTTCATAAGAAAAAATAAAGTTGGTTATAATTGCGAGCAGTCGGAACATCGTACTAAATTACTGTTAGCACTAGTGGATAGCTTGTAAAATAATAATAATAATAATAATAATAATAATAATAATAATAATAGTGCGAGGCAATTCTCCAAAATAAAAGGGTCTGATGCGCATTCCAATTCACATGTTTAATAAAGGCATGCTGAAAATTACTTTTCGACTGTCGCGTGGAAATTTTCTTCTGACCATATATATTGCACATTTAATTTCAATATCAATAATTATTCTGAATAGTAAAAAGTATATGAAGCGACTTAATTCTTTGCAAAACTCGGATATTTACAATTCACGTACTCTGCGACCACATTCAGAAAGAAACTATAAAAATCAAATATTCACAATGCAAAAATTGTTTTTGCAGAATCAACCAACGAGTAATTATACGTTCGCATACCATAACTGTAATTACTCCAATTAGTCGTACCTATTAAAACAGGCCTTCAACTGAAAATGGTATTCGACCACTTATAAGAAGTACCCCAACATCTGAAGTGGCTAAACGCCTTGATTAAACGTGGAAATTGTTCCGCAGAGTCGGTGCTGCAAGTTTGTAGATGGGATGGGTTTAATCTTGCTAAAGTTCTCGAGTTTGAGGTCGTAAATTTATAGATTCAACCGAACTTGCGCAGGGTACAATTTTTTTGCGAAAGTGAGAATTATGTGAATTAGTTTTATGCAAACAGACCCTTCGACCGGGTAGGAGTTTTGACAATTTTTACAAAAAGAGAGATTACGGAGTAGGCCGGTAAAATAAACATTATGTCAATAACAAAATTTTAAAGCAACATGCGGGCTAAGTTACAATTAAGCTTTTCCCGGTTTTCATGTACGTCTTAGTAAAACAAGACCTCATTGCTTATCTCAGACTTTCAAAAATGGACATTCAACGACCGTCGCAAAAAAACATGTAATACATACATCTGCAATTCAATAGAATTAGCATGGAGTCAGTTGAAGTCGTTTATAAAAGGAAACAACAACGTACTCAAATTTGGTAGTGAGACCACTGAATTAATCAAGAATGGGTGTTTGAATTTATTAAAAGTAGTGAGCATTTGCTCAGGTTGTCTAAGGAACTAGATATTAAAAAAAAAAAACATTGTCTATTATTGTCATTTTCTTGTCAGATTTAATAGATTGTATAAAAGTAGTTATTAAAAGAGTTAATGCCATCAAGATCCATTAATCCACACCTAAGATTAATACAGTCCACTCTACCGCAATATCATTTGGTCCAATCGTCCCGGATCTGTGGATTACGTCACTATTTAGTTGGCAAGCACTACTTTGGTCTGACCGAACCTTGAATTACGATTTATCTTCCTGAACAATTTTATCCAGCCTTTGCCAATCATCAGACTACATCTGCTATTATTGGAGAAGGGTAAAGGGACAGGATTATTAGGGAGTATAGTGCAATTTTATTATTTATTTCTGGCTTTTGAGTTCAAAACTGCATCTACTGACTAATTCCGGTCATCTATTGTGTTTTCTATTAAATTTGCTTTTAGATTCATTATTGTTGCTTAGTTCCACGACTTTATAATGTCATTTTCTATATTAACTCGTAAACGGGGCGGAATTAAGCATAAGCTTACTAATTTTTCTATTTTTCTTCAATCAGTCGAAGACGATTATGCTAATGGAGCAACAGTTACGGACAAAACTATTATGGATTTGAAATGCAGGCTTGAAAATTTTGAACAGGTTATCTTGGAGTTTGAAAGAGTACAGGATGAAATAGAAGCCATCTCTGAAGCAGATAAATTAGAAGAAGAATACCAAGAAAGAGATCAATTTACGAATAAGTTTTGGGAGATGTTGTCTTCAGCAAAACTACTACTGTGTCAGTTACAGCCTCAACCTCCAACTATTCTTGCATCTGAATCTGTATGTCCACAGGTAACAGCTAATTGTAATGAAAATGCCAATTCTATTTCTAACAATTCTGTTGCTGACAATAACAATTACAATTCACTGCAAAATGTAAAATTGCCTACAATTAATCTTCCCATCTTTGATGGAGATATTAATAAATGGCTAGAATTCAAAGACACATTTATGTCACTCATTGAAACTAGTTCGTCATTGAGTTCTGTCATGAAATTTCACTACTTAAAGGCCACATTAAAAGGCGAACCATTAAAAATTATTCAAACTTTAGAATTCTCAGCAGAAAACTATAAAATTGCATGGGAAGCATTGTGTAATCGATTTGACAGCAAACGTCTGCTTGTGTTTAATCATGTGCGTTCCTTATTCAATTTAGAACACATAACACGAGAATCAGCTTCTAGCTTGAGGTACCTAATCGATAATGTCTTTGAGCATTTGAAATGTTTAAATACATTAGGTGAACCTACAGATAAATGGGATTCATTATTAATTTATTTGATATCTACAAAGCTAGATAAAACCACTGTTATGGAATGGGAACGTCAAAGAACTTCAAATAAAGAAGTTCCTACCTTAGCTGAATTTCAACAGTTTTTAAAGTTTCGGGCAGAATTTCTAGAAACTATTAATAGTAGTTATTCTAGTAAGCGCGATAAAGATTTTCGTACAAACAAAGTTACACTATTTTCTTCTAGCTCTAAGAAAGCTTGCAATTATTGTTCGGATAAAAATCATGTTATTTACAGCTGTACTGAATTTTTGAAACTTTCTGTTAAGGATCGGATAGAGAAAATCAAACAATTAAAGTTATGTAAAAACTGTTTATGCACTTCTAAACATGAAATAAGATTCTGCAAAGCAGGTCCTTGTAAAATATGCAAAAAGAAGCATAGCAGTCTCTTGCATTTAGACAATAACGATTTAAATACATCGCAAGCTATTACAATAAACGATGCTTCATCGTCTAATGCAGACAAGAATTCTATTAATCTATTTAACACTATGAAAAAGCATGTACTTTTATCGACAGCTTTGATTTATGTTTTTGATAAAAAAGGAAACAGGCTTCTTTGTAAAGCTATATTAGATTCAGGCTCACAGAGTCATTTTATTTCTCAACAATTATGCGATACATTAGATTTGCAGCAGTACAAATCAAATATTGCTATCACAGGGATTAACAATGTTGTTTCTTCAGTTACCAAGAAATGTACTGTTATGATACAATCACGCACATCATCTTTTAAAACGAATCTTTCTTGTTTTGTCATGCCAACAATTAATGACACTGATTTTGGCAAATTCAATATAGATTCATGGAATATACCATCTAATTTGAAATTGTCTGACCCCGATTTTCATAAAGGCGGTAAGGTAGATTTATTGATAGGAGCCAGTCTTTTTTGGGAATTAATCATCAATGGAAAGATTACGTTAGGAAAAAACAAACCGATTATTCAGAATACTTTATTAGGCTGGGTTGTAGCAGGTATAGTTACAAATGATGTTTCTCATACACATTGTTATTTTTCTAAACAAGCCAATTTAGACAATTTAGAGTTACAAAATGAATTGCGAAAATTTTGGGAAGTGGAAGAGTGTAATTATACACCGAAAGAATCTCCAGAAAATATCGAATGTGAGAATTACTTTAAAAATACTTACTCACGTAACGATAATGGYAGATTTGTGGTGAKAATTCCATTAAAAGAGTCTCGTACACGTCTAGGCGATTCCCAAAACTCTGCTGTTAAACAATTATTAAGTCTGGAGCATAAGCTTCAAAGAAATCCTTCTTTGCGATCTCAATATAAAGAGTTCCTCGAAGAATATGAACTTTTAGGACATATGTCTAAAATAAATCATGAAAATGATAAAACCCAAAATACATATTACTTACCTCATCATTGTGTAATTAGGGATGCAAGTCTTACAACCAAATTGCGTGTTGTATTTAACGGGTCAGCACCAACTACAAGTGGTGTATCTTTGAATGATCTTCAACATGTGGGACCTCAACTTTTAAATGACTTGTTTTCTATTCTAATAAGATTTAGGCAGCACAATGTTGTAGTCTGTGCAGACATTGAAAAAATGTATAGGCAGATATTAATTCATCCTGACGATCGTCCATTACAACGAATCGTCTGGAGAAGTAATGCTGAAAGTTCTGTTTCAGCTTATGAGCTAAATACAGTAGTCTATGGCACAGCATCTGCCCCTTATTTAGCAGTCCGTTGCCTTAAGCAAGTGGCTATTAATAGTAAATCAACATATCCTTCTGCTTCAGCTAGAATCGATAATGACTTCTATATGGATGATCTAATCACTGGATTCTCATCTGAAGAAGATGCAATTTCTGTATGTAAAGAGATTTCAGCAATTTTAAAGTCATTTGGTTTTTCTTTGAGAAAATGGATTAGTAATTACCCAAGCGTGTTAGAACATCTAAGAGATGATTCAGATAACGTTAGTGTTTTACGTTTTAGTGAAAATGAGTCGGCAAAGACTTTAGGTATTCAATGGAATTGTAATACAGATTCTTTAACTTACCACGTAGATATTCCTTCAAATCTTCATTGCACTAAACGTAGTATTTTATCAAGTATTTCAAAGTTATATGATCCCCTTGGATTACTCTGCGCATGTATCATATTGGCAAAAATATTGATTCAAAGATTATGGATGTTGAAATCCGATTGGGATGACAATGTTCCTGATGAAATTAAGACTCTTTGGTTGCGTTTCAGTGAAAACTTAATTCTATTAAATGGCTTGCAGATTCCGAGGCAGATTTTTTGTAGTTCTCCCGTGTCTATTCAATTGCATGGATTTAGTGATGCATCTCAAGATGCTTATTGTGCATGTATTTATATGAGAACAATCAATTCAGATACTTCTATTTATTCTCATTTAGTTTGTGCAAAAGCTAAAGTATCCCCTTTAAAACCTTTGACTATTCCTCGTCTGGAACTATTAGGTGCACTTTTATTAGCTAGATTAGTAAATAAAGTCATCAAAGGCTTGTCTGCGAATGTAACTTGCTATTACTGGTGCGATTCGAAGATTGTATTATCTTGGCTTAATCTTCAGCCACGCAATCTTCAAATCTTTGTAAGTAACCGTGTATCTGAAATACAAGAAATTAGTAATAAACAAAACTGGAATTATGTTTGTACTAAAGATAACCCTGCCGATCTAGGTTCTAGAGGTGTTTATCCACATATATTGTTAAATGCTGATATTTGGTGGAAGGGTCCTCACTGGTTGTCCAAAGCAGAAGAAAATTGGCCATTCTCTCAGCTAGTGCTTGATGCAGATGATTTACCTGAAACAAAAAGGGTAACATTAATCAATTCAGTTTCAAATGAACCATCATTTATATTTAAAAGATTCTCTACACTCACTAGGTTAAAACGTGTTATTGCATATTGTCTGCGCTTCACTTTTAATGCTAAGAGTTCAAACACAATTAAAATAAAAGGCAATTTATCTATAAATGAATTGAATAACTCTATGAATGTTTTATTAAAGTTAAGTCAATTAGATTGCTTCAGGAAGGAATTGAAATTGTTAGCCAGCAATTCAGAACTTAAAACAAAAGGTCGTTTACTTTCATTATCACCGTTCATTGATGACATTGGATTGATGCGAGTTGGAGGTAGGTTGAAAAACTCAAATTTAAATTTTTCTTCCAAACATCCTATACTCTTGGATAGCAAACATCCTCTTACAGTTCTGATAATGACACATGAACACTTAAGACTACTTCATGCTAGTCCGCAAATGCTATTAGTTTCAATTAGACAGGTTTATTGGCCTATTTCAGGAATGAATTTGGCAAAAAAGGTTGTTCGAAATTGCTTAACTTGTTTTAAACATAAACCACAGTCAAGTTTCAATGTAATGGGTGATTTGCCCAAGGAACGCGTAACTGCTACTCATCCATTTAACATAACTGGAGTCGACTACGCAGGTCCATTTTTAATTAAAGAAAAGAAAWGTCGTTGTAATAAATTAATAAAATGTTATATATGTCTCTTTGTATGCTTTTCAGTTAAGGCTATTCACTTGGAGTTAGTCTCTGATTTGACCACTGAAGGATTTTTAGCTAGCTTTAAACGTTTTGTTAGCAGAAGAGGACTTCCTTCTGAAATATGGTCCGATAATGCCACAAATTTTGTCGGTGCAGCAAGGTCGTTGAAAGAATTAAATGATTTCTTTAAAGCTAACCAAAATTCAATTATAACTTTCTGTACTGAACAAAATATTAAGTGGAAATTTATACCTTCTTCTTCGCCTCATTTTGGAGGGCTATGGGAATCTAATATTAAAAGCGTTAAGCAGCATTTACTCAAAATTATTAATAATACTCATTTAACATATGATGAATTTTATACTCTTATAGTTCAAATAGAAGCAATTCTGAACTCAAGACCTCTTTTCCCTATGTCATCAGATCCTAATGACCTGTCTCCTTTAACCCCATCACATTTCTTGATTGGCAAACCCCTGATTGCGGTACCAGATCCTAATCTATTAGAAATTCCTCCTGGGAGATTATCAAGATTTCAACTAATCCAACAATTAAAGCAAAGCTTTTGGAAAAGATGGTCGAAGGACTATTTGGCTTACTTACAACAGCGAAACAAATGGATGAAGACATCACCGTCGTTGAATCCCGGTACAATGGTTTTGTTGAAGGAAGACCATTTACCTCCTTCGCAGTGGGCACTTGGGCGAATTGTAAAGTGCTACCCTGGACAAGATGGGGTCGTTCGAGTTGTCGACGTCAAGACATGCAAGGGAACCTACAGACGTGCCATAATCAAAGTGTGCCCTTTGCCTGTGAACAGTTAACGCAATTAATTTCGATTAATTATACTTACCTTGTTGAACCTTGTTCAAAGGCCGGGAGTATGTTTGAATTTATTAAAAGTAGTGAGCATTTGCTCAGGTTGTCTAAGGAACTAGATATTAAAAAAAAAAACATTGTCTATTATTGTCATTTTCTTGTCAGATTTAATAGATTGTATAAAAGTAGTTATTAAAAGAGTTACTGCCATCAAGATCCATTAATCCACACCTAAGATTAATACAGTCCACTCTACCGCAATATCAATGGGGTTAACCGCATCACCGCAGAAAAATGGTCAAATTTTATAAGACGGGTTAAGAAAATTTAAGACATTTACCAACAAAATTTTGTGAATGAACTAATTATAGAAATTAATGGTAACGATAGTGACAGTGATAACGATCATGATAAAAGCTGATTAGTGATTAATACTAATATTGTGTTTAAAAAAGTTGCTATTATTTCTTTTCTTTTAAAACGAAAAGTTCAAACAGTTATATTTCACACCGCTAATTGTTTTAAATTAGTGTTTTTTTGTCAATTTCACCTCTTTTTAAAACCAATAAGCAATTCAAACCAAACTCTATGACTTCTTATTGTTTGCATGGTTCTGTTATTATTATATATATACAATATACAACATTCCGTATCACTTTTTTTGCCTAGTTCATTAATTTTGTACCGTCTTTCATTTAAAAGAATTGCAGAGAGGATCCAAGAATTATTTCAGTCCGGACCATGCCGGCGTGATGCCACAGACGATGTTTACTCAAAGAATATTTACAACCACCCTAATCCTTCTATTGTTAAAAGAAATTTAGGTCTACGCCTTTAGGTTTACGAAAGTTCAAATATCTTGGCAGCAAGTATATTTCAACTAACAAAGTTGGTGTCTACTTTCTGTAAAACTTGTCAGTTTTAAAGTGCTAGTTGCTAGTATAAACTTAAATATCGTAATCAATTTGTAAACAAGATATTTTTCAACAATCTACTTTAATTTAAGGTGTGTATTCCTAATGTCAAAGCATAACAGAAAGTGTAGGTATGTAGGATGTTTCACGAATGATAATGGCCCTGACGAAATTAAAAATGCAACCCAAAATACATTCTCATAGCTAATGTAATTATTTTACATAATGGTATTATTTTAAAAATAAATTGCGAATCCATGACGGCTATGCGCTATGGTTTCTGTCACTGTATTTATTAAAAGTCAAAATATACTCAAATGATGAAAAAAACAGATATGATCTGGATTTATGGTGAATGTCTGTCTTCAGTACACCGAATAACTAAACGCAATCAATTTCATCCGTATCACTTGCAATTGGTTCAGGCCTTAAGAGGGATACGAAGTACCGAAATTTAGAGCTTTACGGGATTTACTGCACAGGGCTCAGTTTTGCACCGATTTCGACAAGCGAGGACTTAGTCGAAAGATGAAAGAACGTTCTACAGTTTGGCTTGATTACATTTCTGATAAATGTTACAGCTGATCGTTAAGAAATTATTGAAATTGGCTAATTATATCCAAATTTGATAGCTACATAAATCGCTTTCAACAACTGTTAATGAAAATTTAATCAAGCCAAACTGTAGTTCAATGTTTCCATTACGTATGTTTCAAATCTGGACGGGATTGAAAAAAGAACAATTTAGTTATGTTAAACCCAGTAATGGTCTACATGCCGATATTTTTGGTGTTCAGCGGCCCGTCGCTATCCCCACTATTTTCTTCTGGCAGCTGCAAGGCCGATGTTGTCGATGAGCGACGGGAATCGGAAATGTCCGAGCGTGAACAATCACTTCATGATTTGGTTACTTGTTTTGGCGCGATATTACAAATCTAGCCAACTGTAAAGTCAATATGGGTAAAAGCGAAAACAAATGTACGGCAAGGATCACACACGAAAAAATGAAGGAAACGTCACAAACAAAAAATAGCTTACGAAGTTTGTACAAGGAATTCTATAATATATAGACGATAGCGATATCAAATCCAACATATTAAATTATAATGCATACACTTATTTATGATCGTGCAACTGCCTGAAATGAATACCGGTAATATAATATTATTGAACCAATAAGTCGCTATAGCGTATTTATTCCCAAAAGCTCTAAATGTTAATTCCTAAAAATGGTTGGCCTTGCTATTGTTATGTTCTGCACTTTCAGCTGCATTTTGTACTGACAGTTTACTAAGTCAGCTTTTAAACTATTTGAGCAAAAATGTTGCGTTCTTTCACATGTACCTGTATACTGTATTCAACAAAGTTCTCAAGTATTATATTTATTTAGCTAATAATCTCTACGATATGAATGTTTTACACTGTTATAATGGGATCGGTTTTGAAGTCTAATGAGACCTCATCCGCAAGCCCTTGTTATAATTTAATAAAATATACCTACACATACATATTATAACCATTAATACAACTTAAAAATAATTATTCCTGTCATTAACTTTCTTTTTAGCAATATGTTGGACACGTTTCGAAAATGTCATTAATTAATAACTTAGGTAAAAGATTAGTAGTGTATGTGTTTAAAGTTGTCTTATTGAGATATTTCCTATAAGTTTAATGATTGTCTGAAGATAGAAAATATTAACAGTAATATTAAATTAAAAATTGTGTTCTGTGTATCTAAAAGATATTTCACAGATAATGATTAATTGTGTGCCATTCGCCAAGATCTTCATTTATTCTCGTTTTAAATTTCTGTGTTTCCAAAGTTACAGTATTTGCATCTTAATTTGAATATTCAATTTTTGTCTGGCATCTGAACTATATTATCTTTATTAATTAAAAGAATTTTGCCTAATGTTATTTATTTTTGTTACCTAGGAAATGCAAAAGAATTTTTTATTTGATTGTAAATTAATTTTTATATACATTTATTACGTAGTATTATTTAATAAATTACCAATTTGTTCTATTACATGTAATAATAATTCTTGATTACATTTAGTTTTATGTAAAGGTAGTTATAAGAGTTTATTTAAATTATTAGACAAAATAGCTGAAGTATATTGCATTGGTTGCAGTGCGTAATAGTATGGATATTTTAGTGGTAGAGAAAATTCTATTTGATAAAGAAGTCTGGAAGCTGAAAAGATGTGGAATATACGAATTAAGATGCAACAATTGGAAGAGTCTATAGGGATTTTATTCAGAAATGTTAAAATGAGAGTAAAAGAACATCTCAAGTTATGAAGATTGCTACAAAATTATTCGAGTTATATCGAAACGTCTTGGGATACAAGACATAATTTTGAAATAATACCGATACTGAAATTTTACATATTCAGCAAAAGTAGGTATTAAATTTACTAGAAATTTTAAAGATAAAAACACGATCTTGATGAGGCTTTTTTGAGAGTTTGACGAACAGGCTCAATACTGCGATAAGAAGTTTTCTAATAGTTGTATGGTCAAAATTTAAGTTACTTGCAGAAATAATTCAGTGCCATTAATAACTGTTTTGTGTTTAATGGCTTAGTTATTATTTATATTATGCTTTATTAAAATGAAGATGTGATTTGAGGAAGAGGTCTCATCATAACTTTGATTAAAAATAACGATCGCAACTTGTTGATTGTTCAAGCTTCAGAAATAGGGGTATTCGACCTTTTGGTTTAATAAATTAAGTAAACCCATTTTCAGTGCCAAGTTTTAGTCTTTGTTTAAGACGTCATCAGGGCTTCTACTATAAATTTGCAATGGAGTAAGCATATAATAACAATAATAGGTTTTACGTAAATCTTACCGAAAGTGACATTAATTTTAAGTGAGTTTTATGTTGTGAATGATTTTCCCAATATAGGTACCATGCAATTTCTTCTTCTTTCTGTGTTTCAGTAGTTCGTATTAACAAGACATAGATGGATTAATCGTAGAACATTAAAATACAGCTTAAAATTGTATCTACGTTTAAATTCAACACAACTCAACTGAAAAGACAGAAATATAGACAGTGTCAATATGTCGGCGTCAAAAATCACAGCAACATTTTCTAGTATTTTATATACAGTTAATTATTCAAAATCTGTTCAGATTTGAAAGTTCTGATAACTTTTTTTTTGTTCTGTTGAATTTAAACGTACAATTTTAAGCTGTACTTTAATGTTCTGCGATTAATTCATCTGTTTCTTCTTAATACGAACTACTGAAACACAGGAAGAAGAAGATATATTGTGAAAATAATTAACAACATAAAACTCCTAAAATTTATCTCACTTTCAATAAGATTTACGTAAAACTTATGATTGTTATTATATGTTTACTCTATTATAAATTTATTGTAGAAGCTCTGATGATGTCTTAAATAAAGACGAAAGCTTGGCACTGAGAAAAGAGTTTACTTAATTTATTAAACCAAAAGGTCGAATACACCCTATTTCTGAAGCTTGGTCTCATTATATATAGATATCGAAACTGGTCGCACCAAAACATTAAAATGAGTTAACACTATAACACGTCTTGTTATACATACCTATCTTGCAATGATATGAAGCTCCAAAGTTGGGTATATTTTACCATTTACAATTTTTTTAAATATTGATTCATTTCAATCCAAAATGCGATTTAATAAGAATCATGGCCAATTCTTTTAGTTTAAAGCTAATTAGGTTTGTATGTTTTACTTCACTATTACCGCCTTGCCCTAAATAACATGTAATGTGTATGTAACAATGCATATTACATTGTCTTATCAGAAATACTACAGAAGAAACCAGAACGGGACAAATATAGTTCATTCGAAGGCCTTATTAAAATCATTTCCGAGTTTTTACATCGGTTAAATTACCATTTTTATATGTGGATTTATGAAATTAATGTTTTGATAACAACGGTCGCATTTTGTTTAAGATTTAATAATTTTTGTTAGTTAGTTTCAAAAACTACCTACGCACTCGAAGGGTTCAAACACTGATTACCGCTGGCGAGTACCCTGTAGGTAGAAATAGAAATGCAAATGTTACACAAAAAAAACAGCCACCCTCCGGTAAGTAACTATTGGTAATAAATGAAATAAGCAATTTTATGTAAGCGAATCTTTGACAATGGTTAGCAACCTTCCAATAAAATTGGAAAACAAATACTCATGTAGGTACAACATTTTAAGTGGTGCATCGGAATATGCTACAGAAAATGTGCGTTTGAAAATAAAGTTGCATACTGCGCTGAAATATTTAACATTGTATGTCTGACAATATATATTTAGAAAATATCAGTATTCATAAACTTCGATTAGGTATATTACAAATTTCTGTATCGTAAGCCCTAGAGATTTCGCAGTAATGACTAATTTATGATCATGCAGTTTGAGAAAATTAATTTTAATATTAAAAAGTAAATTAATTAGTGTTAAAAATAGCCATTTTAGTAGTGGAGCGTGAAGCACAACAGTCCGAAATATAGCTAGGCATCAGCAAAAAAAATGAAAACCACTATAATACTGATCCTGTAGACGCGCCACAGATATTCGTCCACATGCCAAAACCGGCCAGTGCAGCGCTATGATTTTACGGCGAGAAGTATTCCCCTGACTTCACTACACCCCTACTGTTGTATATTGGTGGGGACGCTCAGCGTCTTGAAACGCGAATTCACGGCAACGCGCGGTCTTCGTATCCCTCTTAAAGGAGACAGATTATCCTAAAAGACTGGCTTTTTGTAACTTTTTTCGGGAACACCAAAGTTTGAATGTGAGATTTTATTACAACATTTGCTTCTCAGGTGAAGCAAGATTTTCTAATAATGGTGGAGTTAACAAACATAACATGCATTATTATACGCACGAAAATCCACGTTGGATTCGAGAAGGACATATTCAAACTATCTACTCGACGAATGTCTGGTGCGGAATATTAGGGAATCAAATTGTTGGGCCTTATTTTATTCGCGATAGTTTAAACGGCAATACTTAATCTAAATTTTTTAAGAAACATTTTATCAGTACTTCTCCAAACTTTAAATTGGTTCCAACAAGATGGAGCACCTTTGCATTATCATAGAATAGTGCGAAATCATCTTGATTTGGTTTTGCCTAACCGATGGATAGGAACAGGTTCAATTAATCCTAAAAAGAGCAAGTATACCATACACCAATTGAAAGTGTAGAACATTTAGAAAATAAAATACGTGATGCATGTAGATCCATCACTCCAGAAATGTTAACGCATGTTAAATGATCGTTTTGGGCACGAATTCAAACTTGTGAAAACAGCGGAGGGCGACATTTTGAGCATTTATTACATTAATGTTATTAAATAAACATTTTTTTAAATTAAATTTGTTTTACAATGCCGAATTTACTTAAAGCAAATTATTGATTTTGGGTTGCATTTTTAATTTCGTCAGGGTCATTATCATTCGTGAAACATCCTGTATTGTAATAACAAACGTGCAAATACGCTTTATGTTTAATATATATATATATATATATATATATATATATATATATATATATATATATATCTTGTGTAAAAAAGTTGACATTTTACTGTTTTCTTTCACAAAAACGACGTTTACAAGGCCATTATTGGAAGAACAATATCCTAGACTATACCCAGGAACCAAAATCATATCGTATATATTGTCGTAAGACCACCATACGTATTTGGACACGGCAGTAAAAGGTTTATATATTTTTTATTGTCTGTTTCATAGGAAGTCGTATTCCAGAGTCTGCCAGAAAATTTATTCCTTATCCTTTTTATTAACTAGGTTAAATTGATAATTTAATAATTGTATACATTTAATACAGATATTCTGTCTAATTTAATTTTGTCGTAAATTTTATCATATTAGTATTAGAAACGCTAGTAACCCAGTGATTGTAATCGATTTGAATCGATTTATATCGATTCAACTGATTCGATACTACAGATTCGACATTTTTGTGCACCCCAAAAACTCAAGTGAAAGCGTACTACTTCTCTAATAACAATTTTTTTTCCAGAACACCGACTCCAGTGTAACCTCCGACGAAGAAGGCACCAACCGTCGGTCAGTTCGTTTTACCGAAGCGAACGACACGAAACGAGACGTCTGCGATGGAGCTCCCGACATCCACATCGAAGAGGAAGCCAAGCCCAACGACACTACCGACCAAAAACCCATCCAAAACTCCGTGTCCCCCGAATCGACGGAGATGATGCTCACCTTCAAACTGGGCAACCACGTCCTCATATCCAACAACAGCCTGAAGCCGAATTCCGCTGTTCGCCAGCTGTTCCCTTGCACCAAGCCACTTCCCGCCGGGAAAGAGGAAGCGGTGCATCAATACCTGGTAACGTCGGAGTCGCTCAAGGCCTTTGAGGAAGCAAAACGATCGAAGTTGCCCCAGGTGATACAGAGCGAGGCTGATGAATCGATCAAAAAGGCGATAGAACGTAACACGTTGAGGAGGTCGTTGATTAGATACGAGCCTCGCAGCAAGAAGAACGTACAAAAGACTGATAACTCCCTAGTAGAACGAATAAAGCAGCTCACTTGTGATGTAGACGAGGTTCCCCAGGAACCGGACATGGCCGCCAGGTCCAGTCCTCCGGGAGAAGAAGCGAGAAATTCCCCAGAGGCCATGAACAACGTGATCAAAAACCACGACAAGAGCTTCTCCCCATCGTCGTCATCGACCACCAGCTCCAATTCATCCTCAGTGTCTTCCACGTATAAAAAGATAACGGACCTCTTTGGTAAGAAAGAGAAAGCTCCGGATATCCAGAACAACGAACTGAAACCGGTTACTCTTGGCCCTGCCCCGGATCTGGGAAACGGCGGCATTCACCCTCCCCACGATCTGATCAGACCCCACTGTGCCATCTCCAAGGTGAACTCCACCAACGAGGCCAGGAAGCAGTTCTTGTCCAGTCTGGCGCCGCTGACAGCGTGCGTTGCTGGCATTAGCGGTGCCGAGGAGTACTATTATCAGTTGAACAATGTGGGGGAACGAAGTTCTGTTGCTAGTTCGGTTGGTACTGAGTACAGTTTGGAAGATATCGATGAAGGGTTGAGGAAGGACGACGAAGAGAGCAAGAGGATAGCTCCCGATGTCCTGGCGGGCACACCTTCCGCTTCGGAGTCTGGGGATGAGCTAGCTATGTTCGTGCAACAAGATGCCAGTAGGATCGAAAGGATTAAAAAGAAGTAAGTGAATATTTTAGCGTCGAATGCGGATAATTGATCAAAACCCTCCAGCTAGTTAAAAAAGCAGTCGAAATATGATTTCACAATAAGCAGACACTGCCACTTACTATAGTTATTCTACTTCTCTGACTTAAACCACATCATATTACATAATATTACAGCCGTGTTCTTAAAAGTGTCATAACATTATCATACTGCACTCCTCATAAATAGTTCAGTCAATAAATAGCCCAGAAAGTTTACTCCAGAAATTATGAAAGAGTTGAAGACCTTAGAAAAGACCCTGAAAAAGTTTTCGTTGAATTCATACGCGTTCTGGTACAAAAGCTTCTTCCGTGCCTAAGCCACTTTTTTTTATATTTTTGCTTTCAAAATCTGGAAAGGATTATAACATTACTCGTCATTATTTTTGCGAGGGAACAATAGAGAATATTTTTCTGTGAAATGTGAATGAATTGTTTTCTTAATAATTTACAAAGAATATAATAATATAAAACACTGAGAGGCCACAAATATGATTTATTCCAAACACTTGACTATTGAGATCACATTTTCTGATCCAAAATTTGCCAATATTTAGTGAAATATTGCTGATCAGATCAGATGTTAACCAGCTGGTTAAACCAAAATCATAAAATACTTTGATGCTACAGAAAAATTAAATTACCGTGGAAGCCTCACTCAGAGTGTAATTGACATTGCCATAATGAGACGAACCTGACCATGAATCAATATCCACATGTACGATTGTTTTATAATAAGGGTTTAAATTAAACTCTCTGTCTGTTATTAATGTCGGTAAAATTATATAAATGCTTTGAATACAAGATCAGATCGCTAATATTAGGTAGATGGCGTACGATTGTTAAGTCATATTCGCTGTAAAAATATAAAGATGTAGAATATTTATACAGTTAATATAAGTGTTGGTAGGTGGCTAATTAGGAAACAATGTATGATAAGTTGTTGAATAGGTGCTTTCATATGTGCTAACTAAAATAAAGTTGTACTAGCAAAATAAGTCCAGAAAAGATTAAGTTCTAATGTCCCTAAACTATCCTATTATTCCATATATGATAGTGAAGAAAAAATACATTTGTTGTGTACAAGTACATCTTTAGTACAGAATGCTACGAGCGTTTCTAATGCTCTAGATCTGCAAGACAATTGCATATGTTTTTTTATACAAATTGTTTGCCAACAGAAAGCAGTTTTTCAATAAATAGCGTATTGCTGGCTACTGTAGTATCTAAGCGTAGTGTTTACGAATCGGTAGCTTCATATGAAAATGTTTAATTTCGTTATAATAGTTCAATTATCTGCGACTGGTGGATGTTAGTTACTCATCATTTTTACTAATATTATTAAAATTTAGTTTTTTTATCACGAAGTAAATACTGCACATTATACTGCCTCTCGTGTAGGCTTTTTCAGCTTATATTTTCCTGTCTTATATCATCATAAAGAGCAATTGATCCTTGCATCCTACGGAGATTTATTTACTTAGTAACTAGTTGGAAAACAAATCTAATCAGACCTCTGAACAATGATAAATACGGATAGCTTTATTCGCAAAATACGTAAGTTATAAATTTGTCACTACTCACCAAGGATGATTAAAAGCTGCAGAAATCACCTACGCTTGGCTAGCTCACAATGCCGAATTAAGATCTATTCCAAATGCTATCTAGTCTCAATACTTTCGCAACGAACTAATTACACTTTGCTTCACATGCACTAAACATTCACCCTGAATCATTATAACGTATAAGGATTTGAAGTACACCACCCCACTAGATAATTTAACGCGGAACGTGGACACACGTTTTGTGATCGGCGCGATACTGGCCGTTAATTAGACTCCGAAGCGACCTTGGACTCGCTCAGTCAGCGGCGGCATACTCACAAAAACGCTATGTCGCAGTGCGCTAATTTTTTTATTCGTCCAGATAAAAGTACATGGCGAGTCAAAACGCACTTATTAACGAGTTACGAACAGGAAATAAATGAAAAATGTAACATGAACCAGTAGTAACACGAAAGTAATGTTGAGAAGTTGAAACATTAAACGCATCTTATGAAGTTCTTGTGTAATATTGTATTAATACAAACAAAACACTACTAAAAGCAAGGTTTTCACGCAGTAGTAAAATAACAAAACGAACAGAATTTTGTAAAGCCAATTTTTAAAGACATAAATATTCTTCCGAAACTTTCAGTTAACACGTCTAGTAAAACCAATCCATTATGTATTTGTAAAACTGATGTAAAGGCCTTTAAATGCCCTGCTACTATTAAAAAAGATCATATGTTTGACTACTAGAAAAAATAATTCCCTAAAATGAAGTGTCAGACCATCAGTAGTTTGAAAATAAAAGCAACTTACACATTTTAATAATGATAATTATAATGGTGAAATGAGAATCCCTTAGAGAATAGAAGGTACTGCCTGAAAAATTCTTTTTTTTCCTCGGTACTTACCTAAAATCCACTGACTAACCATTGGACTACTTTGAAAGTTGATATCAGTTAGATCGGCAGCCCCTGTAGCCGTTATGTCAACGCGGAAAATAAGACATCTTACCACTCCTTAAGTACATATACGCATTTTTGTAATAAAGGTACATATTTTTTGTTTCAATAAAAATCAAATTCATGAATTCAAGCTTACGAAATAATCGATACACAAAAGCTTTTGTAATATCAGTAGTGTACCTGGATACAATCAATGATATTTCCTAATTCTAAGGAGTTTTGTACAAAATTTGTGATGAGAAATAATTTAGTAACTGTAGATTTACACTTACTGAACCCATGCTGTTCTTTAACGATAAAATGCCGATTTTAGTACCTATTCAAAGATGATCCTCTCAAAACCATATTATCACTATAGAACGTGATACCTGTTTAAAATCAATGTGCTCAAAAGCACATTCTTGATTACAAGAAACTGAATCTGATGTACAACAATATTATCTACAATATTATTTAACTAAAAAACAAAATTATAGCACACGAACTAATCTACAATAAAAGTTACATCACTCAGTAACAAACAATAATCATTTTCATCATGGAATAGCCATCTTATACAGGGTTTCTATAAATGATTTATACATCCAGGGCGCTTATGAAAATTATCAAAAAATCAAAATCCACTTGTCGCATAAAAACTCTCAGACCTTAAAAAATCATTAAGCCACGTTTCAGACAATACACTGGTAATACATCAGTTTTTGTGCACAACCCCTTAGCATTTTGATGAAAATCTCAAAGCAATCAGTGGTGAGGTTGACTTTTTCTGAATATGTATGTGTATTTGCTGTTATTTTAAAAGAAGTATAATTTATCAATATGGTAGGGGTAACATGACACTGTTAACATTCTAAGTGCCGATGTGTTGTTGTTTCTGTATAACACTCTCCTTTCACTGACATATTGTTTTCCAGACTGCTTGTTTGGACATGACGTTTCGACACTCATGTTGGTGTTTTCCTCAGAAATAATTGTTGTAATTGTGCGGACAATCCAGAAGAATCCGCACAATTACAACCAAGAGCGAGGCTTCAGTGAACCGGACGGGTATAAATACCAGAGAAGATTCGGAGTTTCAGAGCTACTTCTGATGAAGACACCGACATGAGTGTCGAAACGTGAAGACAAAACAAACAACGTAGGTACCAGCCCGGAAAGCAACACGTCATCGACAACAACCACGGAAACTTTTGAACCAAAATACTTTCCTTTCACCCAGATTTGTATCTGAGTGCTCCTCAAAATCGTTGATATTCCACATTTTTAGAGTCGTAAAGTACCTTGAACAGTTGCCTGAAAGATATTTTAATTCTGATCGAATTCTGATAGCTCATCTCTTTTGCAGGTATCAGCCAGACACGAACAACGAAGAAGACGACGAACACGACGACTACGGCTTCAACAGGCGACCCAGTGTCAGAGGCATCAAACCCAGGTTCGGTTCCACCACCGAAATCCTCCAGCAGATGCAGAACCAGTTGCAACCCCCGGCGACGACAACGAGAATCAACAACCACATCTCATGGCCTTATTACTCCGAATCCGGCTTAACGGACAACAAAACTAGGAACGTGAATCAAAACGTGTACACCGAAGACCCTAAGGCAAGGAACTACCCTCCGCAGTACAGGCCCACCAGCATGATCGAGGAGAGCATGTACCAGAACTGTGCGAACATGAGATGCGGAAGGGAAATGCCTTATAGGGGGAACGCGAATCACGTTTATCAACCCGTGGTTAGGGTTGGGTGTGGGGATTACTACCAGTCGTTGCCTAGGAACAGGAATGGGAGACCGCAGTCACCGCCTCCTTTGGAAGTTAGCAAAAATTATCACCAAACGATGGTTTACATACCTTATAACCATATAGAAGGCTACCAGCCTTCTTCATTGTCTCCTAATCCATATTACAGCCAGAACGAGGTGTGCTATACTCGAGTAACGAATCAAAACCAAATCAATAAGCGATACATCGACCCCGTGTACGCTACAACGCAGGAAGAGCCCCACTACCAACCGAATATGGTTCCACTACCACCAAAACAATTGATCAGGGTTAGCTATTCGAACCAACAAACCCACGTGGWGCAWTCGAGGAGCGAAAGTCCGCTTCCTGGTCAATWTTCAACCGCCCGGTCGACGCAAACTCCCGCTGCCACCCATTCAACTTGCAGCTACTACTCCGTGAATCCGAGGTATCGCCCTCCTGTGGGTCCGTGGCAACCGGATCAAGCGTATCCGAACAAGATGAACAGGCACAGCTTCCCTTCCATCGGTCCTCGTTACCCACCGCCCGATTCCGATAACGACAGTCAGCACGCCATGCCCTTGCACAACGGCTTCCGGCCGGGGCTGGAACTGGTCTACCCCCCGCAGAAGGATTCTGTCCCCAATTCCCCCACCAAGCCGAGGTTCATCGAACGGGGTGTCCCCGAAGGAGCGGCCAGCGTGAGCCCGCAGGATTCGACGGTCGCGCAGAGCACGATGACGTCGCCGACGTCGCCGCAGAATCCTCAGCAGGCGCACCCGAAGCCCCTGTTCTACTCGATGAACGTGTGACCGAAGGATTAGGTAAACATAACGGTGAGGATTAACGTCTTGGAGCCCGGCGTGCAGGGCGTGACTATAGTTACTAGTCAAGAATCGCTTCCGAGGAAGTGACGAGGGTAACATGAAGAATCTTATCCGACGGGGTGGATATGTAGGTTATAATAACCGCGAATATGAGGCAGAAAGCGGCAGTATTTTATTTATTGTCTGTAGACTAGGTGCTTTGTATGAGGACTAGATGTGTACGTTTTTCTTTGAAAAACAATGTTACAATGTATAGCTATAGTAGTCATTGTTGCCAAATATCTGAGATTCCATTACCAAAGTATTATAGATCGTAGTTATAGATACGTGTTACTGACCAAATGAGACAGGTGTACTTCAACGGTACATGACATTTTAGTTTTACCTCAATTGTGATGAATTGTAAAAAAGAAAGTATATAAATTTTAAAATTACCATAGTTTTAATGTAATCACTTTTAACAAATTGTTCTGGAGAGTAGCTAATTGGGTAGTTAAAATGATGAATATTTATTTATCAAAATCTAAAGTGAGAGAAATGTTTGTTAGATATTAGAGATCGAACACGGCGGTGTTATATAATTTTATATTTTAAATAGGCAGGAGTTAATAAATCGATATGATGCTCAAAGCACAGTATCCCAAATGTTAATTAATGTTGGAATTGGTTTTGTAAAAAAATAGCATTAAAGGTATAATTTTGTTACTGTTTTTTACTTTTTATTATGTTTTTAACATTTTATACTGGTTAGCATTAAAAGAACTGTTTTACGAAAAATCTTTGTGTACCTACTACTCAACTGACAGTGTTAAAAATAGAAATAAATCATTGTATAAAAGCAGCCTTTCAACTTTCCCTATCCTTCACAACATCTATTAAAAACAAGCTTCAAAGATTCATTAAATAAAACAACTTAACAACAACACGAAACAGGTAATCACGTCATCTTGTACTTATCAAATCCATCCCAGAAATACGCCATGGTCGCTATCAAACCAAACACCTGAAAAACACCACAAATTAACAAGAAACACAAATAAAAAGCGACTTTTAAGTACAGGTTTAGTCAAAATTATAGAATAACTTTTTATTTCTGTAAACATGAATTTTACAGCAAATTGTCCTTGATAAAAGTTCTTCTTGCAAATTATTATTCAATAACTAGCCTACCTTTTGTATATCAACACATTTCCACGACATCATATTTTTTTCAGCCAATTAAGCTGAATTTCATATGTGATTCTGACTTCTTGCAAATTTCACGGTTTTTTGTACATCTGTATTTTTTAGTCACCCCATAGAGAACATCCAAGTTGGGAAGATTTGTTTTATTTATTTAATAATCATGGTATCAAACAGACTACAAAACGACGCATTTCCGAGAGTCAGTGTATTTAATTAAAACAAAGTATAGCAATAACAAGATGATTGTGTGCCATTTTTATTTCTTAAAATTTATGCTGCTAAATGGCCTCCCCTTAGCTCCATACATTTTTGAAGCCGAACGTTGAAATTCTGCATAACACGACACAACATATCCAACGGAATATTAGTAATTTCTTCCCGAGTGTTCAATTTCATCACCCGAATATATCGTGGTTTGTTAATGAACACCTTGCTTTTTAAATAGCCCCACAGTAGTTGCATGTCGTAAGAACTGGCGATCTTGGGGGACCCAATGATTCCCAATGAAGATATTGCGTACCATACTGTTGATGAAGTTCTTGTGGATTTTCCAAAGCCCCATAAAGACTTTTTTGTTTATTAGTATAGCCAGATAAATGGAAATGTGCTTCATCTGACATCGATAAATTGTGAACGCCAAGTTCATGCTGTATCATTTCAGCAAATTGTAGGCGAACAGGAAGATGTGTTGGTTTCAATGCTTGGACAATCTCGATTTTGTATGCATGAAAATTGAAACCCTTGTGCAAAATTCTAAGAAAAGTAGTCTTAGGTAAGCCCAGGACCTGGGTCCTCCCTATATATAGGTATTCATTAAAAAAAAGCACACAAAATTATAGCTTCTAAGTGCTTAAAAAAACTTTAAAGCCACTTTCAAACTCATGAACATCAATTGAAACTAAGTTGTAGAATGTTGACATATTGTTCATCAGAGAATAAAAATTATAAGTATAGGTGACTGGCTAACAACAAAACTGAACCGATACCTACCAAAAGAACGCTGTACAAAAAAAAATTGACAGTATATTATCTTAAAAGAACACATATCAAATTCATTCAACAGATCTCCAACAGGATATTGCCTGTTAATATCATAACTATAATCTACATAAATTGCGTTGTATGCGATCAATAATTTGTACATGTACAATACATTAATTTGGATTTAATAATCGCAAAGTAAAGAATACTAATAGCTTCAATTTAAAGTTTGAGGTGTTGCTAAATATAAATAAAATATAAACATGCTTGTTGCCTCAGTGCGTAAATAATTTATGTGAAGCACGAAAATTAACTTACTATCACTCTAGTCCTTAATTTGATAAATCTTATTGTTTTCAGTGTCTTTTGGTTACATACGTATTCGATGTTAGCAATTTTTCTTGAAAAAATTGTCCATTTACATTTTTAATATTTATTTTAGGTTTGTTTCTTACACACCAATCACTAAACCTATTTAAATCGTATGTAACAGGTGATATTGTCTTATTGGAGTTACACAAGTCGCCAGCATCGGAAATTAGGTTTGCACAAAAAACAAAACAAATAAGATTGGCCAAAGGTTAGATCCCTGATTCACGCCACTGTAGGCTTCATAAGTATAAGATCGATACACATATTCTATGTACATACTATATCCTACATATTGCAATCAATTGAAAAGTAAGCATTCAAATAATTTTACCAAATTGTTACATAAATCGGACGAAAGAAGTTTTCCCAATAAGATAGTGTGATTGAAAATGCCGAAAGCTTTTGATCATCGATTTTTTAAATCTAGACTATACATAGATCACCAAACGAATAATGTTTTTGTTGTTTATTTGGAAACACGATTGTCCACAAAAATATTGTCACCAAACCATAAATAAACAACGGGTCAAAAATTAATACAGATCTGCAAAAAATCTCTTAGTTGTCATTTCAAAAATAGAAAAAGTACTCTGCCATTCTAATGCATTGACATACATAACAAAAATAATTGGCAATGAAGCTTTTGTTATCTCTGCACATATTCTAACAAAAATATTCCAAATACTAACTTCTTATGCACAATTTGACTTGGACTGTAGGTTTAGCTGTAGTATGAAGAGAGAGATCGATCTTTGAGAACTGCCACTTACCCCTGCTGCTATATACGCTGAACCCAAGCTGGCGATCACCAAGGCAGATACTGTTATAAAAAATATGCTCCATAACCACGCAAAATGCAGCTCCACTTGTATTAACTGTCTAGGAAACTTCCCAGCCAAATGCGTCACGTATATCAGGATAAAAACACAACTGACTATTATACTACCAACTCCTGCTACTGTAAATGCAACCCCTCTAGCTGAACTACCAGATATTGCAATTATAACCACGCCTATTAAACTGGCAACCTAAAAAGCATGATCAGCAACAAAATTTTAGCGGGATTAGTGTGTATTTTACCAGCTGCACTAGCTTCAGCACTCCACCCAAAGACTTTATGTACGGAGTACCAAGTATTAGTGTCTGAAAGAAGAGATTCGAAAGAAGTGTTTATGTTCATGATATTGGTACTTACGATAGTCATAACTGCGGAAATATTGTGCGGTAGACGTATATATTTTAGCGATAGAAACTGCTATTAAATGGTTAGTCATCCGGGGAATCGTAAAAAGTTGCGGCCTATCTTATCTGGTGATAGGAAAACCGATTAGCAGATGCTGTAGAACTGATTTCAAGGCAGAGGTTTTTAAACTGTTGGTTGGATCTGTGTACAAACGCGGTAAAAAGATTTTTGAGTTTAAAACTGCAGCAAAATTGTTGATGAATGTAATTTGCGCAATTTGTTTTGTAACATAACGATAAATTCTAACCAAGACTTATTTACAGCGTAAGATTTCATTTTTTGTTTTTGAGAGTGTACCTCCAATAATATCACTAGAAATGCGACAAGCAGCCACAATGAACGATGTTAGCCTTGCATCGATTATTCGAACAGTAATTTTATTATCTTCTCTATTCTTATAAAATGCTACATAAGAAATGCCCTGAAAAGGTTTTTGTTCAGGTAGCTTAGCAAGCCATTCATTCGCTCTCCGACCTGGGAAAAATGTTATCTAGATACAAGCGAACATTAACTCAAAAATTTGGCCAAGATTTCGTTGATACTAAACATTGCGGTTTGCCACCGATTGATTTATATTAGTAAATAGGTGTACGATGTCAGATACAATATTTCTGAAATTATCATGCAGCAGCTTCAAGGAGATATCTCCTGTTACATTTCAATTTATAAAATATGGACCTACGAGTAGTAAACAAAATTTTATTTGGTTGTTACGGTAACATCCCACTGGGCAAGAAAACATTTATACAATGCTTAAACAACCTTTAAAAGTTACTTGCAATGTTTCGATTTTGTTAAACTTAGTATTGTAGCAAAGTTCCTATGAGGCTCTAAAAGACTGCAAGGTTTCATTTTAACATGATATTAAAGTTCTCGTAAAACGTTTATAAAGTGTTCCTGAAGTCAAATTATGACGAAAACTTTATATAAACATGGGCACGCAAATGCTTCGTTTCTGATAACCAGTGTTTGTTGAAAGTGCTTTTTTCTCAATTTTTGAGAAAACGGTTTGTTGTGTTTTGGAAGACTGTTATAATAAGCAACGGCCAATAATTTCGGATGTAGTATTGCTTCGTATCCAAGGCAGGGGCAAGCAGTGTTGGAAAGGCGTGTGTATGAAATTTCAAAAAGCAGATCGCTATTTTTAACAAGATGAATAGAATTTAAAGTTAAAATTAGAAAAAACCGCTGCTCCTCCCACATAGCCGCTCCTGCTTTGGATGCTACTACATGCTAAATTATTAGCCGTTGTATATTTATAACAGCTCTTCAAAAATTGCAAAAAAATGCACTTTCAGAACCCTGTATATAAAAACGAACCATTTTGGGCCCATGTTTATATAGGTTTTCTCATAACTTCCACTTGAAGGACATGCATCAGAATTTATGACATCCACTTTTGAAAATAGAGCACTAATTTTTAATAAAATCAAATTCGTTGCCAAAAAGCATTATGGATGTCAATCACCGCAGTTCGATGGAAAGGAATATTATATTGGTATGCAAAATAATGCACATTGTTCTATTTGTTGCTACGTAAGAATAAAACCATCGACTTGACGGATTAAACTGTAAATAGTGTACATAATTTGACGTTAAAAGTCTTCTTTTAATCCTATTACTGTTAAAAAGAACTGCGTGCACGATGCTAAAAGACCAAAACCATAAATGCAGCGCCCATAACCACAGCTCTAATAACTGACAAAGTTTTTATATGTTTAAGTCCTCACCGTCTATATATTGGTTTGAGGAATAAGTTCGTAGTTTTCGAAGAGTTTTATTTAAGTTTTCTGCTCTACAACACTCTGTTATTGGTTTTTTTGAAAATTTAATTCTTTATTATTTTTGAGGCTTAGAAATGGAATACTCAGGAGGCAAAAATCAAGAAAACTTCGCGTTTCATCGGAGTCAAAAGGCAGCCGAAGCAGCTAGGGACATTTGCGAGGTATATGGAGAAAACGTCATACGCGAGTCTGCACCACGGAGACGGTTTGCGAAGTTCAAAAACGGCGACTTTGACGACACGCCTTGCAGCGGAAGACTTTCTAAATTCAATGAAGAGCATCTCAAGGCACTTTTGAAAGAAGTCGTGAATTACCCAGCAAAATGAACTGTGGTCAAAGGACAATTTTCAATCATCTCCGCTCGATGGTATTTGCCGAAAAGTTGGAAGCTTGGTTGCCTCACGAGCTTATGGAAAACGACAAAGAAAATCATCAAATTGCTTTTCAATATTATCTAGCCCGGCATCGAGCAGCACGCATCCATGAACAGCGTTTTTGCTACCGAATCGTCACGGGAAATGAAAAGTTGTTTATATACGTTAATATGAAGCAAATAAAGGAGTGGGTAGCTCCAGGAGATACGCCAAAGCCTGTAACGGTTCAAAATCCACGTTCGAAGCTATAGCTAAAAAAAGTCTCTTAATATTTCCAAATAACAATTCATAAAATTTCTAGTTAAAGATAACTGTTTCATTATTTGTGTGTATTCTTCGTCACGAGAAAGATGGCTCTAGGCGTATGTTTTGGGGACATGGGCTTTTTCAGTATTCGACCGGTTCTTTTTTGCACGCTGATAAGCCAGGGATTCGGCAAGAAAAATGCTTTGAATTAGTATCGAAAACAGCTTGTGGTTTAGCGTGAATAGCGATAGGGCAAGTGTAAAATCTTCATTAAGATTCCTCGTGATTGAGGGAGGTACCACCCTATTCGCTCAAGGAAGTGTCCAGTTGGTTGTTATGAGATTAAGATCCTGGAGCTTCGATCTGTCGTTCGGCAGGATTCAAATTCACAAACCACGTTCCACGCGGAAATCAGAGCAGAATAACAGATTCCAATCAAAACCCTCGACAGAAGAGGTAACTATTTAATATTTTTCGGTCATTGCTGTGTCTAGTTCCAATACGCATCGTCTTATCCTATTTTAGGGTTTTTAATCCCGGCGTAAATCGCTTTTGTATCGCGGTGTCTATCATCTACGTGCCCTTGTCAGGGAGGTGCGCTCCTGTTCCCGTTTGACCGTCGGATCTGTGGGACATCCTGAAGGATTGGGTCACCGTATTAACAGCCTGTACGATCGTCATCCCTGCCCACCCCGAAGCCGTCTAGAGAGCCACAATTCGCCCTAAAATTCGTGAAGCATTTATAGGAAAACCAGATAAGTTGCATGACAAGTGTGTCGTACAGTTTTTTTGACTAGTCGCGAAAACAGCATATTTATAGACGCTTGCATTTAATTAAATCAGCTATAGATCATCTGGATTTATCGAAACGCGTAACTATTGGTAATTGTTGATTTAGTAAGTAATTGTAGAAAACGTTTATTTGTAAACTGAACGTGTACACGTACGGTGAAGAAATTGAACATTTGGTTTGTTTCTTTTTTTTTGTTTTGTCGGAAAAGTATTGACACAATAATTGAATAGTTATTTATCTGAGCGATCAAATCGACGGAGATTTTTTGATGTGTTTAATTATTTCGTTGATTATGTAGATGAACTTTTAGTCATCGATTTGCGCTACGGATTAGTTATTGTTTTGTGAATATCGCCCTAATATTTAGTTGCATACTTACCTGTAATTATACTTTCATCCACGGGAGATATTAGATTTTATATATTACTAGTGCTTTTATCAGTAATTACAAATCGTTGGTATACCTACCTGGAATTTCTTGGTTTATTCCGCTGCGCAAGGGGGTAGTTAAACCAAGTGGCGCTCAGGCAAGTCTTTGTTTTTAACCCAGCCCATCTCCATTGGGTTAGCTGGCATCTACCTTGTGTATGCTCCGGTAGGGGATTTATTGGCTTGTTTTAGTTCTAATACAGTTATTTAATTGTTATAATTTTTTGCGTCACAAGCCGAGATTCAAGCAGGATCTCTACCCAAAGAAAGCCATGGTCTGTATTTGGTGGGATTGGGAGGACATGGTGCACTGGGAAATACTCGAAAGGAACGCCACGGTCAACCCCATCGCATGAATTAGGCTATTCGACCAAATCGTCAAAACCAAACCATACTCCTTCACGATAACGCCAGGCCACACGTTGCACAAGTCTTCAAAGACGCACTGTAAGAGCTCAAATGGGAGGTTCTTCTTCTGTCGAACCATATGAGAAAAAAACTGGCTCAACAACTTCTTCGTCTTTGGCGGAACTGTATCAACAAATTGGTCCAGAGTGTGGGAGGAGGTCGTAAACAACAATGGCGAATATATAATTGATTAATTTATTGTTATAGGTATGGTTTTTTGTTTAAATAAAGCTCTTCGAAAAAAACGCTACGAACTTATTCCTCAGTTAGTAGAAGGCAAAAACGTTGCAGCATAATTTATAGTAAAAGTGTAACATCTTTAACAAAATGTCAGTGGCGTCGCCAGACTTCCAAATGTATGTGGGCACTCTAAAATCCTCTGGAGAGGACTCACAATAGTCACAATACTAGTATTCCTTTGAAAAAAGTGCGTTTAATGCGTCAATGTAATTGAAGTGATCCACTATATTGGAGAGGTAGCAAGAGCAACTGCGGTGCTCACCAGAATCACTTAAAATGATAAAACGAATGCGCGTAATGTGGTATCGTGAATTGTATTCTCGAAATTCGAAATATATTATATCAAATCAGTTGCTGTCCAAAAATACATCTGTAAAGTAAGAGTACCGAGCTCATAATCTGTTCAAATTTAATAAATGAAACTTCTTAATCTCAGAATTAAAGCTCCAAATTGGAATCAGATTACCGGATGTCCGGTTCTTCAGATATTTCCCATCCGATTTACTAAATCAGGAAATTGGTTTGGATATCTATAATAGCGAAAAAGAAGAACCCTAATTATGATCTAACTTATAACTACTTTTACCTCAAAGCCATTTGTTTTTACCTTTTAGCTTCCCCTTTAATCCTCTTTCTGCTTCCCGTACTGCTTACAGATACCAATACATTAGATTCCACCTTTTTTAAGTAAAATATTGCATTTTGAAACAGATTAATTATTCCAAAGACTTCGTTTTGATTCAAACGTCCTACAACGAGTGTATTACTTTTAAAGGGGAAATACAGCGTTTTCAGTTCAAACAAAAGTACCATCTGCTTACAATCATGTTCAAGTATCGAGTGCCATCTATAACTCAAAAACTAAGTTTTGGTCGAAAAGTGCGTTTTGATTTGGAGCTCCTCATATAAAACGTCTATGAATTTTACTACCTGAGTTATGAATTTTTATTCGCGTAAAATCAACTACTATCAACGCCATCTTAAACAGCACTCTATCAAAGGTTATTATGTCGATTGAACTTGGGTGTTCTGTGTTCTGTACCCGTAACATTGATAAAAAGGCTATGATTATATCTTATAAACGAGCAATTCTTGTATAGAAATATGTGCTTTGCTATCTCAAGAACAGTCCTAGCTATTTGCATAAAGATTTGTACTTTAAATAAGAGTTGTCCTTTTGAGTTAATCTGTACAAGAGTTTTTCCTGGAAAAACTAAATTCTCCCAAAAAAAATAAAATTCCAGTTATTAAGGACTGTATAGTTCCTCACGAGTACCAATAGTACCATACAAGGTCCTTGAGTTTTATTTTATTTTGATGTCATCTCGTAGAATTTCAACAGCTGATCTCTATATTACCATTAACTTGATTTGAAAACTTTTAGTTTGAAAACATAGAATTACCCCTCTTTAACTTTGTGAACCCAAAGCTCGACCGAAAGTACCTTGCTGGTAATTTTTCAAAAGTGTTCTACAAAAGTTCTATTTGAAAACCGAAAATAATATAAAAATATAATTTTTCCTAGGGATTAGAAACTAAAAAATATATTGAAAATATAAATTTTGATAATCAATTTACCCTAAGTCATTTTTCTAGATTGTTCTAGAAAGTTCCATTATTCGAACTGAAAAAATATTGAAAATATGTCTTCACTGATCGATCCAGTCCTTAAAAACTAAGCCCCTTGGTGATATTCTGCGAATTTTGTAGAAAGTTCTATTCGAAAGCTTAAAGAGGTATTGAAAGTTTGTCTTGACCAATCTATTAGTCCTTAAAAAATAACCTTATTGGTGATTTTTGAAGAATGCTCTAGAAAGTTCTATTTGGACTCTACCTAAGAAATCTTAAAATTTTGTTGCCACTCCCGAATCAGTACTTAACGGTTACTCACTACAATAGAACTACTAGAAGGAACCTCAAAAATTAATATTTTATTGCTATTCATTTTGTATCTTTATAGGTATGACATTGCAGTTTCAAATGTCGATTTTTTTGGGTGGGCACCAGGGTGGGCCTGGCCTTTTTCTGGGTGGGCCTGTGCCCACCCTGGCCCACCCTTGGCGACGTCACTGCAAAATGTGGATTTTATGCTAACTTTTATTGTACATACATACGCTTTAAGACAGTCTAATAAGTATCTAGATGGATTATACAGACAAGATTAATATCTACTTTGGATTCCTTCAGAATGTGATAAGTAATAATCAGTCATTAGTATTACGTAGGTAACTCGTTCAATATTTTACTATAATTATAGTTATCTGTTAAAAGATATCTCTTGAATGAAAGCTACTCACATTTTTATCGGTATAATAACGTCAGTCTCTTAAATCCAGGTAGTACCTGTAATTATAGAGTATATAAATGGGTTAATCAAATTAAAATATGACGTGTAGTAATTGTTTCCTTTTTTATTTAGGTATCAAGGCAGGTCCACACATACCCCCATAATTAATCGTTCTTACAAGGACGACAAAAAATTTCCCAATCTGAGAGAGTAATGCGGCTGCGTACGATGGGATATATATTGAAAAATGTTTCTATATAGTATTCTGATAATTCTTCCGATCGTTATCCGGTTATGGTATTTTTCTCAAATACTGGAAACGTGTTCTTGTTATGCTGGTCCCAAAAGTCATGATGCCTGCAGCATACAAAGACTTGCGCTTGTGCACTGCCGCTTTTGTCCAAGGTGCTAGAGAAGACAATGATGACGCAGTTGCTTGAATACGCCACACGATTCAGTTTAGTACCTGCTACGCAGTCTGATATTCGGTGAGGTATCAGTTGTAACCAGCTTTGCTTCATGTAACCGATAGAATTTCAAAACATTAAATGATGACGGCTTTTGGTTTTGTCTTACTTCTCCAGAGCGTTCGATATCTTCAACCATAATCTGCTTGTTGCCATTTTACATTATTTAGGATTGGGTGCAGTTGCTCTCCGTATGTTTAGGATTTACTTTGCCAACAGGGTGTAGATTGTCCGTCTCGGTAACAGGCAGTCTGAACCTGTTAATGTTCGAGGTGGAGTCCCACAGGATTCGGTCTTTCGATCTGTTTTTTCCTTCATATAATAATAATAATAATATAATACATATTTATCCAACAGACATAAATCCATAATAGGATACAATCAGCAAATCAAATATAATATCCCAAATTGTACAAAACCAAATACACAAGCGCAGTTTTATATATATTTGAAAAATAGCACAAAATAATACAAACAAATACTATATCTATGTCTATGCAAGCCAGAAACAATGAGTAGGTTTATAACGTTACATAACCTTATCCAACAAAGCTAGTGCAGCTCTGCTTTGCACATCAAATCTTCTTGGAGATCTGTCGTATAAATCAATACAGTAATGTAAACTATTACATACACTACACATATTATTAATTGGGGAATACAGTAAAATGTTGGTCCTAGCGAAATTCAATCCAAAAGCAGGTGCGTTTCTTACATTATTTTTAGGTATGTTAAACTGCAATTGATACAGCAAGCCGGGACAATGTATATGACCATGGATTAACTTGTAAAGAAATAACACTGAAGAGTGCTGCCGTCTTACATTTAGGGATTGCAAATCAAGTTCATCAAGCAACAACCTATGTGAGCAATAACAAAATATAAATATTTACAAAATTTTCGCTGCATTTTCTCTAAAACATTAACATAGGTGATACAGTGAGGATGCCAAACAACAGAACAATATTCTAATTTAGTACGAACATATGCAAAATACAACATTTTTATGCAATTGACACTCTGAAAGTCTCTAGTGTTGCGTAAAATAAGACCCATGGTTTTTGAAACTTGACTGCAAATGTGATTTATATGTAGGGAGAAAGACAATTCATTATCCATAATTACACCTAAATCTTTTACATGAGATTTTCTATTTAGTGGCACATCATCAATAGTATAGCCGAACACATTATATACTTCTGTTTTAATGGCCTCTGTAGAATATAGAGATTAGCATCTTTATGCGATGATACACAGATTTCAATAAAAGCGGAGTGGACTATTTCAATTATAAAATTAACAGTGGCTTGTGTAATTTAGCCTTGTCTTCTAGGAAGCGTTCGCTAGTTTCGAATACGTCAAATCTAAACTAATAGTTTTTGGCAAGCCAGCTTAGCCCAAGATGCTCGAGCAGATTTTGCAAAACTTAAATATTTCTACTGATAATTAAATTCTGGAGTTTGTTGATCACGTGAGAAGTTTGGGGTTTATGCTGGATCAATTCGTAAAGCTTTGATGAATTTAAAAACAATAATGCGCGTAATATGTTGACCACAAAGCAAAAGGTTTATTTGTGTGTTATATTAGTTTTATCTGTATATAATCATGCCGATTCTGCATATGGACTTTGCCTCAATTTTGTCACGTCGCGATAAATTCAAATGGTCCAAAACTCCTGTCTAAGATTAAGAGGTCAACGTATATTCTACACTCTGCGATAATTTTGCGAAAAAACCCAGMGGTATTTATATATCCGGTTAAGGTTTAGGACTGATGTTGAAAGCATCAACATCAGAAGAAAAGACCAGCTGACTATTCCGCGCCATAGATATACGTTTTTTCGGAGAAGCTTCTCGTACAATGTATGCTCTCTGTGCCTAGACCTATCAAACAACAGTCTGTTACTGCATTCAAAGCAGCGTATAAACAATTTTTCTTAAATAGCGCCATTTAACTTTTTCTGTCCCATTTTTCGGTTTAGTTGCTTGTATATTATTGAAGCATTCTTATACTTGTTTACTCTTTTATTTGCTCGCTCATATTTTTTCCTTCCCTTTTGCTTGCTCGCGATTCGTKTTCTGCTGCATTTGCAGCGCGGTGTGGCCCTCCCCTCTGGGTAGTTATATTTGTTCTTAATTTTCTTTAATCCATACATACCTTCTGTACTTTACATCTCTATTTTTACTTGTTGCTTTGCTTTGGTTAAGTGGAAGAACAGCTTCCAACCCCGGAGGGGAGGGGGAGAATTGAACTCCGCCATTTCGCTGGTGCTAGTATTCTGACGATACTCAAGGTTAACTGATGTTGGAATTGGTTTTGTAAATAATTTTGTTACTGTTCTCTTTACTCTTTATTATGTTTTCATCATCTTATACTGGTTAGCACTAAAACAACTGTTTTACGAATCATCTTTCTATACGTGCTACTGGACTGTGTGCTAAAACTAGAAATAAATCATTTTATAAAAGCTGTCTTTCAACTTCCCTACTCTTTACAACATCTATTAAAAATGAGATCCTAAGATTCAGGTTTGATTATTAAATAAAGTAAACGAGCAACAACACAAAACAGACAATTACTTCATCTTATACTTAAGAATTCCGTCGCAGAAATACGCTATGGTCGCTAGTAAACCAAATACCTAAAAGAAAATGCTACAAAGTAACAAGCAATAAAAATAAAAAGCCATTTTTAAATACGGTGTTAGTTAAAAGCATGGAATAAGCGCTTTAATTCTGTAAATGTGAAGCTTGTTTTTCTGATTATGTTTTTGCATGTTAACACATTTCCATGGCAGCATAATTTTTTAAAAGCGATTTAGCTAATGCAGGAACTAATGTAAGAAATAGAGCTGACCTCTGAGCCCACTCGCGCTGTTGAAACGTTAGGGATAAACTGCAATAAACGTCGGCCACAAAACCCAGTAATGCAGGTAAGTTATACTACAAGCTATGGCCGCAAAAGCCTAAACCATTTTGCGCCTTAAACTTGGGATTTTCTACTTTTACGTGTGCAATTTTCCTCAATTTTTTAAACTAACTTAAACACTGTGGATTGGACAATAGGAATGAATACTATTAAATAAATCACATTTTGGTGTAAACGTTGTCGATGATTATATCAACTATAATGAGGATTTGAATCAATTCAGTTTTACAAAACGAAAGTTTTTATTAAATTAACTTTTAGCCTATTAGAAGGTACTTCAAACTGGCATGAAAGAGGAAATACCGAAGATTACTTTAAAACTTTGCTTGATGGCGCTTTTTGTCTTTTATTTAAGTACCATTTTTCACAAAAATTGAAGGATATAAAAGCAATACGCAATACAAATTTGCAGAATACCTTGGTTGTCATTTAAAAACAAAAAAAAAACGTTCACAGAAATGTAGGCTAAGAAATGAAAAATAATTAGCAAAGAAACTTTCTTGAGGATATTGCTACAAAATGTGCGATATGTACCACAATCGGTTATTAAATACATTTTGAATAACCCTATAGGTATATGTAACAGGTTTGGGCAAAAAAAATGCATCTGTCATAATCTCTATTCCCTAGAAGTTAACAGTCGTATCTTCATTTTTATCCAAAGTGGAATTAGGATTGTTTTCTTCTATATTAGGTTCTGCTTTATCATATAATAAAATACGGTAACAGTAAATCTTGTTAATGATAAAATGTGTCCGTTGAGGAACAGAGACGTAGCATTACCTATGGTTACCAATTTAAAAATTCTAATGCTTGTTTAAATCTTCCACGTTAAAGTAAAGCATGGCTCAAAATGGATCCTTAGTTTTCTTATTTTAAAGAAACCCCCCGACCCCCTGTTCTCCTGATGCCAAACATTATTTCTGGCGAGTAATTTTAAGATTTTAGTGTTTGTTTTACAACGAACAACCTCAATATATGTAAGAACGTAGGCTTTCGCGGCCAGAGTTTGAATGAGATCTTAGTCTTTTGGGAATAACGTCGACGTTTCGCCCGCACTTGTAAGGGGCATCATCAGGACAGGAATGAGGTGTTTGAAATATAGTGCAAACCCGACGCGAGAAACACGCTCGAACTGAGCCAAATCCAAATCCGTTCCTATTTTGACTCGTTCATACCCGATACATCAAGATTAAATAGTGCAAAATTATAGTGATACTTTTTATAATTCGAATTACCAGAGAGTGGATCGAGAGAGTCGACCAAAATTTATGAGTTAGAAACACACTAACCACTAATTTCGCTATCATTTTGGTCCCGTCTAAATTGTGAAACCGTCGTAATTAATGCAAATGTTAATGATTAGGTAATTGGTGAATTGGAGACGGCTTTCTGGCCAACTCCGATGTTAAACATTTTTTTTCATCTTAACTTTCTGATCCAAATTGGCACTATTCTCTAACAACGGATTTAACATCAGCCTTCAATTGACTTTTAATTAATTTACTTTAAATTGTTGACGTAATATGTATATCTTAGCATTCGTAAACAGTAGATAGTATTGTTTTAAATCAACAGTAGATTAGGAACGTAAACAGAAAATTATATATAGAATCTGTCTGTAATCTTAAACTGCAAACTTTAGGCAATTAGAATTAGAATTAGAGAGCAAATCGAGCAAAGGCTGCTTAACTATTATGGACTCAATAAATTGTTACTAAAAAGACATTTGCTCGAGTTCATAATTTATATGACCGGTCATGGCTACTTATATATATTATGAAATAATGAAAACATTTTGCTTATATCTAATTGCGACTTTTACCTCTCAAGTACAGATACAGGTATTCCAATAAAAATATTCTAAATGCTGACTGCTTAGACATGATTTAGCTTATAATGTTTTAGTTCTGGGGCTCAAAGACATAAGCTGATGCGTAATTTGATACCAAATTTATATATGTGCACATATCGTATTTTGCCTTAAATCGTCCAATACAAGATACACATCAGTATCTGACAAATGATCTTGCTATTAAAATAATGATAGACTGAGATATCTGTTTCTGCCACAACAAACTGGAGATCTGTAACGACATGTCTACAACAAAATCTAAACATATCAGCTTCTGCCTAAGCGCCACAGAGTTGTGATACGGGGGAATAGATTAATCCTTTAGAACTCCCACTTACCCCTGCTGCTATGTACGGTGGCCATGAAGTGCCAATGATATAGGAAGAAACAATTATATAGAAAATGCCCCATAACCAAGCAAAATGCAGCTCGACTTGTATTAGCAGTTTAGGAAATTTTCCAGCTAGATGCGTCACGTATGTCAGTATAAAAAGACAACTGGTTACGATACTACCAACTCCTGCTACTGTAAATACAACTCCTTGTATATAAATATCAGATGTTGTAGTTATGGCAACGCCTATTACACTGGCAGCCTAAAAAATCATAATTAGCGACAAAGTTTTAAGAAAATTAGTTTTTACATTACCAGCTGAACTAGTTTTAGTATTCCATCCCACGATTTTAAATACATAATACCAAGTATTAGCGCCTGTAAGACAAGTTTCTTAAGAAGTGTTCATGTTTATGGTTTTGGTACTTACGGTACTCATAACTGAGAAGATACTGTGCACTGCACATATGTTTGAACCGTATATATGCTGCTAAATGGTTAGTCATCCAGATAACACTGAACGGKTGCAAACTGTCTTATCCATGGATGTATAAAAAAGGGGATCCAGCTTTTCACATTCTAAACTGATGTCAACATGTGATCACAGTCTAAGCGTTTATTTGTAGAAAACATTGGGTCTTTCAGTTGACCAGTTGTGTATGTCCAATGACTAAGCTTCATGTTCACGGTCACACACCATTTGGGCGTTCGCGTGTTTGTTTTTATTTGGTTTTATGATGTGCAAGACGCAAGAGATGATTTCCATATAATTGTTAACGATAGCACGATAGCAGTGATAAGATGATCAGGCAGTGTCAAATGTGCAGAAAGATTGATATACGTTAACCCAATGTTTCATTTCACAGGTGTGTGACACCCAAGTAGTATTTAAGGTTAAGATTCATAGGCTTGCGCTATTTAAATTGCTTATTATGCTAATATTTTCCAACACTACTACTGAAAGATGAATTAGGTATTATCACTTTTTTTGAAGATTATGTAAAATGAATCTTGAAGTGCCTATATATCGTACGCCATGTTCAAAAAAAACAAATAATATTTGTAGGTAGAGAATTTCAGGTTTGAAATTCGAATCTTAGGAGTCACCGCCAAAAGGTCGCACCAAAAAGTGATTTGTGTTGTTTTACAAGCATCTGTTATGTATGGAAAACAAAACAAGTGTTGTATTGTACATGGTTATAAAAGTACTTCAGTCAGTACAGCTAACAAAATGTTTGTAACCGTTCTTGGAGGTTATCAACGTATAAAAAAGTTGTTTAAGGCCCCTAGACGTGATATGCCGAAATCGCAAATTTAGTTTTTCTGTTGTGAAGATCATCTTAATTCTTACTGTAAGTTTTATTATTCTTTTTGGGTTTATAAGTGTTTACCATTCAGTTTCCATTTTGTTATAGCTTGAAGAGGATATGAAAAATTATATGCGTTTTAAGTTGATAGAGGGAAATCTTATAATAAAGAACGACGTTGTTCCCCATATATTCGAGTGTTAGCCAGACCGGAAACGATCCGCAAGAGCCCCGAAAATAAATGGCAATTTATATATATTCTGACCTCTAAATTAAATGTCAAGTTTAGGGTACATTTTTATTCTTACATTTTTATGTTTACAAATAGTATGTTTCCAACAACCCACTGTGATCAAATTATCAATGCTAAGTTAATTTGATACAAAAATTTACTTATGCTGTTGCATTTACGTTCCTCATATCCGCCGCGTTGAACCGCTCGTCGCTGTACACAAATCCCACAACAATGAACATGCCTTCAGAAGTCATAACTCATAAGTATTTCACTTTTTCTTGGCGTATTTTAATTCGCTTGTCACAAAATGAACGCAAACAATAAACTGATAAATTGACGGGCTGAGGCTGACGCGTGACGCGCTGACCCCAGATGTAACCAAGCGGCCATTTACAAGACACCTGACGTCACGGTCAATATGTTCGCGTTTTGGCGGTCCCTTTAAATATTCACATTTTTAATATTAAAAATACACCTTACGATCAATTTTTTCGAATTTATAAGCTGTCACAGCTGTTTTGTGAATTAGATGCTACCTATTAACATTCAATTTAATAAAATATAAATACATGGCAAATACCCAATTGTGAGAGTATAAGCGATTCACACGGCTGCTTTTTAAATTGAACTCAAATAAGATTTTAACATCATGTATGATGGATGATCAAAATCATAGTATTTCACCCAACCAAACCCGCATCATAATTCATAAGTCATCCAATAATATAGCTAATGTGCTAGATGTACTGCGATATGAGCGTTTCTTGACAGAGTACTAATGACGAAAAAATAATACACAACCCTGCATTCATGCGCGTACCGAAGGGGGGGAAAGGGGGGCAGCTGTCAACTCTGGGCTCTTTCCACTTTCCATACATTTAGCTGATTAATTAAGCACATATTTACGAAACTATTACTGAAGTAAAATTTATAGATAAGCATATTTCACAATTTTCATCCAGAACTCCTATTTGACCTATGCAAATGACATTCAATAAATCGTTGTCAGGACTCATAATACGATTTCTACTTTGCTCAGCTCTTCTAATATGTTTTCTTATAGGGACTGTTCAACTATGCATGATTCTGTTATGTGGAATACACAGAATCGGTCACATATTTGTATTTGGCGGTAACTCCAATCTTCTTAGTTCCAAATTTCAAAATTAATACAAAGAAACAAAAAATTTCAAAAATGTCAGTTATTTCGAGCAAAAATCCATCCGAACTAAGAGTTATGAAAGTCTTTTTAAAGTAAGTTTTAGGAATCCAGTATAGTAGTATTATAAGCACGAATTAAAACCCGGTGTGCTGTTAAAATGCCAGTATACAAAAGACTTTTTGAAAACTGATTAAATATATTTCAGTTTATTTAAATGAGGCTTAATTTGGTTAAAATATTAAGTGCTGGGTTAATTTTTGGAAGCAGTGCTAAAAGAAAAATGGGATAATCAAATAAACCCAAAGGCTCAGTCTAAATAAAAGATATGTATTCTGTACTGTGTTCATAACAAAGCATGTCTTGCATAATTTTATGCAACAACAACTATTTTCGATTTATGCCCTGGTCATTATTTTAGCCAAAGAGCAAAAAGAAGTACTCAAATTTGATCTATTTAAAATATCAGATCAATGCGATCACGGTTTTTAGTCCAAAATTTGCTAATATCCATGGAGTATTATCGATGTGCTCATATTCAGTTTCAGTTGACGATATTAGGCGCTTTAAGCACATAAATTATGCATTTATGATTAAAGCTAAAAACATAAATTACTTTTATGTTACATAAAAACTGCCGCAGAAGTAATATTCGAAGTATAACTTTCATATCCATCATAAGATTAATTGAACTTAAAGGAATACCTACATTTGTTCTAATTTATACTGTGCGTTTAATTGTTAATCCCTGCAGATTTCGGTATAGTCAAGTAAATTTCGTAAAAAATTTTTACATACGTTTTTGGCGATATTGAGCCATTTTTTGCAAATCAATGACAGCCAGCAAGATGAATATAATACATGAAAGGATTTTTGTAGCTTGAGAACAATTGATGGTTTTAAAATATGCAGAAATTTGAGTAAAATTAGATGTATGATTAAAAATTGTTAGAGATGAAACGACCATCAATTTAATGCTGATTGGTGGAGTTTGGCCAGCTGACGCATAATGCTAGGGCTTGCATTTTTAAGTTCAACTAAGTTTAGCTAAACCAGCAGCTTAAATCATTACAGTCTTAGGTACTTTTTCACGACCAGGTTGTTTCCTCATTCTCAGTTTTGATAATTTTTTTATCTATACTAGCTACCTATTCTCTCCTAACTTAAATTTCTGAAGCTTCTAATGCGAAAAGATGAAATTAAAAAGCGCATCGGTTAATTAATTATTTGATATGTGCAAATTCCAAAGCATAAAACGTGGTTCTATTAGTAGATGCTTAAGGCGAAATTTATGTTTATTTGGTAGTTAGTTTGACATTACTATAAAATATGTGGATCACGGATCTTTATTCTTCCAAGTAAAATGTATCATCTTTTGTTAAACGTGATAGACATGCAACTGAATGCGCTAAATATCGCCCAACTGAGATCAATAATTGAGTTAAGATAAACGAGCTTTTGAGAACAGTAGAGCAGTATATAAAAAACATAAAAAACTTGGGCCTTCACAGAAGATGTTTTAAGTCACCTTACAGAAAATTAACGAAGATTGTTCATGAAATAATAACTTCATTAATTACTTAGATAGGTACATAATCCGATAAAGGACATTTTTATTCATGTTGAATTATTCAGTAAGGAAAATTCCTGCTTTACCCCCCCCCTTAGACCAAAAGCTGGGTACGCCCATGCATGCATTATTGGTATGCCTGTTAAATAACTTGAAATTAAAGAGTTAGTCACCCTGAAATTACTCCCTTAACAGTTCAAAGATTCATAGAAACTAGAGGAACAATTGATACATGTTAAAAATTTGCATGTGGGCGCCTAATAGAAGCTTAAATAAAATATCAATCAGTCAAGGAAAAATTCAGAGTCGATCACCCCAAAATCATCCCCTCAAGGATTCCAAAATTCGCAGAGACTAGAGGAATAGTTCATACAGGTTAAAAATTTGCATGTTGGGTTCTAATACAAAAATAAACATATCAATTAGACTCGAAAAAACTCAGAGCCGATCATCCCAAAATCACTCCTTCAAATATTTAAAAATTGGCAGAGACTAGAAGAATAGTTGATACAGGATAAACATTTGTAAGTGGACCTCTAATAAGAGCATAAATAACATCTATCGGATACGAAAAAATTCGAAGTCTATCACTCTGAAATTACTATGAAGATTATTTTCTGCTAGAACTTCTGAATTTGCTTATTGGTACACGGACATTAAACGCAAGGTTTGTCAGATTCCATTTAAAAATGTATCTACATCCACCACAGTGATATTTTTACTTCTAAGTGAGCTGAGCCAGTATGAGTATTCTTGGTTGCGGTTAACATACTTTGTTCTCTTGTAATATAAGGTGAATTTATAAGTAAGTTTAAATATTCTACAATTGGTATCAGTACGTTCACCACAATCTACAAATATGGAGTAGCAAAGCACGCTTTTGTTGTTTCATTCGAAACCCTTCATAAACCAATCTTCACTTCAATATCGAGATGGTAATTCGCTTCTCCAGAATAAACGCCTCGACTAGGCATTCTTTGATATGTCAACGTGGACTACAGAACGTCCCATTTTTGTATTAAGCAAACTTTCAATACATTGTCAGGCATATTATTTAAATTAGCAGCGGTAAATGTTTTCGCACATTGTATATGACTTCCAGTAATGAATCATTGTTTGATATTTGTTTGGTTAAGGCAAGTATAATTTCAAGTTCCTTAACAAGCAGGTTTGTGTATTTGTTTGTTTGCTTAAGATTTAGATAAAACGTCGGTAAAATATACTAGAATTGCGTATTATTATTTAGTACTGTCAAGTAACGCGCATATCGCAGTATATCTAGCACATTAGCTTTTGATGACTTATTAAGAATTTATGATGCAGGTTTGGTGGACGCATTGGTTTTACTCCCCTATTCTAAGGTTTTTGATACCATCAGCCACGATTTGCTCTGTATTAAGCTGAAATATTATGATTATTTATCATCCACCGGTCAAGTTAAAATCTTATTTGAGTGGCAGAACTCAAGCTGTCAAATGCAGAAGTGATGCTTCAAGCGAACTCTCAGTCTGGTCGGGCGTGCCACGGGATTCAATCTTAGGACCACGGCTCTTCATGATTTATATAGCTGACATCTTAAAATGGTCTATGCCGATGACAGTTAACTTTACCTGGGTTTTGACAAGGATAATCTTGCATCAGCGAGTAATATTTTAAATCATGAGCTGGAAAACATTCGGCTCATTTCCAGTGAATACAACCTAAAACTTAACACAGACAAATCACAACTGGTGGTTTTTTGTAACAAAAAAACTGTTGATGATGTTAAGAATATTTATCAATAACACCAGATTAAATTTAGTGTACTCTTCTAGAAATCTTGGACAGATCTTTGATAATAAGTTTCGTTTTAAAGAGCATATTACTAAATTGATACAAAAATCATTTTCGAAATTTAAAATCTCAGGTACTTTTTAAGCTTCAATTTAAAAAAGCAGCTTTGAGAACAGCTTATGCTCTCACAATTGAAATGGGTATTATCATTTTTTTGAAAATTACGTAAAATGAATCTTGCAGTGCATATATATATCGTACGCCATGTTAGAAAAAACAAAAAAAAAGCTTGTAGGTACAGAATTTCACGTCTGAAATTCGAATCTTAGGAGTCACTGCCAAAACGCTTCTATCCAAGGTTATTCAACTCGKGACGTCMAGTGTCATGTAAACATTACCGAGGAGCGTGCTGTTTAATGGTGTAGTATCGTTCTAGTATTGGAAAAGCTTTTGTGTGGTGTTTATTGAAAGGACGGTGTAAGAGGTCGCACCAAAAAGTGATTTGTGTAGTTTTACAATCATCTATTATGTATGGAAAACAAAACAAGTGTTGTTCTGTACATGGTCATAAAAGTACTTCAGCCAGTACAGCTAACAAAATATTTTTGTAACCGTTCCTCGAGATTATCAAAGTGTGAAAAAGTTGTTTAAGGCCTCTAAACCTGATATGCAGAAATCGCAAAGTTTGTTTTTCTGTTGTGAAGATCATCTTAATTCTTAATGTAAGTTTTATTATTCTTTTTGAGGTTATAGGTGTTTACCACTCAGTTTCCATTTTATTATAGCTTAAAGAGGATATGGAAAATTATATGCGTTTTAAGTTGACAGAGGGAAATCTTATAATAAAGAAAGGCGTTTGTTTCCCATATATTCGACTGTTAGCCATACCGGAAACGAGTCGCAAGAGCCCCGAAAATAAATGGCAATTTATATTTATTCTGAACTCTAAAATAAATGTCAAGTTTAGGGTACATTTTTGATTCTTACATTTTTATGTTTACAAATAGTAGGTGTCCAACAACCCACTGTGATCAAATTATCAATGCTACGCTAATTTGATAAGAAGTTCACTTATGCTGTTGCTTTCACGTTCCTCATCTCCGCCGCGTTCAACCGCTCGTCGCTGTACACAAATTCCATAACAATGAATATAGCTTCAGAAGTCATAACTTCTTGGCGCATTTTAATTCGCTTGTCACAAAATGAACGCAAACAACAAACTGATAAATTGACGGGCTGAGGCTGACGCTTGACGCGCTGACCCCAGATGTAAACAAGCGTCCATTTACAAGACACCTGACGTCACGGCCAATATGTTCGCGTTTTGGCGGTTCCTTTAAATATTCACATTTTTAATGTTAAATATACACCTTATGATCCATTTTTTCGAATTTATAAGTTATCACAGCTGTTTTGTGGATTAGATGCTACCTATTAATATGCAATTTAATAAAATATAAATACATGGCAAATACCCAATTGCCGTTTTATTTTTTTGCGTCGCAGGGACCATATCTCTCGTAGGGTACAGTCATTTGGTTGGTTGCCTACGGAGTCTCGCTCGAAGTTTCATCGGGGTTATTTTGTACTTATACATTGTCTACTTTCTTCCCCGGTTTCACCGGTTAATCGAAAAACAGGTAATACGCGCTAAAAATCAAGATTCGCGCTACTGCCTCATCGGAATGCCATATTTAGAAGATCATTTACTTAAATGCTGTAAAGTTATACAATTGTTTGCCAGAAGAATTTAACATTCTTAATATTAATAAGTTTAAATTCAAACTTCGGTTATTGCTATTTGATACTTGCTTTACCTATTAGCGTTTATCTCTTGATTCTCTATTTGATTTTTCCATTCAGATTTCTGGTAAGTTGCTGTTGTGGCTGCTGCCCCTATGAGCTTTGAATGTTTTGCTTAATTGGTTAAACTTGACGGAAGGCCTGTTGGTCAGCATTTATTGCGTTGCCGTGCACTTAAGAACAGTTATTGATATAAAATTAATTTAGGTTAAGTACTAGAGAATAGAAAATACTACTGTGTTCAGAACTTCCGTTTTTCTTTTAATTTTGTTAATTAAAAAATGTTATTTTTTTCGTATCTGATTGATATGATATTKATGCTTCTATTAGATGTCCACATGCAAAGTTTCCTCTAGTCTGTGCGAATTTTTGAATTTCAGGGTAACCAAGTCTTTAATTTCTCGCCACGAGAAAGTTTTAATTTTTAAGGGATGAATTAAGTTTTGGAGAAGGTTGGATGACAGATACTTGTATTTTTGTGATGGGAGATATGATTTAACAGTTTGCCTTCCAATATTTACACATAATAGTAAATGTGCGTGTGTTTACCGTTTATGTTTGATGATTTGTTTAATTCGCTGTAAACATTCGTTTCTCGAATCTGAATCTGAAGCTGTCTTCAGCCATATGTAGAAGTGATAATTTGAGCTTGAGTTTTAAACACTACATCAGAATTGTTAAAAAATATAAATAGCAGCTATGTTATGCGCTTAGGAATTTGGCAAAATCGTAAATTTTCATTTTAAACAGATGTTTATAACAACAAATAGATTACTAACTAAGCTTGCACCGGCTATGTTTTATATACAGATATACAAAGATGTTTGGCAAATAATAAAGGATACTCTAGTAATAATATTCAAACTGTTTACACGTGTTTACTCAATTTTGTAATTTGTCAATAAAACTGTGTGGTTTTGACTTTATAGTTAATTTTTGTACATGTTTAACTATGAAATTTAGTGAGAAACTTACTTCTCGTTTTCTTTTTCGAATAAATAACATTTTCACTAGATAAGTAACATTGAGTTCTCCGGCAAATTGGAAACAAAACACTGAAAAAGTACATACATATCTATTTAAGAATATAACTTTAAAAGACGCCTAATATGTCACATATTGTACTTTTCATATCCGTCCCAGAAATACGTTATGGTCGCTATCAAACCAAATACCTGTAAAAGAAGATTATTTGTGAATATCTTGAAAGGAGAACGACTCATCATAGTGCATGCTAGATGGAAAAAACAGAAAAATTTGAATGCTATTCTTCCCCAATAAATGTGACGAATCGATAGGGTGCGGACAGCATTTGCCAAATTAGACAATAATCAAATTCTAATAGCCACAGCATGATGTATATTTCTCAATTTTGGAAGCTAAATTATAATTTTAAGTACTTGGTTTAAGTTCAAGCTGGAATTTTTTCTAGTGTTGTTAATAAACAAGACTATCAAAAATTTAGAATCTTTTAATACTACAATAAACGATTGGAGATTTTTATTCCCCAAACAAATATGAAACATTATCCTTGCGAACTGGATATAGCAGTGCGAGCCATAAAAAACAACAATTTGGCTTAGGATAAAGTTCAAAAGGTCTGTGTACGTAAATTTTATCTGTACATCTGTGTTTGTTTCTAATGACTGAATATTTAGCGAATCTTAGTAAAAGACGTGGCATAGTGAAGAGTCGCCTTACACGTTTCGACAGCCATGTCACTATTGATTCGACTCCGGTGACTCGAAGCATTTACAAAACGATGTAAAATTTAACACTTCCTTGAAAACAAATCACGACCTTTCACCTTAGTTAAGCGCGTACTGACTGTTAACAGATTTGCCTATTACCAGTTGAAAACGATGCCGAAAATTAATTTGTATCATTACATTTATTTAGAAGTCTATGTTTTTCAAGGCGGGGCCACGAGTCTTTTAATTCTGCAATGAACCATTGAAGATTTTCTTAGGTTTTAATCCCTAAACAAATATGAAACACTTGGGCATGCTTTGAACTAAGTATAAGTTGTACAGTGATAATATAAAGGGAAAAGCTGTTACTTACTCCAGCTGTTACATAGTTTGAAACCATAGTGGCGATAACCAGTCCAGATACAACCAGATAGAAAACACCCCAGACGTAAGCAAAATTCAGTTCCACTTGTGTTAACTTTTTAGTAGGTTTTCCTGTCACGTAAACCAGTATAAAGATACAGCTGGCTATTATGGAACCAATTGCTGCCACTATAAAGGCAGTTCCTCTGGATGACCTTCCTGATAATATCATTATTATTAAGCCTATCAAACTGGCAACCTTAAAAAATCGTCATTAACAAAATTTTGGTGGAACTTAGTAGTGTATTACCTACTAGTTGTATTATCTTCTGGATTCCATCCAATGATTTTAGGTAATCGGTACCGAGCGTCTGAAAATAAGAAGAATTCTTACAAACGTTTGTCAACGTCTATGTTCTGCTGTTAAGTGGTTACGGGAAGGGATCTTGATGTGTTGACTAAACGTGCTTAAAAGTGGACAATATACTACCTGGATATTGATAATAATAGTTGGCCCGAACACTCTCCAGTAAACAAAATTTAACTTGGTTGCTATGGTAAAAACTATGAGGTTTTATAAATAAGCTGTTTAGAGTTTGGCGTCCAAAGTTCAACTGTGGCAAACTGTCAATTTTTTCAGAAGGGCGTGTCTGAGAAAAATCTAAATTTTGATAAAAACGAGTTTCGGTCATTTGTGCCCATGGATGTTTTATTTTCAAAACCGTAATTTAAGTTATATTCATCTAAGGAACCGTATTTGTAGAACACACAAATAATATATTAGAAAATTTTTTAAATTGAAAGGAAAAAATAGGCGTACTGATACGACTACAGTAAGCACAAATAGTGGTAATGATATTAATAGTATTTCAATACAGGACATAACGTTACATTTACAATAGCTTCTTATTCTTTCGATACGATACTCCTGAGAAAAGAAGATGGACTTGTTTTCGAATAACTGACCTTACTAAAACATCTGAGATAATGCCGTGTGACGCTTCGAATGAATAACAACAGGCCAACCTTTTGTTTTTCACTGTTTAATATGTAAATTTTCCAAGCATTGACAAGAGCAGTATTAACCATATGGGTAAAGATTGTCCACCACCATTTTTTGCCCTGGATAGCGATTCCATAGTTGTTGACGCAACTATCAAGAAGGTCTTCTCCCATGGACGAGTTATATTTACGAAACAGATGCGGCTGAGGTACATAAACTTTCTATTTTTTCGCCGACGGTTGACTTTTGATTATGGTTCGATTGTGTCGAAGATGATTATCCTTCCATTTTACAAACAGTAGAGAATTAGTTTTGTCGACCATATAGCGTTTCTCTCTCTTTTGATTGTTGTTCTTTAATTTTTCCAGTTGCTCTGAATTCTTTTTCGATAAACCGTGGCTTGTAAAATAGTTGTCGAAAAATACAGAATAATCTGATGGTTGAGCAATACATTCCAAATGTTTTAATACAACTTTAGATCCAAGAGGTAATGTGAACTTTTTTGGCTCTCAGTTGGAATGCTGGACGGTTTAACACGACAACAATCGTCAAAATTACTACATTATCAGGTCGAACTGCAAACCGACCATTCTTTGTAACCAAAGCGCAAAACTTCCTCACTCTGGGAAGTTTCTATTGAACATAGTGTCATCAGAGGGCTTGCTTTATAAAGTTTATCGTTTTCATGTAAATTCGAATTGTGGGCAGAATGCAGATGGTTTTATATTTCATAAAAACGATTTCGGGACATAGCTTGCGATACACACGGTACTGCTACATCTTCATCCAAGCGCCAGAACAAACGTTCTCACGGTAGCTTGTGATCAAACATCAGAATACCTAAGAAGACCTTGATTACAACTTCAATTGCAGAAAAATATGTGATCATTTCTTTGGGCTGGATATAACATTGATTGTTCTAAAATATGCTCAATAATTTTCTTATTGAAGAGCCTCTCAAACGTTTCTACAGGAGTCTCATTACGTATGCATTCTTTTAGATCATTGACACGACCATTATACCCATCGGTTTCCCTTATTTTTAGGTTGATATATTTACTTCATATTGTTTGAGCCTCTTGGTCTGTTTTCATCTTTTTTGTGTATTTGAGGTTTAGACAATGGGATATCATCGTGATCAGTGTAATAATGGACCTCCAAGTACATTAGTTGGAAAATGTGCTACACCACATTTATTCTTGTTCGATTGGAGTGTCCACAACTGGAGGAATCAGAACAATATCTGCATGTTGGTGACTGGAACCTGCAATGTCATTAAGAGCCATAGAAAGATCTAGGGCTTATAGGTAAATGGTCATCAGCATCCATCGCAACAATCCACCTGCAACACAACAAATCGACATAATTCTTTTATTACCTTTGTACCCAGTGTACTTATATAATACGACATAGCAAGCTATGGTTCAAGTAAATAAAATAAAATATAGTACTTTCATATTTACGAAAACGTTGAATACATACCTTATAATGTTTATATGATGACAGGACACTAAATAATAATATTTTTCTAACAGAAATATCAGCACAACTAACATCAAAACATGTGCGACTTCACTAACATAATTAATACCTGACCTGGGAATTAACAACAGCGCCCATTGTTGTCCTATGTATTGCTGATGAAGCCTACCAAATTTATAAACCGTACCTAAATAAGTACAAGGAATTTTTGAAAAAGTTACCAGGCAAAAAAATTGCCTATATGTGATGGAAACTTTAGATGATCAGTCAACTATTATAGGTGCGAAATTTAGAAGAGTAAGATCAAATGTCAAAGATGTTTTATCCATGATACGATTTTACAAGATCTACGAATTGGATACACACAAATAGCAGACTTTTCACACTTCCTATGAACGTGTATTTCATATTGATCGCCATGATTTGGGAATGAGAAGAATAAGTAACAAAATAATCAATTAATTGTAAAAGAAAAAGCATAAAAAAACACTAGCTCAGTACTCACAAACAACAGAACAACGAAAGAGGCCCCGGACGTCCAAGCATGACACACAAAGAAGTCCAATAACTATCAATATCCAATAATTGTACACTTTACTGTAACTTTCAGTAGCTTCAGTTTGTTATTGATAGAGCAAGAAATACATGGTCACAGCTCATCAACGAGAATAATTAATCAATACGCAATGACCTCTATAATTGCTAGTATGGAATCTGCTTAAGGTATGGAATTACCTACCGATTGATTGGCCGCCGTTATGAAGTCTGTTAGAAAAGTAAACCTGTCAATTGCATCAGTAGTTACCGTCACATTTTCTTGTACCTGACCGCAAATTCGTAGAAAAACAGCGTGTGATGTTTCCTTTCCGCGATGTATTTCACTAATGACATAAATAGGTGTCACATTTCCCGGCTGTCGCATGCAACCTTTAAATTTATTATAACTATTACCATATCCGCTCGTCCGGACACGTACTATGTGCACGTTTAACAAGCACAAACGTTTGGTCCTCGCCCGTAATGCAATAATAATCCAGAACAGTGTATAGTGCTATGAAATAGCCATGAGGCGAATTAGATTACAAAGAACTTTGAAAAAGCTGCGCGAAAGATTCTCGGTGGATAGCTATTCGGTCTATCTGTTTCGCATAACTTACAGCAATTTGTGAAAGTGCGCTGATATAAAAAGGGAACGTTTTGTGAGGTAAGTTACATTAGTTACATTAGGGTACTTTTACTTCTATAGATACATACGGTAGGTAATAGTTATGTGGCAGGTCTAACATCAAATTTAATGTGGTCGTTTAGAATTAATATTGAGTAGATCTATCAATTTCACACTGCAAACCCTACATATATAGGTAATATCACAGTAAGATCCATGTCCCACTGTCCTACTGGGGATGCTTAATAATTAAACGAATTCGCGGATGCTAATAACTGCGGCTAATCTAATTCAGTTTACATAAACTATTAATAAACATACGTAATATTTTAGTGGATTAACAGGCAAATATATGAACTATGTAACGGTGTTGAACGCCATCCGGCGCATTTGCTGCTGAATCGCTCATTGCTCAGTATTTTCAAGCTTCAAAGTCAAATAGCGTTCAGCACCGTTTCATAGTAAACTTTACCAGAAATGCAGAGCAACAAATTTTGCTTATATATCAATTGATTAATCGGTCTTGTGGAAAGGTTACACCAAATGATGTCTCCTTAGTCGTGAAGACCAATAAAGTCAATTTATTATTTATTTTTTTGTTCATTTTATGACTTTCAACGCTGCTGAGGATGCCGATACTTCAACTGTAACCAGCTCCATTGATATTGATCAGCACTCTTGTTTAAAATTTTCATACTGGTATATACGTTACGGTTAATGTTCTTAATACTTAGTTAGCCTATAAACTAACTGGATATTATATTTGTAGAACCTAGCAGAATGTCCGGTTGTTTTAATGAAAAATCATCTTTCCATTAAAATAGCTGCGAGCTTGGATTCGTTTGTATACTATGCAGTTACACAGAGTTACAGACTGTGCAAGATTTGTCGATAAAGTACAAACTATAAGAAAATTACACAAATTAACCCCGCGTTTTTGTCTAGTTGGATGAAGTGTAAAATTAATATTGCTAATAGTACAAGGTCAGGGGTAGTACATAATAACCAATAAGTCAGTTAGAATTTAACTAACCAATTTGCTGGTTAATTTATTACAAATGTAAAGGTATGTTTTATGGCGTGTTGTAATTGTTTACTGTCGAGTTTTGTTAAATTTATTAACGAACAGGTATCAGGTTATTAAAAATGAATCAACGGCAACAATTGTTTAAAAACCTTTTTCGGAAGTTTACGAACAAAAGTCACAGAATGCAAAGTCAATAAGTGATCTTGGACAATTTGTAAACTGGATAGTAAAAAAAACTAACCAAGGCTTGTAGTTTATTATGATTTTCAATCAAAATAACCAAATGTTTGGATAGTGTATATAATATCGAGTTAGTTTACAGACTAATCAAGACAGGTCTTTAACCCTAACATATACATGCAATAACTTCCATACGACTACACCGTGTTTCTTTTTTGGCACAGGAGAACTGAAGCAGCATAAGAAATTGGAGATAGACAACAATTTGCGAAAAGCCGCAGAGGTATTCTGCAAAGCCGATACTACTGCTAACTTGATGACGAGACAGAATTAAATTCTGATGATCAAATAAAGCCACTGAACCAACAAGGGATCCATCCATTAGCAAAATACTAAACTCAAAAAAACTCATTGTAAACAGTTATCATCTTTAGTCGAATTCATCTGACTGTTGAATTTTGTACTCATCTACTTCTACTATTTTTAAAATTTAGTTTGTATTTATCAAATGGCACTATCCTACGAAAATCATAAGTGCCTGCTCGACAGCATTGAAGGTGCAAGGGCGGAAAAGGTATTTTCGATACTAATGGTTGCTATATAAATTATGATGACATTAACACATAAGAAAGAAGAGACATCGATAATGAATTAAATGGGGAAGAAACAGAATTCAACTGAAGACAATACTATGTATTAATAACTTCCCAGCCAACACAGTTACATATAGTTTATGTAACTATTACATAACACCACTTACTTAAACCATGTTTGATATGTAACATGTATGGTACATATGCATCACATGTACTAAAAAAACGCCTGCTCAAACTTGTGTCATCTGCAATATCTTTGTTACATAAAAAGGCTACATAGCAACCACGTATTTTTTATATGTTGTAGCGATGTAGCTGCTCTGTTTATGGTACAGATGTGATACAAATACGCTACATATATTTTATATCATTAATACATAATTTCACTACGTTTGATATGTTATATGTATGTAAGGAACATTTATAGTTCATGTACTTGAAAATACCGGCTCAAATAGGTGTGATCTGTAATATATCTGTTACATAAAAAAGCTACAAAACAGACATGTACCTTTTATATGTTGCAAAGTACATACAGTTTCGTTTACTTTATGTGATTTATATCCGCTCCAGATGTGTTGTACATGCATCGTTTTGATAACGTCCGGATGTTCTCTAAATGAAAAAGTCCTTTCACTGAAATAAAATTTATTCGAGATGATTACATATTAAAAAAATATATCTTCAGAAATGTTTTTGCCCCTTTCCTTATCCTTTGATATTCAGTCTCTAAAAAACACAAGACCATAAGTTCAACAGATGTACAACACAGCAGCAATTCAGGAGAATATGCATAATCTCTTATGGGCATGTGGGATATCGATACAAAGGTAACCTTCTATAATTTTTCTCTTCCGCGACACACCTCTGACGAAAACATCTTTGAAAGGATTTGAACCAAAGGTATTGTTTTAAATTGCAACAACATTATTAAGAAGTTCCTTTTCTTATCTGCAGCTTCGGAAGTTAATGTTTTGAAAAAGATATAGAATAAAACAGGTCCCCTGTCGTCAGCTTCAGCAGACGTATCAACGTTTTAGATATGTCAATTTTTTCATAGTAGGAACAACCTTAGAATCGTAGGTTCGTTTAAAATCAACAAAAGCAACGTGTAGTATATTATATTTGTGACATGTTGTTTGTGATACTCTCCTACTTCGATTGCTACATATAACTGTACATTGTGTTGTGATATACTGTGTTCTTGAGAAATCGCCAAGAGGGTGTCCTTCTGGAACATATTGTTTAAATTTACCTTTCAGGATCAAATCTACAACTAAATTAAGAACGGGTGTACCTTATCTGCTTATACTAAAAGCTGTTCTATTTTAAATAATTCAGATCAGAGGCTAGAATTTATTGTTTTAAATACCAAAAATATAGGTCTTGACACCTAGACATAGCAGCAGTCATTGCATCCATCCACTTACACCTCATCCGTCTTCTTTTTCAGCACAATGGCCGAAGCGATGAACGTCGGCCTACTGGCAGGGGCGGACTCAGGCGAAAAAGTTGTCGTTGGGCTCGGTGTAGCTGAAGTTGGTGCATCCATGCAGCGTTTTGGTTGGCCGGACTATGTAGTGTTCGTCATAATGCTGCTGCTTTGCGTAGTAGTCGGATTCTACTTCGGCTTCGTACATTCCGCTACATCTGCACTAGACTACTTAATGGGTGGAGGGAACATGAAGACGTTTCCGGTTGCCATGTCACTTATAGCGAGGTATCTGCAAGATAAAAAACAATAAAGTAATTATGTCTAATGATGGAAGTTTAGAGAATCAATAAAAGAATGCCGCTAAAGTATTTAATAATGAAAATATTTTGGTTTTTCTTTTAAGTTTTGGGAAGTCGTCTAAGGCAATTTTGTTCTAGCGATAAAGGTAACTCGCTCGTTTGAGGTTTACTCTATCATCTGTTCGAAAGACAAATTCATTTAACTCTGGCATACTTTAAAATTTACAAGGCCAAGGTTAGGTTAAATCTGCTAGTTTAGAAAGAAAACGATTGCTGCTCATCATTAGTAGCTTAGAATTTTCAAACAAACACTTTTTAACAACCGTGAAAAATATTGTTACAACTACGGGCTCGAAGACTGCGGATTTCTGACTTTTATTTATGACACTTTTCCCAAATACACTAAGTCTAAACACAACTAGCTCAAAGTACTACTATTTTAACACTAGTAATTTACTAAACCACTATACTGCACACATTAGTACTAAAATCAACTACTTCGCTAAGCCTTGCAACACCTTCCAGACGTTATCGAAACTTCGCGAAGGTTCCATTGATAGAATTCTCTGGAGAGTCTCGACATTTTGTCTGTCGCTAGGATTACTATTTGCAGTGTCCTACTACACCGCATCTATATGCCTGCAACTCCGGTCCACGGATGGAGCTGATTCCGCAACACCACTAAAGTCACTAGATAGATAAAGTACCGGAATTGTCCGCCATTTTAGTGCAAAATAGCAGCGGTAAATTTAAATGTTTATGTAGAAGACCAAAACTATTTGGTTTCTATGGTTTTGAATTCATCCGCCATTTTAGTGCAAAAATAAGGACAATGAATTGCGGTACTTTGTCTATCTAGTGACTAAACACCAGCCCATCCTTAGAACTAATCGTTCCGACCAGTTCCCTTCCATGGGATCTCCGTTGTACCCGCTTAAACAACTCAAATGTACCACCTTCATCCTTGATCTTGGGCTGCGCTGGATTCTGTAGACTACGTCGTTAATCCTTCCACTTCCTTCCACCTAAATATAGGATCAATATCACTATCTCCTTGTCTTTCCATTTCTTCTTGTCCTTTCTTTATTTCGTTCTGATCGACATGTTTTCATTTCTTCTTTAGTCGTTCTAAGTTCAGTGTTCATTTCTGTTCTGTCTTGGCATGAGCAGCATTACCTGTTTTAATTGCGCATCCAAGTTGGTAAACTGACTTCAAAAATACGAGGGTGAATGCTTTCAGCGTCCATAATATAAGATAATATTTTCTCGGAAAGATCGCTGTCTCTTGAAAACACTGACAAAAAGTTATTAGTCTGACGTTTCGATTACACCTGTAATCTTTGTCAAGGACGAAGAACCTGACACAAGTTCAAACAAAATTTTGAAAATAAATAAACAAATCACCAAAGAAGCGAGACGTCATAGAAACAACGTGCCAACCTGATAAAAAAGAACCTAAGGACGAAAAAGGAACTACCTACCTACTAGGTATGCACAAACTACTTGGTAAAAGATAACTACAAAATAGCCTTCATAATTTCCACAATCCCTATTAAAATTATTAGTATTCTTACAAATTTCAATAGCTTCTTTTATTAGACGTTTGTGATAATATTTTTCTCTATGTAAAATTTTTGTTTTATCAAAGTCAATCATGTGTTTAGTCAAATATGAGTGTTCAGTGTACGGAAGATTTATCTATCTGTTGCAGCCTAGTAGCACGTATGTGTTCTTTCAATTCAAACGCGTACCTACTTTTCTTTTAGTTTGACCTATGTAACACTTGCCGCAAGAACAAGTAATTTTGTAAACACCTTCACTCTATTAATGTACTTTATCTTTAGTAGAACTTAAAATTTTATCTAAATTATTATATTTAGTATCAACAACTAAAATATCGTGTTTTCTAAGCATCCTCTTTAATTTTTCCGAAAGGCCTTGAACATAAGGCAAACTCAACTTCAATTTACTTTGTCCTGGCTGAGAATTTACTTGATTTAAATGAGCACTTTTATTTAAAAATGACCAAATATTCCTCTTGCTATAACCATTTCTAACTAGCGCTAATTTAAGATGATATATTTCTTTTTGTACAGAACTTTCGTCTGAGATCCTTTGTGCTCTAACAAATAACGTCCTTATAAGACTATTATTTTGAGATGGAGGGTGGTGAGATCTGGCATATAAATATCTGTCTGTGTGTGTTGGTTTTCTGTAAACCTTGTGTCCTAACTGTCCAGTGTTTGTTCTGTAAATTTTGACATCCAAGAAAGGTAAACTACCATTGCTTTCTAATTCCATAGTAAATTTTATGTCAGGATTTTGTCTGTTCAAATGATTTAGAAACCTACCCAACTCTTCTATATCATGGGGCCAAATAACAAAAGTCTCATCTACGTACCTATACCTACATTTTGGTTTGAACTGAAAACTGTTCAAAATTTTCCATAAACTAATTGACTACTACAGGACTTAGAGGTGAACCCATTGCACAACCTGTAATAAAAAGATCGCTGTCTCTCGAAAATACTGACAAAAGGTTATAGGCTGACGTTTCGATTACACCTTATCAGGTTGACATGTTGTTTCTATGACGTCTCGCTTTCTTGGTGATTTGTTTATTTACTTCCAAAATTTTGCTTGAACTTGTGTCAGGCAAATTTTGAGGCTCTTCGTCTTTGACAAAGATTACAGGTGTAATCGAAACGTCAGACTAATAACTTTTTGTCAGTGTTTTCAAGAGACAGCGATCTTTCCGAGAAAATATTATCTTGACTTCAAAAATGTTTATGGAACGACAAACAAATTATTTTGAGATATTTCACTAAGTGAATATATAAGTATACTTATCACTAAACTGCCTGAGAAGCTAAAAGTGAAGCAAATTTAATACAGTTCTCTACAAGTTACATTCGCCCATAATTTGCATACATCTAATCTAAGTACAATCTCCGCTTCAATAAGAACAGTAGTATTGTTGATTACATTTTATTATAGGAAGCAGATAACCAAAGAAAGATTTGGATAAGTTATTGCCGTTGTTGAAAACGATACTTCCATGCAAGACACGCAAAGGTCATTAAAGGTAGAACAATAGTTGGAGGACATTTTTAAATCGACTTACTTTTTAAGGCGACATTGTGACGCAATCGCGGTGTCAGCTTTAGTCTCTAACTTTGTTATTAGTACACATAAAGGGCGATTCTTCACCTTAGCACCCAGTTAATTTTCAACCCGTCTTTATGAGCAACATGATAACTATACACTAAGTACAGGAAACTGTAACATCTAAAATGCACAAGGAATAAACAAAGCGTGTGCCAATGGTTGTTTAATCACCCCTATCTCACGTAGTTCATGTTTTAAAATGACAAAAATTGAATATCTGCACTATTTGAAACATAACTGTGTCATTCTTACACACAGATGTAATAACGGACCGTTATGAGAGTTGTGAGGTGCTCTAGATGTATTTGGAAACTTTTAATGCAGACACGAGCTTAGAAAGATTTATTAAAGATAAAGGAGATAAGAAAATCAATTTAAGCAGCATCCGACTAGTATAGTAATGCAACTCTCTTACCGTTATTACAACCCTGCATTTTCCTTTCATTTACAGGCACAATTGGAACGGCATGCGACCCTTCATAAATCAAACCCTCTCTTTGTGATTTTGCGAATTTCCAGTGCCGTTTTTTGTTTGTGTAGTGTATATTATTCTAAGTAGTTTTTAATCATTCGGCTAATAAGAGTTTTTACATCGATAGATTTTATTTACGTCTCAAAATGAATTGTACGTAGTTTTAGATGAGTAGCAACATTATTTTGCACAAGCAAAGTATATCTAGGTAGAATGAAATTTGTAATCTAACTAGACAACATGCACTTCTGAGCATTTTTTAATATGCAAAGAAAAATCCCGCATTACTAAATATTTTTATTTTGATTTTTAACATTCCTGTAATATTTATATTCTGGGAATATGTTGAATGCTGTGCTAGCCGAAAATTATAAACAATACATATTAATATTTTTACAATCTTTTAACTATTGGAAACATGCGGTTAACGGTTAACATAACTAAATATGTAAATAAAAGACAAGTATTTTTAAAGAAAATAATAGGAATATATATTTTTATTATCTAAAGCTCTAAATACAAAAAAAATATTCCATGCATCTATTATATTTTTACAAAAAAGTCTAACAGGTTTACACCGACATAACTTAAATATATTAATTATTATCATCATCACTACTGTCAAATTCTGAATCACTGCTAGCATCATCATTAACATGTATTATAAAATTTTGAAAATTTTGGGGATACATAGCTATTTTAAATTTCAATGACATGCTTAATACAGCTTTTCCACAGTTCTTTCGTTATACTACTTACCTCTCTACGCACTAAATCTACAACTCCCGAACTTAAACGCGGACATGTATTGTTTCTTCGTATCCCTTTTTTAAGCGTACTCCGCACTAATTCAATTGGGATTAGGACGCAATAATACGGTGGCAAACGCATAACTATATGTCCATGTCGTTTCGCTAGTTCATCAACTCGATATTGTTTAGGTATGTTGAGATTTCTTATTATTGTCAACAGATCCTTTTTGGTAACTTTTCCATCCGGAATTGTAATTTTATTCTTTTTCATGTAATCGATTATTTCTATTTGTAGCTGATGTTCGCGCCTTGTTCATTAATTTTGAATGATAACTCGCGTTATCCATGACTATAACAGATCCTGGTGGTAGCCCTGGCAGTAACTGCGGCTGAAACCAAGTTTCAAAAAGTGCAGAGTCCATGTCGCAATGGCAGTCAGCAGAACAATTTTGGATCTGTTTCGCTGACAGTAATAAGCCATTTTACACCCATCCACCACTTCCACCCGCATGAAGAATTATAATTCTTTTTCCTCTCAAAGGTGGTGCTTGCAGAACGCAGTTACTTGTCCCATCTGTCAGACCTTTTTTTATCAAGTCGTGGGTGTCGTACCACGTTTCATCCAAATATACGATATTACGATTTTCTTGGCGGCACCTTCTGATTTCGTTTATATAATCCCATCTCATTCTTTTTAGTCGGGTTGATCCCATTATGGACAAACGTTGGTTTAATGTACTATAATTAAAACCGATGCTCCCCAAGTATTTTCTGAACCACTCTTCGCAATAACTTATGTCATATCCTAATTCTAAAAGTTTTAATTTCAGACTTGCCGTAGTTGGAACTTTATTTTCCATATACATTTGGTAAATCACTTTTTTAATTTCTATCCTAAGCTCTTTTGATATATTTAGAAATTKCTCCGAATTGCGTGATTTTCTTGAATTGCCTTTATTTTCAATAATATCTCTCACAGTCGTGTAGGGGACACCAACCATTTCACTTGTCACTTTTAACGGAGCACTGCACTCTTTTTTTTAATCAAAAAATTGTATACATTTTTTATGATTTCTTTGGCATCTTGGGTAAGGTAACGACGATTCCTCTTGTTTTCTTCAATTTGCACTTCCATGTCAGCGTCAGCAACTTCATTCTGAGCGGTACTTGGAGCAGCTTTTTTCCAAGGACGGAATATTTTTCGCTTCTATTGTCTCGCGCGCAGAAATACTAAGAGTGAATGCTAGTTTTGGTTTGACCGGTAGTCAATTTTAAACGATCCGACCCTGCTTAACCATCTTTCGAAAATCGGACCTAAATTTATGGTAATCCGGTTATTTGCGGTAACTTGTGAGGGGCCGCCTGCTGTTTGAGATGAAAGATAAATTTTATTGCAGGGTTGTAATAACGGTGATAGTTTGCATTACTATACAATCCACAACAATAATAAAACGATTTGTAATGTTGCGAGTGTCTGTTTTATTTTTTCAATAGCACTAACAAGATGTTTTCTTTCTACAAACTACAGCTACATCAGTGGAATTTCATTACTGGGAATACCTACAGAAATCTACGTCTACGGCATTCAGTACATTTATATCATCGGTGGAGTCGTGATAGCAGGTCTAATAGTAGACAGAGTATACCTCCCTGTATTTCATAAACTCAAATTAACGTCCACGTACGAGGTAAATAACAAACACTCCCTTCTTTAATGTACTCTAGTGATGCTTTCAGTATCTGGAGAAACGTTTCGATAAGAGAATTAGAACCTTTGGATCTGTGCTGTTCACAATTGGAATTGTAAGGTTTATAGGAACTAGTAAGTAAGTTCTAGAAGATTAAAAGTAAGTTATTTTAGATCATTTGGCTTCCGGTTGTCATATACGTCCCTGCTTTGGCATTTAACCAAAGTAAGTACATATAAATAAGGAATGGACTGTTGGAAGTACGTTGGAAGCGTGGTGATCACTTGATGAATGTAATAATTGTGTTATCTTTTAATCAGAATGATTTGTTACACACCTGACGACTACTTATATTTCGTGTTGTTTATAGTAACTGGAGTTAACGTCCACTTAATCACACCAGCGGTCTGTATCATCTGTATATTTTACACGTCAATGGTAAGCCAACATTAATAATTAGGGCTAGATTTTACCAAAAAATTAGCAATTGGAAATGGGTGCATATTTCTTTGGTGCATATGAAAAACTTTTATATCTTTTTCACCATTTCGTTCCTAAATTATCTGCGTCTCATTCCTTTATTGCTTTTAAGGTAACATTTAAATCGCCAAATTTGACATCAAAGATAAATCTTGATCTTTAATTTTTTGGGTCAGCCTTCAGTTTCCAAAATATGCACCTATTGCTGATTATCTATCCCATTTTCTACAAAAGGCAGTGTTCATCCTTTGCTAACTATTATCGAAGATAAATGATTACATTACTGGGGAACCCTTTGAGTCTGCCTGCATGACTTGGAATTATTGATCAATTTCTATGATAACTTGTTTTCGAGAAAATATGACTAACTTTTATGTTTCGTCGGTTTATAGAAACCTCCATGAGCGTACCGAAGGCCCCCCCCCCCCATGAACCTGGGTTGCCAACTCTGGGCCCTTCCAATTTCCCATACCTTTAGCTGGTTAATTACGTGTGTACACCTAAAAATTGTCTTATTTACAGAATTGTAAATACAGTAAAATTTATAGGCAACTGTATTTCACAATTTTCATCCAAAACTCATATTTGACCCTTGAAATGACCTTCTGTAATAAGTCATTGTCAAATGGTTTCCAAGCTTAATTGATGCCATGTGCGTTTTGAAGCTGTAACTGCAATATTCTTGTTGTTACAAATCGTTGCCTTAGGGCAGATATAACTTTAAAAGACTATCTTGGTCAGGATGAGTCATAACACGATTTCTGCTTAGTTCTTTTCTATATTTTCCTGTAAAGATTGTTCAACTAACTACTGTTATATGGAATCACATCAAAATTTGTCATATATTCGGTGATAACTCTAACTTTTGTACCAAATTTCTAAATTCACATTGCATTTTAACAATTAATACAAAAAAAACTAAAAATCCATCCGAACACACGTTTATGAAAATCAGTTTATTTAATATAAGATTTAGGAATCCAGTAAAAGCATTATCAGCACGAATTAAAAACCGGTGTGTTGTTAAAATGTAATTAAATATATTTCAGTTTATTTAAATGAAGCTTAATTTGGTTAAAATATTAAGTGGTTGGTTAATATTTGAAAGCAATGCACTGGCGATCTAAGAAGGTTGACTTGACGCATAATGCTGAGGCATTTGTCATTCTGAGTTTTAATAATGTTAGTTATCCATCGAGTCTCTTTCCCTGGGGAGTAAAAATTACTACAATTGTATCTTTTGCACCTATTCATATGAACTCCCAGCTTAAAATTCTAAAGCTTTTGGTGTGAGAAGTTGAAACTGTACTAAAAGCGCATCGGTTATTGCATTAGTCTTTGATACGTGTTAATTCTGAATCAGAAATCGTGCTCCTTTTAGTAGAACTTTTAAGGTGAAATTTATGTTCCTTTGGTACTTCGTATGATATCATTATACATTATGTGGATCACGGACCTTTATTCTCCCAAATAAAATGTACCAACTCATTTTTTGTTAAACGCGAGAGCGATGCAACTGAATGCACCTCACCTAACTGAGTTCATCAATAACGGAATTAGTATTAAAAGGACTTTGTATGATCAGTGTACATAGAAAACATAAATAATTTTGGTCTTTATTTCACAGAAGATGTTTTAAGTCGCCTTGCAGAAAATCCACGAAGATTATTCATGGAGTAAACACTTCGTTAATTACTTGAGTACCTATATCTTATAAACATTTATTATTTCTATTTATGTTGAACGTCTAAAGGACGTTCCCGCTTTKCCCCCCCTAGACCCAAAGCTGGGTATGCCCATGGAAACCTCTACTTATTTTCATAGCTTTATGGTTATGTTTCTTTTTAAACAGTCTTTTTTACAAAATTTCTACCGTGAACTTGCCTAATACCTGTAACTTATTTAAAGTATTATGCCTTTTTTAGTCATTTATTTATCAGTGTCCAATCCTCATTTTAAGAATTTGCTTTCCTTAAGAAATAGTACAGCTTTTCGCAGCTGATTTTTAATTGTGTAACATCAATCAATATTAGAGCGCCTATATAAAATTCATTAGCAAATGAAATTTGGTTTACTCATTTCTCCTTTTTTTGGACAATTGCACAGAAAATTTATTAGGTAAGTGCTGGCCGTTGGTGGCCAATTCAAGATATAAAAGATATAATGTACAGTCGGTTGCAAAGTTGATAGAAAATCTACAAATAAACATTGAGTTAAAACATTTTATAGACTCAATATATATTGCTCAGTTTAGGTATGTCTAACATCTCAAATAATACTACAAATAGCTTACTAAGGAATATTTAAATCTTACTGATTGTTTCATTGGTTTTGTAACTGACTGTACTTTTAATGAGGCGTTGTAAAAGCAAAATCACGTAACGTCCTTATCGAAGTATCGTTTGTCCGGATGTTGTAGCTCTAATTCAAGTTCTACTTCTGTTTAGATATTACAGGAAAAAATTGTGTTTACATCTTTATATTACTGAAAATGGAAATTGTATAATTAGTGTTGTTTTAGATCAACATCAAAATTAAAATTGTAATTACTTTATTTCCGTTTAAATGTTCAAAGCACACTTTAAGATGTATTAAAGAAACAATAAATTGGCAAAAGATAAATTGATGACCATAAAGTACATAAAAGACTTAGTCATATTGCTCGAAAACAAATGCAGATAAAATATTATACACTATATTTATAGGTACTTCCTAAATTGTTTGAGATGTATCTTATCTCTAACCATAAACGATCTCCCAGTTCATCCAATATAAACTACATTGCGATCATTAGAATGTGTTATTAGACTGCATACACCACAATGATTTAAAAGAGCAATTTTATCTTTGTTGTGAACTGACATATGCTGCCTATGGCAGAAGAAAAGGTGTAGGTAAATTCTGCAAGACAAGAACAAAAAGCTAACTGTGTCTAATTAATAAAAAAACTTTAAATTTTCGATTATTTAAAATTTACCTTAATTACAACAGAATCACATTAAGTTCTATTTTTCCAAAAGCGGTATAGCCAAAGTGTATATAGAAACATACGCATGAATTGATTTCCTGTGTATTGACACTGATTAAAAAGGAAGGAATTGGTTGTGTTACAGGGAGGTTTAAGGGCTGTAGTATGGACAGACGTCATACAAACCATAGTCATGTTAGGAGCGGTCATTTTAGTCATCGTTAAAGGTACACTTGATATAGGTGGTGTTGAAGTTGTATGGACGCGCAACTGGAATACTTACAGAATCGAATGGCCCAAGTAAGACATTAACTACAAAAACTGATCTATAAAGGTATCAAAATTCCCTATTATTTTGTAGTCTCGATCTCAACCCCCTATCACGCCACACCATCTGGGCTTTGGTGATTGGTGGATGCGTTTATTGGCTGCAATCCAGTTCAGTCAACCAAAACATGATGCAGAGATACTTATCTTTGCCGGATCTTGCATCTGCTAGACGGTTAGTAGCTTAATCAACTTCTTAACGTCATCTTGTGACTGTTTATGTTGTAGGGCGCTTTGGGTGTTTATTTTTGGTTACATATTTGTGTTGCTTGTTTGCTCCTATTCTGGATTGCTTATTTACGCTACTTACCACAAATGCGACCCCTTAACCACTATGGTATCCAGTTATGTATATAAGTGTTTAATTTCATTTGTAGAAAGACTATTTTCTTTTAGTTGGCTAGAGAGAAAGACCAGCTACTTCCTCTTCTCGTGATGGAAGTTCTCGGCGAACTTCCTGGACTTCCGGGTCTGTTCGTCGCGGGAATTTTCAGTGCTGCTCTCAGGTAAGTCACTAATGCAATTATTCATGACATAAAAGGCTCCCCTTTAAGTTCTCTATCGACTGGATTAAACTCAATGGCGGCGGTCGTGTTAGAAGACTTCTACAAACCGTTTTTTGGAAAACCGCTGTCACAGCGCCATATGCAAATATTGATGAAATCGACCGTCATAGTTATTGGAACTGCATGCGTTGGTTTGGTGTTTGTCGTGGAAAAAATGGGTGCGGTATTGCAGGTAAAAAAGTTTTAAGTATAAAATAGAACATTTATAAACAAAGTGAAGTGGCATATTTAGCTTAAGRACAAGTGTTTTGCAGTTAACAATGAGCATAGCAGCGATTGCCAATGGCCCCTCTCTTGGTCTCTTTAGTATGGGAGTGTTATTACCCTGGATTAATGCCAAGGCGAGTGAATATTATTTTAATGACAGCATGAGAATTACATTCCTTGTCATCTTTCTTTTCATAGTATGTTCACAAGTCTTGGAACAAATAAGMGATAAGCAAAATAACCTAAAAGAACCGTGGTGGTCAGAATTGTTGCCTTATGATGTCACGATGCTAAGCACATTGCCAAAGTGAATATAATAGTCTAATACATAATATATTATCTTCACATTTTCTGAAAAAAAATAGTCATTATCAAAAATATGTAATAGTTATAAAATTATCTACGTCTTATACCCTGTATACAACCTTTCTCCTTTTTACGATACCTTCAGGGGTAAATTAGAGTAAGTTTTTCAGAATATTACATTCTTTATAATTTTTTCTATAACGCATATATAATATGATATAATAGCACAATGAAGCTATTCTAACACGAGCTTAGAAGGACAAGAATTGTGCTCGAAACTTATACCCTTTGTATTTCCTGCATTATAATCAAAAAGAGATAGACAAAATATTTTCCACCTGAAATCGATACCCATAGTAATTCTTGTCAATCTAAATTAAAAACATGATTCATGGGGATCTTCATATAAAATGTTTACATACGAGCTTTATGGGGTTAATTACCTACACCTCCATAATGGACAATTTTTCTCAGCCATCAACAACTCAATTAATACTTGGTGGAAATACTTTATAGAGAAAGCTTTATTTGAAAATTATAGCAGAAGCCACCCCATCCTTTTATATGAGGCTAAAATCCATAACTTTTACTCGTTCATCTCCAAATGCTTGCATCATTAATTATTGAAAGAAAAATACCAGATAAAGCTATAGTCTTCACAAAAAAACACATTTTTGTCTCTCGCATAAATTAAATCTTTTGCCGTTTAAAGAAAAACCCATAATCCTATTCTACATTTTGTCTTTTGATTTTGAACAAGTAACAGTAGCAAACAAACTGTAAATGAGCAATAGATTTAGAGAACAAAATTAAGCAAAAGGCAGAAAAGCTTTTAGGAAATAAGAAAGGATGCAAAGGAAGAATAATTCAACGAAGAATGAACGAAAAGTAGACAAAGAAGACATAAAGCCTATGAAAAAAGATCCAAACGGATTCAGAACTGAAAAAGAAAAGAAGAGCTTCCAGTTGGCAAGATGGAGACGTGACTACAATACAGACCTCTGCATCTCCTCCTGAGATGCTAATTTAATGCCTCTTCGTGTGATACGACAAGTGTTGAATGACTTTCCACAAAGCCAACATCGCCCACAGTTAATGGTAGTTGGGATACAAATTGAAAGTGTGCCATCACTTGAGAAACCACGATGGAAATTTCAAAAAGCAGACTAGTTAGGATTTAGTACCCAAATTGACATGAATCTTCGATGGATCCCGGCAACTCCTGAAAACTACGAGAGATTTGTTGGTATAATAAAAGCTGCTGCAATGTGAACAATTCAAGAGGTTTTCGAAAATGCTACGTCCCTTGTTGGAATAAAGAAACTGATACCATTTATAGACAGTATCATCCCAGTTATGAATTGGCTAGAATCACTAAATTAATATCGGAAGGAAAAATGGAATACTGCACTTCATCTACTCCAGTCGCAGCAGTTGTAGCCTGCTGAAAATATAACCAACAGTTAATGAAGCACATATCTGCGCAGGAACTGAAAAAGGTTAAACTGCGTCAGTTAAGAAAAAAATTCGAACCTTCAATAGAGTTGTCACAATCATTCACATGGGAAAAACTTCGTGTATTTGTGCTCTGAAAACTTGCAACGCTGCTGGTTTTGATGGTATTTACCCAGAATTCTTGAAAAACCCTGACGAAATTAAAAATGCAACCCAAAATACAATTGCAGAGGTAACTTTGATAATTGTTCATCGTCTTAAAAAATATAAAACGTAGAGAGCTGTATAAATTCGTAAATTTTGACATAAACTTCAACCATTTGCTTTAAGAACATTCGGTATTGTAAAACAAATTTAATTTTTTTTAAATGTTTATTCAATAACATTAATGTAATAAATGCTCAAAATGTCGCCCTCCGCTGTTTTCACAAGCTTGAATTCGTGCCCAAAACGATCTTTTAACATGCATTAACATTTCAGGAGTGATGAATCTACATGCATCACGTATTTTATTTTCTAAATGTTCTACACTTTCAATTGGTGTTTGGTATACTAGCTCTTTTACCATTCCCCACAGAAAAAATCCAAAAGAGTAAAGTCCGGGCTTCTCGGTGGCCAATGATTAATTGAACCTCTTTCTATCCATCGGTTAGGCAAAACCAAATCAAGATGATTTCGCACTATTCTATGATAATGCGCAGGTGCCCCATCTTGTTGGAACCATAGATCTTGTCTTACTTGTAAATTTTGGAGAAGTACCGGTAAAATGTTTCTTAAAAAATTTAGATAAGTATTGTTATTTAAACTACCGCGAAAAAAATAAGGCCCAACAATTTGATTCCCCAATATTCCGCACCAGACATTCGTCGATTAGATATTTTGAAAATGTCCTCGAATCCAACGTAAGATTTTCTTGTGCATAATAATGCATGTTGTTTGTTACTCCACCATTATTACAAAATCTTGCTTCATCTGAGAAGTAAATGTTGTCATAAAATCTCACATTCATATTTTGGTGTTTCCGAAAAAAGTTACAAAAAGCCAGTCTTTTAGGATAATCTGTCTCCTTTAAGACCTGAATCAATTGCATGTGATACTGATGAAATTGTTTGCTTTTAATTATTCGGTGTACTGAAGACAGACTAATACCGGTTGCTCTTGAGACTACCCTTTGACTAATATGGGGATTTTCGTCATTTCCAATATTCTAATTTCATTGTCAGGGCCTGTTGCTGTTCTTTCTCTTGACTTTTTCAGTGGTGGCCAATTTGTCCTTAAAGTTAATTCAAGTCTCTTGAAAATTGTATCGGCAGGAGCTCTTCTAATTGGAAAACGTTGTCTGTATAAACGGACAGCAGCGGAAGCATTTTTCTTGCATTCACCATAAATCAAAATCATATCTGTTCTTGCATCATTTGAATACATTTTGAATTTTAATAAATACAGTGACAGGAACCATAGCCCAAAGCCGTCATGGATTCCCAATTTATTTTTAAAATAATACCATTATGTAAAATAACCACATTGGCTATGAGAGTGTATTTTGCATTGCATTTTTAATTTCGTCAGGGTCATTATCATTTGTGAAACATCCTGTATTAATGATTTTCATAACAATATTTATAATTTAATAAACTGACAAGTTTCATCAGTTTTTCTTCATTGCAATTTTTTTTTAMTAGGCAACGAATGTCAGTATGGTGTTTGCCAAGTTTAACGAAAGTAAGGAAATGTACGAACAAGGGTTGTGCATTTCAATCCCCTATAAAAGAGTGGGGTGACTTTTGTTATAATTAAGAAGTCTTTGTTGACTTGCTTTATTGATGGCTGAAAAAAAATAAGAATAAACGCTAGTACGTAGAAATTTTATATGAAGATCTTACATTAATTTCATTCGAGAAACACTTTAATTTTTGGTACATACTTCCTGGACACCTTATATATCCTCGTAAATCCCCACTAAACTCATTAATATCATCAGCCACAACCTCCAACATAATATTTCCACGAAAACGCATCCCGTAAAAACCGCACGCTTAAGCCAGAAAACTTCCCCAAACTAATCTTCCCCGGAGGCCAGCCGGTCCGACCGCATCTCTTGAACTATCTGTCCCCCCAGGGTGCTCTCGTGGGTAGTGCGTGCTCGTTAGCATTCATGTCGTGGCTGTGTTTGAGGGCCCAGGCAGCCATCGCCTCCGGGGACCTGCTGTTCCCGGTGAAGCCGGTTACGACCGACGGCTGCCACTACCACTTCACCCCCAAAGAGGCGCCGACGCTCGACCTGCACCTGGACCCCTTCATGAACGCCACTCAGGTGACGCACACAGAGTAAGTGACTAGTTTGTCATCAACAACCAGAGCTCGTTGGAAATCTCGTTGCTATGAAGCGACGTTCTCCATGGGCAAAGTATCGACACTTAGGCTTGTCGCAGAGAAATTTCAGTATATGGCCCCAATATTTTCCCCCAATTATTGCTCTTTTAGTTACAATGAATTCTTAGTTGATTGATTGATTGAACCAGCGTACGGTAGGCATTTCTGTCGCTCCTGGATATACCGCCGGGCCGGCTCCGTCTACGCTGGGTTGGAGGGGTTACACGCTTGTTACTAGTGGGCTCCCACGTAGCGCATGTTACAAGAGTTTGGGGACTGGAATGGAGAGGTTTTTAGGGCATCCAACCAGCGGATACTTTTTTATTAGCATCCGTGTTGGATGATAGCTTAGTTCGGCTGCATTATTCTTGTTCTTCCTCGGACGAGCTGCTGCCTGAGATTGTTTACAACTTTAGGACTTCCCTATTTATTGTTTTCTTGTCTTTTGCGATTTGTGACCATTGTTTTTTCTTCATTTACGTTTGATTTTGCTATGATTCTGCCCATCGTTGTTGATTTTTTTTACTCTTTTCTGTTGTTATCGATATGATCTCTTCTCCTTCTCTGATTTGTATTTTGGTTGTGATTCTTATAGTTTCTTCCAAGATCCCTCTGAGCATATGTTTCGTCTGTGATTTGTAGTTTTTTTTTCTTATTTGTCTTACAAGGTGTTTGTGTTGGTAATATTCTCAACGTATATTTCGTAGTTTCGGTCTCACTGGATTTTTTCCATGATTACGTGATTTCTTTTATATACACTTGTCTAGACACACTGAACTACTTCACTGTAACGATAATCACAATAACAATGTAAACGCAAGTACGTAACACTAGAACACTTTTTGAACTTAAAATCTTAGAATTTAAAATAATTGTTTGATTCCTGTTTATGTTGCTGCTTCTTGATAGTAAGTCGATACTTTGAGTGCTTATCCATTCGCTTGTTGGATATCTAGATGGGATGATATTACTCCACCGGAAATTTTCTCGTCTTGTGTATTAGTTTCTTTTCCTTTCTATATATACATTGGAGTTGCTTTAGGACTATCCCAATTTTTTGTGGCTGGACTTCTTCCCATGTTTTCCTGGTTTCTGTACAGTGCTTTCTTACTTACTGCTTCTTTTTGTTCTTGTCACTATGATTTCTTCTTATTTTTCTTGGGTGGCTTTTGTGTTCTTGTTGGGTAGTGTTCTCCCCGTACATTTGGTGACTCAATGTGCTTCGAAGGCGGTTGCCGTCTCCCGAGATTTTCTATACCACAATTGTGTGATTTCTTGTATACACTTTTTTTAGACGCACGGAACTACATCACTGTTACAACACCAACAATATCGACACAAGAACCTAACACTACATCACATTATAAAGAGATCTAAGAGTTAATAGTAATTGTTTGGTATGTCGCCGATCGTGAGCTAACCACAAGCAGTTACAATGAACCCTTAGTTGTAAAAAATCTCCTAATTAGCACAAACCGACGGATGCTCGCGCAGGAATCTATCAATACCTACCCTCTTGAGAAAAACAAAGTAAGAGAGTTATTCATATTTATGTATTTATCTATTTTAATCATTTTCACTGTTATCCACTGGCGGACTAGGGGGGGGGGCGGTCCTCCCCGGGGACTACATTTCCTTTATACATACTGTAGTTTCCGTTCCCAAATACACGTTAGCATTTAATAATTAGGTACCAACAAATTAGTTATCTATCTACTTTCTTATACAAATTTTCATCGATTCTAGCAAAACTCCTCTTCCATTTTTTTTCCATTTCACAGTGCCTCTTTGTTTGTACTGAAGAATAGGGCAACTGTAATAGGTCGCTGGCTTTTTTAATGGGTTCTCAAAAGTGAATCTTAAAGGTTGAAGATTAGTTCCTTAACATGATGACGATGACGCTTCTTCTTCCGGAAGGTTTCTTTTTGATCGGATCCTTCGGCATCGTCCTGAAAAGGACCGATTGGACAAGCTCTTTTCTCTTTCATATTTGATTATTAGTAGTTAAATTAGTTAAAAATAACTTCCATAAAGCACACGTAAAATAGTTGTTTAAGGTAACGGTAGTTCAAGTGGCCCATTAGCTCAGTTGGTTAGAGCGTCGTGCTAATAACGCGAAGGTCGTGGGTTCGATCCCCCCATGGGCCAAACTTTTTGTCATTTTCAATTTACAGAACAATTTTTGTAATTACAGCGAAACCTTTATGTTCTATCGACTGTCTTACTTGTGGTACACACTTGTTGGAGCCTCCGTATCTATGGCAGTTGGACTATTGGCAAGTTTCATCTTTAAAGCTAATGATCCTAGAGACGTAGATCCTGATCTCTTAGCACCTTTCGTCAGAGATCTAATCAGGCCGAGGTATTTTCCTAATCAACCAGGCGGAAATGAAATAATCTATGCCTATGAAAGGACTGTAAGATAACTCAACTACCTATACTCATACAAATTTCACCTTTATCTTTATTATTTCAGACTGTACAAATAACTACTCCAAGCAGACAGGCTATTCACATGGAGAGACAGAATGGCCCACAACTGATTTGAAAAAAGAATGCCAAAATTGTTGCCTTTTGTATATTTGAAGATGTAATTAACTTTATTTGTGTATACTAAACTGCCAATAAATCTTAATGAACGAACGTAAGTTGAAGTGATTTGAAGATTTGATTTAAAAGCTACTTATATTATAAGGAATAATCAATATTTTGGGAAAATATTGACGAATTTTTCTATAAGCGCCATCTATCAAGCAACGTCAGAGCTAGCAGAAGCCGATAAAGTAGGGATTAGAGAGTACACGCCTCGTTGCCAGCTGATGCTGACAATGCGTGGTGTCTGGCACTACCATTGACTGGCCAGTTGTCAATTACCGACTGCTCGTGGCGATCCTGGTACGCTTTCGTGTAAATTGTTAAACAAACTGGCCAGGCAATACTAAATTTTCAGTTAAAAAGCTCTGTAAATCACTGGGATCTGCATTACCGGTTACAAGAACGGTAAGTCTTCTTATCGCCTAGTGTTTGAGTAGAAAATCGATAAAACAAGAGTGGATTTTTGAAATGAATATATTAAATGGTTATTTGCATTATGCATTCGGTTTTGCATAGCTATTTATGGTTTATTTGTTTGGTGCAGTATGCTTTAAGGGAATTTGATAAGCAGGGGGTTAAACGACACGTTCTATGAAATGCTACACTTTTTTTTGCTTTATCCTGAATTTTGGCGCCAAAATATACAAAATCTGTACCGTGATTTCTTTTTATCTAATGTTTATCAATTTTAACTAATTTGTCAAATGAAGAACCACTTTTCAAAATGGTAATCGTGCAAAATGAATAACGTCGTTGTATCCCAAAATACAATTTAAAATATTTACGTATCTGAAAATTTTGGCAATTTTCCAAACGGGATGGAACCAAAAAACTGAACCGGTAATTACCGCTTTTGAAACGCTGAAAACTGATCTATGCCCCGCCGTCGCCATAAAACAAATAACTGTAATTTTTCTCTGTCTCTATTTCAGGATTTTCGAACACAACTCGTTACATTCAATGGGAGATTCTGCAAAAGCTAAAAAGGAATTCGCGTAAGTGAAACGACCATTATCTCTTATTATACAACATATTTAATTGCATGTTTAAGTTAACTATGCTATTCCAGATAGCTACACGGATTAACTCGTATCGCAATTGCCGCGATATAATAACGACACACTATATTGGCTATAAGTCATTGAAAAGTATCAGTGTACATTTGCCACGGATACTTTTGCGGTCCTAAACGACGGCAATAAAAAGTATTGCAATGTTATCACTGCATAAAACATGCGTTTGAGGTGACTTTCGCAAAAGGCAAAACATGCAAACGATACCACGTCCTTGACGTCGAACTTGGCCCACTAATGAAATAAATTGGGCAAATTGCTAACTAGGAACACGCGGGCTTGTTAAACTATGTAGAAATCCACGTGCGTATGGTCTAAAATAGCTACAGGAAATTTATAGGGTTATGCGATAAAAGATTAGACGATTACTGGTCCTTACTTTAAATATTTAATCATTGCCCTGGAATAATAGATAGTCTGATAATCCCATTTTATTGCTTTTGTTCATAGATAATGTCAACGTAAAACATTTTACTGTTTTAAGTACCGCATTCAACGTAATGCAAAATTCTTCTCTTTTTGGCGATTCGCCAAACGCGTACTGGTGTATAATTATCAGTCAAGATCAATAAACATACGGAGAAGACATAAACCAATGCTATTCTTAGTTTGCCAAGCTATCAGTCAGTCAGTCAGAAATGTTCAATACAAATTAAATAATACATATATTAATTGTTGAGTAAAATGATTATGTTACCCCTTATTAAAGATAATGAAAGTTAGATCATAAAATTATATGTGCTGTAAAATCGACAAATTACTATTCTGATAAAATTCAGGTCATGAAGTTTATTGTAACATAATATTTTTATTGGGCGTGTAATGAGAAAATAATTTGATTTAACTTGCAAACGCTATACACAAATCCATTACGGCTTAGTATAAAAACAGTATGGAAAATCGTTAATTAAGGAAATAAACAAGCAAAGACCTTCACCTGGTGTCAGACTGAACCTTGCTTTAAATACTGTCAGATATGCAAACCTGCAGTAAAGTAAGCATATTGAGATATGTACAGTTCAGGTTTGCAATGAGCATATAGTACAGCAGCACAGAAGTAATAATAAGCAGTAGGAGCTACGTTGTAAAGTACAAAAATTTTTACAATTGAACAAGAGAAGTCAGGTGCAACAGGAGTCTTGGTGATTAACGTGATTCTAAAACATCCAAAAATAGAGGAATCTCAGCCTTCAGGGCACCTGGAAGGAAAAGGTCAAGAACAAGCAGTTTTACCACGGAATTACCAGAGTATATCTAAGTATATAACCGATCTAAGAGATATCGTGTACTGAGTTTACTTAACACACGGAAATCGTGTTATCTTAGCTAAACTTTACAACAAAATAAAGACTAAATTAGAATGGCATACTTCGAAAGAAACGTTAAGATGTACTTATTGAGAAGCATGAGGTCAGATCACTAAAAATTGATATGTTCTTAATCAAAATAAGCCGATTGTCTACCTGAACAAAACTTATCTGCACAGTGGACCCTTTTTCTTGATAAACTGGATTATTCGCGAATACCTCGATAGGACAGCGACTTATTATACTACATGATGGATGGGCAAACTGATTTTTACCTGTACGCCTTTCAATATTTAAATCAGGCACTGAAACCGGTGACTGTTACTCCAGGTTTAATTCAGAGAATTATGGAAATGGCTGAAATTCTAAGAAACCTGACATGATTAAATGGCTTAATGGCAAAAATATATATTTCTAGCCAAATGGTTTGAAATACAACGAAAAAAAATCATTATAACTAATACTCAGTTCTGCCATAAACTAAACTTTTATGGTGGTATATAGTATTGCCCAAAATATTATTTGAACGAGAAAATTTTTCATTTACTTCAAACAAGACGTTAGGTTTTTCGTCTTTGTAAAATACTTGTAATTGCACTTACTCTTTCATACATAGTACTGCACCAAGAGGCAATATTTTTAATATTTATTATTGCTTTATGACTATTATTATAGCATTATCTAAGAAGTTTTCTCGGAATACCAGAAGCTACATTTTTACCAGATTCTGAGTATGCGTCACTTATCTTATAATAAACACTTTTTTTTCAAACGTTCTTAAAGTGGCAATTTTCTGCAGCTAGCATAGGAGCCAAAGTGTCAAATTATATCTTAGCAACAATGACACTCACTTTTGCTGCATATACGCAGCAAAAATCATTTGCAGCCACGGCGGCAAATATTAAGGAAACTTGATTAAATTATTTACAACTTCTGAAGCGGCCTCAGCCACTTCAGGGGGCGTGCATTCGATGTCTGACATGGCGAAAACTGCAAAATGGTTAGTTCCAATGGGAAATATTTTTAGAATATTCGGTAAAACTTACAAAATGCAGCCAGGTTTTGTGACACATCAAATTATTTTTCTGGCTGTTTACATTTCGTCACTAGAGAAACCTTTCCCAGAGCAAACTAAAATAATCACTGAAGCACGATACGCAAATTTAAAATTACTCAAATTTTTAATTAGTGCTAGATCCTTTGTCGACGTTTAAAAAAAATAGCATATGTTATTTGGAGCTAAAGTGACTTTATGTAGCGCGGCTGGACCTATCTGCCTCGCAAGCTCGGCAGTTAAACTCCAGCCTTGCTACATAAAAGTTCACTTTATCTCCTCATAACATAATATACGATACTGGTTCACAAAGAAAAAATTTAATATCCCTGATCGATGACAAATTGGGCATTTTAAAAATTTTAAAGCTCGAACAAATTAAGTATACTAATCACCGGGACTTTGCTAAAGCAAATAACAAAACCTCTAGCGATAGGAATAAGTAAAATATCTAGAAAGTCACACCTTAAAAATACAGCGGGTAAATAGGTTTTGAAGGCTTATTTTAGACCTCGAACCAAACAAGTCAAAATCCTAACTATTCTTTGATCTATGTTTGACACTTAAAGATGAATTGCTCCTTAAAAACGTGCAACCCCCTCGGTATCCCATTAGCCCTTACTTAAGTGCCAGGAAAGTGTTAGTATGAGAGCAACATTAGTGAGTGTGTTGGTGAGAATTGGAGTTCCCCATAGCACAGCACTTGGTCTAGTCCTCATTTTATTATATAAAAATAACTTGCTTGTGTCTTACACTGCTGGCAATGCGATATTAATTGAGAATACATCCAGAATAAACGTAAAATATAATTACAAAAATTATAGACTGGCTTCAGAGCAGTTTGTTAACTTTAAATATGCTACCATGACATCTTGTCGGAAATGATCGGTATAAATATTCATGATAATGAATGGTATAAAAACATTGCTTGGAGATTATTGATTATTATTATTATTTGTAATTAACTCGCATAATGCATTGCTGTATTTAATGGGTTACTTTCGGTTATTGCGAGACTTATTCAGTATATATAGTCTAAAAACACATGGTCTATACGTTATGATTAAAATGTTGGACAGCATTTAGTGAAAATTCCCATTAATAATTAATAATTCTGTTGCATCCATCAAAAGAATGGAGTTTACAAAGCTTTTGACCCAATTCTGTGATCGATTACAGCTCATTGTACTCAGCCCCTTTTTTTTGTTCAGGTTAGTGCCAAAAATAATCAATGGAGGAATCGCAGGGATCATCGGTGTCACGTGCGTGTTTCCACTCGATCTGGTCAAGACGAGGTTGCAGAACCAACAAATCGGACCAAAGGGCGAACGGATGTATGCTTCTCTGTAAGTAAATATGCTTCTTTCGTAATATACAGGGTGGCTTCTAAACATTACGTCGAAAATTCAAAGAGTTGGAATTCTTGATGGCGGGCTCCTTGTACCGGTATTTCTACCAGGAAGACTTACTGGTGGACCTCATTTATGACTTGATCGATTTAAAAAATCAGATAATTATCAGGTGTAACGCAGTAAGAAACGACCCTAGTATTTTAAAAGAGTTCTCTAGTCAATGAGGAGATTAGATTCATGTATCCTAGTTGGTGGTAGTATAGTTGCAAGCAACAATCTATGAGACTCATTATACGAACAGCCGATTACCGCTCACAATGGTTTACAAGTATTACCTGAAGCTGTCGTAAATAACAGACGGGTTCGGCACGTTCCACTGTTTTGCAGCGGAGTGGACCGTATCCAAAAATTGTGTTTAGGCTTTTTTAGAATTTTTTTCCGTACACATAAATCAATGAGCATTATTTGGTATTATTATTATTTGAACTACAAATATTTATCATCTAATAGCTTTTAATGTATTCGTTCCTAATTTAATGAGTAGTATCTATTTTTCTAACCTTGCATGGTAAACATTCCAATTTCAATGCGACAGCCCATACTTTCTAATTTTTGATCGCGGTGTGCAATCCTCTGCCCTGTTTCTTCACTGGTTAAAATTTTCTTTTAATCCGGAAGGTCATAAACGTAGTTTCTATCTGTATATTTTTTTAGAATCTGAACTATTCTACTCCTACTCCTACTCCGTTTATAAACGGTATTGAAAGCATATGTGTTTACTTATATTTTAAAGTTTTACAGCATATAAGCGTACCAAGTGCAATATTTTTTACTTATTCAGTCATACCTACATATATGCATACATTTAGCCACTTATTAAGAGGCGTTTGTGACATTTCGTAGGGCAACTGGTCAAACAGATTTTTTTGAAGAAATTTAAAATTGACATTCTCGCTTCTGAATGTGGACACACATTCTACGATTACCCCCATATCATTGCATTTTCAACCCCATTGAAATGATATGGGAGCAGTTGAAACAAAGAATTCGACGAGGGAACACCGGTGGAAAATTTAGTAATGAAATGCTGCTAAAAATTAGACACGAAGCTGAAATAACGAGTGTCGGTGCATGGAGAAATTCAGTGCGGCATGTACTGGACATTGAAAATCGGTACAGAGCGAATCATGTGCAAGAATTAATAATAGAAGTTAATCGTGATTTTAGTAGTGAAAGTGATAGTAATTTTTTTTAGTAGTTACTCTTGTAATGTGCTTATTAACAAGCTGTAATGAACATAATCGATACCGTGTATAAATTTTATTGTGCACTATTGTAAACTTTTTCTAACAAATGTAAATAATATTCTGCTTATTAATTTGTACGTTTTTATATTAAATTTGTATAAATTCGTTATGACATGCAAAGGCTTTTATTTTATACATCGGAAAATTTAAACCCAATAAAGTATCACATAAAAATATATCGCGGGTCGCGCCAGTTAGCATCAGGTCTGCATTAAATAAAATTTGTTATAAAAGCTTCTGTTTTATTGATTGCTATATTATCACAACTAACAAATTTCAAAAATGTATAGTGGAAAAGTTAAAATTTTAGCCAACAAGATTTTTTTGAATACGGCCCATTTGAAAACTTTGAAGCGTGCCACTAATCCCAAAAGTTTAGGACGGCCGACCATCAAGCTGTAAAACCCTGCATAAGTAAGTCTCATAGATCGTTGCTTGATACTTCAACTTTGAATACTTCTTATAATTAGGAAGCTTTACATGGAGCTAATAAGTAAAAATATTTAGTGTAATAAATAGTAATAATAATAATAATGTATTAGTATTATCGGGAAACATTTTCATCAAAGGGCAAAAATGTATTTATTCCGCAGGAATAAAGAGAAATTTCACCTAGCATCTTATTAGTTCAGTAACGTGCAGCCATGTAGAAATTTGCAATTTTCTCAAAAACGGTTAGCCCTATCCATATGAAAGTACATTTTTACGTAAAAATACTTTAGCTGTCATATTCTAAAATCAAAATGTCAGTAAAAATTACCAATTCAATATGGTACGCCTCTGATTAAAAATTTGCTGATTCAACGCCAAAAGCTTATGCGGTGTACCAAATTTCATAATTTTAATGTGAACTGTTTCGAACATAATTAAGAAGGAGCGATCTCTCTTAGAAGCACCCTTCGACAAATATTTATATGAACTTTTTTACCACAGGAATCTTACCTTGAATTTTTGATGCATGTTTAGGAAACGCCTGGTATAGATTTGCACTGTATATGCGCTACTTAGATTGATTATTTGTCAACAGCAATCGATTTTATCAACTCAAAAAAGCCAATCCATCATTTAAGTATAATAATACGATTTAGGTCTCTGTATTCTCCTGAACCGTATTTCGCACGTACAAATATTGATCGGGTCATGCAATCTTTTAGCGAAGCCTCAAACAATCCAACGAAGGCCTACAAAAGCAGACGCCCCTAAAATTTTATATTTACAGCAAAATTTCAGCTGTATGAGTGAACAACCTTTACACTCGTCACTTGCCAACAATTATTTTCATGATACACGCGTCCAGTCGTCTTTTTTTAAGCCTACACCAGCCAAATTTTTATGTTGGCACATATTTTCACCCATTGTCTAAGTATTAAATTGCATGGCATGCATTGGCGTTCCAAGTGTGTGCATTTTAGTTTCATTTGTTTTATGTTTAACCAACTGCGGTCGACGTGGTGTTCTATTGTTAGAAATCGGTACTACGTCTTGCTGTTGTAGTCATAGGCAACATCCAACAAGACGTGTCATGAATAATGTTGTACAAGGTGGTTTACTAAGTAATCTTTTTTGTAAATTGTGGTTAGTTACTTTTAAAAACTGTTGTACTGAAAATGTTCTGCGCCGTTTCAATGAAATGTCCATAATTGGCTTAAATACTTGGTGTTTCTCATAATGTAGCAGGTCCAAAAACTTCTAAACCCAAAATTATGTAGGTATTTACAATGGCCGTTATGAAGAGGGTAGTTGATTCGAATTTGTTTTATTAATGATTATATGGAATTATGTATACGAATATCATAATGTGCTCTACTACCCATGCGAAGCCGGGGTGGGTCGTTAGTAACAAGATATTATTGAATATTACAAACAAAATATATTAAATAAACAAGTTATTTTACTTCAAATAAACACACTACGTCAAAATATTAGAACTCCAAACACAAATTATTTTCATAAAATTAGCGTGAACACGTAAGTTGAGTAAACAAACCCTAATGTTCTTGCAAAATGATCAGGCCACAGAAAAACATATTTATTGTGTTACACTGGTGATTAAAAAATAATGTAGCTGTTAAAGATTGTCCAAGAAAACAACCGTTCAAATCAATATTTGGTATTACAATTATTTTTCGGATACTTGCTGGAAATGCACCGCATTATTTTAATCGTAAACAAAAGTACTTCTTTCATTTATAACAACCATTTCTATGTAGCAACAAAATAAAGAATTAAATCATTTGTTGGAATAAATATTAAACGTACAATTTAACGTTACAGAAACTAATAACTTAGACTTTGTTGTAACTGTAAATCATTGAATGATAGTGACGATTTTGATAAAACCTCCTGATAAACTTCCGATTAAGTATTTGTATTAAAAAACAATGGTCTACAAAATTATCTTTTTTCATGTAATACAAAAAATTATGCCTGATTTTAAAAACAATTCATTGTTATATAATAAAAAAACGTCACATTTACGCAAAACTTTTTTAACACTTGGCTTGATACTATATTTCATATGTCTTGATGAAGGCGTTCACAGTGTTCATCACTTACTGCCCCTAGGTTTTCTAGGAAGATATCCAAATGATTCTTGTAGTCTTTAGCAATGTGGTTCACCAAACAGCCTTTGACCACATTTTTTAAAGATGCCCATGCATGTTTTTCGTTACAGCTGAGTTGCTAATTGAAGTTATCGTCTTTTATTAACTCTCTTATTTAAGAGCCCACAAATGTTTCTTTTTTATTTTTGCTTCCCTGATCTTAGGAAACTTTTCTTTAATATTATACAAATCCTTTGCTATTTTTGTCAACTTATTTCACCAAGTTTTTCATGCAATGGTGGCGAAACAACATCTTCAGATTTAATTAAAGGTGTATTAAAAACATTTTTTGTTCTGGAATAAGGGAGCTGCGCTTGGGGCATTTTTTCTTAATATAATGATTTTCCTTATCTCTGCTCTCCTATTCACAAAGAAAACTGCAGTATTTTGTATAACCCAGTTGTAGTCCAAGTAAAATTGCAATTACCTGCAAGTCTGCACATATTTTCGATGAATGTTTGCCAAAATGAAGCTTTGTAAAAACAGTTTCATATTATCGTAGGACTCTTTCATGTTAGCAACATGGGCTATTCATAAAGGCGAATATATATTTCCGTTGTGTAGTAACAGATCCTTTGAGCTAACTCATTACCGAATGTATATCATTATAGTAAACCAAAACCCTTTTTTTGGAAGAAATAGCTTACAAACTCTTCGTGCCGTTTACAAAAATACTTTACTTTTTAGTTTTGCTGCAACAGATTTCAACCCTTCAGTCGGGATCGTAAAAGTTCGAATTACTGTTTTGACAAAGTTCGCCTTGGGAATTGGTTGTTTTGTTACGAGTGTCATCTTCATTGGGGACATAAAATGGATAATCTTCTATCTTCATATCTTCTGTCTTCATATTTCCTGGAGTTGTTGGTACTGGCAAGTTTTCGTTATGTGGAATGGGTGTATGGTACCAGACGGCAAGTCTGAATATTCTACAGTATGTATTGATTTGTTTTTGGTGCATTTTATATTAGTCAAGCAAAAGTACCAATCAGAAATATGGACTTTCGGTTCCTTTCATATCATTAAGGCAGCGAAGTTCATATTTTGATGGCGCACAGAGAAGCCAAAATATTCATTATAACAACTACTTATGAACGGTGTGAATTTCTTCGCTGATTCTTGAAAGTAACTTTTCCATGAACAAAATAAAAACAATCAGGAATGTTCAAACAGCTTCTTGGCATATTTACACAACTTTATATACAGGGTGGGCCAAGTGAACGTATTTCTTCCATAACACCACAACTATTCAAAATATGAAAAACTTTTTTATATAAAAGTGATCCAGTTTTATATACTGCATATTGTAAAAATACTTTTGAAAACAGTTCACTTCCGGTTATACTTACTTATTTTAAATAGAACACCCCGTATATTTTTACATTTTTGCATTCCTTTTTGAATTCTAAGGTTATTTTGTATAACATACCATACCTCTAAAATGTAGTTTTCGAGAAAATAAGCGCTAAAGCAAAAATCGTCGTTTACAGCGCTCCCCGCAATTTTAAATATCTTCCAATATGAGACACTTAGAAGACTGCGGTTTGCGCTCCGCGTAATTTAAGAAAATGGCCCATCATTTGCGTCTTCAAGCAGGTTTATTACTTTTAAATTGAAATTAATACACCAGTTGCCATATGAAATATTTCAAATTGCGATAAGTCAATTTTTTTAAATGGAACATGCAACTTTTTTACACCATCGGATGCAAATTTAATTATCTTTAATTTGATATCAGGTTTTCACTATCTATTACTAACAGTTTTGCAACAATTTGCGTTTTTCTGATTTTTAGATTAAAATCGCTTATATCAGATACACCTTGACAAGACCTGGGACGCGGCAAAATGTCAGCGCTGGGCCTTGGTGAGTTTTAGCACAGCTTATTCAAATACAGGGTTTCTATAAATGATTCATGCAACGCGGGCGGCTTTAATTTTTGAATTCTTTGTGCCGCCTTATTGTAACTGCTGCCAAGCTACAATATGCACGGCGATAGTAGTGAAGGTTGCAGATCAATGTCACCCCACAGCTTCGAAACGTGAGTGTGTATTTTCAACATATTCTGTAGTGTTTTGTGGGATAATTAACTTTAAGGTTGCAGAAGCTCACATTTCGGAGCCAGCGCCGATATTTTGCCGCCTCCCAGGTCTTGTCAAGGCGTAACTGACACAAGCGATTTTAATCTAAAAAATTAGAAAAACGCAAATTTGTTGCAAAACTGTTAGTAATAGATAGTGACCACTTGATATCAAATTAAAGATAATTTAATTTTGCATCCGATGATGTAAAAAAGTTGCACGTTCCATTAAAAAAAAGTTGACTTATCACAGTTTGAAATATTTCATATGACAACTGATGTATTACTTTCAATTTAAAAGTAATAAACCTGCTTGAGGACGCAAATGATAGGTCATTTTCTTAACTTACGCGGCGCGCAAACCGCAGTCTTCTAGGTGTCTCATATTGAAAGATATTTAAAATTGCGGGGAGCGCTGTAAACGACGATTTTTTGCTTTAGCACTTATTTTCTCGAAAACTGTACATTTTAGAGGTACGGTATGTAATACAAAATAGCCTTAGAATTCAAGAAGGAATGCAAAAATGTAAAAATATACGGGATGTTCTATTTAAAATAAGGAAGTTTGTATGCGTTTCCGGTATAACCGGAAGTGCACTGTTTTCAAAATATATTTACAATATGCAGCATATAAAACTGGATCACTTTTACATAAAATAAAAAAGTTTTTCATATTTTCAATAGTTGCGGAGTTATGGAAGAAATACGTTCACTTGGCCCACCCTGTATAGGTGCACTATTATATTTTTAGAACGAAGAACAAATGAACATTTATTAACTAACTTCTATAATCAGAAAAACTGAACGCAGTTTTATGATGACAGCTGGTGACTATGATTAAAATATAAAACACTTTTTGTGTCTGCCACTGAAATTAGATGTAGCGTTTAGCCAGTAGGTGCAAAAAAGGTGGGAAAAATTTCTGCAAAATCATTTCAATATTTGCAACTTAAAGATAATGTTTTATATAGCGGGCATTGTTTTATAAGGTCGAAAGTCAACAAAAAACTGATTCTGAGAAAATTTTTACAGGAACCATATCGGCCATAACCGATACAGGAGAAATCTAAACGTGACTACCGAAAAGTCTTGTACCTACTTCAAGAGTTATTATTCTGCCATCAGATGTAGAGTCCCAAATTAACGATTTTATTGATATTAACATTGCTACTACATCAGCATTCATCATTGGTAACTGTTCAAACTTTAGTATTCATTTTCATGTGTCTAAGGATTTGGTAGTTTACAAGGTTCGATTTTACTATAATTGAGCTTATGAAGTTGTTTTGCTTCGTTCTGACGATAGCAACACTATAAAGATCTTTTCTTCAGTGCACAAGTTGTCATAGTATTGATATTTCAGTACAATTTATCAGTAAAACAATTTTATTTGTTTATTCGCATTCTGCAGATAATTTAAAGATAATGATATAGATTTCACGAGTTCACGCAATTGATATATTCCCACTAACCCTTTCCTAATAGTGATTAATTGTAATCTCTTTGCGATTAATAAATATTAATTACCCGTACCGTTTTTTCGCAATCCCTATTATCAGTGACCGGGTAATTATAAACATTTTGGAGATAAACACTTTTGTTTGCATATTTCGACATGAATATGTTTTTCTGCGCTATTCTCAGACACCTTGCTATATTTAGTCGGTTTCAGTGAAACTTGGAAAGTTTTCATAAGTCAACGTCTCATTCATATGTAAACAGTGAGCAAGATTTGTGAACTGCGCACTGCACTACGTTCCTGACCTAGGATATGCGATGTTTACAATTTAGATTGAACGTCATTTTCTGATGCTTTAAAGGATGTGCGAAATTCGAACTTCACCATAAAGATTACACATATTACAATTGCAAAAATGGCGTTTGACCTTTTTCGTTTTAAAGATGTAGGTATTCTTGGTATGTTTTATTACTAATTTGACCTGCAGTAACGTTTTGATGACTACATTTTATCTTGTGAGGCTACAGGGATTTCACAGACTCCGAACTGAAAAAATCCAACGTGGTTAAATCGGGACCTCGCGCTGGGCAAATGATACATTATTATGTCCGATATAATCCTCTATAAATCATCTTCATCTTCTTGTAACAGATGGGATTGCTTCGTCAAGACGTACAGAGCAGAGGGCTACTTTGGAATGTACAGAGGTTCTGCGGTGAACATACTTCTCATAACTCCCGAGAAAGCAATAAAGTTAGCTGCCAATGATTTTTTTAGGCACCACCTGACTACCAAAGACGGGTATACCACTTCAACAAGATTGCAATAGTTTTTCTTCTGACCACTGGTCGTTTTTCAGGCGCCTTCCTTACAGCAGACAGACCATTGCTGGTGGTCTCGCAGGATTCTGTCAAATTATAGTTACCACGCCCATGGAACTGCTGAAGATTCAATTGCAGGATGCTGGGAGGGTGGCCGCTGCAGCATCAAGTACAGCTGGTACCTTTCTCCAGTTTGCCGTTTACATTTTTATATCATAAACGCGATGTGTTTTTGCTTTTAGGAAAGAAAATCCCTAGAATGTCAGCTACGAGGATAGCGCTAGATTTGTTGAAGAAACACGGTATAGTAGGCTTATACAAGGGCATAGGCGCCACTATGGCTCGGGACGTCACATTTTCCATGATATATTTCCCCTTGTTTGCAACAGTAAACGACCTTGGTCCGAGAAAATTCGAGGGATCAGGTGGGTAAACATCATTTGCAGCAATTTTCCGGTGTATTCTGGTTGTAAACGACCAGCAACGATCGATGATTATTTGACTAGCGATTTCGTTGTTAAAGATGGATAATGATGCCCACTTTAGACCAAGATTAGACGTAATTTGTGAAACTGTTCCTTCCTTTTGTGTAAATATTTAAAGACGAATGCAGTTTAACTAAATCTGTTCCAAAGAACAAATGATATATTAAATTTAGTGATAGGCATTTTCCTGTTTTGAATCGGTGACACTTCTGTTCTTGTAGATGAAGCCGTCTTCTATCATTCCTTCATATCCGGCCTTATAGCTGGGGCATTCTCAGCTTGTGCGGTAAATCCCCTGGATGTAGTCAAGACAAGACTGCAAGCCTTAACAAAAGCAGAAGGGGAGATGTCTTACGCAGGAATATCAGACGCATTCTTGTAAGTATAATATTATTTCTTCCTTATATCCATTCCTACAGACCCGCAGTATACAAACTTAATGTACAAGAATATAACTACACTTCCGACTTGTACGTGAAAACAGACTGTGGAATTCATCGTGCTGCCTTAATTTCTTAAGAACCACTTGCGTTTTATTTGCGGTGAGGTAAAATAAATATAAATGTCCGGCTAAATAATACATTCTAGTGTCAGGAGGAGGGAGTGTGGTCTATTGCCACAGTGGATGGCGACGTTGTCAAATTGTGCGCATTTCCCCAAGATTGGGATGCCTACTTCGTAACAACACATTCAGTTTAAATAATAAACTTTTTCCTTTAACTTTCGATATTTATTCAGTCAAAAATGAAGTAAAGAGGTAGGTAATTAATGAATAAAGCTTCATTTTCAATTATACGTATTACTGGTTTCCTGTTGTCAAATAATTTAATCGCGAAAGACTCAAAGCGCCAAAATCTATTGGATGACATGTGGAAAAAACCCTTGGATTAGCATTTTCATAATCACATTATCAAATCCAGCCAACACAATTACATATAGTTTATGTAACTATTACATAACACCACTTACTTAAACCATGTTTGATATATAACATATAAGGTACATGTACAGCACATGTACTGAAATGATCTATGTTACATAAAAGAGCTACATAGCAGCCATGTAATTTTTATATGTTGTAGCGATGTAGCTGCTCTGTTTATGGTACAGTTGTGATACCAATACGCTATTATATCATTAATACGTAATGTCACTACGTTTGATATGTTATATGTAAGGAACATTTATAGTTCATGTACTTGAAAATACCAGCTCAAATAGGTGTGATCTGTAATATATCTGTTAAGGAAAAAAGCTACAAAACAGACATGTACCTTTTATATGTTGCAAAGTACACACAGTTTCATTTACTTTATGTTATTTATATGTACTCCAGATGTGTTGTACATGTATCTTTTTGATAACGTCCGGAAGTTCCATAAATGAAAAAGTCCTTTCACTAAAATAAAATTTATTCGAGATGATTACATATTACAAAAATATATCTTCAGAAATATCTTTGCCCTTTCTGTATCCTTTCATAGGCAGTCTCTAATAACACAAGACCATAAGTTAAACAGATGTACAACACAGTAGCAAATCAGGAGAATATGCATAATGTCTTATGGGCATATGGGATATCTACACGCGTCTGACGGAAAACATCTTTGTATGGATTTGAACCAAAGGTATTGTTTTAAATTGCAAACAAAAGTATTAAAAAGTTCCTTTTCGTATCTGCAACTTCAGAAATTCATGTTTTGAAAAAGATGTATAATAAAACAAAATACAAAAAAAAACAAATATAATAAGCTATTAGATACGCAATCTGTGTTGTTTAAAATGTGCAAAATTCTTTTTTGCAGCAAGATCTATCGCCACGAAGGACCGAAAGCCTTCCTCAAGGGTTCCCTGTGTCGGGTGTTGGTGATCGCCCCATTGTTCGGCATTGCCCAAATGGTTTACTACCTAGGCGTAGCCGAGCGCCTGCTCGGAATACAGGTCTAATTTTTTTTTATTGTTATTTTGCTCGAATTCCCCATCATGTGCATTCCCAGAATCCATGCATTCCTTTCGATCTTTCCTATATATTTTGTCCGATTTCCGTTTAGTTCGTTTTAGAACTATGGTTGTGATAATCCATTATAGTATACGCACGGCTATTGCTGCTTTCACAAATTTAGAGGGATAAACACTACCGCAGAACTCAAAATTGACAATTGATTGGGAATTTTCAACAAAATTGTTTTCATGTTGTTACTTATTGATACTTGTTTTTAGAAACCAGGAGAAACTTGAAATTCGCAGAGAAATGGTTTTGCATGATGTAAATTGGTTTTTATAGTAAATCTGCAAACCATTCAGTATGGTATTAATTTTTATCAGTCAATGAAAAGAATTCGACCGCTCCTGAACTGCCCAAAAGCATAGTCAATTCACGTAATCATCAAAGTCAATAACGCTTTGCATGTTATCACTAAATGTTCGTTTTTGTTTTTGATCAGGTGGTAGAAATTCAACCGGAGATGTAGGGTATTACGAAGAACAAGCATTCAGTATTATACCCCCATGTGATTATTTTTCTTTTATTAATTTCTGTTGTTGCGAGTTATTTTTTGTATTTTTTATTACTTTTATAAGTTTGTCCGCATTTATTCCATACATCTAATCCGTAAACTTGACAATACGAAAAATAACTATCTTTAGAATGAGTAAGATGTTACATAAATGTGATGAGAGTTGAACATGGCTTTAGTCAATTTTTTTTAATTCGCAGTTTGAATATTGAACCTGTCTTATACCAAATTTTTAAATTTATAGCTGTTTAGATGTTTTTATTGTGAAAAAAATGTTCTTTATTGGAAGAAGGTAATAAACGTATAGCAGATGTTAAAAGTTGTTTTATTACGCTTTCTTCCACAGAAACTATAAAAAGGGTAAGTACAGTTTTCCTATACAAGTACCAGTGAAATGGTTGCGGCATATTTATGTTAAACTTCAAGGTTGATGGGATTTGATTACTTTTAATGCTTGTGTCGTAATTTATATAAATGTATTATTGTTTAGGTAATGTCCAGCCTAGATATTGCAACGCATCCTTTGAGATATACCATCAAGCTTGTGACAGCTTTTAGGCAGGAAAATATTGCTCCTAATACTTTTTTTTAACTAAAAATACCTTATTTGTGTATTTCTACTAGGAGCAATGAAAATAGGAGATACAGTTATTGCCTGATACTTTTGAAGTCAATTTCCTTTAAATTTTTGTCATACCGAAACTATTTATAGTGTTACTACAAACTGGCTTTCTTCTTTCTACACACTGTTACAAATTTATGACAGTTACTCCCGATATCTGGAGATTTTGGATTTGTATTGGGATCACATAAACGATAGGTATCTTGACGAAAAAATATTGCGTCTAACACTTGAATTTGTCTTTTTATGCCTTTAAACTATAGTGGCATAAATAACGACGCGCGACGTCTGGCTAGGACATTTTGCTCTTAATACTTTATTTTATAAATACGATTTCTGTCTTTCTACTCGCAAGTAGCACGTAACTGTTTGTAATTTTTTTTTGCTTAAACTTACGATATTTCTGCTAGCAGAAGATAATAAGTAATATGAGGTCTTTGGTGGATCACGATACTTATGATCGATGTTTGCATTTCTGGACTTTTTCCAACGATCATATAAACAACAGGGGAACTTTTACCAGGAAATATTACTCCTGACACTTTTTGTATTAAAAAATACACTATTTAGTCTGTGTTCCACCGTTTGGCTATAGCATAAATAACACGATGTCCGGCTTGAAAATTGTCCTCGTATTTTTACATTTATATCTACTGGCAGCTCATAATTGACAGGAATTATTTGATTGTAAGATTTCCAGGCTGTACTTCTGCCGTTTTCTCTTCTATTCTAGCTATGTTTTAGTCACTAAAGTTTAGTTCCCCAATACAAATATTTTACGAAATTTTTATCTCTTGTCAGGATCTGACAGAATGTGTTTATTAGGGAAATATCGCTCCTGGTACTTAAATTTGCTTCGCTATTATAGGCCTTGGTTTTACGATCGCATAAAAAACAATGCCTGAATGGAAATAAATATAATATATAATAAATATGATATTCGGCCATCTACGACCAGCCAATAATTGTCAGGAGACATTGCTGGATTTTTTTGTGATTAACAAAAATTAGTTGTCTTGCACCTACGTTCATCTAGGGGAGATTTTGCAAAGTGCGACGTTGATTGCTATAGATAATAAGTACAGAATGGCAGACACTTACATTGCTAATCACCGCTAATTGAGAAGAAAAGTCCAACGAAAGAAACCAGTGAAGTAAAAGTACTTGAAAGATTAGTTTTGTCATATTTTATTAGCTCTACCACATACTTGTGTATTTGTGTATAGTATGCACACCGTGTGCTTGATGTAGATTTCTTATCAGGATCACATAAGCGACAGGAGGTCCTTGATGGAAAAAGATTGCACCTAATACTTAACTTTACTCTAAAGAATACGCTGTATAGGTTTTTGTGCTACTGTCACATAAATAACACAATGGGCCGGCTTTTGTTCTTTTTATTAAAGTTTATATTAGCTAAAATCAACTCGATAACTAGACACCTTAAAATACGATATGGAAAAATATCTATCGCTTTCTGCTAACAGCGCATAAATAACAATAACACGTCTTTGGCTAAAAAATTTCGCTCCTGATAAGAAGGTACTGTCACAACCCTCGGTCTTAGGTTGTGCGCTGTTGTGCTAGAGATTACCTGAAACAGACAACTAGGAGCAAAGGCAGGAAAGATACGACTTAGGTTCTAAACAAATATTAATTAACAAAAGAGATATGTAAAACAAGGTCGACATGATTTCTGATTTAGGTCCAATTCCGAGATCCGCGTTGTTTGAACTGATTAGGTAAGCGATTCATTCCTATCTTCTCAGAAAAATCTCGTAATTTTAATCTGCACATTGCGATCTAATGTTTGAAATTGAAAAAGCCACTGGATACAACTCACTGTCTGTGCTTGCTTCAGCTTAGGACAGCGGGCCCGATAAAGTAAAGGAAAATTACCTGAATACAACCCTTGCATTCTAAGTATGTTTTTGTTCCAAACTGAGCTCCGATAAACGGTTTGCTACCTCTGGGCTACTGCTCATCTATTACTCTGCCGATTTTACCCGCACAGATAACTGACGGTACCAGTAATTTTTATAAAATAAAGTCAAAACTTCATTGGCGTCGCCAGCGGTGGGCCAGGGTGGGCACAGGCCCAACCAGAAAAAGTCCAGGCCCACCCTGGTGCCCATCCAAAAAAATCGACATTTGAAACTGCAATGTCATACCTATAAAGATACAAAATTAATAGCAATAAAATATTAATTTTTGAGGTTCCTTCTAGTAGTTCCATTGTAGTGAGTAACCGTTAAGTACTGATTCGGGAGTGACGACAAAATTTTAAGATTTCTTAGGTAGAGTCCAAATAGAACTTTCTAGAGCATTCTTCAAAGATCACCAATAAGGTTATTTTTTTAAGGACTAATAGATCGGTCAAGACAAACTTTCAATACCTCTTTCAGTTTTCGAATAGAACTCTCTACAAAATTCGCAGAAAATCACCAAGGGGCTTAGTTTTTAAGGACTGGATCGATCAGTGTAGACATATTTTAAATATTTTTTTTCAGTTTCGAATAATGGAACTTTCTAGAACAATCTAGCAAAATCACTTGGGGTAAATTGATTATCAAAATTATATTTTCAATACATTTTTTGGGAAAAAATTTATTTTTATATCATTTTCGGTTTCGGTAGAACAATTACCAGCAAGGTACTTTCGGTCGAGATTTGGGTTCACAAAGTTAAAGAGGAATAATTCTATATTTTCAAACTAAAAGTTTTCAAATCAAGTTAATGGTAATATAGAGATCAACTGCTGAAATTCTACGAGATGATATCAAAAGAAAATAAAGCTCAAGGACCTTGTATGGTACTATTGGTACTCGTGAGGAACTATACAGTCCTTAATAACCGGAATTTCCTTTTTTTTTTTGGGAGAATTTAGTTTTTCCAGGAAAAACTCTTGTACAGATTAACTCAAAAGGACAACTCTTATTTAAAGTACAAATCTTTATGCAAATCGCTAGGACTGTTCTTGAGATAGCAAAGCACATATTTCTATACAAGAATTGCTCGTTTATAAGATATAATCATAGGCTTTTTATCAATGTTACGGGTACAGAACACAGAACACCCAAGTTCAATCGACATAATAACCCTTGATAGAGTGTTATTTAAGATGGCGTTGATAGTAGTCGATTTTACGCGAATAAAAATTCATAACTCAGGTAGTAAAATTCATAGACGTCTTATATGAGGAGCTCCAAATCAAAACGCACTTTTCGACCAAAACTCAGTTTTTGAGTTACAAATGGCACTCGATACTTGAACATGATTGTAAGCAGATGGTACTTGTGTTTGAACAGAAAACGCTGTATTTCCCCTTTAAAAGTACACTAGTTGTAGGACGTTCGAATCAAAACGAAGTCGTTGGAATAATTAATTAATTGTTTCAAAATGCAATATTTTACTTAAAAAAGATGGAATCTAATGTATTGGTATCTGTAAGCAGTACGGGAAGCAGAAAGATGATTAAAGGGGAAGCTAAAAGGTAAAAACAAATGGCTTTGAGGTAAAAGTAGTTGTAAGTTAGATCAAAATTAGAGTTCTTTTTTTTCGCTATTATAGATATTCAAACCAGTTTCCTGATTTAGTAAATCGGATGGGAGATATCTGAAGAACCGGACATCCGGTTAAACAGAGAATCACAATTCTTTCACATCTTACTGCTGGGTTATGAAATTTTACTTCGCGTAAAATCGTAGCGTGATTTTAAAATATCGATGCACAGCGCTACCCATGCATTACCCACACTTAATAAATAATGGACTGTATTTTTATATTATTTTGTTGTAAAATTATTGTTAAATTTACTGAAGTCTATTGTCTTGTTTTTAAAATATATACAAAATTTTTGATTATAAATATCGCCCCACATAATATTTAAGCATTATTTTCAACAATCAGATTTTGAGCTTGATACTCTTACTTTACAGATGTATTTTTGGACAGCAATTGATTTGATATAATATATTTCGAATTTTTAGAATACAATTCACGATACCTCATTACGCCCATTCGTTTTATCATTTTAAGTGATTCTGGTGAGCACCGCAGTTGCTCTTGCTACCTCTCCAATATAGTGGATCACTTCAATTACATTGACGCGTTAAACGCCCCTTTTTTTCAAAGGAATACTAGTATTGTGACTATTGTGAGTCCTCTCCAGAGTGCTCCTTCAGATTTTAGAGTGCCCACCCACATTTGGAAGTCTAGCGACGCCACTGCAAAACTTCTAAGACTATTGTAGCCACCAAAATATTAAAAATGCCCAAATTTGTTCTACCTTTGTCTTTGATTCATTACCCTAAATATTTCAAACAGCTTGCCATTATAATAACCGAACAATTAGTGCCTAATTAGGTCAGCCATTCCCGCGATATACTGCATAAACAGCGACAACTAATTCACCTTTCCTTATCGACTATGTAACTCAACACTGACAGAAAGTACCTTCGAGTATCGAAACCTTAAAATGGTCGTCTCCGTTTCAACCGGTCGCACAGTATATTCTACGCAAATACAGTTACAAAACCTCTGTAATGGAATCGTCTGAAAGAACTTTGTTGCTATCCAAAGATGTTAAAACAGTAAGCAATGAAGGGTTGTCCGTTGCATTGGCTGCAGTTTGTATAATAGACGTATTCGGCGTTTTCCCGTTTGTGGCTTTGCCAAAAGCTATCATACAATGCGGTAAGTTCAAAGTGATGCTCAATTTTACACGTACTAGGCACCTTTTCCGTAGGATATTTTGGTGTTTTAATTGTGGTGATAGTATGCACAATCCAAATTTACACCTCGATACTGTTGACCAAGTCTTGGTTAATCGCGGAAGAAATAGATCAATCCATCGATCAAAAAAGTCGATATCCATATTCGGCGCTAGCAGAAAAGACGTACGGTAAACGAATTTCAAAATTGGTTACTTTTCTTTTGGACAGCACCGTTTTTGCTGGAGGAATCCCAAATTTATTAGTAGGTAAGACCACAGGAATTACCTTGTACTAAAGACGCTAAGAGATTAATTTGGCAGCGTCCCAAAATCTGCAGCTACTGGGAAAGCGACTATCAAATGATCAGTTCGATTTTTCTTACTGTTACTGGATCATACTCCTTGGAGCTATCATATGTCCATTCCTGTGGCTAGGAAGCCCCAAGGATATGAAGTATAACAACACTTCCCTTATCAATATTAGTTAATCAACATCGTTTTGCAGATTATTGTGCACTGTTTCAGTATGTCTTGTAATTTCCGTATTCGTGTTAGTTCTTGGATGCATAATATTCGACAGTAGGACAATTGAAGAACGACCTGCACCTGATGTTTCTTTGTGGAACCTTCTACTGACAGCATACGGAATACTTGTTTTTCAGTTCGATATACATCCAACTATACTGACAATTCAAGTTGACATGATTGAGAAAAGAAGAATTACCAAGTCGATCTTGGTTGGATTTATGGGTACGTAACCGTAGTACTCATTGTCTCACGAACTAATAATGTGCGATAAATAGTCTATAAATACCGGCGTTAATTAGCCAGCAATGAACGTATCGATTTCAAATACATGTGGTTACGTGACATCACATCATCATGTGCAATCAATCACAACGCGTTAAACTGTACATGTGTTTTAAAATTAAACCTATTCATGGTGTACGATTTGTATGCAAAACATCGTAAACATTGCAAGGGATAAACTAAAACTGGTTTCTTATAAAAGCAAACAAAGATAAACTTTTATTTCAGACTTCGTCTTGACGAAAATCTAAACATTAAGTTACACAATTATGCATTTTGCAGTTAAAGTTTACCTAAACAAAAAACGATGTTCACAATTTAATCTACAGGAAAAAACAATAATAATAGGCTTTTCCACAATTATTCGGAATAACTCCTTTATTTTATGACAGCAAAATTACATGTGTTTTTTTCAGTCTGTTTTCATTCCTTGACAATAGGCGATATTCAGAATCATAAGTTAAAACATACCATGTGAAATTATATAACATTTCCTTCCCCCTTATTAAATCAAACACTATAACTTCTACAAATCTGATATTTCCTTTCACTTGGAAGTCCGGGCACTACGCCTCAACACTAACGTAAGTAAATTAGCACTTTTTTGAAATGCAACTTTAGCTGATAAGCGCTCCTGACCTCCAACATTTGACTCGGGGACCTTAACAGCTGAATTAGTGTCTGATGTGCCAACGTATTTGTGGAACTAGCAAACTTTTTAGGCAAGCATTGAGTGACATTTCTGGTAATGGTACCTCCACCAGTACTTACGTCATACATAACACTACCAACAGGTTTCAAAATCGTCCCTTTCTACATGCCATCGTGTACCCTATCTCCAGGCATAAATTGTTTTGATATTTTAGAACTTACCACTTGTTTTGGAAGAACTATCTCTTAGCTGAGTGAAGATAGACGTGTTCGCAATTTCTCCTTAACATTAATTCGCAAGCAGCCTTGCCTGTAGTAGCATGTGATGTACGGTAGGTTAATAACCAAGACCGCAAACTTTTATCTGACATTTTCATCAAACTGACACGATAACATTGCTTTTTTAAAAGACTGAACAACGCGTTCTGCTAATCCATTACTAGCAGGATGGTATTGTGCCATGAAAATGTGTCTTATTTTATTTTTACAAAAACTCATCTGAAGTCCACTATGGATCATACATATACATACTGTTCTGGAAGACCAAACCTCGAAAATATGCTTCGCAAAACATTTACAATTGCTTTACTTGTTATTTTATTCATGCTAGCTATTTCTGGCCATTTTTAACCATATAGATTCCATAAATGGCGCTGTGATGTCTCCGCAGGCCATACCTAAGTATGCAAAGGCTTACGAGCCAGCCTATTCCTACCCTGTACGCAAACTTACAATTCTGTATTAAGGTCTCGATATTTGAACTTATGTTTGGCCACTAAAAATAATTTTCAGGTAATGCTTTCATTTTAAACGAACGAAGATGTCCTTAGTGTAGTTCGATAAGCAGTCTTTGTCTCAAATTACCAGGTATTATAACTGTACCTCTCCAAATCACACAACCTATGTGTAATTTCGCTTCTTTACTTTTTTATGTTAATAAGTCCAATTATCCTTTCTAGCTTCTGCTATTTCTGTTTGTTAACCGGGCAAGATTATAACATTAGGCTCTGTACTATAGGTTCAAGATCTGTATCAGCAATCTATCATTCTGCAATATAAAGTGGCAAACGCGACGGAAAATTTGCTGTAGCATTATGCTGTGACACTATATTCTTGATAATATAATTGTAAGTGCAAAGAATTAGTGCTCACCTAGCCATGAAATCTGCATAAATGTTACTTACTGATTTATTTGGATTGAATATTGAAATAAGAGGCTTGTCATCCGGTATTAGAGTAAAAGTTCTACCTTTTAAATATAAATCAAATTTAATGACTTCAACTCAGATTTAAAAACAGTAAACAGCGTAAAACAAAAATTAGTTGAAAGCAATTCAGTACTATGCAAAGCGGATAAAGGCAACGCAGTAACAATTTTTAATAAGTCAGAATACATACAAAAAATCCAAGATATTTTGAATCCGGAACAATTCACCTTGAATAAAAAAGACCCAACAAGCACATATCAAACAAAGATTATTCAGCTACTAAAACATTGCAATACAATATTCACTGAACAAGAAAAGTATCAATTAAAGAACAAAAATCCACAAGCACCAAAACTCTATGCTTTACCGAAATTCCATAAAGCAGACTTACCAATGAGACCGGTTGTGTCATACATTAACGCTCCCGCTTATAAAATATGTAGAAAACTCAGTCACAATTCGATAGATCTCGTCAAAAAACTACAATATGTTACCCTCTAACCTAATACAAAATTACTTTTCTTTGATGTAAAAAACCTATTCACATCCATTCCAGTTGAGGAAGTCAAAAATCTTGTAATTAAACATATTAATTCAGTTAACTTAGATGAATCCCTCAGAGAAGAATTGGTCTTATTATTAAATAAATGCATTAATCAAAATTACTTTTGTTTTAATAATCAATATTACACGCAAGAAGATGGCTTATTAATGGGGTCTCCATTGTCATCACTGCTAGCTGAGATATACATGAATAATTTCAGAAAAATCATATTCAAATCAAATAGTAATCTAGTCAATTACATTCAGTTTTGCGCACGCTATGTGGACGACATATTTTGTATTTGGTACAGACAGAAATCTGGATCAATTTTTGAATTACATAAACAGTATTCATGAAAAAATACAATTTACTGTAGAAAAAGAAAACAACAGCATAAACTTTTTAGACCTTACCATAACCAAGAATTCAGAAAAAACTAAATTTTAGCATTTGTAGAAAACCAATCGCTCCCAATACATTAATTTATGCTTAAACTAAACAATTAGTAAGAATAAAATTGTCACCTTTTCACAGTTTAATTCACAGACTACTATAGGTTCCGCTAAGTACAGCAGATTTTGAAAAGGAACCACTCATTGTTAAACAACTGGCAATAAGAAATGGATACGAACCAAAAATGATTGAAAAGATGATCATTATTAAGCAATCAAAACTAATAATGTCACAATTTTACCATTCGCAAAGCTCAACTGAAGTTAAAATATGGCAGTCAATAAATTACATAGGCAATGTTAGTGAAAAAATGTCAAGATACCTCTCTAATGACAATAGAATAGTTTATTCCCGTGAATAGAAGCAACTTAGGAGCATTGTTAGTAAACAATAAAAATAAGGCAAACAACGGTAACAAAAGTGGTGTATACGAAATTAATTGTGAAGAATGTAATATTAGTTATATAGGTTGCACAGGTCGTAGTTTTAAGGAAAGAATTAAAGAACATAAAAAATCCATATTAAATAATAGGAACTTAACTGGCTTTTCAAAACATTGTGTAACTCTCAATCATACATTTGACGAAAATGATTTAAAATATTACATAACTTTCAAAACGGCATCAGGTTAGGATTATTGGAACGGCTACACATAAACAGAACACTTAACAATCCCCACAAAAATATCTGTAACGATCAACTCGAATTCCCTAGTTTGTTTATCAACGCTGTCATAAATGTCACCCGCTCGTAGGTACAGAGGCTCATGGGATCTGCATCTAACTTTAAGCAACAGTTTCGTTTGTATACTCTTTGAGAAAGGCCTAATAAGCCGAAACATGTAAGAGGTTAAACTCAATAAAAACTGAAACATTACCAAGTGTTATAATTATTATATCATTAAATCAAATTTATTTACTGATTATATTATGGACGACGCCTCTTTATCAATTTGGCAATAACGACAGTCAGTTTCGGTTAACATTCTGCTAGCAAAAGCAATCGGTCCTTCTATTACTTGATTGTTAATTTTAACTTCATGTGCTAAACAGGCGCCCATTCGATACTTCTTCGATACAGACGCATCACAGCTAAAGACCTGATCAGATGCAATCACTGTTTCCACCTTTTGAAAAGCATTGCTCTGTTCACTATTCCAACGCCATGTTATTGACTTTTTAACTAATTCATACAAAGGCTAAAGATTTTCATTCATTCATTACATTTTTGGCTGCGGAGCTTCCACGATAGGTTTAATATGTTCTGGTGTTTTAAGAATACTCTTTTTATCAAAAATATGACCGCAGTATTCCAACTTGTGACTTAATAAAACGGTTTTCTCTATATAAACCTTAATTATAAGCTTTTCTTAAATCTGTTTTTGGGAAAACACATTTTGGTTCATTACAATTTAAGTTAGCAAAAAGTTTTATGAAATCCTGGGTACTTTTTCTTAATTTTAGCATCACTTGCTATGTTCGCCGCTGTGGCAATCTCAGCAGCTGTTAAATACGGGCTCTCTACTCACTGGAGTCTTCTAGATACTTTACCCTCGTCTACCTTTCTACATTTAGCAGCATTTCTCATAGCCACCCAACTAAGTCTGACTTCTGCGATTGGAAATAGCGCCCTTTATCAACACCTTGAGGATACATTGGACATACGTAGAGGTAATTTTGACCAATTCGCTGCACCATTGTAATCAAACTGAACTTTCAGAATTCAACTGTAGAAGATGCATCGTTAGGACTGTTCTGACTGTCATGGCAATCCTCTTGGCTGAGTCTGTGCCTAGGTTCGACATAGTGATGTCAATGATTGGTGGAGCACTAACAGGACCAATAGTGTTCATACTACCACCTCTGATTTACATCAAGATGGTGTGTTTGAAACGAAAGCATGAAGAGCAACTAAAGAGGGAGGCAGTCATCAACATGGAAGCTGAAGTTGTTCCCAGCATGCTTGGTCCAGAAGAGGAACAAGAATTGGGATTGCAAATAATAAAAGAGGAAGTACCAAGATTGAAAATTACGAGACGGAACACGCAAGTGGTTTTGTGTATCGCTATAGTTATTTTTGGGATGGTTACGGTATTATCTGTTACTTACGTTAATGTTATTAATACAGTCCATTATGCTAATTTTTCACGACCGTGTATTTACAACTTGCAGATGTATCTGTAGTACTTAGATTATTAAAGTATTTTAAAAGTACACAGGTCTGCTTCCTTCGTTAAGTTATCCTATATAGTGTCTGTTTTGTTAAGAGTCAAGGACGGTTCTTTGGTATATTCGTACTTTCCCAAAGTTCAATCCTGTGTATATGTACAGGATGTTTCACGGATGATAATGGCCCCGACGAAATTAAAAGTGCAACCCAAAATACATTTGCAGAGGTGACATTGGTAATTGTTCATCGTCTTAAAAAATACAAAACGTAGAGAGCTGTATAAATTCGTATATTTTGACATAAACTCCAATCATTTGCTTTAAGTAAATTCTGTATTGTAAAACAAATTTTATTTTTTAAAAATGTTTATTTAATAATATTAATGTAATAAACGCTCAAAATGTCGCCCTCCGCTGTTTTCACAAGCTTGAATTCGTGCCCAAAACGATATTTTAACATGCATTAACATTTCTGGAGTGATGGATCTACATGCATCACGTATTTTATTTCCTAAATGTTCTACACTTTCAATTCGTGTTTGGTATACTTGCTCTTTTACCATTCCCTACAGAAAAAAAAATCCAAAGGAGTAAGGTCCGGGCTTCTCGGTGGTCAAGGATTAATTGAACCTCTTCCTATCCATCGGTTGGGCAAAACAAAATCAAGACGATTTCACACTATTCTATAATAATGAGCAGGTGCCCCATCTTGTTGGAACCATAGATCTTGTCTTACTTGTAAATTTACATTTTGGAGAAGTACTGGTAAAATGTTTCTTAAAAAATTTAGATAAGTATTGCTGTTTAAACTATCGCGAAAAAAATAAGGCACAACAATTTGATTCCCCAATATTCCGCACCAGACATTCGTCGAGTAGATAGTTTGAAAATGTGCTTCTCGAATCCAACGTGAATTTTCTTGGGCATAATAATGCATGTTATGTTTGTTAGCTCCACCTTTAACCAATTTAACCAATTGCAAGTGATACTGACGAAATTGATTGCCTTCAAAATCATATCTGTTTCTTCATCATTTGAATACATTTTGACTTTTATTAAATACAGTGACAGGAACCATAGCACACAGCCGTCATGGATTCCCAATTTATTTTTAAAATAATACCATTATGTAAAATATCCACATTGGCTATGAAAATGTACTTTGGGTTGCATTTTTAATTTCGTCAGGGACATTATCATTCGTCAAACATCCTGTATAGTTCAAAATTCGTGCACTCCCTAGTACAGGGTGTCCCATTTTCAAATTTTTTATGGGGTACCTACTTATCTTTGCGTTACTATTATTATTACCCAATGGAATCTCAGCACTCCTAAACGACCCCAAACAAGATGAACAGTACAGGTTGTCAAAGCGACTACAAACACAGAAATATCTAAGGAAAGCATTCACTGGTTGGGTTGGGTGCAGCTCCCCATAACATGAGCTACGTAGAAGCCCACTACCAAAAAGCGTATCACTCCTCCAACCCACTCTATACGTAGTCGGCCCGGCGGTATATCCGGGAGCGTCATAATTATAAGAAATCCGAAGAGAGTTTAAAGATTTCAGAAGGCGATTCTTTGGGTCAGAATAAGGACAAAAGTTCCTATAGACATATGTAGGAATGGACAAAAGTTCCTATAGACATATGTACGAATGTTTTTCCTTCTTCTTCTTCTTCTTACAATTATTTCAATAACCAGGTGAGATATTTTTGCTAAAATTCAAACATCAAACATTAAATTATTGAAACCAGGATTTTGCTTTCATTGCAAGTCAAATATGATGGTATTGCGGTGTGGAAGATTTTAGAAACATTTGTTTAAGGTATAAAAAAGCGCTTCGTCCACAGTAATAAATAAAACCTTATCAAAATTTATTTACTCACAACGTAAAATCAAACAGCAGCAGCCCTACATCTAAAGTACCTTTTCAGTCAATCGTGTCTTACAATATCACTCCAGTAGAATGCGTCAGCAATGCACACATAGAATAAAAACAAAATTAACACTATATATCAAACATGAACATCCCAAAGCTGGGTGCCTGGTGTCGCTGAGGTAATAATACTTTATTTATCGTGTGGATGACTCCGTTCGTGGCCAGATTATCACAGCTTGTGATGGTGGCCTTGCCGATACGGATCTGGTGCTTGCCTGTCCTTCCAATCTGGTGATTCTGACCGGTGAGAGTTGGAACGAGAGTGTTGAATCCCCAGGTCTGTGGACCCACACCAGAGCAACAGAGAACCTCTGCAACAAAAAAATGAATTGTACAGATACTTTGTAAGATGGAACGACGTAAAACTACACAAAACCATGGAGAAACTAGTTGATGGGTACGGTACACCAGCATGTCTTAACACTAGCCGTTCAGCGTGATTGTAAATGTCATTTCTTTTAACTACACCTCGTCTGACTCAGTTAAAAGAACTATATCTAGAGAGGCTCGGGGTGAATTGACTCGATTGTTAGAAACAGGGTCGTCAGGACTTTGTTTTTATAAATCTTTTATGGAAAATTTTGACCCGTTCTCGTGCTGGCATATTTAGTTCATAGACACTCTCTTGTTTGCATACCAAATCCATGGCAGATGTTTATTTTGGACACAATACACAAGTTTTAGTGTGTTCAAATTGTTTGATTAGTCTTAGTTTCAAAAATGGAAACTGCTTGTACAATTTTTCACTGGACGTATGGTTATTTAAAGAAATACTGATTTTATGGCTTTGTTCTGCACTCTCTGCAACTTTATCATTAAGTAGTCACTAGCATTTGCCCAACAAGGAATGAGATACCTAATGTAGGGTTTCCCAAATCTTTTATACAGTAAGTATCGTTACTGTCATTAAATTTTGTGCACATGTTTTTTATTGCTTTTTACCTGTGTTAGGATGCGCTCCGGACTACTACTGAACTGTCGTAACACATTAATAAGGTTGGCCCAACATAATTCGGTTAATTTGATATGGGTGAAGGCAATGAAAAGCCCTATAGCTTAGCGAAAAGGGCGGCGTCAGCACCTTATCTCAGACCGCAACCTTCCATTGCTGTTCCAGAGAGAAGACTGAGGGCTGAGATCACAAAGTGGCTTGCTCGTCAAGTTTGTTTGTATTGGGAACAGGCAATCTAGGGCCTTCATCACTGGACCTACGCCTACTCAGGAAAGCAAATGGCTCTTAAGCCTAAATCGTTCTCAATTGCGATTAGTGATGAGTGTCCTTACGGGACACTGTCGGCTCCATAAACACTTATTTAATATGGGTGTAGCAATGAGTAGCACCTTTAGAGTCTGACTGATCCCCAAACTTCTCTTGGAAAAGGTTACCAGCATAGCAACTATGTGAAGCTATAGGTGCGTGCCTGGAAGGACACGCTGACTAAAATCGGAAATGGTTTACTGAGATATTCATAGTGACACATGTGTATTTAGTGTGGTAGCATAAATCCACCAACGAGAGTGTAAAAGATAAGCTAGCTAACTTTAAAAACTTCCATCCCTAAAATTCACGTTGATGATAAATGCATTGCAGCTATGCATGCTAAGCATATATCATACTTTCCTGATACGCTACACGAGTTGTGTGGAAACAGAAGACGTGCCACATTCCAGCAATTTAGAGTCTTCACTACTGCACAATTCTCTCCAACTTACCTGTCAAAATATGGTTCTTCAGTACTTGATTTGCCTTATTCTTGTCGTCGGTCAACGTCTTCAAATCTTCTTCAGCTAGGCTGGCGAAAGCCTCATCGGTGGGGGCAAGCAAGGAGATGGACTGGTTCTCCTGCTTCAAGACGTTTTCTACCTCCGTTCCAGCAATAATCTTGCTCAGCGTGGTGAACTTATCACTGGTGTTGACGACATCCAAGATGGTCTTCTTGGGGGGCACCAAAATCTTGTTTATTTCGTGAATTACTGATCCACACGCCTTCTCGTCGAAACCAGTAACACGTGCACAATTGATGGTGGCTCTGTTGATGACGTTGGTAAATACTGGTAGCTGTAAACGAGGGAAAGGTGCTAACTTGTAATATTATATCGTATAGTGTACTAGGGAATGCCAAATAAAAGCTAGAGTGTCAGGACAATTGTATAATTCAGTCATGCATTGTATATTCTGGTATAATTTAAAAGGGCAATAAAGAAATACAGAACACTTGTGACTTACCGTCGAATACAGGTTCAACCTAAGCGGCATTTCATTCAAGTTGCTCTTCAATATGGCATTATTATTCATCTCGCAGGACTGCATGAGTCCCTTAACCGTGTGGTACATAACAACTTCTTTCAGCCTAGCAGGATCATCCTTAATCTCTTCAAGCGCCTTCTTGCCTTCAGGAGTCTCAAAAGCTTCGTCAGAAGGAGCGAAAACAGTTGAATTAAGCAACGAATCGATCTCGTCGCCCATTCCAGCTTGCTGGATTAAGTTCTCAAACTTGGTGAAGTTCTGGGTCTTCAGCGCCTGGTTAATGTGCTGAGCAGATTCGGGAATGACGATGTTGTCGATCAAATGGATGACTCCGTTTGTAGCTATTATATCGGCGTCGGTTATTTTGGCTTTGCCATCGATAAGTAGCTGGTCATCCGTGGTTCGTGATAGGTCGATCAATTCTCCGTCGATGTTGTGTGTTGTCGCATTGCCGACGATGGCGCTGGAACAGATTGTGTGTTCGACTATGAGGTGCTTGAAGATACCTGAAAAATAACATAAATTTTGAAAAAATGTCGCTATCAACCAATTCAAGTACAAAAAAATTGAGATAAATTAAGTCATATAGTCGATTCCATTTCTGTAACACCAGTATTTAAAACAGAGCGTTGGTAAGCCTTTGCGATCTAGGGTTATTAGTTACATGATTAGTATACTTTTTAAAATATGTAGTTTATTATTTTGTCGTAGTTGGATCTAAGCAACAAATAAATTAAATAAAAAGCAGTTAGTTAGAAATCCACAGTTTTCAGGCATCGTATTCGTATCAATATTATAATGATATCTGAAAGAGGTTTTTTGACCTAGATGCCCACGAATCCACGATTCTAAAGATACTAATAGAAGAATCAGATCGTTTAAAGATATATATCCAATAATTCGTACAGGTTTCTTAATTTTCCTTTGGTGTATAAATTATAAATCAAAAATCCTCTTAAGTTGTTTGCCTTTCTTCGCTCACAATATAATTTTAACAATTATAACTTAAATATCAAATTAATTCTGGAACAATATTGCCTAAACGATTTGAAATAAATCATAACACAGATCACTTGCTTTATTGGTTTATATGTTCTTCTACTGACTCCTCAAGTGCTGAAAATGCCTGTAAATGTTTCAGAGCTATACGAGTATTACTTACTATTTGCACATGCATCTCCTCTCAACAGCTTCTGTTTGGTAGATTCGTCCAGTTTTCCAAAAGCTTCATCAGTAGGAGCGAAAATGGTGTAATGCCCATTATCCTCAAAGGTCTTCAGCAGGTCAGTTGCTTCCAAAACTACGGAAATAGAACAATTTACGACGTGCTACAGGAGACCATTAAACGTTTTCGAAATTCATTGAGACAAATTGTTACCTTTTCTCAGATTGCTTAACCTGCTGCTTTCACTAAGCAATTCCCTAATACTCTGAGCTGCTGGTGCTACAACTCCTTCAACAACGTGAACAATACCATTTTTAGCTAAATTGTCAGGCTTGGATATCCTAGCACAGTTGACAGTCACCATCCTCTCGCTGTGACTAGTCGGGTAGATGTTCACACGCAGAGAACTATTGTGGTTCTCACTGAAAGAAGCAAATTGTAGCTTATGAGGCAAAACCCAAATTCTTGAGACTTTTTTTCGTTAGATTGAGTATTCTGTCTCATTTATAACAAGAAAAACAAATGCAAATTTTACTTCACATTTTGATATGAACAACTTCATTTGATACAGCGTCCATGCTCAGAGAAAAAAGATGTGAAACATAATTAAATTAAAAAATGGTTGCACTGTCTGATTCAAAATCTAAAAATAGCTTTAATTGAGTTTTCTTTATCACCAATCATTTTATGAACGTAAGATTTTGAATTCCTCTATAAATGGGATGTTTTTTTATATAAAACACGCATAAGCATAGTTGTTTTTAATTCTCTCAGGTCTATGAAGCTGGATGACATTTACAGAACACTTCTCTTAAAATCGACAGATTATTTTACTTCTCCACCATTAAACCTTTACACTTTCAACAACAGAAAAGTATACTTAAGAAGTAAATGGCTTTAGTTGTTTATTTATTGAACAGATATTTTTAGTTTGCATGTTAATGTTTAGTTGGTCTTATTCGTTATTTTTATACCATTTTCAGTAAAACAATATTCATATTAGAACTAATGAAATCGTAACACTATAAATCAATAATAAGCAATAATCAAATAAAGTTGTCATTAACTCAAAATAGAATGCATTTATTATTTAATCAGAAACACTAATCAAGCAGAACATATTTGAGTTTATTTTTATTTGAAACATTAGAACTTTTTCTTCAATTATACAGTGTAAATTATAAGGCAAGGACAAGTTATTCCCCTTGCAGGATTAACTGGCAACAAACAACGACATATGTTGTAATTGCAGTTCCGTTAAAAATTGAGCATTACCTGCGAATAATCTGTTCATTGCCGAGTTCCGCTAGGTCAACAAAACCAGGCGTTACGTGATTTAACAGCAGGTCCCTGGAAGAAACAGCGTTCTTGATGTCTCTACGGCGACGGACAGCCTCTACTTTGTTCTGTAAAAGACAAAAAGCTTTCATGTCGATCGAACAGAAAGAGCAGATTCATCGCGAGTAACGGGATTGCCACTTTAGCTAAAAACTTCTTGCGTGTAAAACTGAATATTAACACTGTTACTGTATCTTCTATAACTACGAGGAGATAGTGATATGCATCATTCAACACAATCTCCTTTAAGACTTTATTCGTATATCAGAACGTTTATAAAGTAATCGAGGAGTTAGATGCGGTAAGGGGACCTTTGTAAGAGCGCACTTTTTCCGTAAAATATTTCATTCGCAAAAGAATTTTTCCTTTGTTCTAATATTGTGGCGGCGTTTTAAAATACTGCGTACAGGTGGAAGTGTAGTCCAAACTGTCAAACACTACAACTGCCCTTCTTGTATGAAATGTCAACTTACATTTGATTTGATGACTTGTGCTAACTTAACTTAAATTTTAACCGACCTTGGTTGTCAAGTGTGTAGCTCTGAACCCCGAGGTTGTGGGTTCGAATCCCGCCTAGGGCATGGGTGTTTGTGTACGTACTCTATAAATGTAGTGTTGAACAATTTCTAAATAAATAATAACAAAACTAATGTGCTGCCTAATTGTCAAAAGGCAGCGCCAATAATGATTTAAAAATTAACCAAAAAGGCTTAATGAGTTCTGAAAGTAAAAGTAGTTATGACCAAAGTGAAGGAGAAAATGATTTGTAATATGATACAATGCACATGTAAATATCTAAGTCGACAAAGAAAAATTACCTAGGAACAGTGAATTAAAAACAAGAGAAAGATAGCAAGGAATAGTAAGAATACAATTGCAATAACACTCGTGGTATGATATTTGTATGTGTTGGGTACTGGAGGTGCAAATGCAAGAAAAAGACTAACTGGAAATGTATTCTTAAAATAGAGACTTTACAAAAGAAGTATGTAAAAAAAAAATTTGTCTATTTTCCAAGTGTCATAAAAACGTCTACGCCTAATTCGCACAAAACCTAGATAAATATTTCTATTACTCGTAAAAGAAGAAAACATGAAAACAGGCCTCATAAAAAAATCTACAATCTTTGAGTATGGCAGCTAATTTTATGGCACAAATACCACACAAAGAATCCCATTATAACAGATCTAAAACAAAACGAAAGCATTTTGACAATACTGCTTTAAAACAAAAATTCTCTTCACAAGATTCCAGAACTGTTAGCAAATAGATGCCATTACGCAGGATTACCGTCAAATATTGGAAAGTCCTTAGTTATTTGTCTAGCCAAAAATGTATCTTTCTTCTGATGCATATCATTTGATGTAATTTCTAACATTTCTTTTAAGGTTTTACACACTATTAAAATGTCGTCACTTGGTTTTATATCTTTCTCTTTATTGTAGGTTTTCTTTTCGTGGTGAATAGTATCTAAACCATCACTAATTTTTGAAACTTTGTCTTCACCCATGAATGTATTTTGGACCCAGTCTGCAATGAATGTTTTTTCTTCTTTCTCTTCGACAACCAAGCCTTCTGAGTTTTCGTCTTCTTCATTGTCCAAATGTAAATTTTCAATTTCACTCTCTAATTCTGAAATCTTCATACAATTTTCAATCTTTTGTTGTTCTAGAATTAGTATTTCTTTCTGGTTTTCTTTTTCAAGAGCTAACTTTTTTTCTTGCTAGACTTTTCTTAGATGACAAAATGCTGTTCTGCGATGCAAATTTGCTTTTCGATCCAACATGTTGGTTTCGCTCCTCCTGCCAAAATCTTTTGGCCAAATATAATACATAGAAAGATTCTTATTAATACCAGCATTAACTCTTATTGATCTTTCCATGAAGATATCTCGGGATCACCAATGTTATTTCTTTTTATTTTCCTTATTTTCTTTTAAGTTTCAAATACAACCAACTATATATTTTTTATTGTGTTATTGTTATTTATATAGCAACCAACTATGTTCACTTGATATGTTTTGATAAAAGTGAACGCACACTTAGCTTGAAGTACTCTACTTTTCATCGATGGCTTCGCGAAAATTCAGGCATATAAAGACATTAAAAAACATAATAAAAAGTTGTGTAAATGACAAAGCAACTAGTTATAGTTTTGATTATGCCCAGAATTTGTCTTTGCCTAAGCTCGTTGTTTGACAACAATTTTATATACGACTTTTATGGCTACGAGTTTTTATCGTACACTGCCTTAACCATGACACTAGCTTTTTCTATTGTTTTACCGGAAAAGACGCTAAGAAAAAATCAAATTCCGTTATTTCCTTCGGTGATCATTTTTTGCAAACCCAAATATACAAAATATTGTACTTTTTTCAGATGCTGCAGGAGAATAAAATAGTAATATCGATATAGTTCATTCAACACATTTTTTCAGTCTGTGATCATTCTTATTGCGTCTGTGACAAATTTTGGTTTGTATGGACAACTCTAGAAACAGTTGGAGATGATAAAAACTCCAAGGTGCAAGATGCAAGGCTCATTAAAAACGGAACGGGCTTAAAAGGATTTTTTTAATCCATAAAAACTAAGACAGAGAGTTTGAGAAAGTATTGTTAGTTAAAATATGCATCTGTTGCTATTTTATCTGCATCACTTACACCATTTAATTTGTAAATTACCAAAAATATATGTAACATAGAAGTAAATTTGCAGCCCATTTCTTCGTGTACTGTTAACCCAGAAAAAATTAAAAACATAAAAGATTTCATGAAATATTTAGGTAAAGATGAGTTAGAGTGGTATGAAGAAAATCTCTTCAATGATAAAAGCGATCTGCCCCCTACCATCGTGAAACTAGTGACGGCGATTTTGAATACTAATAAGTGTATATGGTTTTTTTACGTTTATAACGGAATATCATATTCTTAAATGTACCTTAAGACGCATTTTGAGTACCTATTACTACAGATATATGAAAAAGGACGATTCCATATTTTTTCTTATGATAATTTCAGATATGTTAGGCAATTTATTTAAAATTATTTAAATAAATAAAAGAAGTATATCTTAAATAAATGCAGGTAAAACAATTACAGTTTTCTTTATTTTAACGAATGCATTTTGCTGTAAATACTTTAGAAGGTTGTAACTAAACTATTATGTTATTAAGGATTACGCTATGATATAGCTTAAATGGCAAAGCATGTTCTGCACAATTTTATGTAGGTATCTATTGCTGATTTTTACACAACAGTCTTAATGTGTACAAAATTGTCGTCAAATATTGGAATTTTGTATTTGCATTTGTAACTGTGAAGTTAATATCTGGCATCAGTATAATTAACCCCCACTCAAAATCATAATTTTGGATTTATTTCCAGTCACAAAAAGAAGTGTTTTGCTGCAAAATATGGATGAATTGCTTGCTTTTTAATTAATAAATAATTCAAAATATAACATTAACAAATGAAACACGCAGAAAATCAAATCTGATTCGCTAACGTCAAATTTTAATAAAACATTATGGATATGCTCATATATCAGTTTTGGACACTGACATAAAGTAATTAAATAATACCTATATTTGTAATCATTTATACTGTGTTTAACTGCTAATGCCCGCAGATTTTAGTTGTCCGTAAAATTTTACTACAACATTTACATTTTGTATTTCGATTAAAGTTAGCAGGGCGAATATAATACATGAAAGAATTTTGACAGCTTGAAGTCAATAAAAAATGGTGGGTTTAAGTTATGTAGGCATAAAAATCCTTTTAATTGGTTAAAACGATCATAAAAATGCCCATTGGGGTGTTTGGCGAGTTGACGCATAATGCTGCTTTTTAACTAAACCAGCAGCTTAATACATTTCAGTTCTAGGTATTTTTGTGAATCTTGTCAATGCCATGCAACGTAACAATTATTAGAATTCTAAATTCATCAGTTACCTATTAATTTCTAACTTAAATCTCGAAAACTTCTGGTGTGAGTAGTTAAAACTAAAAACACACTGGTCTTTCAGAATCAGAAATCACTGTCCTGTTAGCAGACGCTATTAAAGCCAGATTTATCTTCCTCTAGAACTTTATTTGATATTATTGTGTTTTACCTTATTTATTAATCCATTAACCTGCGGAAAACGGCCGCTGAAAGGAAATAATATACTTAGTGTAATAAACGTATTGATCAAATCTGAACAGGTTTTAATATTCTCTGATTAAAATAATAATAGAGGTTTAGATTAGTGTAGTTATGCTTTAGTTTTCTTTACTATTCCGATGCCAAAGAAGTACCAACTTTTTACTAACAAGAGTTCAGTAAAAAGTATATTATAGCTCGATACTGAAGGGTGATTTTTTTACGCAACACTAGTGTGCTAACAAAAATATGTGCTGATTGTGCTTTGGATGTGTGGTGGCTATTCTCGGTTAGTAATTGATCATTTCTATTTTTTTTTGTTTCTGCAAAAAATAAAATGCATCAACCCATCTTTTGCTAAATGTGAGATCAATTCCATTGAATGTGTTAGATATCACCTGACTGAGATCAACAATGATTGTATGATATATATGATCAAGTGCCTCCACCAAGATTGTTCTTGAAAGTGTCCAAGCTAATTAGATATCATTATGTCCTCGTAGAGATCAATAGTGCCACTTTTCTAAACAATCCTTTTTATGCTCTATGATTCTGTTGAAAAAAGACTGACGCAAGTCGTGCCCGTCGTTATCCTTAGTTTCTTTAATTGGTGTCGTCTTGAAGTAGGTTCTGCAATTTACATTTCGCATGTTTGACGTTGCATGAAGGTGCAACGTCTAGCACGCCTTCTGGCAAAGCCAGCAAACAATGGAAGGCTGAGTTTGCGGTACTAGTTTCCTGTGCTGCATGTGTGCATTAGGATACAGTTAGACAATGACTTGGTTCTCATAGGTGAGTTAATTACTTGTGTATCCTGTGGCGCTGGTTTGAGAAACATTGAATGTTTTGGTAAGAAATTGCGGAAGTAAGTCAGAATAAGGGTACTTTTAAGGGTGTTGCTTCTTGAAACTTTTACAAAAAGACTGCTTATTAATTATTATTATAACGCTAGTTAAAAACTGATCATTCAATGCTTCTAATACAGGGCCGGACTGGCCCGGCGGGCAGCCGGGCGCTTCCCGGTGCGCCCTTCTTCGTGCTTGTACCCTTCAACGTTAAAATTAGTAACGTATTAAGAAACAAGGAATTAGAGTGCTGCGATTAACTCATGGCACAGTGCTCCCTCAAGACCACAGCTCAAGACAGATCATGATCTTGACGCCCGAACTTGCAGCAAAATAGGGCGCCCTCAGTCCCCACTCTCGGTAAAAAAAAAAAACACGGGCTGACCGTTGTCATTGCCTTTTTCCACTTTCTTTTCATTGTAAATTTACCATTTACACTACATTGAAAATGCACCAATCCAGTTCGACAGACAGCAACGTAGTTGTTGATAGTGGTGTTTAGGGTATTGTGTGTCGATTTCAAGAGTGTTGTTCAAAAAGCAATAAATAAAACTATGTATTTAAATTCGATCTGTACAGTGATACGAAGTCTAGATAGGCTGGGTTCCAGTGATTGGCTGGTAGAATACGCCATGTAGATTACGCTATGTAATAGTCTACCTCGAAAGTCTATTGTAGAAAATATCATTACGTAGATAAAAAGAAATATTGAAATATTTAGTTTTCTAATGGTGTTCATCAAAACGCCTGAAATATCAATATTATTTTGTATTTTATTACTATTACAAAATATTGCCATGTTGTAATTAACTGGATAAACATCTAAACAATAATAATTTGTTTGGGCAATTGGGCAGGACAAAGCACTTTGGAGACCTGAATCGGTCAAATGGATTCCTCCAAAACTGTAAACAGTGATTTTATTGCATTTCTCATTGCTGATCTAGGCACATTGATCTAAAACAGCAAGGAGCAAATGGTAGTTTCTTTGAAGAAATATCAACAATTATGCGGTTCCGAATGCAACAGCATGTAAAAAATAGGCTTCTTAGGAATATACCTAACATAGTCATCGAAGGAAATACTTCGACACTCATGCTTTCCGTTTTCTATCCTTAAGAAGTAAGAAAACCGCTTGAATGTCATGATGACTTACTGAAGTATGTTATACAAGTTTATAATCTAGATATTAATAAAACTTTATTAAAATATAAACATTTTAAGGAATTTGACACCTGTAGAAGCCAACAAAACAAACAAAAGATTTGATACAAAATAATTTACAATAGGTTTCGCGTGTACCTAATTCATTTTAGTCCTAATATACTCGTCTTACATTTTCTGCTCATAATCTACGCCAAAGTACTTTATCTACGTTTTCTACGTCTTTAACGTAGAAAATTGTAATTTACGCGTAAACGTCCATCACTGCCTAGTTCTTATTTTATATACTGCACAGTTAAACTTTGACAAACTAAAGATGTATTTGGCAAGTATTATCGTGAGCTAAAAATGTAACAAAATCTTATGAGAAACCAATTTCTCACTCAGAAAGGTTAATTCTAAGAAATGTTCCAAATATTAAACAGAAGGAATTGTTGGATTACTTTAATAAGTCTTGCACGCAGAATTTAGCGCATTTGAACTAAAAAAAATATACTTTCAAAATAACGCAAAAAAGAAAATCTGGCCATGAATTCCGTACAGAAAAACAGTCAGGCAAATGCAAAAGGCGGCAAAAACTTGCTCTAAAACTACAATTTTTTTCAAAACCATAGGCTACGCAACCTCAAGTACAGCAACCACCAACCATCAAGCTCAACTAGTCCCTTGGATATTTCTCAGAAACAAGGACAGTAATTTTGATAGGAGAGATTATGACAACGCTGAAAGATATAGTACTGATGAGATTGATAATACTGACGGTGATAATAATGATGGTGATAATACGGATAGTGATAATGATACTGCTGGGTATAATAGTGACCCGAATGACTCTATAATTAAAAAAAGAGTGTAAGCATAGAAAGTATTGACTATTTTAAGAAATCTGATACAACTCTTTTGAATTCATTTTATGATTACCATCCTATACAACTATCGAAGAAACTACTTCCATTTCGTGAACGATAACGTATATTTGTTTGTAAAGACTAAAATGGACAAACTTTTAAACGTATTTGGCTTACATACAACGAAAAGGTAAAAGGACTGTTTGGTTCTATATGTCTTGCGTTCAGTACTGGAAATTCAGTTCTTTGTTCTGGATTTGATGAATGAAAACGCGTCCACCGAAGGTTAAAGGAACATAGATCATCAAAAGTTCATTTAATATCTGGAAAATCTTTTTTTTATTTTTAAAAACGAGAAGAGTGCATATAATCTATTGCTCAGGCATCAGATTGAACTGGAAATTGTTCCAGTGTATAAAGGTTCTTGTTTATTGCAGAGTTTATTTTTGTACTTATACAATAAGATTTCAAAACTAAATGTTTCTTTTTCTTTCAATTAAGAAATGTTTAATATAACAATAAACAATAAATATAATTAAAATTAAAAAGACTGRGATTTTTCTCTATTTCAGTAATGCTGCGCCCTAATTTTGTTTCCTATCCCGCGCCCTCCAGTTGCTCCCAGKCCGGCCCTGGTCTACTACTCTTATTATTCTTATATACCACTAAAAAKAACGACAGCGAAGTGCAGTTAGTACAACCGAGGATATAGCAACAGTGGTTTCTGAGAGGACTCCAAATGTACCTATCATCAACCAGCTATGGTCAGTACTCTTCTTATGCGGCCGTCAAGTATTAGATTGCTTCTTTTAAAAAAAGGGAAAATTTTCCAGCCAAAATGACCACTGGCTGAAAGAACGCAGAGAACCTCGAGTATTGGACTACAATAAATATATAGCTGAGACAATGTGCATTTAACATGAATAAGCTCATTATACAGGTAGGGTAGAAACCCTACCTGTCTTCTTAGAACACCTGAACAGCATCAAGTTCATCATGGAGGTGGAGCAGAATCGCAGGCTTGCGTTTCTCCATATCCTGGTAACAAGGCGGACAACAGGACGTTTGAAACATACTATCTACTGCAAAAAGATGCACATGGACCGCTACCCTCATGCCACATCTCACCACCATCCAGCTTAGAAGAGGACAGCCATTAAAACCTTGGTTTAACGAGCACAAACTCTAGCAGATGAGGACAAACGCGGCAGTGAACTACAACATCTTTCTAGCCAACGGGTATACAGTAAAGAACATTAATCCAGCCAGCGCATAGTAACCCGTTGTAATAGGAGTTACGCATTGTATTTCCAAATTATTGAAAAAGAGGGAATTCGTACAAACAGCACACCATCAGTCAAAATCAGCAAAGTACTACCCGTCCCCAAAGATCAACTGCGCCCTTTGCAAACTCCACGTATTTATAGGATTACATGAGATTGCCCTTAGGTCTACGTAGGTAAGACCAAGCGTTCCATCAACACACGAAAAATAAAACACGAGAGATGTAACGGAAGTATATACACCATTAGTTTTGATGATACCACCGTCCTGGCAAAAAGTTAATGGTTTCTACAACTTGTTCCGCAGAGAAGCCCTGGAAATATTACAACATCCAGATATCCAGAATGGACCGCCCACCAACCAAAAATACCCTTTCTTGTCATCGGGCTATTCAGTCAGCAGCTTAACAGCACTGAAGATGCCACCAGTTACGTGTAGTGAAACATATGCGCCTAATCAGCTAGGATCACGGAAGTTCTATCAAGTTCATCGTTTTACTTTACTGCAATGGGTTTTACAAAGTTCCATGATTTTACAGGAATATACGAGGCATGTTTTTTAAGTAAGTACCGTTTTGGAATTAAAAAAAGACGTGCAAAGATATCGCAATAATTTTATCTTACATGAAAGCCTGTACCTTAATCTACTTTTCTACATAATTTCCGTGAATATTGAGGCACTTGTCATAACGTGGCGCCAGTTTTTGAATACCCTCCTCATAAAATTCTGCCGCCTGACTTGTTAACCACTGTATCACAAATGTTTCGACTTCGTTATCGTCTTGAAGACGCTGACCACCCAGGTGTTTCTTCAAGTGCAGGAACAAATGGTAGTCGCTGGGCGCCAGATCAGGGCTGTATGGAGGATGATCTAGAGTTTCCCATTTAAAAGATTTGATGAGATCTTTGGTCCGATTAGCCACATGTGGACGGGCATTGTCATGCAGCAAAACGATACCCTTACTCAACTTGCCACGTCTTTTGTTCTGGATTGCACGACGCAGATTGTTCAATGTCTTACAATAAGACGCTGCATTGATTGTCTCGTTACGAGGCAGAAACTCCACTAGCAATACTCCTTTTCTGTCCCAAAAAACTGTGCACATGATTTTCCGGGCAGAAATTGTTTGCTTAAACTTCACTTTTTTGGGTGATGATGAATGTCGCCATTCCATGGATTGTTGTTTCGATTCTGGTGTCACGTAGGCCACCCATGTTTCGTCACCAGTAATAATTTGGTCTAAAAAATCTTCACCTTCATTGTGGTACCGCTCAAGGAAAGTCAATGCACTGCCTAAACGTTGGGTTTTGTGCAAATCCGTCAACATTTTCGGAACCCAACATGAACACAATTTCCGGTAATTCAAGTTCTCGGTCACAATGCGATACAAAACACTACGAGAATATTGATGAAAGCAGTCGCACAATGATGAAATTGTAAAGCGTCTGTTTTCTCTCACCTTTTCGTTCACTTTCTGCACCAAATCTTCATTAACGACCGAAGGACGCCCACTCCGTTCTTCATCATGCACATTTGTGCGGCCATCTTTAAATGCTCTCACCCATTTCCTTACCATTCCATCACTCATAATGTTTTGTCCGTAAACTTCACAGATCTCACGATGAATATCGATCGGTTTTACGCCTTCAGCACTAAGAAATCGTATAACAGCCCGTACTTCACAATCGGCAGGACTCACGATTGTCGGAGGCATCTTAAACACTCAGTAAACAACGTATACAATGAAGAATCAAATTGTAATGACGTCAGTGCGTAGACAAGATATGTAGGTAACCAGCGCGCATGCGCGGAATGCCGACCGTAGCGCTGCGGCGGCGGAATCGCAAAACGGTACTTACTTAAAAAACATGCCTCGTATCTACATAGTTCCCAGCCAGTTGAAGAAGAGGAAGGGCGAGGTTTTTGTGAATCTGTCGTAATTATAATTTTTTAAGCGCTCTTACAGTCAATTTACTACTTGTAATACCTGAAATAAGAACCATAAATAGGTAGCAAGAATACAAATATATCAAGACCATTATTCAATCCTGGCTGCTTTTGAGTAAAACGTTATTAGAAAAATACAGTTTATATACATTATGACAACAAAAACAGGATTCAGTTTGCTTTTTAATTTTTTTGAAGTTTACTTATACAGATATGGATTGCAAATATTTACCTCTGGCATACAAATTACAGATATGGATTTATTATGGAACGCTCTAAACCGTAGAGCAACAACCCTGTACAACTCCAGATATGTTTGTTAACCTGATTCATCAGACAATTGTATTAATAAACTATAATATCAATGTTTTTTAAGTTTATACGGTTGTCCAGATGGTTTTATAAAAGGTTATACAACTTTCATCAACAATTCTTTTCAACATTTATGTAAATGTTACAGTGTACCTAATCTAAAAACTGGCTTTCACGAAAAAATACTGACGATGTACTTACCATGTCGATCATTTTCTCAGTAAACTCATTCAAGGCAATGTCAGTAGGAACAAACACCGTATAGTTTCCATCAAGTTTCTCCTCGAGTGCGTTGTTCTTGATCATATTCCTGAACTCTTTACAGCCAACATCTTCAATTGTCTGCACCAGGGGTTTGAGGTCAACCTGTTTCGTGCACCCATTAGAATCGGGTGTCCTTTGGTAACCATAGCAACACTTGTAACGAACCGTAAAGGTCTTGACGACTCCATGGTTGTTGACTCTAAAAAGGGACAGTTCAAGAAAGTACACGCACTGATTTTATATGCTGGAGCTCAAAAGAAGTGTAACACCTTGTATATTTGATATAATCTAGCAAGAAATTTACATGGTGTCATTCATTCACCAAGAATTTTGGACCAATTACGAATATGGGTCCTCTTACCACATTAAGATGCTGGCCCCTTGATTCTGGGTATGTTAATCTTTTTTAGTTACTTTTTTATTAGGTAAAAGAGCTAAATACAAAAACATTTTATTATTTTACCGTTGTATTTATAAAATGAGGAGGAAGGAAAAATGTTTCTTTTCTATTATAACTTAAAGTGGACGGTATAATAAATTCAACTTACTTTGTAATACACTCGTACTTATTGGCTGACTGCTTACAGTTAGACAAACTGACGGCTGTGCTGAACATATTTGGAATTGACTCTGTTTCGTTCTTTTGAGCTTCAGGTGACTCTTCTTCATCATCCGTGCTTTCTTCTCGTTCTTTACACACGTTTGGTCTGAAACAAAAAAGATAAACTCAAACATTGAACAACATTGTAGGGATGTGAATTCAAATACTCTTTATTTGCCAGCATTCAAGCCTGTGGTAGAAGCATAATTGTTTGATATCAGCGCGCATAAAAACAGCATACAATAATATAAGATAATATTTTCTCGGAAAGATCGCTGTCTCTTGAAAACACTGACAAAAAGTTACTAGTCTGACGTTTCAATTATACCTGTAATCTTTGTCAAAGACGAAGAACCTCAAAATTTGCCTGACACAAGTTCAAACAAAATTTTATCCATCGAGATGCAAATTGGATTAAACATATGTAAGGGCAGTCCTAGTAAACAGTAGCTTCCTAATGATTAATACTGCTGGGGCCGTAAAAGTTTATTATATCTGAGTGAATTATGATACCTTTAATCCACGTGGATTATATTATCATAGCATTGATGTGAAGATGTGTAAAGGGTTTTTTTATTTTTAGGTAGTGGACGAGGACGTACACACAAACAATCCCAAAAAAATATTTCATACCAAAATCAACATTAACTTGACAACAATTCTAGATTTTAACATTTATCTAGACTTCAAACTTTTTATTCAGCTATAATAAAACACAATGCTACTCGTATAGTAGTAGCCAAGTTATCATTATACTAATTAGGCCCTGGCTTATGTCAGCCGGCAACCTAAAACTAAACATTTCTGTTCTTGACGTTTATTGAATTGTAGTTTACCAAACTGACCCCTTTAGGAAGTCTTGTGCGGGGACCACCCCTCATTTATCACATACTATTTTACATATAATATAATAATGTAAGCTCTTTGGATATGATATATTTATTTACAATGAAGGTCTTCATGAAAAGTGGACACCTGCCTCAGGTGTACTATATATGACTGAAATACGTTAAAAACGACAAAGTAATTTGGATAAAAAGATAGGTTCTCTACGCTTTTGTCACAAGCATTTTGATGAGTTATTTCGACTACCTGAAGAAAAAACGACTTAAACGAGGTGGTCTACTAATACTTCTGTTCTATTGATATATTTATAAATTGTACATATCATACGAGCATTATAATTGTTTTGTTTATCAGTATCCATGTAATTACATATTATTCTTACGTAATCTCTTATCTAATTTGCAGGCAGTTTATTCCATCGCCGTTTGAAGTAACTTTGAATGTAGAAATGGATCAAACTAGGTGCACATTTAGAAGAAAGTAAAAAAAATAAAAAACCTGACTTGCATGTTTTGCACCATTTTCGTTCTGTTTATACCGGATAAACTAAACATTTTAAATGTTTTGAAAGGTATAAAAATAATGAATTTGTTACAACAAATTCGTCGTTTGCGAATCATTTATTATTAGGCAAACAAACTGTTACCTTAAACAATTTAATTCGTTACAACTTAGTAACAAATCTTCAAAAATAAGTTATTTCGAGATTTTCTTGTGAAATGCTACTGATGATAGCTTTATATTAGTTGAAAAAGTTTTACTAAATAAAATGGATAACACGTGGAGCTGATAATCATTAATATATACTTGGAGAGTTGAACCAGTTTGTTTTTATTTTAAGTTACTATTCCCATCCATCTGAAAGTAATATTACGGGGTCTAGCCTTTGGAGATACACAGAGAATAAGTAATTTTTATTTGGCTTTTACGTGAACATATCATTTTTTGTACAGCTTTAAACGAAATAATTTTCCACATAAAACTTATCAGGGGAAAATTAGAATAACTGTAGGTAAGCATGAGATGTATAATCTAAACAAAAGCATTTAATTTAATGTTATTTTGCTAGTGGAATTAACTATTCCGCAATACATGCTTTCCATTAGACCTAATAATTTCGGTTACACAATCTGTTCCACAAATTAAATCCTCTGTGCACAATTGAACCATTCGCTTCCACTTGCATTTCTCCAAAGCCGTGCTGATTCTATTTATGAAAACGCTGAACATGCATCGCTGTTTGTCGAAATCGCTCTATTATGAACATGGCCTGCTTTCACAATATTTTTGCACGGCACACTTGCGACAATGAGTTTTATTCCAGGTGGAAAAGTGATAACAATTGAATTCGTTGAAAATGCTGCTAAATGAGTCACGGGATGAGCTGTAAAATAGTTGAATTGCACTGGAAGTGTGATTCATGCGCGTTTCCTTTGACAGATGCATTAATTGTTATTTTCCTTGGAACATAGTAAACAAGCTTCGCATGTAATCTTCTTTTATTCAAGATCGAAAACTACAGCAACCTTGAGAAAAAAAATGTGGAACTGTTGCGAGCAGAAATATCAAAATATCCTTCAGCTAATCTATATCTGTTATTTACTAATTATATATTTAATAGAAGTAGAGTGTCGTTTTAAATCTTAAAAGTTTCAATGTCTTCTAATTCTAATCAAGCATGACGCTATTAAACGTAATTGGAGGTCATATTGTTTGCACAATAACAAGTTGAAATGGAGAACTTCGAAAATTTCGAATCATCTTGTTTTGAATTTTGTATTAGCAATTCGTTATCGGGTGTTTTAATGAAAGCAAGCTAGGGAAAGAGCCCTACATTTAGGTATAAGGTTTTTTTATATCACTACCTCTAAATTTGACAAATTTTCACTAGAGTAGTCTGTCGGTAAAATGGCTGCTTTAAATTGAATCTTATTCGAAGACAACGTCTTGATACTTGGTATCTCGTTATATTGGTTAGAGGAGTGGTATTTTTGAATATTTGTAGAACATTTTTTATGCACTCTTTCTTAATCAGTTAATAAACATTATTAGCTTTAACTACTGGTCAAACAGATTATTGCTGACTTTAAATCGATTATTATTCTGATATGAATGCGGAATGGTTCAAAAACATTTTATTGCCCAAATTGCCGCCAAACAGCGTGGTAGTAATGGACAACGCTAGTCACCATTCGGAGCAACTGGATAAAATTCCAAATACAACAACTAATAAGGCAACCATTTTTTTTAAAAAAAGAAGATTTACATTTCGAATAGGACTACAAAAAAAATAATTGTTAGAAGTGCTTGGCACAAGAAAATTTCGAAGGAATTTAAAATTGACATTCTCGCTTCTGATTGTGGACACACCATTCGACGATTACCCCCATATCATAACATTTTCAACCCCATTGAAATAATATGGCGGCAGTTGAAACAAAGAATTCGACGAGAGAACACCGGTGGAAAATTTAGCAATGAAATGCTGCTAAAAATTAGACACGGCGCTGAAATAGGTGTCAATGCATGGAGAAATTCAGTGCGGCATGTACTGGACATTGAAAATAACAGAAGTTAATCGTGATTTTAGCAGTAAAAGTGATAGTAATATTTTTTTTAGTTGTGACTCTTGTAATGTGCTTATTAACAAGCTGTAATGAACACAATCGATACCGTGTATAAATTTTACTGTGCACTATTGTAATTTTTTTCTAACAAATGTAAATAATTTTCTACTTACTAATTCGTACGTTTATATATTAAATTTGTATAAATTCGTTATGACATTATTATATATCGGAAAATTTACAACCAATAAAGTGTCACATAAAAATAGATCCCGGGTGGCGCCAGTTAGCATCAGGTCTGCATTAAATAAAATTTGTTATAAAGGCTTCTATGTTATATTAATTGCTAAATTATCACAACTAACAGATTTCAAAAATTTATAGTGGAAAAGTTAAAATTTTAGCCAACAAGATTTTTTGAATACGGCCCATTTAGGAACTTTGAAGCGTGCCACTAATCTCAATAGTTCAGGACGGCCGACCATAAGGTTGTAAAAACCCTCTGCATAAGTCAGTCTCATAGATCGTTGCTTGATACTTCACGTCTGTATAATGTATAATTGTTAGAAATTTTGCAAAAAATATGTAAAAAAAGATGTCCAAGTATAGGACTGTTCTGAAAACCTCAAATGTTAGTAGAAATTACCTATGGTGTCTCTTTTTTATTGATATGCATAATCTGTAAACATCTTTTTCAACCATCGAAAGTCTTTTGCAGACTACAACAGACAATTCCACGTCAGCATACTACTAGCATTTCAGAACTCATTGAGTTGGTTAAATCTCATCGCATCTCTGTTGTTGATGAACCAAACACCGCTATCTGGACCAATCTAAGCCACCTTTTAAATACTACCGGTAATTTAATAGATATAATTCCCCACAACAATCACCGGTCACCGGAAAAAACGGCCTTGGCCGGATCAGAATTAAAAGATAATCTAATGACTATTTCGTGCTCTGTTTCTTTCATTATCAAAGCAAAATCGCCATCGTGCCAGGTACGAATCATCATCTATGCGTATTTCGAAACGTTTAATTGTATAATGACGTTCCGCATTTTAGATTAATTAGTAATCTCCTTGTTGTCGGACGATTCTCCTTATAAAAAATTCGCCCCTGGTTATCAACGTTATTATACGCATCAGGGTCAAGCTTGGTTTTTGTGTTTGATACGAATTTTCTAGACGTTTCTGCCGTATTGCACTGGCCAGACGGTTAATAGAAGCAATTTGCAATTGGCTGTTCTAGAACAGCGGGGTTCGCGGCCATTATACAATAAAAACGTATTGAAGCCAACTAGGAAGCGGGCCGGTAGATTGATGCGTAGGGAACCTACAGTAATTTGACGTCTCTTCAAAGGAAAACAAAAGTTAAATACGACAAGAATTTAACTGGATTTTTAGTCTTTGAGATTTCTAACAATTTTTTATTCGTCTAATCATAAGTAGAGCTTCAAATATTTGCAGCTAATGAGGAAATGAGAGGATTTATAGCAATAATAATAATAATATATTCGTCTAGCAGATGTAGTCTTACACTCAGTTAGCTCGTTACAACGACACCACTCATAGACTCTTACCAAATCATTTTTAAGGCCTTAGCATCTGTTATACAATTGGGTATTATCTCTTTTTTTTTGAAAATTATGTAAAATGAATCATGAAGTGCATATATATCGTACGCCATGTTAAAAAAACAAAAGAAATATTTGTAGGTAGAGAATTTCAGGTCTAAAATTCAAATCTTAGGAGTCACCGCCAAAACGCTTCTATCCAAGGTTATGCAACTCGTGACGTCAAGTGTCATGTAAACATTACCAAGGAGCGTGCTGTTTAATGGTGTAGTATCAGTCTTGTATTGGAAAAGCTTTTGTGTGGCATTTATTGAAAGGACAGTGTAAGAAGTCGCACCAAAAAGTAATTTGTGTAGTTTTACAAGCATCTATTATGTATGGCAAACAAAACAAGTGTTGTTTTGTACATGGTTATAAAAGTACTTCAGTCAGTACAATTAACAAAATTTTTGTAACCGTTCGTCGAGATTATCAACGTATGAAAAAGTTGCTGAAGGCCCCTAGACGTGATATGCCGAAATCGCAAAGTTTGTTTTTCTGTTGCGAAAATCATCTTAATTCTTACTGTAGATTTTATTATTCTTTTTGGGATTATAAGTGTTTACTATTTAGTTTCCATTTTGTTATAGCTTGAAGAAGATGTGAAAAATTATATGCGTTTTAAGTTGATTTATATTTATTCTGACCTCTAAAACAAATGTCAAGTTTAGGGTACATTTTTTATGCTTAAATTTTTTGTTTACAAATAGTATGTTTCCAACAACCCACTGTGATCATATTATCAATGCTACGTTAATTTGATAAAAAGTTCATTTATGCTGTTGCTTTTACGTTCCTCATCTCCGCCGCGTTGAACCGCTCGTCGCTGTACACAAATTCCATAACAATAAACATGGCTTCAGAAGCCATAACTCGTAAGTATTTCACTTTTTCTTGGCGTATTTTAATTCGCTTGTCACAAATGAACGCAAACAACGAACTGATAAATTGACTGGCTGAGGCTGACGCGTGACGCGCTGACCCCAGATGTAAACAACCGACCATTTACAAAACACCTGACGTCGCGTTTTGGCGGTCCCTTTAAATATTCACATTTTTAATATTAAAAATACACCTTACGATCCATGTTTTCGAATTTATAAGCTGTCACAGCTGTTTTGTGGATTAGATGCTACCTATTAATATGCAATTTAATAAAATATAAGTATATGTTAAATACCCAATTGACAGTACTGCTAATCTTTTAGTCATCTGCATATAAGAATGCACTCGATGATAATGATTCAAAGATATCATTAATGAACAATACAAAGAGAAGCGGACCCAGATTAGAGCCCTGAGAACCATTCAGATTCAGGAACAAAACAAAAAGAATTAAGCAAATATAAGACGCAAATACATGTCTTAAGTACGATTATATCAAAATAGTTGATTTTGGAGAAACTGGCAATGGAAAATGATATAATTATTTTGAAACTGCCACCTCATTCCACCCATGTTTTACAATGTTTAGATTTAGCAGAGTTTCAGCCATTAAAAGATGGCTGGAACCAGAAACTTGTCAAATGGACCCGAGAAAACGTTGGTCTGAAAATATCGAAGAGGACATTTTCTGAACACGCTGGAAGGATGTATTTATTCAAACCATTCAAAGTGACTTTCGCAAAGCCGGAATAGTCCCTTATAATTCCCAGGTGATTCCAAACGAGAAATATGATCCTACAGCTTTGGAAAGATGGCGTTTTTATCACGGAGAACAAGAACTTACAAATAGTAAAAGTTTACTAGAAAACTCCGTTGGGAAAATTGAAGGTCGTCAGTAACAGAGAGAAGTTGGGTGTTTAGCTGGATAACTAAGAATAATTCAAGTGAAAGTCATTTTTATCATATTTACATATTTATTGTAAATTTGATCTACCTTTGTAACGTATTAATGGACGAATGAGATGATAATGGCTTAAGCCAAAACCAGTCCTGATGGGAATAAAAGACTTAAATTATAACGGAGTAATTTTGGTTTGAAGGCTAGGACTTCGGGTCTATAGGAAACCAACAAACACGGATCACTAACTGCATACAGATTCACATCATCACCTGGTCCAAAAACAAGGAGTCATCAACATGCTGATACAACGAGCGAACCAGACCACCTTGAAGAGGAATTAGAACATCTACGCAGAGCACTACAAAAGAACGGATAACCTAAGTCACGGATTGAGAAGGCGCTACAGATCGGACGGTTGCTGGGAAGACATCAGATAAACACCATCGTCAGCGCCCCGACGCCTTTCCGAAATATCGTTCTGCGACTGAAAAGCTACAAACACCGGATGTGTATAGCATCTCAAGCAGCTGTGGGAAGGTTTACATCGGCCAAACCGGAAGGCACATCAGGACGAGAATCAAGGAAGACATCAGGGACACCACATCATCAAATTCGAGGAGGCACAAATGTTGTCAAGGGCCGAGATTGGCCGAGATTGGACAAGGAAGCCACCAAAATCCAGAAGAATCCACTCGTATACAACTGCGACCGAGGCATCGAACTACCTGAAATCTGGAAATGTATAACAACACTCACGCTTCAGCGAACCGGACAGGAATAAATACCAGAGAAGACTAGGGCACTTCAGTTTCAGAGCTACTTCTGAAGAAGACACCGGCATAAGTGTCTAAACGTCAAGACCAAACAAGCAACGTGGTAACCAGCCCGGAAAACAACATGTTATATAACGGAGTAATAATTGCAACCACATTATTAAAAACTTGCAAGTTCCAAAACCTGAGCACCCTTCTCAAATCCTGATAGTTTTTGACATGTAGTTTAGAAGACACAGGTAATCAACTTCTTCAGCTGCAGCATATTCAGGCAGAAGTATCTTTAAGCTTGAAAAGATTTCCTCATTTCAATTGAGGAATTTGTCTGATAAATTTTAAATCAATAACGTATTGACGCAAGGAATACAAATAGCAAAACGAAAGTACACTTCAAGAAAGCCGTTTGATAATTAGAACGAGATGTTTGCTTCAAAGTGAGCCTCGAAGTTTTGAAATCTAAATCGAAAGCATCGTTCGCATGCTTTTCAACTGTTCTGAAAATTCCGCCAACAGATGCTTCTGCATTTTTTCGTTTTTTTTAGCGTTTCAACGATTTCCTAAAGTTCATATAGCGCTGAAATTGACAAAGAAAGCGAGAAACTGAAAATCTGCCACAAACATGAAACACAAAGAACTCGCTGTTCTCCATAATATGTAAAAGAATATCAACCAAAGTGTGTAATGAATATGTGTGAAATTAGCGTATGTTTGTGTCAAAAATAGCGGCATGTCGTTGTTTTAAGGAAAACGGCATAATGTGAATGTGTTAGCGGTCGAATAACATCTGTTAAATTCATATTATCATCTATAGGAATATTACAGAATTCAGATTTAGCAGAACATGTGGGTTCCTCAGAAATTCGGATAAGGACCAGCTATCGCTGGCTACGGCCCCGAGTTTACTCCCGTACCACTTCCCGTACGAACGTAAACAATCGATGCACTGAAATCCAAACACCGTTCTACAAACTGCAAGATACACTAACACCTTTCTGCGAGGTTCACCAACCTCTCGTCAATTAAAATCACTTAGCGAACAGACAATGAGGAAGGCCTACATTGCCCCTCTGCAATTTTCAAGTTCAGGAGCGCGTTATGATCCTTCGAAAGGAATATTCCATCGCAGGTCGTTATCCTGCTGTAAAAACGAAGAAGAATTAGAGCGATTTTGCACGGTCAAATGAGCGGAATGGCTTTTTTGGACAAATACAAGAAAAAGGCAGGCGGCTGCATCAAAATTTTATGCAGTTGTCAGGTAACTGTCCTTGCCAAGATAAGAGAATGGCAGCCATAGATCAATAATAGTTTAATTGGTGGTGTATTCGACTTGTTTTCTAATTGTACTTAATAAAGGACCAGAGACAGTTATTATAACAAAATCATCAGTAATATTTATTTAGGAAAATTTGGAATTTGCAATCATAGTATTAAGGGTGTAGGGTAGCCCGTTTCTGCCCAAGCTATTACATGTAAAACGATTTTACGTCCAGAGAAGCCAATTTTAAAGCCACTGCTCCAATTGTTTGATATGTATGTATACAAATCTCTAGGGCACTGCATTGCGTATTTCGGTTCATCAATAAAATTTTGGAAAAAATAAAATGCAGTGCCCTTGGAACTGAACACAAGAATGTGTAGACGTAAAGTCAATTTTGTATGTAAAGTATTGTAGGAGTTAAATCAAAACAAACATAAGAAAAATGCATAATTTCACGCCCCACACCGGTAACCGCCCTTAGTAATACCTAATTGCCTGTCGTAAAGTAGATTTCGTCCTGTGCTGAGAGGTGTGCAAAGAACTTGACCCGAGGCATTCTCTCATTGGTGAATGATAAGATTTATTGCACTTCACCCTTAAATACATTGCAATATTTGGGCGCTATACGAAGAATAATATATAATAATATATAATAAATTGGCAATAAAAGTAAAAAAACACACACATAGCGTTGATAATACGTCGTCTAGCAAGAATTTCATGTTTAAGCAGATAATTTAAATTTGAGGATTTGATTATCTTTACGCTAACATCTTTATGTTTATATAACATGCAAGTTGTTGTGAACACAATTTCATATTGTGTACCTACATACAGTAATTAGACCGTTAGTGACACGAGAGCAGTTTCGGGCAAATTTAATATAGCAATAGTTCTAGCTATTCCATAAAAAACACCTAATTGACGAAGTTATTGTACTATTCGTAAACAAGTTGTAAAAAAAATTGTCTGAGTGTGTCGTACGGATTTTTCTAGGGTAAACTTTGATATATATTACAGGTGTGACCGAAACGTCAGTGTCATTTTTACTGCGTTTTTACCGATAATTTATATAGTCATTAATTATATAATGTTTACCATTATTGCTATTACTTGTCTACAGTGTAGGTATACCTTATCTTTACAACACTTGTCTAACTGAAATAATTATTGTCTTCCGAGAAACTTCTAATACATTGTCGATGATTATCCCCGAAAGGACGAAATTCTGCAAATCTTTTGAGCGATATCAAATATTTGTATATTTTGAGTATTACGAATATGTCTCGGTACGTCAGTTTATTTGGCCCAAGAATCAGTGAAATAAAAGCCCGTATAGCCCGTATAGCAGTTCTAAGTTACATTATTATTACCATTACTTTTTGCAATTCTATACGCTCCAGTAACACACTCAAAAATTCTTTTAGTGCAAACTTGCATTTTTTTAATGAAAACTATATCTGGCTTTACCATGATCGAAAAGGCCTGTTATTATTCCATTTTTAATTATTTAATCAGATTTTATGTTTACACTAAAAAAACTATGGAACAGGAGAACACACCGTATAGTTTATATTCAACAGTATATAACAAGATCTTGATAGATAGTCGACTATTTGCTGCTGTTGTCTTTGATTATTAATACCAATTTGGTCGAGTTAAATTTTGGAGCACTGCAGTCGAGAAAATTTCAGACAATGTAAATAGTCGCGGATTTATCAAGATTAATTTGCATTTGTTAGGATTATTTCCTGAATCAAATTTTAGAATACATTGTCGATCTTTTGATCAGAGACGTTACCGAATCAACTTGATCTTTTTGTCTCTGACATTTTAATTTATTTGACATAATAGTGTACTTGATTTGAGGTACTTATTAATGTAGTCGATTCTGATATTCGATTTGTAATAGTCACTGTTATCGGCGTCTGATTTTAAGCTGTAACTACGAATGTGATTTGCCAAAATTTAAATTGACAGATGAAGGAAATAATCTCAAACAATAATTTTAAATCTAAGAATATGTCTCTATTTGTATAATTAAGACCCGTAAAGCGGCGCATACAGTTCCCTCCTTAGTAGTCAAGGATGCCATGTAAATAATGAAAATTATTGTTTGGAAACATTATTTTGCATCCATTTTAACGAAAATAAGATTTTATTAAAGCATATAAAAAAGTTGTATTAATAGCTGATATATTGAAAATAAACCTAACAATATATATTTACTTAATAAGGAAAAATATGTAGGTACCTATTGTCGATCATAGCGATGCGACTGTAGCCCCTTTAAAAATTCTGGATGTAAAATAACAATCTCTGTCGAAAATATCTACATTTTTTTGTATCTACATAGACCACATACCTTAGCGTGATATTAAGAACTAAAGGAATATTATGTTATTTAAAGTTTTGCTACAGCTTTAAAACAAAAGATATTATAAAAACGGCCATTGTACGGTTACTTTTTTGTTGTTAGTTGAAGCGTACAATCGCCGTTTTTATAATGTAATGTACACATCGCAACTCTCCAGTATTAATAGTTATCGAAATACCCTGTAATTACAACGAAAATTGGACACCATGTACCATAAATGAATAAGTTGATCTATGCCTGTACACAGATAAGTAACACTTGTAAATATAAGCAAATCCGAGTATGAAGGGGGCTTTTTAAAATAAATTTCGCTAAAGCAAAAAAAAAAGTAAAATCAGGTATGTAATAATTTGTATAATTATCGTACTCTGCAAAAACTTTGGATAAATTTAATTGATATCAGTTCCACACTGTCTCACCTTTGAGTATATTAGATATCAATTTTTAGTTATATTCTATGCAATACTAGCGACATTTCATTTACAGGTTGACTTTTTTAGGCGTTTTACGTAGATTATATGGTCGTCATCTCAATATGAGCTTTAACCTCAGTCTGCCTGCTCTTTGAACGGCAGGATACAAATCGTGCCCAAACAAGACATACTCCATTATAGCACATCCACCCTGGCACACAAATTTATTGCCCCAAACTAAGTGAGCGCAATAAATGCAGGTAATCTTGGTGGGTGGACCCTAATATCTGAGGGTTTGTTTAAACCACTATTAGAACGAAATTCGATGAAAATAACTGGTGGCGGTCCCTAGAGGAATTTGAGTTTCGGTTCAACGTACCCTAGGCCCTTGCCAAATATATTTGTTTGCGCTTTGTGTTCAGGTGCAGTCTAAGTTTTTATGGTACGGTAATTAGAAATGGTTAAGTATATCTAACACCGCATAACAGCTATACTATTATTTTGATGCTCTTTAGATCTAAATGATCATCAGTACTCTGAGCAGTAAGGTAAAGCAACGTGCATACAATCAAATAATCAGCTCGTTTCCAAGCTATTAAACTGATACTCACTACTCWTATTTCTTTGCTGCCAATGCAGTCATGACACTAAACCTTATAACACGTAAAATAAGTCAAGCAGCAAACAACTTCTGAGGTCACTTTTTGTAGTACGTTCTACGTAAATGTTAAGCAATCCCTGCGGGTTGGGTAAGTACTTTTTCATAGGTAGTTAAATATTGAACAAGGTAATGAATAACGCCAAAAGTATAGGAAAATTATAAAATTAATAAACTGAGCAACAAACGATTGCAAAAGGGTCTTCTTGGGTAACCATCAATTTGTTGATAAATTCAAATGTAATTATTCTGAGAAATTGTACTACTATGATAAATTGTCGACTCCACTATCAGTCAGTTCTTTCAACTATAAATTCTACTGAGCTACTTATCTGTACATTATATCAAAAATTACTGTAGAAACAAACAAAGGTGAATTTCCTGCATTTACAGGGAAGGCACGGAGTTTCAGATATTTTGTTGAAAATGTCTACTAAATTTCAAATAACATTTCGCTTTCAGTGACCAAGTTTTGACATATTTTGATTTTAATAAAAATTATTGAACATTGCAATCCTTACGAGACTGCTGAGGAAGGTAAACTGCAAGAACTTGATAATGTTGATTACTTAGAAAATTGCATGTCAGTGAAAGCGTAAAAACATTCTGGGATGCACTTAAAACAGTTTCTACTTTCGATGACTCGCTGAAATTTATAATACCTTCCAATTTTTCATTTAATATCGTCTGGTATACCACATGGTTATATTTTATGTAGAGGCACTATCTCTACGCAGATGACATACAGATTTGTTTAAGTTCGACCAGTTTGGATGACTCTTTAAATTATTTATAAATAAGAATAAAGCCTTTACTCAAGTTTTAATTTCTTAATAGAAATATAGATAACTTTTCCAACATGCCTTTACATAATTCACTTCTAGGCATAGTGAGCTTTAGAAATGCTATTGCAGCTAGCCGTACAGTGTAATTTTGGCTTATTTTGTTAAAAGAATATACTACGACACAAAAACCAAGGCATCTAAAAATAGGTTATTGTCTTAACAGAAAGTCTTTTTATTAGTAAATTTGTTTAGTAGTAATTACGAAATCAGTAATCACAAATATGAAGCATTCGTCTTAACATAGTGCTTAGTTTTGTCTGCCGTTTATTTATTAGTTTTTCAAAAACTCTTCTGCCAGTACACAAGTGAAAAAAAAAGTAGAAATACACACATTTTCTCGGTGATTTCTCTAAGTGTAACAAGAGGTATAGCTGATGATTGGATTTTAAAATTATTATCTTTCTTTCTATTATACTCTTTCCAGAAATTAACAGACTTCAACATGGAAAATACTGACCTTAAAGAAAGGGTTTTCTACCGAACCATTGGTTCATAGGAATATATAGAGAAAAAATTTTTGCCAACTTAACAGCACACAAATTTATATATTTCTTAAAAATAACAAATGCATTCAACTAAACTTATTTCTAAACAACTGAGAACTCGCCGTCCTTAATGAAAAGATCATAATCTCTACACTTCAAAATTTGAAACCTTAAGAGGGGCATTTACTTGGAGCGATCGGGCAAAATGTAAACTATGCAACCCATGTTACCAGCGGGACATGGGACGTAAGAGGGTAGCCGATAGGTTGAAATCTCGCAAAGATCAGATGGGCTAAACTAATRTTCGGAAAATTGCTGACTGTAGCGTGTGCATAAAAAAGTAACTATGATATTAGTAACTTACTACGATATTATACCAGGTTATTCAAAATATGGAATAACCCATTTATTTCTGTAAATATGAACTATATAACATTTCATTCTAACCGCATGTCGACTATGATTTCTGGAGGAACTTTTATAATAATTTTCATTCCGCCTCCCCATTGCTTCGGCAGACAGTAAATTAATGTGAAAGAGCTTTTAATATTAAACTKGTCACGTGTATTTTAGACATAAAAGCTTAGAAATCCGGTCACATCGGAATAAATCGTATACCGCACGATCATTCCCGACAGGTTTGTATCTTAGCGTCACTGCTCTCTGGATACCACGCGACGGATCTGGTGGGGATGGGCATTCGCATTCCGCTCTCTTGAAGGACTCGTGCGAAAGGGTTTGCGGTTTTAGATTTTTTGAATGATTTTACTTATTTATCGTGCTCATTTTTTTGGTAGTGTACAAAGAAATATGTAGCTACAACGTGGAGTTCGAATTTTTCGTTTATGTGCCTTAGTTTTCGAGATATAGCTCGCCAAAAATACACATTTTTAAGCAAAATATAACAACAAATATTTACATTAATGTACCAAATTCAGAAAAAACTCGAACTCTACGTTGTAGCTACATCTTTTGTCATTGCCATGTCGAAATTTCACTTCGAAAAAGTTTCGAATAACTCGGTAAAATGTAAACCGGTAGGTGCTTAAAATGACCCGCTTCGCTCTAGGTAAACGCCCCTCTTAAGCAAAACTTCGTCCTTCACATCCTTAAAAGGTCTAAAAACTCACCCCTTCCACCAAGGCTGCAACTCCCCCACAGACCCAAAGAACCCGCCGAGTCCAAACAGCCCGCCGGGTCTGAACCCGAAGCCGAAATTGCTCGGGATCTCCGGGAACGAGGGCGCCGACGGGAATCCCGCTCCCGACGGGAAAGCACCGAATCCCGTGGTGTCGACGTCGATCACTCCACCGGGAAGTACCGGGCTGAAGGGCGTCGACGGTTTCGACGTGGTGGTGGTGGTGGTCGTCGGTTTCAGCTGTATCACCGGTTTGTCATCGGACGGACTGCCAGCGGGGTCTTTGTAGTCGGGGGCGAGGGGTTCGCGGTCCCGCACGGTGACGGTTTCCACTTCCGAAGCCGACGCTCGAAGATCCGGCCAAAATTCGTTAGGTCCGAAGGGGGAACGCCAGTTGAAGCTGCTGAGACCCAGGTCCCTGGAAGGAGAAAGATGCTATAATAATAATAATAATAATAATAATAATAATAATAATAATAATAATAATAATAATAATAATAACAACAATAATAATAATAATAATAACAACAATAATAATAATAATAATAATAATAATAATAACTTTATTACTCAGTTTTACAACTACATAGAGAGCAATTAAATTAAATGAGCTAGTAGAAGTGCTACACATAATAATAATACTAATCATCTTTATTTTCCAGCGGGATGACACACAATTACAGGATAAAATAATAATATTAAAGAAACAATAACCAGAGGACGAGTAAGAAGTAAAAAACGGTTGACTTAACGATTGTACGGGTATAGATGAACTCGGCACCAAGCGTAATCCCCTATAAAATAAACAGGCCATCTCAGCACCGGAAACTTCAGGTTATTATGAAGCAACCCTTCGGACATAGGTGAACTGGTCACTAGCCATCCCCAGGCAAAGATTTATGGCAGCGAGCGCTTAATTATTTTGTTGCCGAAATATTACACAACCTGCAGGGTGAAGAAACGAAGCAAATTATTATACAGGGTGATTTTTTTGAAAACTTCACACTTTAAATAACTTTAAATATAGCAAAAATTTAAAAATTTGCAAAAACAGGTAAACTTTTGTTTGCAGGGGGACAATTTTTGAGATAAGTTTTTAATGGATAGCGCTTACTCTCTGAGCAGGGTAGACACCCCTTTAAAAATTTTAAATGGAACTATCCATCTTGTGATACATCGTTTGAAAGCTTATTTCACAAAGAGTCTGGCCATGTAATTAGTTTTACCACGTTTAACTTATTGACGGGGTAATAGATTAACAGTGCCTACGAAACAGGTTGCTTATTAAATTGAATATTTTGGACTCTTTTCAACAAAATGTATTTTATTTTAGAGCGGAAATAAAATTTGTCCTTACGAGAACCCAAAATTTAAACAAACAACTTGTAATAAATATGACACTTAAAAAAACTCCCAGAATACTGAAAATTTTCTTTTAACATTTTTATTAACATTAAAGTATTTATCATGTAATTTTTTAGAAAGTCCATGTCCACGAAAAAGAAAAATTATTTATTTGTAACTCCAAAAACAGTGTGAACAAAACCATAGAAATTCAAACCTTACAATCTATTGAGATTCTCAAAATGTTCACCACCTCTTTCCATACAATAATACAGACGGTTCTCGAACTCCTGCTGCACTTTTCGGAAAGTTTCAGGTGGAATCCTCCTGCACTCGTTAATAATTATTTCTCGCAGATCGTCCAGGCTAGTAGGTTGTGTTTTGTAAGCCACAGATTTTAAATGACCCCATAGAAAGAAATCTAAAGCAGTCAAATCGGGTGATCGTGGCGGCCATTCAATTGTTCAACGCCTACCAATCCAGTGAAGAGGAAATCTATGTTTTAACCAATTTCGCACATTAATGGCGTAATGCGGTGGGGCTCCATCATGTTGGTAAAACAATTCGTAATCATCCAACATTGGATTTCCTAGAGGGTCACGTTGGTTTTCTAATTGCTCTGTGATTAAAGGATCAATAACGTTATCAAGTAATTCTAAATACATTCCCCCATTTAGCGTCCCATCAATGAAAATTGGACCTACAATTGCGTTACCAAGTATTCCAGCCCAGACGTTCAGCTTTGAGGAACTTGTGTATGACCTTCTCGAAAAATATAAGGATTTTCGTCACTCCAGTACCTACCGTTATGTTTATTTACAGAGCCGTTCAAAAAAATTGCATTCATCACTAAAGCAGATATTTTTTATTAGATTTAGATTTACTATAATCTTTTCTGTCATAATTTCGCAAAATTGCAGTCTTCTATCGAAGTCATCTTCGCCGAGTTCCTGGAGAGTTTTCATCTTATAGGGATGGAATTTGTGCAGTTTTGTAACTTTCCTTACAGATGAATAAGAAAGTCCAGTGGCTGTAGAAATGTTACGCAAGGAGCTAGTTGGATCCATTGCAAAATGACCAAGTACTTCAAGTTGGGCCATTTCATCAACGACTCTATTCCCTGCCCTTTTTTTGTTTACTACAGATCCAGTGTCTTGAAATTTCTGCTCGAGATCGAGAATGTACCTAGCGTCAACATTTTTGTCGGGGTGCCGTTCGTTAAACACCCTTGCTGACGCACGAGCACAGCTATGCTCAGCACCGTAAATAAAAATTATTTCTACACTTTCGGCAGTTGAATAAACCATTATCACTTGGACTCTCACTTTAAAATTTCACGCGATTTATAAAAAGGAATGTGAACAAAAAGATGGCCGTGCCAAAGAAGTAGCCAAAAAGTTGAAACAAAAAATTGGAAACACAAAGTAGATAATTATTTAGCCAATTCAGTATAAACTGTCGAGTTGCAATATCAAGTAATGTCGAAAGAAAATTTTAAGTATTTTGGGCATTTTGCTTAGGTGTAACAATTATTTTTTAACAAGTCTTTTTAGGCTTAATTAAGGACAATTGTTATTGTAACTGCAAGACAATAAATTTTGTTAAAAAAAGTCCAAAATATTCCATTTTATAAGCCACTTGCTACAATGCACTTTTTGACCCACTACCCCGTCAATGGGTAAAAAATAGTAAAACTAATTACATGGCAAGACTCCTTGTGTAATAAGCTTTTAAATGATGTATCGTAAGATGGGTAGTTTCATTTAAAATTTTTGAAGGGGTATCTACCCCGCTAAGAGGGTAAGCGCTATCCATTAAAAACTTATCTCAAAAGTTGTCCCCCTGCAAACAAAAGTTTACCTGTTTTTGCAAAATTTTAAATTTTTCCTCTATTTAAAGTTATTTAAGGTGTGAAGTTTTCAAAAAATCACCTGGTATGTATATAACGAATGGACCATACGTTAACAGTAGCTTCATTGGGTCGAAATAAGACAAAATAAACCCACTTACCTTATAGCAAACACAGTTGAGGTTGATGACAACTACCCTACAAAATCGTTTTAAGCAAGTGTTTGCTGAATATTGCAAAGGAAATAGTAAAAATACTAAAATTACACCAGTTCAGTAAAAAAATATAGAAAACTTTATTAACACATTAAAATGTTTTTTTGTTTTAAATTTAGTTTCGTCAACTTTACTGCAGAGTGCTTGAGGGTAGTTATGAATGATTGCCAATGGGAAAATAACCTGCCCACGCAAATGATTCCGATTTATTTTGAGACAAGGAAGCTACCGTTAACGTATAGCCCACTCGTTACCGGACACCCTGTATACCTAGCTATGCAAATGAACATTTTATCATTTCAGTTGGCACTACACAGATGGATAGATGTACAAAACAGAATCAGCGTACCTATGCACTGCGCAAAGACAAATTACCAGCGACTTTGAACTCTTCAAAACTTCATTTGGAAGCAAAAAATTTTTGCGATGGCGTGTATCGAGATTGAAAGGCTTGGCAAGATCTCTAGGTTGATATAAATTCATATTGTCGGGGAAAAATTAAATTCTTATAGATATTTAAAGAGTTAGCAACATTTTAGATACAGTAAAATATTTTTCCCATAACAAAGTTTCCTTTCATTTAAATGGTCTTATGAAACCGCAGCAAAAATTAAATTTTCGCTCATATTTACAAAAAGGGCTATGGGTACTTCGAAAGCTGCCTTGAAGTTCCCCAAACCTTGTCTAATTGCAACTTTTTCTCATCTACATAAGCAAAATCCCCATACTGTGGCAAAAATTTCGGATGCACTGTATACTTGAAACACAGAACGAATAGATAAAAGTATTGAGGTCAGTAACATTAACCATTACATCTTAGGCATTCTAGAAATTAATGTTTACAAACAACTGTCTGCAGAATGCAGATATAACACTATAGATAAACGATTAATTCATCTCGCTTAACCCCTTGACCAGTGCTAGACTACTCTAATTCCACGAATTTCTGTAGGGAAATAGAGGCGTTTAAAATAATTGGCATGAAATATTTCAGTGTCATTATTTCAATCTTGCTTTACTAATTTACTTTTCGAACTAAATTATAAAAAAATTCTTTAGTTGCTACCCGATCGTTTTCCGTGTCATTTGTGATGATAGCTCATCCACAAGTTAATTTTTCATCAACTTCTGCGTAAAAAAATGTTATGTTTTTTAAACCAAACTCGGGAGTATATGAAGCTGTTGTTTTGGCTTCAGTTGCACTAAATCCAAATACGCCTCCCGAGAGATCTCAATCAATCTCAAGGGATTATGAAATCGAAATGCATGAAAATTGTATACCTACAAACGCAATTTTAAACCATATAAAGTTAGGAAAATACATAATTTGCACCCAGGAAACCTAGAATGGCGCACATGGTTTGGAGGTAGTACGGGAAAATGCGAAAGTTGCGTTTATATGTTATTGTGATTGTCTTTAAAGTGAAGTGGTTCTTTGTATCTAGACAACTGTATACAAGAAATCATGTAATCGTAGTACAAAAAAATCCAGCAAGACGGAAACTACCGAATATATACTAACACCAGAACAAACACCTTCTAAGAGAAATAAGAAGGAAAGCTGCAAATCGCATCACATCGACAACAAGAGAAACAAGGAGTAAGAAACCGCTTCGACAACGCGATAATACTATACAGAAACTAAGAGGACATGGAAACAAACCCACCCACTAAAATGGGACGGCCGTAGAGAAACAAAACTAATGCACACAGGCGAGAAACATCCTGTAGAACGGCGTCACCCGATCTACAGCTCTGAAAAACGAACGGATAAACACATACGAAAACACCCAAAGAAGCATCGACACCATCACGAAAGAGCAATCCAAAATTGTTACTTTAAAAAAAGAAATAATAAATGAAGGGGTCATAAATCCCTATACAACTTCAGCCATCATCACAGATGATTAAAAAAACAATGCAACACGGAAACATCTAAGGAAAGCGTTCACTGGCTGGATGCACCCTGCAAATCTTCCGTTCCAATCCTCAGGATGCGCTACGGGTGTGGCAGAAATGCCTACGGTACGCTGGTTTAATCAAACAATCAAAGTAGCGATCTATTTTCTAAAATTTTCAAAGATTCAATTAACGCTTTTTTAAAATCTGTTGACGTACATGTTTCTTCCTTTGCTTACACTTTTTTTATATATTTTCAACATACATCGGAAACATGTCGTACATCTCTTAAATGCAAAATGCCGTCCTCCTAAAATTAACTTCTACTGAATGTAGAATTTAGAATAGAAATTCATTCGACTTTTCAAATTTCAAAATTTTGGGTTTTTACCTCTAGCGCAGAAATGAAACGTTACGCAGGAATTTTCACTGAAATTTGAATCATGAGTTGTGCTCAAAATTTCGACCCGGGACATGTCTATTAATCTGTTTCCTGTCCCTTAAAAGCACACGATTTCTGAACACCCTGTATGCTGAGAAAGGAATGTTTAGAAAAAAGCGGACTTTTAATCTTCCCCGGAGAGGCATAAAAAATACTATCGGCTACTGACCGCATACTGAAAAATTCTTGTGACGAAGATACTCGAATGTTCCGAATTGATAAACAAGGCTACAAAAGTTGATAAAAATTCCCATCGCTTATTTGGACACACTTACATTTACCAACTATAGCTAAGCATAAACTAGCAAAGCTAGTTCAGTTTTTCGATATTATTGTATTTTATATATCCGTTTCGACTCCTTTATTCACTTCTAGCATTCGCAAGTGTATTCATACTCTTTATTATCTTTACTAAAAGCTGTCACTAAAAGCCAGTAGCACCTGTTATTTTTTCCTTAATCAACACAGGTATATCTGCCTACTACGCTTCGCACTCCACCAATTTTTAACGCATGAGTCGTTCACCTAATCCTAGCTTTTTAGACAGACTAATGTGTCTCCAATCCTTTACGCCACAAACCGCATTGGCCACGGTTATTTTGAAACGTTTAAACAATTTCCTCTTCAATTTGTCAATCTTAGTGAATAATTAACCCAAAAACTAACATCATCTAGTTGAGTATTAAACATCAAGTTAATTAGAGAGAATCCTTGCTGATAAATAAAAGATTTGTTTTCTAAAGTACACATGTTTATTTTGCTGCTCTCGTGGGAGTAAATCATTTGACTTTACAAACATGAATGATCTAGTAATTGCATTCATCAAGTCCTGAAATGCACCTAAATCGCACTCCATTCACTAACAACACGATTCATGAAATACACAAACGACGAATAATGAATTGCATCCTACAAGATTCGGCCAGAATTAGTTTTGTAGAAGCGAGACCTTCAAAAGTCTTGTGCTGAAATAACCCAGGTCTATCTATGTAGGTGACTGTCGTAGCCATAACATTTGCCTCCATTACAGTTTTTTGTTCACAAATTTAACGGATAGCTAGATTGGTCACGACTCAGAGTGCATTGTCGTCTAACCCAAATCAGTGGCTTTGTTTGTTTTGCCATTAACACATCGACAAGAAAGCTACAGTGGCTTGGCTTGAAGATGTTCATGCTCCCATTCTGCCAGACCTTTCTAATTTTGTTTTAATTTGAGCGAAGACGGGAGAAGACAACCGATTACACTCGAAAAAAGCAGAACAGTAATAATAAAACTGTCAATTCTGATTAGTTTAGGTTAATGGTTAAAATTTCTACTTAAAATGCATACAACTTTATCGCTGTTGTTCCATTTTACAAAGCATAAGCATATGTGTCATTTTAATACTGGTTTTTATGTTTTATCAATTAGACCGAAATATTTCTAGACGTTCATTCCGTCATTTCATACAGATGATCCTGATGTACAAGGTATAGTTTATTTAATAGAAGAATCAGGCAAATTTGGGAGGACCAAAACAACCAACAAATTTTCAATTTATATTTGTACTAGATTGTTAAGAGACCATTTAATGGTTTATTTGTTGCTGTAGTTGTTGACACTTTCTGGAAAATGTGCTCCAGAGTTATTGAACCACTTCCTCTCAGGCAAGAATTTACGACAATATTTTGCAGTAATATTGTATATTGGAATATGTGAATTTTGAAATGTATACCTAACCCTACCATACATTCCACCTATCACTAAAAAAATTAACAACACCATAAAGCTATATAACATCCACACTGCAATTATTTCTACACATTCTTAAAAACAAAAACACCATGCGAAACAATAACACACACATTATGCAATATACACTGCAACAGTACAATTTAAAAACAGACTACAACGACACAAAAACCATAACAGTAACTATACTGTTCTAAAAAAACACCAAGAACAAACAAATCACACCTTTGATTTTAGCAACACCAAAATTATTGCCACAATGACGAACAGATATACTGGGGCTAAATAATATCTACAATACTATCATATTATATAGTGCAATAAAATAACATTTATACCAAGTAAATCAATTGTCAACCCATATAGTAAATCAGAATTGCTTTCATAACTATGATTATGCCTGCATGTTTTAAAACTCACACAATCCGGTATGTGGTGTTACTGCAAAGCTTTAATATCATATTATTAATGCCAAAGTGATGTTACACAAAACAACGAATTAATAAAGACCTACAAACAAGATGGAAACGTTATCAAAATAGTATTTAGTTGGAACCAGATATCCCCAACGAAGGTCTAATATAAATTATTAAGTCAGATTCAACAAAATAGAATAATCTACAACTGTACAGTACGAGTATTATGATAATTAAGATTAATCCAGACAAATTGCATTCGTAAGCGGTGTATTTAATAGAGACAACACAAAAAAATGCAAAAGGTAGAGCAAAACGTAGTGATGAGACTACGTACAGTGAGACATTCAAGAACATGATACAAGGGACCGGCAAAACCTAATGATGAACAGATGGAAACACAAATGCAAACTACTAGATATACACGAACTACTTCATAAAAGATAACTACAAAATAGTCTTCAAATGTCACCTAACTCGTAATTTCCACAATCCCTATTATAATTATTAGTATTCTTACAATTTTCTATAGCTTCTTTTATCAAAGTCAATCATGTGTTTAGTCAAATATAAGTGTTCAGCTACGAAAGATTTATCTATGTGTTGCAGTCTAGTAGCACGTATATGTTCTTTCAAACGCGTACCTACTTTTCTTTTAGTTTGACCTCCTAAGTAACACTTGCCGTAAGAACAAGTAATTTTGTAAACACCTTCACTCTCTAAATGTATTTTATCTTTAGTAGAACTTAAAATTTTATCTAAATTATTATATCAACGACTGAAATACCGTGTTTTCTAAGCATCCTCCTTAATTTCTCCGAAAGGCCTTGTACATAAGGCAAACTCAACTTTAATTTACTTTGTCCTGGCTGAGAATTTACTTGATTTTGGATGAGCACTTTTATTAAAAACTAACTAATTGCTATAACCATTTTTCGCTAGAGCTGATTTAAGATCATATATTTCTTTTTGTCAAGAACTTTCGTCTGAGATCCTTTGTGCTGTAACAAATAACGTCCTTATAAGATTATTATTTTGGGAGGGAGGGTGGTGAGATGTGGCATGTAAATATCTATGTGTGTGTTGGTTCTCTCTAAACCTTGTGTCCTAACTGTCCAGTGTTTATTCTGTAAATTCGGACATCCGAGAAAGGTAAACTACCATTACTTTTTTATGTCAGGATGTTGATTGTTCAAATGATTTAGAAACCTAACTAACTCTTCTATGGGGCCAAATAACAAAAGTGTCATCTACATACCTATACCAACATTTTGGCTTAAACTGAAAACTATTGATCACTACCTCTTCAAATTTTCCATAAACTATAAAAAATAAGTCGTGTCACCTAGGGGATCTCTATTAAGCTTGGTTTTTCCTACATAAGGATTTAAATAGTTAGCGCAAAATTTTGCCAATCTGTAACAAGGACTGCCAATCGTATTGACAATGGGTCTTAACGGGACATTGGTTTTATGGATTTTGGGAAAACCACAATTTAGGTACCTTGCAATCAGAAACAGTAAAAAGAGACTTCTCCTCATTCGAAAGATTTGAACTTTTAATAAGATCATTAGTAATTTTGGAAATTTTTGTTATCTGTCACTTAGAAACTGAGTTTCTTTGGCTATTAGTTAATTCTTTGAGGTATTTCAGTATCGTGATAACATGACTATTACATACTTTGAAAACTATATTTTTAACTTCGAAAATCATGAATGATCTTACGCCTGGCTGCCTTCTGTTTTGATATCTACGTTGATAATCCTTTTGAGCTATTCGTAAACCCATTCATGATTTTCAAAGTTAAAAATAAAGTTTCCAAAGTACGCAATAGTCATCATCACGACACAGAATACTTCTAAGAATAAACAAATCGCCAATGAAACTCGTTTTCTAAGTGACAGGTGACAAAGTAAGCAAGTTTTTGTTATTACTATACCTACTTGATGATTACATTATTTTTATTTTTATTACATGGTAGTATAAATCTTTGTTCTCGTTTTCTGACAAAGAGGTACACTATAGATATATAGGAAAATAGTACCATTTTTGTTAATTTTGTATGGTTCCTTAAGAGAGTTGTTTTAGGTGAAATTTAAATCACTTATATACCCTACAAACATATCATTACATGCCCAGTATAATCAAAATTTTCAAAATAGTTCTTCCAAACAATAAAAAAAAAAGTTGTTGGCTGATCTATTGATACCTAGTATCTAGATTTTACGGGGCTATGTTTATATGAAAAAATTATCTTATTTTTAGTCATAGAATCCGTGGTTAAATAATTACACTAATATTGCACTCATTGCTTTCAGGAAGCAGACATAATGCAATTAATAAATTGGTTTCGCTTTTTCATCCCACATATTTTTACAAAAACGCCAAACCCTGCAAAGACTTCCACCTCTCAGTCACGTAGATTTATCAGCTAGACGTACGTTTTACTTTAAAAACCAATACCGTAGAAAATTATTTCCTCGTTGGCAACTTAAAGAACAACTGCCTGCGTTAGCCGTTCCAGTTGCTATATAGGCAAGGACGTTGTTTTCAACGCGGAACAATACCTAAACTACGCAGATTTTCCAGTTAACATATCAGCTTCGAAGACCTACAAGTTCGAGATAAAAATACAAAGCATGAATTAGTGGACAAGCAGGCGACACGAGGCCTTCCAGAACTTTCTATATAAGTCGTTTGGGTGAAAAGCACCGGGTCAAAATACTCGGATTATGGATGATAATGAACGTAAACCTAATCAAGATGGCCTAGTTCTGTGAATACTCGGTTACTGACATAGAAGTAGGTTCATCTGAAAAGGGTAATGTTTCAGCCTAATTTTGGTGTTTCCAAGATTTTTCTGTGCAAAATTAAACAAATTAGATTGGCCTCATTTAGTATTAAGTAAAAGTAAGCAATAACGCATGCCAATTTGTGTGATGCAGCGCGCATTAATTATTTACAGTATATTTCAGTCAAAGCGGTTTATTTATGAAAAGCTTAGCATTGTCGTGAAAAAGATAATGTTCAAAGGGTTGAAATAAACAATGTATTCTTATAACTACTGGAAGATTCGACAGTTATTTTTATAAACAGCGCTTGGTGTAATTGGAAATAATTGAATAACTGAAAAAGAACGTTTAGGTATATGTCGCATATCGACTCAGAATTACATTTAAAAAAAAGCATGTAATGGATGACTTACGCAGCAACTATAATCATTTAGTTATACGATAGGTAGTACGTATACCACTCTGCCATCGTCAATACAGTTCGACTGAACATTTTAAATATTTTTTTCCGTAATAAATTTTCTTTCTCTATAACAATAATATATTGTATTTAATATGAGGTCTTAATTATCTTGTTTGAGGGTCTCTGGGTTTTCCTGTAGATAAAACCGAGAGCATCTTTTTATCCAACAAGTGTTTTTTTTACAAATACTATTAAAAAGGCAATACTTTCTATTGAACCAAAACTTTTTTACCTGTGTTTTTGTTTACTGTTTAGTTTTTTATGATTTTTGCTTAATAACTATTGCGTTTTGAAAAAATGATACTTAAAAAAGTCGTCGCATTTGGTGACCTCCACAAGTGTAGTTTACATACTCAAAAATATTGTTCCTACTTGTAAAAATATTTGTAAGTATTTTATGTCTGTCTCAAATTATTTTGCATCATGAAAAATTGAATCATGTAGCAGAACTCCCATATTCTCTTTTTCACTGCTTACTTAATTCCTTAAAAAATCATTTGTTTTTTTTAACTTTATAATATAATACAACAAAAATAAAAGTAAGGTGTTTTTGATCTACTACACCACTTTTCTAAGAAATCTGTATTTCAAAACTAATATTTAATTAACGGTAAAGTATTGATACATTTGAAACATTAATCAAGAACAAGTATCAATTAATCTTTACACTGGTTCTACTACTTAAAGAGTAGCTACCGTATAGAATAGAATTCGCAATTATTAATAGTAATTGGTACAGAATTACAAACCGTGCAACATGTAATATGGCGCCTTATATTATTGTTCAAAACAAGAAAAGCGAAAGGAACATAAGAAAATTACATACAAGAGCAGACCGAGACACTTTTCAGAACACTGCATTGGCACTGGCACAATAACCAAATGGAACTACATTATGTTGCCGCATTACGATATAGTTATGTTAATTACAAGGGTACAGCAAAGGAGAAAATATTGTAAGCCAGTGTCAAAAAATTGTTTACACAATCTGTAAAGTTTTGGGTACAGTATTGTGTCCCAGAAAAGCTATGCACTCAAGGTGTGATTAACAGGGGGCAGTTACGCTTAGAATTGGTGGAGGTCACCTCGAATATTTAATGCCTTTAAAAAATTAGTACCATTATGATTAATTGTTTATTAATTAATTACTGGTTCGAGCCATTCGTTTTCTATAAAATAAATACTTTGTTCTAAAGTTTTTTTTCTTTCAATAAAATGTACTCAGTTCAAAATACATATGGTTCAATTGGGATATTTTTAGACAAACTTGACATTGCTCGATTCTAAAATTCAACTTGTATTCACTGCATGATCTATTATTTGACAAAATCGCAGTCAATTACGATTATCACACATTTTGTTATTTTTTATTCCTATTTAACACTATACTTTTTTATATGGTAAGGTGCAGAAAAAGAGTGTGTAATCAGAACTGGCCAAAAAAATATAGCATGCCATTTGAAAAGAAATGGCCAGAAATGGCTATAGCTGTTTTGACATCTGTCATCGTATAGACTTGACATCATTCAATGTAGTTTAACATCCGATTTACAAATATGTTAAATTTATGATAAAAACGTTCTGTGATATAGTGATTGTAATTCTTTATACTCAAAACAATTTAAAAAAATGTTGTGAGATTATAGATTGGTTCACACGATGACACTGTTCCTTACCAGTTAAGTCTAGAGTCCTAATAGGATAATGGATAAGAGGGAAATACTGATCTGAGCATTTAATAAAACAAAGAGAAAATGTAACAGGATATGTTAATTTTAGTTTTTTTTGAAATGATAAAACACTTGCTTTAAGCGAGTAGTTTACATTCCAAACAGAAAGTATTTATTTAAAAGTTATAATACTTTATTATAACTTTATAACTAACAACAAACTGCAACCACTTCCCCCTCCCCTCCTTTGTAATTTTTGTTGTTCGAAAGAAGACAAAATTTGAAAACATCTCAAAGTTTTTGGAGGTGGTAAACATATTTCACACTGTGCAAAAGAACAACAGTGAATATTTTCACGTTCTTAAAGTGCATCTGAAACCCTGTTTAAACAAAAACAGTGATCAGCAGAAAATATTCCAGAAATATGATACCCAGATGCATGTGTATCATGGTCTGAAACGCAATATATTTMATTAGTGAATTTTTAATTACAAWGCGTGACTAAAAGAAGCATAATTCGAAGCCAAAAATAGTAAMCATTAACTGCATGCACTCAAGAGTTTTTGAGTAGGTTGGGAAAATGAAACCACATAAATTATTAGAAAAGACAAAAGACTAAAAATTGTCGTACTTAAAATTTAGGGAGCTATAATTGTGCATCGCATATTTTTGTTAATAAAGAATTCTTTTCATAGTTGAATTTTAATATTCCTCTAATGATCCATGAGTTGAGGTAATTAGGTCGGTAAGTTAATCCAAAAATACGCGAATGAATCTAATGTTTATAGGAGCATTGCAGCAAATACATAATAAATTTACATGAAGACGTTACGATAAATATATTGTATTTTGTTACTTACTTTCACCTTAGGACAGCAATTTTTCAAAACTTGTTCATATTCTCATATTACCAAATTAAACTAAATAAATAAAAGTCTCTATTGAAAAGTTTGAACCAGAATTTTAATGCAATCAAACAATAAGCAAAGAAAATACAGCAATAATTTTATAAACCCGTCTCAAATGAATATATATAGATTGTGAGCAATTTTTTTGTCCTACCTGAAGAACTGAGCTTGCACCCCCACCAGGACGAGGGCACCCACCAAAAATGCTTTGGCAAGCATGTCGACTGAACGCTTTGGAACACTAATGAACGCTTTTTCGCTTTGAACTGTTTACACACGCAACCAAGCAACAACTGAAGGTTCTTCGCGTTGCCCCCAGTTTATAAACGGACGTGCGCCCATGGTGGGGCCGTGGGTCTTCAGAGATAACCACCGTTAGGTCGGCTTTTTGCCTTGTTTATCTGAGGAGGATCGTTTTACGACGATGCCAGAAGATCTACTTCGAGGAAACAAAGGATGTGGCTTTTCTGGGAAGTAGATGTGTAATGAGATGTTTGCAAACAGAAACAGAAGTTGTCCTTTGTTTCTTCTCGGTCATGTACACAATAACAACCAAACTGGTATTAGGCTAGTTCTTCAGAACAAAACAAACATAGCAGAATATCATTGGAGGATTGAATCCTCTAGTTGACTTATTCTTGAAGAAAGTTAAGGAAATGCTTCTTAAATATATTTGCCTTTGTGCTACATCTGGAGGTGAATGATTTGTGATGTGATAAAGAAGTTCGATCATAAGAGGATTGATCTCAGTTATTCGTTCTGCTATTTTTATATCTATTACTGACAGACAGACAAAAGAGGAAAAGTGAAAATGGCGAGGCAAACAAAGATTTATGTTGTGTGTAGTTTTTATATTAATTTAGTATATTTAAAGTATTAAACGTTGTTAAATTTATTACTGCATAATGCTGCATTAAACGCAATTTTACACCAAATATCCTCCAACAATAACTATAGCTACAGGTTCATAAGGTTTCAATTTTGCATTACATTCTTATTCAGAGATACAAGTAAGCAAAAATATATCGATATGTCTTTGTTTTAGCTACTTAAGATTTTAAATAAATGCGGCTGATCTACCGGCAAACGAAACTCTTCCATGCATTAAAATTTAAAAAAAAAAGAAGAAAAGAACCGCTTGGTCTTGAAATCTTGGATAATAAACGTATTATGGATTAGAACTATTGCCCAATTCAAATGTACTTCCAATATATCATCTCACATTTGTGTGTTTAAAGATTCAAAGTACTAGTCAAAAACTCAAAGAGCAAAAAAGAAGTAAACAGGTTAGCATGACAAAAAGATTTGTTTCTGATAAAATAGAATGCTATAATAACAAGATTACGAGTAAATATGAGTTCACAAAGGTTGTGTCTCACAGATTTAAAATCAATTGAATAAATTGAATAATTTGAATAAATAAATAAAAATAAAAAACCAACAAATGTGTAGTTAAAATTTCATTATTCTGGCTCAGTGAAAAGAAAAGTTTTTCTCCTAATTTTGGCCTTAGTATTAATTTTCGTCTGTTTTTTAAAATCCCGTCACACTGGCAGCCTCGTTTTTTGATAACGATGTTGCTTTACAAACAATTAATAACTATATGACTTGTCAAAAAAATTAAAGGAAAAACAGATCAACATAACAAAAAAAAACAATAAAAAAATATACAGCCTTTCTATCCAGCCCGATTCCAAAGAAGTACTGTATACCTAGGTATACAGACATTAAATAGAATTTAAGGATACATTACAGTATGAGCTCAAATAAAGCCATAACAGGTGATGACCATTGCATCAAAAATGATCATTGCTTAGATCAAAAGAAGATCAGTTGCAAAAGAATAGGTAAAAAGTAAACCTTTTGGAACACTTCGAAATTAAAAAAAGCACAACATTAGAGAAAGCATTAATTTGGCAAATACGAAAAAACATTCCCACATCCAATACATCTTTGGTATTGCCTAAATTATAAAGTCGACCTTCAAACCCAGGCCAGAAACTTCACAAATAAATTTTACAACCCCTTGAGAAAATTCTGCACATTCTGCATAATAGTTTTGATTCTGCTTCACTTTTAAAACCGTTCAACATATTTACATATTTAGGGAGAAAAAGCGACGTTACTACCACAAAAAAAATTGATTGTTTTAAGGATAACTCCAGTATGATATGGAAAACATTAAAAAAAACTTGTAAATACAAAAAATCAGTGTGACTATAGTTATGTTCGTTTCTACTGTGATGATCATATGATTTTGGTAAGAGATACTGTGGAGATTGCGAATAGGTTCAATAATTATTTTATAGAAAGTATTGGTTCAATTGTCAGTGATATAGATTACAATGATTCATGTCAATTTAAAAACAGCAATATGTATCCAAATTTATCAGAATTCAGCCGAGTGGACATGAGTCAACTAAGGAAAATAGTTAATAGTCTGGATAATAAATTCAATGTGAATGATTGCACTAACTCTAGAATCCTAAAAGGAATATTTCAAACTATAGGTAATGTTATTTTGAATTTCATTAACACTTCACTGTCTGGTGCTTGTGTGCCCAACTTAATTAAAATTAGTACTATATTTCCTATACCAAAAGTGGCAAACACTATTGAGTGCAGCGAATTTAGACCAATTAATACTTTGCCTGTTGTTGAGAAGATATTGGAAATGGTAGTTTACAGACAACTCTTACAGCACGTAGAAAAATATGAAATATTGTTGCCTTATCAATCCGGATTTAGGCAAAATCACTCTTGTGAGAGTGCCCTCCAGTTGACTCTCAGTAAATTTTATGCCGATATTAGCACTAATAAGTATATTGCTTGTGTTTTGACAGGTCGATATTGCTCAGAAAATTATTTCAATATGGTTTTCAGGGAAAGGTGCACGAGTGGTTGGCTAATTATTTAAGTAGTAGAAAACAGAAGAGTCAGGATTGGGGACATAGTTTCGGAAGAGGCGGTGAGTGGGGTACCTCAGGGGAGTGTGATAGGCCTCTGTTGTTTACATTATATATTAATGATATTGATTTGTTTGTTGGTTGTGATTTTCTAAATTTATTTGCAGATGATACTTACTTGTTGAAAGTGATTGTAATTTAGATGTAGCAATAGCAAAAATGAATAAAACTCTTGCAAAAGTAGAGCAGTATTTGGCTTCAAATATATTAAAGCTTAATGTATCAAAGACTAAGAGTATGATTGTGACTACTAAATACAAATATAAATTTTTAGATTAAGATATAATAGATTTGTATATTTGCAATTGTAAAATTGATATTGTAAGGATATATAAATACCTAGGTCTCACAATTGACTGCTTGTTATCGTTTGATGAGCAATTTAACTACATGCAAAAGAAAATATCTAAAAAGTTGTTCTTTTTATCAAGAGTGGGTAAATTCCTCTCTATGGAAACGACCATTAGAGTATATAAAACTATTATACAACCTCATTTTGAATACTGTGCGTCGATAGTGTTCCAGTTCAACCTTAACAAAATGTCTTGCTTGCAAAAACTTCAAAATCGTGCAATGAGAATTATTCTAAAGTGTACCAGGCTCACGCCGATTAGGACTATGTTGATTGCTCTACAGTGGTTGAATATTACGGATAGGGTGCTGTATCTTACGATGGTCTTTATATATAAAATAGTAAATAATCTCATGCCACCTTACCTAACAAAAATGATAGTTAGGGCACATGATGTTCATCAGTATGAAACTCGAAATGCTGGTGATATTTTTGTGAATAGAACTTAAACAACTGCCCCTAAATCTCTATTTTTTAAAGGTTTTATAAAATACAATTCATTGCCACTTCATGTTTGATCTGCTAAATCTCTTAGATGCTTCAAATCACAGTTGCTGGTTTATATTACGGGCACTGGGTAGCGTGCGAATATTGTTTAATTTGTTTTGGGTTGTTTGTTTTGTGTATTCATGTTGAACATTAAATAAATTAATAAATGTTATTTTCCAATGTATCAAATACTAGCCTTGTGCTAATTAATAAAGTGTATTATTATTATTATTATTATTATTATTATTATTATTATTATTATTATTATTATTATTATTATTATTATTATTATTATTATTATTATTATTATTATTTCTTCTTATATTTGTTTTCTGAGGACAATCCTCTGATTCAAATAGGCTACAACACGAAAGATTCACATAAAAAAACGAGGAAGTCTGAAGCAGATAATCTAAGACAATACCGAGCATTCATTGCCCGCAGAGGTCAATATCAAACCCATTTTTAGTTCCACGCATGCATTGCGGAAATTTATAAAGTGCCGCGACAGCCTGTAAGTGGCTAACAACAAAATTTTCGCTGCAAACCACACAAACAAGCGTGCAGATTAGTCGAGCTGAATTCGAAATCTGATGCTAGAATTTTCTGTCGTCGTACGACGTTCACCGTCCTTTCTAGCATGTTCCCAAAAGGAAGAGCGTAGCAACATGACTGGTATAATCATTCTCTTATCTGGAACGGTTGTTTGGCGAGGGAAAGGTTTGACGGACCAAAACAAGACGAAATGTAAACGCATCACGTGTATTTTATACATCGGCATGCAAATTTACTGACAGAAAACAAGCAGCGTTCGTTAATTACCGAAGGTCCCTGGAATACGCCAAACATGTTTTATAGGCTTGTAAATATGGTTTTGATTGCGCTATAAATAAGTGGACTTCTAGAATTTCTAAGGGAATCTGTGTGAAATGAATATATAATTAAATCTGACGTACTGATTTATTTGATGCATTTTGCCGGTACTTTTTTAACAGATCGTTTCATTGTTCTTTTGTCTATCAAATAATTCCATAAAGAGGTTTGATTTATGGAACATATTAACGTATTTTTTTGATTAATAAAAACTAGAGGTATTGAAGGCAGGCACATTTGGTTCAAAATCTAAATTACTCCAGTTTTCAATCGTTTGTAGAAACCAGCTTCGGCATATGTTGTTAGATCCAAGACTTGGTCACAGCAACTTCTGTTCTTCCTAAAACCTGCTTGTTCCCTCGGAAGTGAGTCTTCAATAATAGGTTAATAGGTCCTATTCTCTGGTAGAGTAATGCTTTAAGACAGCAATTACCATGGGCGTACCCAGCTTTTGGTCTAAAGGGGGGGGGGGCAGGAACGTCCTGCAGAGTATAATTCAACATAAACATAAATAATAAATGTTTATGAGATATAGATACGTAAGTAATTAATGAAGTATTTATACCATGCATAATCTTCGAAGATTTTCTGCAAGGCTACTTAAAACATCTTCTGTGAAATAAAGACCCAAATTATTTATGTTTTCTATGTACACTGATCAGACAAAGCTCCTTTATTACTAATTCTGTTATTAAGGTGAGGCGCATTCAGTTGCATCGCTCTCGCATTTAACAAAAAATGAGTTGATGCATTTTATTTGGGAGAATAAAGATCCGTGATCCACATAATGTATGATGATATCATACGAAGTACCAAAGGAACATAATCTTCACCTTAAAAGTTCTACTAATAGGAGCACGATTTCTGATTCAGAATTAACACATGTCAAAGACTAATGCATTAACCGATGCGCTTTTAGTACAGTTTTAACATCTCACACCAGAAGCTTTAGAAATTTAAGCTGGGAGTTCATATGTATGGGTGCTAAAGATACAATTGTAGTAATTTTTACTCCCCAGTGAAAGAGACTCGGTAATAACTAACATTATTAAAACCCAGAATGACAAATGCCTCAGCATTATGCGTCAAGCCAACCTTCTTAGATCGGCAGTGCATTGCTCTCAAAAATTAACCGACTACTTAATATTTTAACCAAATTAAGCTTCATTTAAATAAACTGCAATATATTTAATTGCATTTTTAACAACACACCGGGTTTTAATTCGTGCTGATAATACTTTTACTGGATTCCTAAAACTTATATTGCATAAATTGACTTTCATAAACGTGAGTTCGGGTGGATTTTAGTTTTTTTAATGTAATGTGAATTTAGAAATTTGGTACAAAAGTTAGAGTTATCACCGAATATAAGACAGATTCTGATGCGATTCAATATAACAGTAGTTAGTTGAACAATCTTTATAGGAAAAGGTAGAAGAGCTGAACTAAGCAGAAATAGTGTTATGACTCATCCTGACTAAATAGTCCTTTAAAGCTATATCCGCCCTAAGACAACGATTCGTAACATCAAGAATGTTGCAGTTACAGCTTCAAAACGCACATGGTATCGATTTAGCTTGGAAACCATTTGACAACGACTTATTAGAGAAGATCATTTGCAAGAGTCAAATATGGGTTCTGGATGAACATTGTTAAATACACTTGCCTATAAATTTTACTGTATTTACAATTTTGTAAATAAGACAATTTTTAGGTGTACACACATAATTAACCAGCTAAATGTGTGGGAAATTGGAAGGGCCCAGAGTTGGCAACCCAGGTCCAGGGGGCGGCAGCTGCCTTCCCTTGCCCCCCCCCCCCTTCGGTACGCCCACGGCAATCACCTTTGCTTTCTAAAACAAACTTGGAAGAGCACATATATCTAAAATATTATTTTAGAAGTATCACGTCTACTTTATTGTCTTGAGCAACTCTTGCAAGGTAGTCGTATTTATCCTTTGATATACCTTGTATATTTAACTGTAGAATTTGAAGACTGTGGTCAATATTAATGGACCAGGAGCCTGCTGTAGGCTGAGTACGGTGTTCTAAGCGACGTCCATTGGAGATTTCAGTAGTGCAATATCTCAGTTGGGCTCTGTTTACAGAGCTGACGTGGGCCATCAGAAAATCCAGAAAAATTCTAATAAAATCGAAACTTTTATGAGGAAATTTTAAAAAACGTCACCATACAGTGGAGATAACAGTTCTTGATTCACAGAATGCTTAAAATATATTTTACCTTAAACGCATTTGAAAAAATACTCGATGTAAATCATGAAAGTGCTTTAATAGCAGTTTTCCTAATTACTTAGTAATAAAATTATTGTACTTTAAATTGCTTCAGTACTTGACATTATTTGATTCCTTACGTTTACGGGTCAAGTCTTAATATATCTAAACTATTTTCTTCAAGTTATTTTAATCCTGCGTTTTCTACCGTAGACACTGTTTCCCAGTTTTCCTTGTAATAAAGATAAAATTTTGTTTTAATTCATAGAGGCTTGTATAGTGTTCTTCTGATGATTCCAATATCGTTTCGTCTACATTTTTCTTGTATTGCTAGGTTGCTCTTTGTATGCCAAAACGACTTTTCTACGCCTTAATATTTGTAATCTAACAGAGCAAATATAAATATTTCGTTTCATTTAAAAAAATGAAGTTTTCTGCGTTTTAAAATTTTAGAATTGTACCATCTGTAGCTGATGTCTTTAAGCATATGTTTTTTAATTTAGATTGGAACTGTGCAGAGTTTCACTCATAAGTGAACAGCAAAAATCGTGTCATTTTTTTTTAGCTTTCGGATATTGCTTTTTTGCAAACACTGCAGATGCCAAAGACTTAAATAATGCCAAAATGGTACAATATCAAAAAAATCACCTTTAAATTCATCAAGGACCTAGAAATTAAAAAATGCAGTAATATAAAGGGTACTCCGCAAAAAAATAATATTGAACTTTACGTTTAATAACCTTTCCACCCAAAGAAATCATAACTGAAAAAGAATTATTGAGTAGGTCCCAAAAAAAAACTAGGCACCTTTGTATGCATCAAAATATATTCTGGGTATGCACAACTAAAATATGTGAAAGTTTTGTAAGATACTTTTTTATTAAAATTGAATATTAAGAAAGCTAGAAACTGTTTATTCTTCAATAGCTACAAGCAAAAGTATAGGTGGGCGATTTATTTCTTCCTAAGCAATAAAAGGTTCGTTGACATCACATAAACTATAGCATCTTGGCGCTACTATTGGCACTTAATTATACAAGTTTTCCACAAACAACTTTAAATTTAGACAACACGTATATAAAAAACGAAGATTATATATTGGGTCTGAAACCGCAGATCATTAATATGACCATAAATATCTAGGATTGAAAAACGCTAACGTATTTATTTATTTGGGTATAAAATAGAACAGGTTTTTGCAAAATGGTTCCGTTTTTATTTGCCGTACCTACCTTCTTTTGAACTATTTAAGAGATATCCGATAAATTGTGAGTTTTTAATATAAATGTAAAATTGTCCGGATCACAGTGATAATCCTATTTAACATACATATTTGACCGAAAAATATTACAAGTACATACTTTACTAGATAATCATTCTTCATTTATCTATAAACTTCCAAAGTACAAATCTAGCAGGCACCGTGAAATACTATATGTAGTATCAAACGATAATGACAAAACCGCAAATTTTAAAATTAAATTCTGATCACGTTATTCATGAGGTACCACGCGTTGCCAGTTACCATAATGATTCATACAAAAGAAACTTGTCTGCTGTGTGCTGACAAATCCGAAAATCACATTTTTTCTTTGTGCATAAGAAAGTTGTTTCCCAGAGGCGATAGTCAAAATCCGGACCAAATGAGTAATCTTAATATTTAAAAATATTCAGACAACGCCAGTGGCGGATCCAGGATTTCGGTTTGGGAGGGGCTTGACCGGACAGAGGGGAGGCTTTATCACTATAAACCCTAAAATACTAAAAAAGCATAAAAAATTTATTTTACTTATTAAGCCCATATCAAGTCTCCTCGGATAGCCTTTTCGCATATTCTTCAATGACTTCGACAGGTTATAGGCTACTGTCGTAATATCTCGGCTAATATACATGGCAGCAAAACTTTGCAACCTGTATTCCATCAGTGTCATGCGAAGGTGTGACTAATTAATTTTATAAAGTGCGAGAATTTGTAATCAAATTTTTATATTTTTATCATTATTTTGTCAACAAATTATAATTTTTCATTGAAAAAGTGTGTATAGATAAATAAATTTAAATTTTTATTGTTATGGTATGAAGCATTGCACTAATAACAAGCTTAATTTGTGATTTATCAGGAATGAACTCAAATGCTTTTAACCCCTTAGCCCCCCGCTCTAAATCCGCTACTGGACAACACTATTATAATATTACTGTTTTGATTTATAGTTATCCATCCAACAAGTTTTAATTATTGCAATACCATTTGCCATCAAAGCAAAACACTCAGCATTTTGAAGCTTGCAACTGCACATTTGACCTATTTCATTGCTAGTTAGTTACGCAGTTCACATACACGTTTCAAAACTGAAACCGTTGAGGAAATGTAATCAAGGCTGAAACTTTATCTGGCTTCGCCGTATGTGTCATGTCGGATTTCGGTTGAGTTTATAAAAAAATATGTCAGGTGAATCATCTAGATCTTGACCTTGGTGTTTACTGGATACATACAGCCGCCTTACATAACCGCTACTTTGCAAAAGAGGCGCAAACAAAAAATTTGATTGATTGTTTGGAACATAAATTATGTGCATATTATAGCATTAGAGGTGGATACGATACTTGATAATAATTAAAGAATATACTGATATAAATCAACTTTAAAAGGTGTGTTACATTAAGTCGTGTTTTTCGAAAATTCAGAAATCAGAATTAAACGTTTGAGTAGGTATTATTAATTGTATAATTTCTTAGCAAAACAGTTTCTTTCAATTCCTTTATTTGCGTTACGTAAGATATGTTTTAAAATATAATAAATTTTGGGAAAACACTACAAATTGAAATACTTACTAATTATAAAAATGTTTCCCACCCACAAGGAGGTGAAATCAACGTATAGGTTGTTGAAGAAGTCGAAATGACGGAAGATGTTTTTGGCTAAAGAGTTTTACGGGTACCGGGGGAAAAGGAAAGTTAAATACTTGTATTCACAGAATATTTCCGGTCACACAATACTAGCCCAAAATCTTGCTCTCTTGATGATGATGATAAATTGATGTTTGTCTTGCACGTAAAATCGCCCATAGTACTCGTATTTTTGTACCTAGTTATAATCATGGATGTATAAAAGAGGGGATCCAGCTATTCACATTCTAAACTGATGCCAACATGTGATCACAATCTAAGCGTTTATTTGTAGAAAACATTGGATCTTCCAGTTGACCAGTTGTGTACGTCCAATGACTAAGCTTCATGTTCACGGTCACACACTATTTGGACGTTTGCATGTTTGTTTTTATTTGGTTTTATGATGTGCAAGACGCAGGGAATGATTTCCATAAAATTGTTAACGGTAGCAGTGATAAGATGATCAGGCAGTGTCAAATGTGCAGAAAGATTGATAGATGTTAACCCAATGTTTCATTTCACATGTATGTAACACCCAAGTAGTATTTAAGGTTAAGATTCATAGGCGTACGGTATTTAAATTGCTTATTATGCCGATATTTTACAACACTACTGCTGAAAGATGAATTTTTAACTAGTGTATAACAAAAAAAATGAGTTTTATATGTGTGCATAAATCATATTCATGCAATATTTTTTCCTATCTATTATTTTTAGGTTTCCGAAGAATGCTGAAGAATGCAAATTACGACACGCCAATGCCGCGGCAAGAAAACAAAGTTTGTTATTGCGCTAACTTCACGCCATTTAGATGTGGGTTTCACAACAATGCGCTTTCTTTCAATGAGATGCGGTATCCCCTCTTTTATACATCCATGGTTATAATAACCACATTCCATTTTTAAACCTACCGCCATGCCACAAAGAAAGGTATTTGTGTTTATTTCAGGGGCAACTAGATGGAGACAAATGTTTAGGGTAACAATCTATGAAGGTGAGTATTTGCAACCGCCATCTTTGGCCCAAAGCGACAGTTCGAATAATTATATGAATGGGTGAAAAGTTGAAAGTAATGTGCTTCAGATATCTCCTAATATCTGTTTAAAAGAAATTATTTACCTTTGAGTATGATTTTCGTGGATTATTCATAGCTGGCTCTTCAAAATGATTCTTATAGCATAAAAAACACACATCTACTTTTACTGTAAATTGTAAATTTCTATTATATATCACATAAACGTGATACATTCATCCATCCGACTTCTATAATCTCAAACATAATACCATGCGTTCCAGTATGAAATGAGCTATCTCATATAATCCTGTAATTCCATCAACTTTTGTTTCTGGGGAGATAAATTTCGAAGATAATAGTAACCTTTTACTACTTGCCCCCTCTCACCACACACATTATCAAACATCAAGTGAGGAGGGGAGTCAAGTGACTCCTCATTGAGTCTTATAAATTCTCTTTTGACCTATATCAAAATAATTTGACATTCATGCAAATTATTCACTAGAAATTGAAATTTTTATTTTTAAAAAACAGAAACTGGTTTCGTTAATAATAATTGTTAATGATGGTGTTGCTCTCCCAGTTTTAGATATGTTAGTATGGAAAAGTCGCAGTCTCTCCCCAAGTATCTCGAGAATCAGAAGTAACTTGCACAATTTTTTTTTTTAAACTTTCATTGACACAAATTCCATCCTCACAAAATTAAATTAACCATGAATTAAATGAAGATGATTTTGATAGACATATTGAGTTTTGTGAAATCCAAAATATGGTTAAAACAAAATTTGTTTCTCCAACAAATGCACATTTTATTTGAATGGAGTTTGGGCAGGCATCTTGGGTAATCACATCAAAGGACCATCTTTTTGAAAGGAAATATAAATGATGAGGGAAATTGCATTGTTGAAAAATCAGTCAGACCATGGATTAATGAAGTAACTGAACATGACATAAGCTTATCACAAAATGAAGTCTTTTTTCCGGCAAGATGGTGATCGACACCACTATGCTGCTCCCATGAGGAGATTCGCCTTTATTTGTTTAAAGAACAAGTGTGGGAGTGCAGCATTCTAAACAAATTTGAATTTTATTCTATTATTTTTTAGCTCTCCAAAAGGCATTTTGTGCAGTAGATATTTCTTTCTATAATGAAAATAATGTAAATTTGTTCTGCTGATTGCATTGCTTGTTTATTATTTTATTATACATCCATAGAATTTGTTTAGTTTTATACAACATTGGCTGGTGTTCCGTATAATATTACAGTACAGCGATTTATTTTACCTTTAAGAAATAAAAGAGAGACATAAAAAATAAGTGCTTTATTCCCCATAGTATGTCAAAAATTTACAAGATTCAAAATACAGGTTAAAAAAACGTACATTTCAAGTACACAGTCAAAAACATGGCAGTATCGTTCGATTAAATAATGTAAGTTAAAACTTTAAAACTTACTAAACCGTGCAAAAACACTTCCTACAAAATTTTCTTATTACTATCTTTGACCTCCTTATACTTCTCTCCAAGCATCTTCATAACATCGCCATGTTTCCTTTCAGGAGTTTTAAATTTGGCATAATTCTCTTTCACGAAAAGCGCAAAGCCCGTCGCTTCTTTTTTAGCTGAAGCCGGCACTTTTTTGACGGCACCCTTCCTGTCAGTTTTGTTGAGGAGTATCTCAAATCTTCCATAACAGTAACCGCATCGTTTGCGCTCTATATCAATTGACTTAGTATGACGTCCGATACTAAACAATATATCAGATAGATTATTAAGATTTTATTCAATTATATTTTTACCTATAACTGCATCCTACACATTTGTAGGTATACTTATATGTGATGTCGTAGTCATGGCAGCGCCTAATTGGAGGAAGTTCTGGGTATGTTCTCATAGCCTTGTCAGCCCTAAAAACAAAGATGGCTGTGTTTGGATACTAAATAAAGCTGTCTTGTATATATTTAGAGTTTAAACATCCCATATAAAAGTTTATCTTCTTAGAATCAAACTAACAATTATAAAACGCACAATATTTAGCTCCAAATATAAGTAGTAAGAACAAAAATGACAAAAAATCCAAATCGACAAAATATTTTATACTACATAGATAAAAAAAATAATTTGTTTCATAGCAATAGAGGTCATTCAATATTTAAGCGGTTATACAAAATTAAACACAATGCTTGTTTTTCAAAATAGATATATGACTGTTTCAATGTTTGGACATTTCGGCCCTGGCTTGGGCATTTTTCAACATTTATTATCTATATATACACTTGAAGTCTTCTTTAAAAATATTTGTAAAAACAAATGTAAATACCTCAAACGGAGTGGAACTAAGTGATAATGCAATAGGATTATAATATTTAATATTGAGAAATACCAACAAATATGAAGAATTTTTAGAAAAAATCTCAATTACACCAGGTCTGTTAATTTAAATTTGATGTACATTTATATGACAAAAGTATGTGTTTGTCAGTGGTGTTGTTTATAAAAAAATTCATGTATGAATCGGTCGATATATTTTTAATAAATTTTTTTATTTCTGTACAGTTGTTTATGGCATTTTTTCCAATTTGTATATGTACCATTTCTAAAATGTTGCATTTGTATATTATTTTAAGTTCAATACATAAAATAGTTGTATTTTGGTAGATGAATTCGTCGGAAAGTTCTTTTTTATGGTTATTTATGCAATAATTGTTTATTATAAATACTAATACATACAAACAAAAAATGCTGGAATTAAGCTTGCACTATATGTACTAAAAAATTGATAACAAATAAAAATAAATATACAAAACAAAGAAAAAACTATTGTAAAAGAACAGACATGAACTACTATATTAATCACATGATAGCAAATTAATTAAAGACACACAACGCAAAACCCACCAAAATCTATGGCCAACCTAAACGACATAAACCAGGAATGCATTTCAGGCCAATAATTAGCAATATCCAGTTTCCTACCTATAATATTTCCAAATACCTAAATAGGAGTTTATTAACTCCTATGTTTCTGTGATGCTTTCCATTGGTGTACTTTTTGTCACTTAACTGGTCACTTTATTGAGAAACAAAAATAAATAAATCAAAACTACTGGCAAATAAACATGAAAAATAAACACCGTTAACTAAACTTTACAATTTCTATAATCCATTCGGCTGCTCCTGTGGGTTCAAAACTACAAGTCTCCCAAACATATTTTTGCAACACAATAATAATCACATGAGTTTTTCTTTGATAAGAAATAACACACTAAAACATGCAAAATTAATAAAGCAGACGGAAATTTTAAATTTCCACAGAAAATACTGCAGTAAACCAATGATATTAAACAACGGGCTGTCTCTATGACCAGTTTAATTCAATCTAAACAAAAACCAAAATATATGATGTGATAACAGATATAAATCTGTACAGTACTAACCATGCCCTCCAGTGCTCTCCATGTCCATCGATCACATGGTTCACCAACCAAGTAGCAGCATGGCACAACTCATGCACTAGTGTATCCCTCAGTCTATCGGCCGTATCAACGACTTTCGTGGACAATGCTATCCGCACAGATCTGCCGATTACTATCCCATTCTGGATTTTCCTCTTGGAAAAGCAAAAGCCTGCAGAACCACGCATTCTGGTACTCCACTCAAAAGGAGTATCCTGCGGGATGCAGTTGTCGAATATTGTATCGTTGTACAGCTTGAAGAGCTTTTGAAGTAGCTTGTCTCGGCAGGCCTTGAAGTTGTTGCGGTATATTAGGGCTGACGGGTCGGCCTGTGGTATTGGGATATTTGCTGTAATGTTTTAAATTTCAACTCTTCAGGTTTTGAGTTATGTTTAGAGTAAATCAATGAACAAGATGGTTAGACCCCTTTGAAGCAGATGGTTTAAAAAAATATTTAGACATACTAGTAATCAAAATATTCTAAATTAAAAATAAAAGAATACAAAATCCACTTTAATGGACATTGCTAACCAAATGAAAGCTATATGGCAAAAACTTTATAGAAAAAAATATGGTTTACCACTCTTTTTTTTGCAACCAATCGATTTAACAGAAAATTCAGAAATACCGAAGAAATAAATATCAATAAAGCCAAACCTATGATATTAATATAAACTACCATACAGTTCAATAAAATTATATTCACACACTTTTTTGGATGCAACTTGAACAACATACATTGAAAATTTTAAAATGGAAATAGTGTTTCATTATGAAAGCATTTGTGCATTTGCAATTTTGTTACATCTGCTCGTAAAAAAAAGCAAAGCTTTCGACACAGCCACAGTAAACTACCGGAAACCTTGCACAATATTGGTATAACAGGCCAACCAATGAAGTTGTTTCACACATATCTAATTAATAGAATAATAACACATAGAAATAGGCGAAACTATATTTTCATAATAAGGACAAATGGTGAAATAATTTCATATGCAGATAACACAGCCATCTTATATACAGACAAAACATGGCAAGGTTTAAAAACACTAGTAGAGAGTGATATGTACAGTACAAAAAAATTTCTTTGACAACAAATTACTAAAGTTAAGCCTCCAAAAACAAAATATAAAACATTCTCAAATTACTCAACTACACAACCAGAATATAACTTGCTAAACACAAAAAGTGATGCTGGAAATTATATAATTGAAAATGTTGAATGTACAAAGTATCTCCGAGTTTACATTAACAAACATTTACGCTGGACTTCTCATATCACAAATATTGCTCAAAGACTAAGAGTCATGCTTTCAAAAATTAAAATATTAAGAACGATATTACTACTATTCATTTGTACACTCTCAGCTAGAATGCAGAATTATAGCATGGAGAACAGCTGCAAGACTGTTATGACTTCTTGAAAGCAAAAGCAAATTCTAAAGATTATATACAACAAAGACATCTGTATCCGTCAGATCTACTATATCAAGCAACAAAGATATTTGATTTAGCACAATTATATGTATATAACTTACTTGTTTTCCAATACAAAAGTAAAAACACCAGCTAAAAAAATTAATCATAATCAGGAAATTCAGAGTAAATGCAGAAATAATATTAACTTAGCAAGGCCAAACAAAACAGTAGGACACAAAAGACTGTAAATCACTAAAACGATTTAAAAGAAGAATGAAGTACCTGAAGTTTGTCCAAATTAAAGTATAAATAGAATAAAAAGTATAATTTAGAAAATAAGCCTTTACATCATCCAATACAAGTGCAATATTATTGATAAAACTTTATTGCTCCTAAGAAATCGTGGTTGGCTGTTGATTGTTCTTTCCCGAATGTTGAGTTAGGTTAAGTAATAGTTTGTAACAAAAACTCACATACAACCTACGCTTTTGCGGACACACATACTGCTTATTTAGTTTCTAATTAGATCTAATATTTAACATCAAGAGGTTGTCACATGTACAAAAGGAAATAAATAAACCATATTATTATTATTATTCCATAATAATTTGAACTTGCTAAAAATCATCAACATTTTTTACAAATACACCTATAAAAGACATTAATAATATTTTTGGAATTCAATACAGTTTATTATCTAAAACATTCTAAAATCTTAATTGTTTTTAAAGAATATTATTTGACTTAGAGCCCCAAAAGAGGTGAACATGACATTACCAGGCACACTGTATACAGAGTCCGACACCTAAAACTCCCCAGGCTCGTATTTTCTTTGTTTTTTTAAGTACAACCTTAAATTATATGTCAAATTGTAGGTCTTTATAAACTCTTTAAAAATAGCATAGTGAGTGTCCAAAATTTTTTTTTGCAGATTGTGATATTCAGCAAATAAAATTAATTTTTGTAAATATTTTTTAACCTTACCCCGTATAATAAATATTGCTTCATTTTTAAATGCCGACTTTTGTCTTCTTCAATTTGTGTCATTACCATTTATATGTAATTTTTACTCCTTCTTAGTGAAAAACAAGAAAAACTAGTCGCCACCATGTTCTGTTATACAGCTGTTCACAATTTTTTAAGTGTTAGTGTAGTAGCTTATTATGGTAAAAATTATGCCTACATACCCATCGCTGCACACAAAACCCTAAAATTTTAAGTAACTTTTAAATAAATCAAGTACAAAATTCATTCTAAAGAGAGAGAGGCTAGAAAACGAAACCCTGCAATGAGGCTAGTATGCGATGTAGAAAACCAAACTAGCCTCATCGCAGGGTTTCGTTTTCTAGCCTCTCTCTCTTTAGAACAAACTTTGTACTTGATTTATTTAAAAGTTACTTAAAATTTTTGGGTTTTGTGCACAGCGATGGGTATGTAGGCATAATTTGTACCGTAATAAGGTACTAAACTAACACAAAAAATCTGAGTAGCCCTATTTACATAACATGGAGGCGACTAGTTTTTCTTGTTTTTCACTAAGAAGGAGTAAAAATTACGCAACATGGTAATGACACAAATTGAAGAAGACAAAAGTCAGCATTCAACTATGAAGCAATATTTATTATATGGGGAAAGGTTAAAAAATATTTACAAAAATTAACTTTAAATACAATATAATATAATCTGCAAAAAACATTTTTGGACACCCACTAAGATATCTTTAAAGCGTTCAAAAAGACCTACAATTTGACATATAACTTAAGGTTGTACCTAAAAAAATAAAGAAAATACGAGCCTGGGGAGTTTTAGGTGACAGACCCTGTATACACTAAAGTAAGATACTGTGTTAGTTCATTTTTTTACATCTTTGTGATCACACATATCTTAATAGCTTCCTTTGTACTACAGGCTCTGCTATTCTAATATAATAATTGCTAAGGTGTTTAAAATGCTTACCTGACAACGAGGCCAAAAAACTATATGTCACTTCTTTGTTCTTTAAATAACTGCTCCTCATGTCTTTTAAGCTGAGGTCTTCTAATCTCTTTTCTACCTCTTCTGTATCCGAACAGCCACTAGCTGCCACCTGTTTGTCTTTTTTACGCTGGCTTTTTATTTTTCCAGTGCCCGCTGTTTCTGATGCTTTTTTCGGCTTGGCATCCAAACAATTTAAATTACTTGGAGTTTTTTTGGTCTCTGCAACAGAATTAAAGTTCCTAGCAGGTTCATTTTGAATTTTGTCCAACAACCGCTGCAGCGATGGGGAATTAGTTTCATTTTTCCTTTTGTCAGTATTTAGCTTGGGTTGTCTTTTGTTTTCTTTCTCAGAGTCATCATCGTCAAAGTTGAGTTTGCGTTGGCACAGATCACTGTCTTCAGACGCTGTGTCTGAATCACACAAATTTGCAAGTTTAATCTTCCATGGCGAGTCGGTCGGACCTTGTAGCGAAGCAATATGTGGAGGTTTCAAAATATTTGATGGTTGAGGACTTCCATCACCTAGATAAGGATTTTTGTAAAGCAAGAAATTTTTAGGTTTTCTAAAATTCAAAAATTTAGTTTGAAGATTAAATCTGGTAACTAACTTACACTTCAGTAGCTGGTAAAGTGGGATAGACTGTCTTTTGTTTTCTGTTTCTAGGTTCTGATTTAGGCAGTACAAGATGTTTTTTCTCTCGCCATTTATTACCATATAGTTTATCTAGGATAGACGTTACACCTTCATTGCTTTCTTCACTGTAAGAATCTAAAAAGTTTTTCCTACATAGGTATTTTAATGCACACAAACAAAAAAGTATATATGTATATACAGGGTGTCCCAAGGTGGTAAAGTAGCTCATTTCCAATTGAAATAATCACATATGTCATTAAAATGTTTATGGTTTAACTTACAGGTATTTTTATTTTTATACATTTTCTGACACAATCGCTATATTATAATAAAAACTCAAGATAATCTTTATGATTTGTTTYATGATTGGTACCACACAGTACAGTAATCAATTTTTGCTCACTTTTGTTCAATAAGTAAAACAGTTTACACTTAAAAGAACATGTCTTGCAAAAAAGTATGAGAACGAAATGTGAGCTGAAAAACTTCTGTTTTATGGTAACTGAAATAAGGGTACACGCATCTCTGTTTTCCGGTGGTGTGGTGAACAATCTCTGACGCTGAATCTGGACAAAACTGCAGCAATGTTGTTTGGTTCTGGAGTGGTCCAGGGAAAATTCTGTGATAGTGGCAAGTTTACTTTGAAAATGGGCGACTGCTTTTTTAAAATATGTGATTAAGTTAGAWGCCTGGGTATTATAATGGACTGTGATATTCTTCAACCTGTTTCATTTGGACCAGCACTTTGCAAGCACCCTGTATAGTTGTGAAATTTTATGTGTATACCATAAAATTTTATGCCTTCTTCTATAACATGGACTCTACTAGAGATAACAGAATTTATTATGATGTTACCAGCAGATATAGCACTGTCAAATCTGTAAGATATTGGCCTTTGTTTTATTCACATTTACTATTTTTCAAATTTAACATGACTGTTGTCCACTGCTAGTCTAATATATCAAGTCAGGTTTGTTTTATACTGATTTATTGTGCATAAACGTATTCTGCTTCTTCAATCTCACTGTTGAAGGGTAATGACACAAAAACATGTTACAGAGTAATATCAGACAAAAAGAGCTTTAACTTACTTGATATCACACTTTCATCATCTTCTAACTCATCTGATTTCCCAGTATCTTCCTTAACAGAATTGCTAATGCAGCTTTTATATGAACCACTGCTTTCCTCTATGTTACCCTCGTTGTTCTTAGTCTTAAATAATTCATCAAAGCGTTTATTGTTTCCCTCAACTGCAGTAGAATTTACAGCACCCCCGTCTGTGCCAGATACAGTTCCAAATCCTGAATTTACAATTGCTGAAACTTCAGTGAAGACTGTATCTTCATTTTCAGTCGCTTTGTTTACGCCTTTTATCCAGCGTTCTATAAGATCGGTCTTATCGTCCTCTGCTTGTTCCTTCTTCTTCTTATCAGGCGTTTTGTGTATTATATTACTTTCATCACTGTCGGATATAATAATAGTTGGTCCAACAACCTTGGGAAGTGGCTGACACTTGGAAGAATCTGTTGAAGCTGTCTCTGACGAACTTCCTGATGCCAGATGAAGTAGAGCATTTTCTGCATGTTTGTCAAATACGGAAGACCTCCTAAAATTCCTCTTAAGTGCCAATTTCGTAGGCCCTACGGAACAAAGCAAAATAATTCAATACAAGAAACGAATTAGTTTCAGACAATTACCCTTTTTACAGTTCTGCTTCTTGACTGCTCTGTTAATGCATGGTGACATCGAGCTCAACAAAATAAGAGATTCTTCCATTTCGTACTTACAAGTATGTCGTTAAGGGTGTTATCTATCTTTAGCATTTATTATCAGTTTGCGTATACGTACACACTATACGGTACTTAACTTAGTACTGTTAGTACTACCCTTTACATATTACATGCACAATTGCACACTGCAGACTGCACACATGAGACATGAGGACATGACATATACTTAAAACAAATTAAATGTAAACCATATACAAACCAACCAACCAACGAACGATGTGCTGTACTACCAACTGCAGAAGTGAAAAAATCCTTGGCACTTTAATTCAAGGTGGGAAGTTTCAAATATTAAGAAAGTTTGCGTTGTTATATAAGCACTTGTTATGTATTCCTCTTATATAAATTACATAATGAAAGATACGACTATAACAAAAGCCATGCTTTTATGGTATAAGCATTATGGGGAATTTCTTGCTTTGTTGCCCTGGACAAACTTGCCCCCCAAATTTATTCAACGTTGACACATGTTCTATGTATATTTGAATTGTTGTGTAATTTGCAAAAATATATTATTACAGCATGAAGTCGCAGCTACAAAATTTAAAATAACAACTTATAGTATAGGATTTGAGCGAATAGTTTGTACATAGTATCCAACCGCTTAGCCGCTTTTACCTATGAAAAGTAGGCATGTTGCACTTACGAATTATGATATTTTTAGACTTTTCAGCAATATGGCATATCAGCATATCTTTTTGAACTATTAAATAAAATTTACTTGATTAATTTTAGGGGTTGTGAAACAAATTACTTCCACCATTTTCTTATCTAAGGCCGTAGCTGCATCTAATTAATGCACTATACACTAGTATATTGTTTGTAGGGGTTTTTCGTTTACTGTTAGTGGTAGTTAATGAAGTCACGTGGTGTATTTGAACTACTAATTGACAGTTACAAGTTATAAAAAGAGCATGACGCATCGCTGATTTCATTCTTTGCAATAAACTTGCAATTTACAGCAACAAGGTTTTATTTATTGTGTTAATCTGTTAATACAGTACTCAATATGTTTTCTAACGGTCCCAATTATACCAAATTAAAAACAAACCTTCGTTTGGTGGTTAGCAGGCTGAAGCTTTTGGAAAAGAAGAAAACGGAGTTAACGCAAAAATCCAGAAAAGAGATTGCTGATTATATCAGCGGAGGTAAAATAGAAAGGGCAAAAATTAGAGTGGAATGCATCATAAGGTAGTATACTCCGTACAATAAAAAGACTCCCTCTAACCTATGCTCGCAGGGAAGATTATCTCGTAGAAGCTATGGAACTGGTTGAAATGTACTGTGATTTGCTGTTGGCGAGGTTTGGTTTAGTTTCGCAAATGAAGGAATTAGATGAGGGTATTGCTGAAGCAGTATCTAGCATTATTTGGGTGGCACCGAGATTGCAGTCTGATTGTCCAGTAAGTTAAGTTTGTCGTAATATTTTCTTTGATTCGTCATGATTTTTTCATTAGGAATTAAAAGTAGTCGCAGATTTGTTAACTGCAAAATATGGTGTCCAATATGCAGAAGCTTGTAGGGTAGAATCAGTAGATACTATCAGCGAGAAATTGAAACATAAATTATCGATACACAGTCCACCCAAACTTTTAGTGGAGAAATATATGATCGAAATCGCCAAATGTTTTGATGTGCCCTATGAGCCTGATCCTCAAGTAATGCAGGAAGATCGTGGTACGTACTGTGTAATCTGCCAGTGCTTTATATGTGATTATGGCTTTACTTCAGGTAAAGATGCGCTTTTGATAGATCTGAGTGATCGCAATAATTTAGGTGGCATACCACAGCCACCAGGATTTCTGGGATATCCCCAGCCTCCGACTATACCAGAATTTCCCAACGCACCAACTGCTCCTTTTAGCTATCCGGTAACTCACAAAATTTTACTTTCATACGTTGTTAGTTATATTGTTTATTCTTTAGCCGCCAAAAGATGACAATTTAAAGGATCCTGCTGGCCCTTCATATCCTTACGGAGCTCCGTTTTCTTATAACATACCGCCCGGTGCAGAATCAAAGGAATCTAACACAAACATACCGGTAAGTAGAATTTTCTAAGTCATTATTAATAACTTAGAATCATTTAATGAATAGAGGAATCAGTCACAATGCTTTTAGTAAATGATTGCAAGTGAGTCATTACAATTTTTGTTGTATTCTAGGACGACGCACCACCTAATTACAACATAGTGTCACCAGATGACAATTTACAGGTAAAATATGTGATAAATAACAAACGAAGTAATTTAATATATACAAGTCTTTGTGCGCCTTTCTATGCTTTTTGCAAAAACTCGTAAAAAATATGTTTCAAAACAGAGACTTGGTACACCTAAACAGAGAATGCACTATGTATCTGTTGTCATGTGGTTAGGCAACTCTTTAACCTCTGTGGAGCCTAGTTTAATTTATAATTTTTCTTGATTATTTGGCACTTAAACATATTTTTAGTTTATAAAAAAATTAAAGTTTGTTACTGTTGGATTATATTAATTATTTTTTTGGATTTTAATAAATATTTTGTTCTTTGTAGGTAGTAGTCCATTAAAGCTACGGTAGTTTCATAGTATAAAATTCCAATTCTTTTATGTGCTTTTAAATTGTTTACTGATATTACATGACCATATATACAAAACATTTGAAACCTGCTAATTTCAACAGCAATTAAATAACTGCCTCATTTCTAACATTATGTTTACCTTTTTTATGTTATAAAATGTATTTTGTGAAATGAGATTATGTCTTTGTTTTGTACCCTTTTCACGAATTTAGCATGCTGCTATCATGACACTATACACTGCAAAATCACACTTCTGTAGCTAATGTGTATAAGGGATAGGCAGCAATAACAAATTTTCTGCCACCGAGCGCACTTTCAGTTGCCTACCTGCCTTGATAACTAATTTTTACCCTAGTCAGTTTCTTCAGTGTTACTATTAGGTAACTTGGAAACAAGCTGATTGAACGTATGTGCTTTGTCTCACTTGATTTATCAGATAACTCTGACGATCGTTTCGACCTAGAACGGTCATTGTCAAAGAGATAACAGCGTTATACTAAACTCAGATGTGCAGCATTTTGTTTGCATCCCCTTTTTTTACAGGAGTTGTAAAATCTCACGCCTGGGTTTGAAGGCCGACTTTATAATTTCGGCAATAACAAAGGCGTGCTGGACTATTTGTGTATTTGCCAAATGTTTTCTCTGATGCTGAACTTTTTTAATTTCCAAAAGTTCTAAAAGGTTCAGTTTTTTTTTACCTTTCCTTTCGCAATGCAAAATTTTGATGTCGTTTTCATCTAAGCGATGGTTATTTCTTATGCAATGGTCAGCAAAACCTGTTGGGCTTTTGTTTGAATTTATATTCGCAACATGTTCTTTAATTCTGTTTTTAATAGCTCTACCTGATTGTCCTATGTATATCATGTCACATTGCATGCATTTTATTTGGTAAATGCCGTTTTTGTTCAATTTATTGGATTTTTGCTTATTGTTAACTAGAAGACCTCCCAAATTGCACTTATTAACCTCTATTGCTTTTATTCCTAGTCTATTGAGCCTATTTTTAACGGTATATTTATTAGTCTGTGTATTAAACTATAAAACATGGAATGCTTGATCTGTAATGATTGATTTGAAGAAGCCGGGATTGTAACATCTGACTGTGTTGGTTTTTTATAAATTTCAAAGTCTATTTTACTATTCTTTACCGACATTGATAAGTCCAGAAAATGAAGAACTCCATCCTTTTCTTTTTCTAGGGTAAATTGAATCTTTTTATTTATTGTATTTAAGAATACATCCAACTGTCTGTCAGTTCCCGTCCAAATACAATAAATATCATCAACATATCTAGTCCAGAATAATACATTTTTAATAATTTCATTGAACATAAAATAACTTTGATCTATGCAAATTTCCACAATATTCAGTAGTTCAGTTTTTCTGTGTTTGACAGGTGGCAGTTCTCTATTTTATTTTTGAGGATTGTTAAAAGTTCATTTAAGGGGATAGAAGTGAAAAGATTAGACACATCAAAGGACACAAGAATAGCATTATTTGGTATTGATAATTCTTTTACCTTGTTCGAAAACCTACGGGATTCTTCACGCTGTATTTGGACTGGCATTCAATTGATTGTGTCAAAATGTTGTTGGCGAATTTGCATAATTTATACGATGGAGCATTAACGTAGGAAACAACCGGTCTCAAAGGTATTCCATTTTTGTGTATTTTGGGAGACCATATAGAATTGGAGCTCGGGGTTCATTATTCTTAATTTGTACTTTTCTTCGTTTGATATCAAGTGTTCTGAAGATTTTAAAATGCTAGTGACTTCTTTTTGGAACTGACCTGTGGGATCTGAAAAGTAATGATGGTAATTGCCTTTATCCGTCTTACAAATAGTTAGTGAATTTTCTGTACATTTTTGTTTTATGCTTTTTATTAATTTGATTTCTACCTTTGACCCCTTGTATGAGTGGTAATTTTGTTTGTATTTGTTTGTTAGCATATCCGCACACATGTATATTTCATATTTTGTATCGTCGTTTGTTACTTTGTCCAAGGCCAATTCTGTATTTATACCTAATATTTCAAATTCTTTTTTAGACACTGGAAAATTGGGGTTATATTTTAGACCTTTATTTAGTAATTTTTGTTCGGCCTGTGTAAAATTTGTATTCGTAAGGTTACTAGACGATCACTGAGTTTAAATTCACACTGGGGCTTAACTGCCTTGATTTTAACTCTATTTTCTGTTTGATGACTTCACAGATTTTTTATTTTCTTAAATTGAGTCAAATGTCGTTTATGGACTAGTATTTAAACATCACTGTAGATCTCATTAGTTATCTCATCAAACATTATATTATGCAGTTTTTTATGCAATTCTGTATGAATTAATTTTAAATGCTCACCCAGGTTTTGCTGATGTGTGTGCCACTTTTTGATTTCCGAATTGATGCAAATAGTTGTTGCTTGCTGTATTGCCCTTTTGGCTTCCCACGAGTTATTGTTACATCTCTTTGACAATGACCGTTCTAGGTCGAAACGTTCGTCAGAGTTATCTGATAAATCAAGTGAGACAAAGCACATACGTTCAATCAGCTTGTTTCCAAGCTTCCTAATTGATTCAGGATGTTTCACAATGAATGCACCTTTGAATCCATTCAACATATTCAGTGTTACAAGTCTTTGATCAATGATTTTTTTGCATAAACTTCATACAATATTGATATGTTTGATAAATAATTTTAGAACAAAGATCAAGCCCCAAAACCTTTGCCAAGGTCAAAAATAAACGGTGGATCTTACCCGGATTTGCCCGATTTGCCATCTGTACCATCAGACAATCCATCCAACAACGACATAGATTTTGACGATTTGACTAGGAGGTTTGAAGAGCTCAAAAAGAAGAAATTCTAAGTATATGATAGCTACATTGTTTATCGATCAGTTATGCTTTGAAGCAACTATCAGATTGCATTTACAAGTTTACTGCATGGTTGCCACATTGAACATAGATTGTATATTATATTATATTTGTTATCGGAATTGTTTTAATCTATAGAAGGTGTAGAGTATTAATTTGTAACTTATATTTAATAATATATTTTTGAATTTTATTCTTTCTTTCTCATTTCCTACTATTGAGCACTCATCATCTTAAACTAATACTCATTTACGCCAAATTTTATTATAAGGCAATTGCTGTACATGCTACTGTACTCTTATGTGCTAAATGAGATTTTTAGCGTGGTTACAATACTGCGGGCCGGTTAAGTGATGATATGAGGTATTTATACGATAACTTCATGCAAAAAAAAAACTGCCACATGGTACTAAAGAGGAGTAGTAATTCGTATTATTAGCTGCTTGTTAGTAAGGTTAAAGTGTACCATTGGTGTCGGGAAGACAACCCAATTGCAGTACTTATCCCAAGAATGATAAAGTACCACAATTAATTTGTCATCGTGGCACCAAAATGTCGAACATATGGTGACTTTGTGTGGAATTTAGCGTTTATAGATTGTTAGAGTTGACTCTAACCTCCTTTTTAACTCATCACAAGCACTTTGCCAATGCAACCTTATAACACTAAATTCCCCAAAAGTTACCATATATCCGTCATTTTGGCGCCACGATAACAAACCAATTGAGGTACTTTACCTATCTATGGACTTTAAGTAAAGTATAACTGTGATACCACCTACGGAACAAACTATAAAAACAGTGAAGCCAATAATCTTCTTAAATGAAAAATATTTGTTCTAAATTCTAAGAACCAAAATCATTATTATTGTGCTTTCATTATTGCACACGGTTTTGCCACACTTCGAACAAATTATCCTATATAAACAACACACTACACAACTGAAATAAATTAATGCTTATTGAAATTTAAAAACATATATGGTTGCAATCAAGTATATTATGATACATATACAAATTTGATTGATTTAAATCTTTGCTTTAACAGGCGGACTCCCTCTAACTCCTAAACCTGTTACTCGATATATGTAACCATTCCCTTCACCTGGTGGTGGTGCAGGCTTGTTACCAATCGGTGCAGCCGCTGTGGTCACATATAGCTCATCCAAATTTGCACCACCAAAGGCTACAGAAGTAACTTGATTTACGGGTAAATCTATAGTTTGGAGAAGTGTTTCTGGCTTCCTAGGGTCTATTTTGATAACTCTGGAACCGTTAAAGATTGCTACCCATAAATTTCCATCTGTGTCAATAGTTTGGCCATCTGGTATACCGGGAATGTCATGTTTGTCTAAAGTGAAGATTGTTTTTTGATTTGCTAAAAAAAGGTACAAATAATACACTTGCTAAGAAGGCATCTTATCATTGAAATAGTTTCTTTTAAACTTACAAACTGTAGCCGATGTTACATCGAAGTCATACTGAAACACTTGTCTTTGAGCTGAATCAATGTAGTATAGTTTAGTATATGAATCATTCCAATCTAAACCATTTGATATGGCCACTTTGAAGTACTTTTTTAACGTTTTTGTGGTTGCATCGTAACTATAGAAATCTGCATCCTTTGGTGATTTTGAAAAATCTGTAGCATCAAGTTTGGGAGATATGGTACCAAACCATAGTCTTCCCCTAGCATCGGCTTTACTATCGTTTATAGTACCACCATTTGGATCATCAATAGTAGCCAATGTGTCAACTTTTGCAACTTTATCACTTTTACCATCCCAAGTTACTAATAAAAGATTTTGTCCTGTACCAACTACAAATTTGTCTTTTTCGCCTTCTACAGGCAATATAAAATTAGTGGTATTGTCCACATCTGAAATATTATTTAATGAGTATATTATAACCAAAATGAAGGTAGCAATATAACTTACCTAATGTTGCTTTCACAATTTTCTTCGTTTGAGGATCATACCTAACAATAGCCTTACCAAACGCATCCACTAAGTACAAAGTTTGGGTTTCTACGTCCCAGTGTGGGCTTTCTCCCAAAATTAAACTTTCACCAGTTTTTTCTATTGTCGGTGCCATAGCTAGGATATTCCTAACACGTTTATTACCACAGAATACAATGAATACTACATTGGCAATCTTTGTATAAATACTTATTGATAATGATACTCTAAGGATGACTTGCATATTTTGGTATCATACAAATACGATTTTATCTGTACACAAATAAGCACAGGTGTTGAACAATAATTTACAATATTAGGCAATAGGAGTATTCTCAATGCATACTGAGTGATGAAGTGTTTTTTGGGTTAACAAGTTGTATACAGAGTGTATGGCAAAAGATGTAATGGAGTTTAGCTCCCTTAATATTAATTATAGAGAAAAAAATTTTACTCATTTAACCCAGGCTTACACAAAAAATATTTTCATTTGTACAGGGTGACCCATTTTTTGTGGGAGCTACTCAGTTTGAATTTTTAAATAGAACACCCTGTATAGCATTACTTTTTGGATTCCTCAGTAAATTGAAAGGCCACTATTTTAATATAACATGTGCTGACGTCTCAGAATATACAGGGTGATTCAATCAACGAGAATTCACTAAAAATATTCTAAGATTCCCTCTAGGGGGCATATTTGCCATCACGTTAGATATAAACCAAAATAAATCCAAATTTTCCCATAAAATGTGTTTTGTTACATTTTTATTTTTTGTTGCCATGGTAACGACACTATGAAGCAAAATAATCCCATAACTTGTAGATGCTGTATCTTCTAAGTCCTTCAGCCAAATTTAACAAATAGGAGTAATTTAAAAATTTTAATTTAAGCTAGATTTTTATAGATTGGGATTCGCTCCATGGTAAGTAGCAAAAATTGACAATTTATAAAGAAATATATTTTTTGAAATGTACTGCAAACATCAAAATTTTCAAAATAAAAAGTTTTTACCAAGAAAAAAAGTACAGGGTGTTTTCTGTCAAAACTAGCGAATTTATTTTTGAAGCCTACTTCATAACAGTATTATATAAATTCAGTAACATGCATGTATTTAAAATCACATTTTTACAGTACTCATTTAAACTGAAAAGTTCCGTTATTAATAACATTTATAATTTATTACACAAGCATTTATATTTTGAAAAGGAATTGCGTACTAAATTAACGGCTTATATTCTGGCATTACAGGCAGGGCGTCCCTCTTCATCTACAGGTGGTGCAGGGTCATTACTAAAGGATGCTGCACCAGTGGTTACATATAGTTCATCCAAATTTAAACCACCAAATGCGACAGACGTGACCTGTTTCACAGGAAGATTAACAGTCTGAAGGAGCGTTTCTGGTCTTCTTGGGTCTATTTTAATGACCCTGGAACCATCAAAGATTGCCACCCATAAATTTCCATCTGTGTCCATCTGGTACTCCTGGGATATCGTGTTTGTAGAAAGTAAATATGGTTTTTTGGTTTGCTAAAAAATATAAATGATTATAGTTACAGAAAATATGCTTGTTCATGACCTTGTAACACTTACAGACTGTTGCTGTATTCAAATCAAAATCAAACTGTGACACTGCTCTCTCCATTGAGTCGATGTAGTATAGTTTTGTGTACGAATCATTCCATATTAGGGCATTTGAAAGGGCTACCTTGAAATGTTTTTTCAGTGTTTCTGTGGTGGTATCGTAGCTGTAAAAGTCACCGTCCTTTGGTGTGTTATAAAGATCTGACATATCAAATTTAGCAGATATAGTACCGAACCATAATCTACCCTTGGCATCCGCTTTAGCATCATTTATAGATCCAGCAGTGGGATCTCCAATTGTCGCTGAAATTTCAACTTTCGGAACTTTATCACTAGCGCTGTCCCAAGTTACTAGTAATAGATCCTGGCGTGAACCAACAATAAACTTATTTTGCTCGCCATCTACTGGTATTATGAAATTAACCAGACTTTCACCTTCTACAACACCATTGGTCAGAAGCTCAAAAAATAAGGTTATTGCTTACCCAAAATTGCTTTAACTACAGTATTTGTTTTAGGGTCATATCTAGCAATTAGTTTTGGAAAAGCGTCTATTAGGTACAGAGTTTGGGATTGTACATCCCAGTGGGGGCCTTCTCCTAAGTAGAAACTTTCTCCAACCTTCTCTATAATAGGTGACATTGCCTCTGTGTTCTGAGCAGGAATGATAACACACAAATATCATCTTCATGATTGTGAATTGATGTACTGAATATCTTGCTGATGCAATATGACTTACAATTTTTGAAATGTAAAGATAAAAAATGAGAACACGTAATTTTTCTCATTTATTTTTGTGTAATAGCAGCAGTAGTAATAGTAGTACTAAAGATCTCCATTTCTTTACACTGCTATTTTCGTTTCATCATTATCTTCAGACAGCACTTACTTTAGTTATTATATTAGTGTGATTAGATTAGGAATGAAAACACATTTTATATAAGTAATTAAAATCTCTTTCTGTGTAAGGCAATTTACAATTCTATTTATTTGTTTATCAGCAAATAATAAAACAAAGTTTGGCATACTTACACAGCACTCTTGTAGATGTGATCATTATCCAGCTTAATTTTTTATTATTTTTTTGTTTCTTAAAATATTGCATCTATTTCCAAAAACATTAATTAGTAAAGTTTATGTCCTTATTTTGTGATGTAAGAACAAAACAGTCTGCTCTCTAGCTTGATTACGGTTTTTGTAATACACTCAAGTATTATATGTAGATCTATATATATCCTATTCTAATTCACCTTTACTTAGATGCATGAAAACTTATAATTTGTTGCTATTATTTGATTTTTTGAAAAATATTTCTCCTTGATTTTTTCCATTCTGAGTGAATGCATGCACCAAGAAACTAATTTTTTAATTTAGATTTATAAAGATTTCAGAGCATTGCATCTTGGAAGGCGAGAAAGGATATTGAGATTAAAAAAAAGAACCTACCATTAATTTTTGTTCTTCACGATACCTACAATTATTTAAAATGCATGGTACTGTAAAGAGTGGGAAAGGATTGTTAAGTAAATTAATTTAATTCAGAAACTTCGGCATTTTTTGAAAGTGTGTCGTCTTAGCATTCAAAATTTTACGAAGCAAATTGTTTATAACTTTAAAGATAAATTGGGTAATACAACAATAAAAAATTTTGATTCTTTCCGATTCCAACAGTGATGTTAATGATAAAGTTGTCACTGAAGAAGATGACTATTGCATAGCTAATGGCAGTGATGAAAACATAGTGTATGAGTAAAAAAAAGCTGTAATTCCTTGCTATTTTTAAACAAAAATAAAATTGAATGAAATTACGAATTAAATTTAAAATATTATTGCAGGTTAGTAGACCTTATATTAGCTAAATATAAAAAAAGTACTGAAAACTTATTAACTAAAAGTTATTTATTTTTTATCTCTCTCTACAAGTCTATACAATTCATACAGAATGTGAAAGTAAATGCACATAAAATAATTATATTAAATACGCAACTTGAAGTTACTCCCTGGGAGTCCTTTAACAGATAATCCTGTAACAGAATAAGTACATCCTGCAGGATAATCTGGTTGCACTCCATCTACTAAGATTTTTGCTGTAGTAACATAAAGTACATCCAAATTTTTACCTCCAAATRTAACAGATGTTACCTGTAATACAAAACACATTTTACTCAGGAAAAAATCGAAAAGTTAATTACTTGCAAAATAAACAAWTGAAAACTTACCTGGGTTGTGGGAAACATAATCGTTTGCAACAAATCTCCATTTTCAGGATCCACCCTTATAATCCTTGAACCAAAAATGGATGTAACCCAAAGTTTATCATCAGCATCAATGACCAAACCATCAGGCAAGCCAGGAATATCGAATTTTTCAAATTCAAACACTACCTTTTGATTACCTTTAAAAATAGCAGCATTCAAACAGAAACAATTGATAATGTTTTAGAAACACACTTATGTCACCACTGTTTGGGTCATAATCAAATTGATACAGTCCAGGAAATAGGGTGTCCACATAGTACATTTTCCTTTTCTTTGTGTTCCAAGCCAAGCCATTAGAAATTCCTATGTTGGATAAATGTTTTTTTATTGTTCTGCCTGTTAAACAGTACAGACTTCCTCTGTTTGGTACTGTTTTACCATCAGGACCAATAGGTCCCATCGTGCCTGGAAAAGACCACGAAAATGTTGTTTTGGCTATTAATAATTGTGTACTACCTGCCCACAATCTTCCATAAGGGTCAATTTTACCTCCATTTAATCTGTTGCCTTTAAATTCTTCTTCAGTATCAACCGCAACAATAGTTTCAACTGAAGATACTCTGTCACTCCTTCCATCCCAAGTAATAATAGCAAACTTATTAGCAACTGCCGCAATAAATTTATGGGGACAATTTTCAATTGGAAAGGCAAAGCTTAGAGGCTCATTAGCTTAAAATTGAATATGTTATGCTAATTGTAACCAACTTTTTGTTTTCTTACCAACTTTAGCCTTTGCAGTTTTTTTGTTTGTTGGATCATATCTGTAGATTACAGATGAAGGTATATCCACAAAATATAAGCAATGGTCCTTATCATCCCAATGTATACGAGTCCCTACTTCTAGAGATTCGCTGATAATATTTAGTTCAGGTTGTGTTGCCATTGCTAGATCAACTAATAATAATTTATGTTACAGTTATGAGTAAACTTTCTAATCTCGAGTTGACCTTCACTAAATGAGAGGATAGATAATATTGTTGCATAAAAGTAATTAACTATATGAATTATCACAATAACATGGAATTTTTTATGTAATAAGAACAGTCTGTCTTTATTTCAGCAATTCTTACCTAGTACTGCTGTTTATTGCTTTGCATTGCCAACAAGTTTGAATTAAATTACTGATACTTACATAATAATACAACTTGTTTCGTAAAGTTTTATTATACAAAATCAGGGCATCACTACAGCTTTGCCTTGATACCTGGGTAACCCTTAACACCCAATCCAGTCAATTTAAAAGTAAAACCGCCTTTATCTATTCCAGATTCTTCATTTGTAGGTAATTTTGAACTGGTCACATACATCTCATCCAAATTGGGACCCCCGAATGTCACCGATGTTATTCTAGTAGCAGGAAGTTCTATTGTTCTTAAAAGAGTGTTTGGCCTTCTTGGGTCAATTTGAATAACTCTAGAACCACGAAACACGGCAACCCAAAGATTACCATCAGTGTCAATAGTTAGTCCATCAGGAGCACCAGGAATATTTGCTTCTTTAAAATCAAAAATGACTTCACGGTTATCTGAAAAGAAGATATATTGTACTTAGTTTATTTTATAGATCTATTTATTTGAAATCATACTGATGACTCCTCTTTCTACGTCAAGATCGAATTGGAACACTGCTCGCTCTGCAGAATCAATGTAATAAAACTTCTTCAGTTCTGTATTCCATGCTAGTCCATTAGAAATAGAAATGCCACTAAGTTGCACTTTAACACCTTCGCCTTTCCCGTAACTGTACAGACTTGATTTTTTGAGCAAATACGTTCCTGATTCTAGTTTAGGTCCCATAGTACCGAACCATACCCTCCCTGAAGGGTCTGCTTTACCATCATTGATGCGGTTGCCATTTGATTCTTCGTCTGTGTCGACTTCAGCAAGTTTTTCAATCTTTGATACTTGCTCACTGACACCATCCCAAACTATAGTGGACAAGCTTCTTGAGAGACCAACAATAAAAGTATCTTTTTTCCCTTCCACTGGCACTATGAATCCAACCGGGTTGTTTCCTAAGAAGTTTTTATTGTGAAAATTAAAAATCAATGTTGATAAGTGATGGAAACAATGTTTAAAAATTCTTGAATCGATAAATTGATTGACTTCTTTCATAAAATACTACAAAAAGAGAATAAAATAAACTACATGTTGTCTTATGACACTGTTTGTGTAAGTATTGCAACAATGTGATTAAGGATTTTTCTTTCAGGCATAATTCAGTATTCAGCATGTCTGAAATAAACAAAAAACTCAGGTTTTAAGGACTTGCCACAAACTATGTTTAGTAAAGCTCGCTTAATTAGGTATGTATGTTGCATTATGTGATCTTAAAAATCACTTTTCCGATTGAAATTCCATCATCTTCATAAATAAAACAGTTGCTGCTTTAAAATAGTGCAATTTAAAACGTGTGCTACAGAAACATCACCTTCATGGATGGAAGCAGCCAAATATGACCGAACGGTATGGTGCTTAATGTTTAAAAACTTATGGCCTTCTGGTCTGAGCTGGAGCAAATATTACATTCTTAAAATTTGTGGTTTTCAAGATTTAAATACACTGCACTTTTTTCAGGGATCCCTGAGTGTATTTATATAATAACACAAAAACTAAGCTATAAAAAATTTGGCAACAAAGTGTAGAATGTAATTGTTTACTGATAATATTCCATTTATTGTATGTTTTTGGAAGGCAATTCATAAACTGGATTAATCATACTCGATATAAAATATGACCTTATCACACATTTGTGGTTTCAATAATTAATGAATATTGCCTTACCTACAGTGGCTTTGGTGCATTGTTTTGATTCAGGCACATATTTGTATACAGTTTTTCCAGTAATATCGACAAAATACAGACTTTGGGAGTCAACATCCCAGTGTGGTCCCTCTCCCAAATTTAGCCTTTCACCTATTGGTTCTACAGTTGCCATTACAAAAACTGGTTTGTTATGAACAAAACACACAGCTGTGGTTTAAATTATTATGTATTGTTTTGGAGAGAGGTACTTGATGACTGATAAATAGAATGCTATTTATACACCTATTAGATATATCTGCCTGACTCGAAATGTGATAAGTTGTTTATATTTTTTTTATTAATGATTATCATAAATACATACAAACAATTTTGTGAATGATATGTACATACATAAAATCGTATTTAGATTCAAAAGTAATATGTACCTATAAACAACTAGTAGTTCACATATACATACAGTCGATGGCACCTAAGTTATTTGGACAATTGGTTGAAAATATTCCAAATTATAGCAAGAACGTGCAGAAAGCTGAATGAACAAGAAAAAGTTTTTACAATTACAAAATAACTCACACAATATCATAAAATTTACTGAAAACTTAAATGAGTAGACACAAATTCATGTGATGCAAAAAGAGTATATATGAAACTAAGGGTTGCTTACAAAAGAAAGTTAGACACAATACGAAGAGAATCTATAGGCAGATAAATCTTGGAAGCAAATAGTAAACAAAAAGCTATCTGGAAAACAATTAGAGATTTTACCAACAGTATAAAAGAAAGGCAATAAGGAATTGATATAAATGTCGACGAATTGATGAATTGCATCAATGGGCAAACGAGAAGAAATGACAAAAAAACAGGAATACTTGGCACATTTAAATAAATTAAACCTAAACATACAACATTCAATATATGTTAAACCAGCTGGAAAAGAAGTTCTCCAAGCAACAAACAAAATGAAAAGCACTAAAATGCAGGATGTATGTATGGTATCCTAACACATGTATTGAAAATAGTAGCCCATGAAATATTGGATCCCCTAACATGCATCATGAAGAATAATACAAGAAGGAGTATTTCCACAGGCTCGCCAATTCACGAAAATAATACCTTGCTTCCCTCATTGTTTGTAAATTACGATGCATTTCACTGAACTTTCTGCATGTTCTTGCTATAATTTGTCACCGTCTCTATGAAGAAAAAATCAGAAATATCAAAATTTGTTGTCAATAATTATATCATTCAATTTTAATTCTTTTCAAGTTACCTTTGTTCATAAATTGACGAACGCGTTATTGGTGATTTACTAACAACAAATTTTCGTAACGTCATGCACAGATGTCTATGATGTCATGTTTCTTAACATTTTATAGCTACAAATACCTGTGCAAAAATAATCAGAATTTTGATAGAAATCAAAGTATCTATAGGTATCTTGATAGAAACACATGCTTTTATTTCGGTACATTTTATGTGTATTTAAAAAATGCACTTTGCATCATCTTTGCATCTAGTAGTAAAGTACATACAATCTAGACATCGTAATAATAAACATTTAATTAAAGTTATGTTTTGACCAACCACTAAACACAGGTAAAGGAAAGTATTATACAAAAACAACCTTAAAGCAAACCCAAAAATGTGATAATATAATAAAAAATGTCAATTTGTAAGTTTTTCACAATTTTTCTAATTCTGAAACATATTTATTCTTTAAATTCATAAATTCTCCCATAATTTCTTGCACTTTTTATACAGAATAAGATTTATTCTTTATAACAATAACAGTGTGTCAATTATTTAAGATTTATTTACAAAATAACTACAAGATAAATTACTGCAGTTTTGCTTTGACACCTGGGAACCCTTTAGCCCCTAACCCAGTCACTCTAAAAGTAAACCCATCCTTATCAGTTGTTGGTGTATCGGTTAATGGCACTTTTCCACTTGTGACATACAGCTCATCCAAATTAGGCCCTCCAAAAGTAGCTGATGTGATCTGTGCCGCAGGAAGTTCTACAGTCCTGAGCAGGGTATTCTTCTTTCTGGGGTCAATCTGAATCACTCTGGAACCACTGAACACGGCCACCCAAAGATTTCCGTCAGTGTCAATAGTTTGTCCATCAGGTAAACCGGGAACGTTTGCTGCTTCAAAATCAAAGATTACTTCACGATTACCTACAAAAAAATCCATGTAGTTTTGACTTAAATGGTTCATGTTAACTCACTGATAACCCCCGAATCTATATCATAATCGAACTGGAAAACCGCTTTCTCCAAGGAATCGATGTAATAAAGCTTCTTCAATTCAGTGTTCCATGCCAGTCCATTGGAAATAGAAACCCCACCAAAGTGCGCTTTGGCACCTTCACCCCTTCCGTAACTGTACAGGCTTCCCTTTTTAAGTGTGAAGTTCCCAGGTTCCGGTTCAGGGCCCATCGTTCCAAACCACAATCTTCCTGATGGATCAGCCTTGCCATCGTTGATGCGGTTACCTGGATCTTCATTTTTGTCAACTTCCACAACTTTTTCAATCTTTGCCACTTTGTTGCTGATCCCATCCCATACTATGGTAGACAGATTTTTCTGCAGGCCAACTGCAAAAGTGTTTTTGGCGCCCTCTACTGGTACTATGAATCCAATGGGGTCATTACCTAAATAATGTAAGAGTTAAAGGAAAATGTAACTTGCTGCCTCCGTCAAAATTTTGTTAAGAATTTCTAAAGAAACATTCTTAGGGCACTTTATTTGTTCATTTGTTGCTTTATAATGGGTGATAATTGTTATAGGCAAACAATCACAACAATAATAGCAACATATGTAATGAAATACTGGTGATATTTTCAAAGGAGCAAAGAAAAACATATACTACACAAAAAGCGTGAAAATGAACAGCAACAAGCTTAAAGCAGGACGGTCATGCTACACGTGGAGAATAACGGTGGAGGGAATTATAACAGAATCAAATATAATTGAAGAACAGTGGTCAGAAATCGCAAAAGTCCAAAAGCTGTATACAATCTCATACAGCAGTTCGTCTGAGGAAGAACAAGAATAAATAGTATTTCAATGAAAATAGGCCACCCTCAATAATTCCTACGGAAGGATGGAGATCTCTTGTGATGTTATATTTGAAGTTGTTTTATATCTCGAAAACATGACCCTCTAAAAAAATTTGAGTAAGTTACTGGATTCAAAATAAAAGTATCTTTTAAAAAACGTCTGTGCAGTTCTTTTTGTATCAACATACCCAAAGGACATATAGAGAATTGAAGATATATTAGGCAGTGATGTTAAAATTACTTCACAATATTTAAATAATTACGACAATTACAATTACATACTTCAATGTAATTTTAAATAATCAATTACATGAACTCTTTGGATAGGATCAGGTAGAAAGAAAGAAAATATTAAAACAATAATATGTTACCTGTAACCTCGCCCATACCTAGTTGTTTTGACAATAAAACATAAGTGTTATTACATAAAATTCAAAAACTTACATGTAATTGAGTCAGGACTGATTATCCTATTTTTATATGCAAACATACAACTCTAACTAGAAACTAATAATCTAACTAACATGACATTTTTTATTAAGTAAGGATAGTTAAAAGATCTAAAATGGTACATTGAATTTCTGAACGCAAACACATTCTACTACATCATACTTAGTCAATCTACTGACACTAATCCAAATAAATTAAGTTTTGCTAAAGTACCGTAATTAATTATTTTATGTAACATGTAAAATGTTCTTTTCAATATGTACCTGCCTACTGGTTTGCAATTGGATTTAAACTTACCCAGATTGAAAATATTAAAAATAGTTCTGTCGAATATAATTGTGAAAATGTTATTGCTGTAACTGTAGCAAAATGGTTAATTTTATTACAAATGAATTACAATTGTAGGGTAAGTAATTAATTACTGTTTTTCAACTACTTTTTCAAGTAATTGTAATTTATTAGTTAACATCACTGGTAACCATGGTTATTATTATCAGTGGTGTTGTCCCCTTTATTATAAGGAAAGTCAAATATATGTATACGTATACATATATTCAAATCTGCATCTGTACCACAATCTGTTTATACCACAAATAATGAATTCATTACTGACCAGGCAAGTTAAAAATATGTTTACCCACTTAAAAAGCTATACAGATAAACTTGACCTTAACTTACGTTATAGCATTGAAAATTACTGGCTTACCCACAGCAGCCTTGGTATATTGTTTGGTGCTAGGCACATATCTGTGCACCGTTTTTCCAGTGATGTCCACAAAATACAAGCTCTGTGTCTCAGCATCCCAATGTGGACCTTCTCCCAAACTGAGACTTTCACCAATTGGTTCAATGTTGGGTGCCATTGCAGACTGAACTGTTATGATGCACAACCTTCAAATGCTTTGAGCATTATTGGGCGGGGGATATTTATTGGGACCTGCCAGTTGATAAATTGGCCTTGAAGTAATTATGGGGGGCTTAAATGTATTTAAAGGGCGCTCATTCGACCTCAAACTTGATAAGTTGTTTGAACAATTTTCTTTGTACGTGTTTTATAATCCGGCTGGATTATAATTGGATCACTGATATGTGTAATTGGTGCCTTTGCTTATGTAAGAAACAGATAAGTTGGGTGGTATCTATTTACAGTGCACCATGACTTTACAAAAATGTTTTGCATCTAATGAGTCAGCAAGATGTTATGTACACAAAATTGCTTAAATATAACTGCCTATAACGGTAAAATATCATGTTACTGTTAAAAAAGCAAACATACAGCCAGGTTAAATGAAACTATAAAGAATATTAGAATATTATCTTATATTTATGGACGCTGAAAGCATTCACCCTCGTATATAAAGAATATTATTATTCTTGATGACATTTTTTTTGTATTTGGATGACAGGCAGTTGGATGTATACATAAAATTCTTAAATGCAATAAACAAAAACATTCAATCTACCCTAGAGAAAGAAAAGGCTAAAGTTCTTAATTTTATGGACTTATTTATGTTGGTAAAGAACAATAAAACTAATAGAAAACCTGCACAGTAGGGTGTTATAATTCTGGCTGGCTAAAATCAATCATTACAAATTATTTAATGTTGTTGATTTACTGGAAATTTTAGAAATCTATAATATTATTAGCAAACAAAATTTTACTATTTTAAATGATTCAGGTAATTTCAGTTGTCCTGTTCCAAACTATTTATTTGATCTAAATTAATATTACGTTTGTGTTGCTGGCAGGTAGGTTACTTTTGGTTTGTAGTTTCTAAATTTTTTGACTTTGTCAAACGAATTATAAAAGTTTCCTTTTTCTTTATTTTTACCTTTGTTGTACTGACGATGACTACCTTGTAGTTGAATGTGTTCTACAATAAAAGAATAAAGTGGATTACACTTGAAGAATAATTTTCTTAAAGAAGTTATTCATTAATTATAATTCCACTTTAAGAATATGGATCAGTTTTCAATTTTTAAAACAAAGGCGCCGCAGTTTACTTATAAACTAAATCCCAAATTAATGTTATATGATTCATAAATTTTCCAATAATTTTTTTTGTCTTCATAGTCCTTCGAAAATCACTTCTAAAACTTGTAATTTCTCACATTATAAATATGTGTTTGACTGACTACATTTATACTAGAATTATTTGACCTATTCTATACCCTCTGAAGCCTATTAATTAAGTACTGGGATGCATTCCCGCAACAGCCAATAAGGTGTCATAGTAAACTCTCCAGATGACAGTAAAAGAGCATTCGTTTAGCAACGGCGTTCAGGTAGTTACTGAATTTATATGAACATCACAGACCAGCCCATTGTCTATGTAGACCCAAGTTTTTAATGGGCTTGCAATTACAAAACCCCAGCAGCAATTAATTACTACTACTMAATACTATTTAACACACACACTCATCAAAATGTAGCCTTTCGTGGCAGCCACAGTAGTCTTATGGAGATAGCCCCAAAGGGTATAGAMCCTTTGATAAATTGAATCTATATGTTACTTTACCAGACTTGTGTAGACTGCAATACTAGAAATAAAAGCCAACTATCAAAAATAGAAAATAAAATAAAACAATAAAATTCAAATGTTTATTAAAAGTTTAGATGTATTACACAATATAAACATATTATATTTTAATATAAATGCCTCTCATTTAAGTTTGTTTAAATCAACTTTGTACCCTGGTAAACCCTTCGCTCCAGTTCCAGAGACCTTGAACACTGCCCCTGCCGGCGCTGGTTGTTCCACGCCTTTTACAACCAACTGAGCGCTAGTCACGTAGAGTTCATCCAAATTTGGACCTCCAAATGCAGCTGCTGTTATCTAAAAAATGACGAAAAACCACAATAGTGCCATCTATCTATGCTTTACAATATTTTGTGCCATACTGATGAGCTTTAATGACAACGAAACAGTTTTTTCCCTTACCTGCTTTGCTGGAAATTTAATCGAAGTCAGCAATTCTGATGTGTCTGGATTTATGTGAAGTAGGCAGCTTCCATCAAAGACTGCTACCCAAAGATTTCCATCAGTGTCGATTGCCATTCCATCTGGTACACCAGGGATGTTGTGGTTATCCAGATTAAATATGGGTTTGCAGTTGCCTAAATGTGAAAAAATGAAATATGTTTTGTTTCTGTTAAACAGCTACAGTTTCTAAATCATGGTTTAAAATTTATTCCACTCAAGAAAAACCACTGCAAAATGTATCAATACTTCCACATCAATTGTCAAAATGGCATTTACGCTTTTATTTCTTACATAATATGATCAATAATGAGGTTTTTTAAAATTGGTTTATTCTAAAGAACTACATAATTATTAACTTAATAAAAATATTGCAAGAGTGCTTATCGATCAGAAATTTGATTGTCTATACAATAGCAAGATTAAAAAAAATCGTGTGGACAGGGTCCAAAATTCAGTTTTTTGGAAATATTTCAAAAATGTTAAAATTTTGGAATTTTTTTTAACCCCTTTCTTGTAAAATTTTATTTCCTATCTGATAGTATTTGCACTTTTTGAATATATTAAAAATTTTCAGAGATATTTAGGAAAAACAGTTTTTTTTAAGTGATGCTTTTTTGCTAATATCTTCTAAACAGTTTGCTGCACTGAAAATTGATGAGGACAAATAATACTCGCAATTATATTATTAGTCATATACTAGAAGGGAAAAAAAAATACTTACTGATTTCCCCTTTGGAGATATCATAATCATACTGATCCACGGTACGTTTAGGTGAATCAATATAATACATCTTCTTCTTGGCCACATTCCATGCCAAACAGTTGGCAATGCTAACTTTAGTCAAATGTTTCTTGACCTGCTGTTTCCCAATGAGAGTGTACAGGGAACCCTTCTCCTTTTCCAACTTCCCAATTTCAGGTTCAGGTCCCATCGTACCTGAGGAAAATTATTCATGAAACTTTTATTAAAAAGTCGTTTTTTAACTGACCAGCCCACAGTCGACCGACTGGATCCGCTTTCCCATCATTGAAGCGGTTGTCGGTGTATCCGGGTTCATTTTCAACTTCAAGCAGTGGTTCTACATTGGAAACTTTTTCGCTCACACCGTCCCAGGTGACGATTACAAGCTTCCGGCCGATGCTGATGAGAAAACGATTGTTGGTGCCCTCTACTGGCACCAGCAAAGACACAGGTCCACCTTCTGTGTTAAACATTTTGTCAGTGCAGAAATTTTTGCTTTTTTAACATAAAGAACTAGTTTTTTTATTACAAATAAAATCACCACTTGTTAAAAAAGTTTAATTAATATAGTCATGCATTCCTTTTGAGATTCTATAAATCACTTGATATATGAAAATTGAATTACAAATTCACACATGCAAAAAATCAGTTGAATTTAACTAAATTTATTTTACTTACTGAATAAGCTAAACATTATAATATTATTATAATATATTATTATTATATAATATGTAATAAAATAGCAAGCAAAAGTAGAAAACTTTAATTTTCGCAGGTAATTTAAATCCATAAATTTTAAAATCATACTTAAACAGAATTAATGAAAATATGGGTATATGTTTGTATTTGTAAGCTGTCTTCTTGCCTTCTTTTCAAAATATACACAAGCCTGCCACTTCTTGACAAAAAAAGTTAATATCTGGTATTCTCAAATTCCAGGTTATATAATTAGTTATTGTATTTAATATTGCATTACAGTTTTCTTGAGCTTTGTGTGCAACAAAGATCAAATTCCAATTTTGAATCATTCAAGATTTATCATTTAGAACAAATTCCTTAACTAATTGTTTATTATTATATAAAAACACTGTCAAGATGAACTAAATACTAAAATCATCACATTTTTGTAAAAATTGTTTAGACTAAATTATTTAGAAGTTTTATAATCAATATAAATGATTTTTGTAAATTCAGTTATAGCACTGCCCTAAGGTTATAGTATACTAAATTTACTATTTTATGAATTCAAACCGTCATCTTCAACTTTTTGTATGTCTACTTCATAGTAAATAGTACTTTTTTATAACTATTATTTGATCTGATATTTTGTAAAATTGTCTATAACTAATATGCATATTCTTTTATTCATTCACAATTATAGACTCTTATGGGTTATCCCAAATTTAATGGCACCTAAAAATTGTAATATAATATAATATATCATCTTTTAACGACTAATTTGATACAGCATAAAAAAGCATACTTCTTTCTGTGCATATTACTATCACAATATGTAAGATTATGTATGTTTGTTATAGATAACTATAAAATAACAAATTTCAAGCTACTGCAGTGTTCCAAGGAATTAACACACCACCAAAAAAGTATCCAAAACTTTGATGTTAACTAGTGTCCAAACGACTTAGCTGATTTGTATGATTTTTCCCACAAAGTGACTTGATTGCTTATTTTTCATATAATATATACCAGATGTAACAATTATAACATGTTTTTCATATAAATTTTGTAACACCCTGTAGAGTTTGACAGTAATAACAAAAATTTTTAATTTAAATCAAATTGTAGCTTTACCTTTTCTTAACAGTCTCTTTTTTGATTCACTTTATTATCTCTATTAGTTCAGAAGATGTTATAACTTCTTTTTATGGAGATTAATGGATGACATTCAAACAAAAAAAAGAAAATCAAGACAGTGTGAAAAAATGGAATCAAATTGTCAGTGGCGAGTATTTCTTCCTCTGACCCTATTAACATTTTGACATCAACGATCCATACTTGAAATGAGCCTACGAATTTCATTTTGATCAAGTTTTCCCAGATTTGAATCAGTCTCCTTATGAGGAAAACAAGCAATGAAGTCACTTTGCGGAAGATTCAACCTATCATACAAATTGGCTAAGTAGTTTGGACAGTAATTAACATCAAAGTTTTGGATATTTTTTGACGGTGCTCTAATTCTGTGGAGCAGTGTATAATGGAAGTTATAAAAAAATTAAAGTAGTAAGTACCACTCTAACACCTTGGATGTCATAAAAAGAAGGGCTTCGGGAAAAATTATTAAGATTTTTGTTTTTTTCGACCTTTAAAAGTATGCCTACAAATTTAAGGAATCTTATACATATAATCTATGATTGCATACAAATGCAATATGTGTACAAAATCACTAGCTTAATACCAAGATTCACTATTCCATTTACACTAAAAGCGATTAAAATCTGTATCACAAATATTATACAAAACCTTATCTAAGAAAGTGCTAAATCATATTTTTTGCTTTACTATGTCTACTTTGTTGACTTACCTATCACGGCCTTGGTGTGTTTATTTGTAGCCGGCGTGTATTTATGGATGGCTTGTCCAAAAATATCCACATAGTACAAACTCTGTGTTTCAACATCCCAGTGGGGTCCTTCCCCTAATTTTACCCTCTCGGTGACCACTTCAATCTTAGGTGCCATCTTTTCACAGAAAATCACTCGTTTCTACTAGAAACCACACTACCGCACACGACGTTTTTATACAAGCCGGTACAGAAAATTAATTAACCCTAGGTCAACAAACCTCTTATCTCTAGCAATATCTTTGTTTTTCTCATGAGGATGCTTCAAGTGTATTATCAGTAAATTGACTTTCTTAGATAAGACTTTAATAGAAACGTTAATTTCCAGTTTCAATTGGAGAATTTTGATTATGTTTCTAATTATTTTATTGTGTACGTGCACAGAAAAAAAAAACAATTATTTTTTATAAACTTTATTATGAAAACAACGGCTCTTTTACACAGACACTCGTCAATTACATCATCTATCTCAGAGACAATCTTTACAGTGTTTACATCCTTTTACGATGTTTTTAACAAAACCAAATTAAAATCACAAGAAAACAAACACTTTTCAAGGCTTAAACCATAATTTCTTTAATAATGCTGAGATATTGATAGTTTACCGATTTTATTTAAATAATCCAATCCTCAATTGCACTTAGTCCTAAAGAATCGTTGCTGTACGAGTCATAACTGTCCTCAGATATGCTAGACCAACTGTCGGAGGAACCACTTCCATCGCCATCCTCGGCATTGTCACCTTCGTTTTCATTGCTACCATTGTTTTCATTGTTGCTAGCCACAGGACTCAGAGCTGATATGAGTAGACCTAAAGTGAACATTTGATTTCTAAGTTCTTAATTCTGATCTGAAGTCTGAAAGGTATTTCTATATAGCAGGGGGGCAGCACAGTTAAATTGTGGTTTTTGTTCATACTTGCAGATGGCATAATGCATTTTCTATGTAAAATGACCTGCTTTTTTTACACATAGAAAAATAACAGGTTTCATGTAACCTAGTTGTGCTTTCACAAAGTAAATTGTTGAAATGTAATATCTGAAATACAAAATGCAACTGTGAAAGCAACAATAACAAAACAAAAGAAGAAGAGGTCAAAGTGCATTGCTACAGATTCTTGTTCTAAGAAAAAACTATATTTAGATTGGAAGGATAACATATATAATGAGCCTTAAAAAAGTGTGGATGTATAAGAATTATGTATCAGTTTGAAAAAGGTAACAACTAAAGAAAAGTATGAATATGAAAGTGCAGTTTTAAGAAAGCTATTACAAACAACAAAAAGTTATGCCAAAAAACACTTGAACCAATCAACTTTGACTTTTCATTGTGCATTCTTTAAACTAATTTTCATGCATTAGAACACAAAAAAAAGATATCATTTTTAATTTAGAAACTGTCATTTTTTAAAATGCATATCCATTTTATCTAGATTTATTTTTCCAAATGCTTTGGTATGACGCCATCCTTAAATTATTTTTGAATTCAATGTTAAATCTAATTACATCTCATGTATCACACCTTATTATGTGTGTAAGTTAAACATTAGGTAGGTAAAACAAACAGATTTGTTCCAACCATTAACAGCAATACAAACTATACATGGTGTCTGCATTTACATTAATATTGATATTGACTTTGAAAAGGATTAGTTAAACATTTTGTAGAATTTGCAGCTTTATTATTTATTGTATTTTTAGTTGTTAGAGAAAAAAGTAGACATCAAAAGTTGTAAGTCATATAGATATGAATTATTAAACAAATATAAATTTGTACTAAGAGTAAGGCACTTTAGTTTTCTTAAATATCAAGAACTTTTACTAAGAAAAGTTGTTTCAAATAAAAAAATATATGTTCAAATATTTGAACTATTGTGTGTTTAACATTTCATTTTATTTTCATCTCTCTAACTGGAATTTAATTTTTTATTGGAAACCCTTTGTATACAGCTTCTCCTTTATGTTATATAGAAATTAGTATACAAATATTTGCAATTGTGTTTGAAAATAATAGGGTTCTTATTTTTATTTAATAAAATGAATATTACTTTTGATTTGTTGACGTTTTATTAATTTTATTATTTTTCTCTTAATGACTGACCAATATGAATCTGGCAACATTGCCATTATGCTCGTTTCTAACATCTGGTGTTTTGGTATTTACTATAAATTATACAAAATGGATACAAGAATTCATTATGCTCATACCTCAGTGATGGCTGAGGGCTCAGAAATTTACATAACATACAAATTCCTAACTTTTCATCATTTTTATCTTCCTTAACATACAACACACATAAAAGCTCAAAATATGGGCCAAAAACAATTGAATATAGGTAAATTAATGCAAAAAGAGTATTTCAGTGGATGCTAAATAAACTGAATGAAGAGTGACATTTCATGTTCACTACTTTATTTAGTAATGAAGCTACTTTCCACAGTAACGGCCGAGTGAATCGTCAGAACTTTTATCATTATTATAACGTAATTACGCATACTGTATAATTTTCGGATCATTTAGTTTTCTAGGCCTATGACTCCGAAACCAGAAGCAGCAGGTTATTTTATATAGGAAATACCTATAGCCAAGCATGTATCCGTAAGTATGGACAAACACCCCTTAGTAACAGATACATTCAACATTTAATGAAAGTACCTAAAAATTTTTGAGATTTTAGAGTTGAAATTTCAGATGAAGCATACTATAAAGGAAAAGTTGGAGACCACTTAACTTCATTTTCACCTATAATCTGGCGTTTGCAGCACATATTTCACGAGTATTCAAAAGACTATGAGAAGAAACATCTGATGGACTTGAAGAATTGAAATTGTGTCATTTACACTATTGGACAAAAGTAAAAATTTTTTCAAATTATGAATTCTTAATGGAATAATTAATTTTTCACTTAGATATTACATGTTAAGTTTCATTTCAATTTGTATGATATAATATAGTAAATTTAAGAAAATCATTTTACAATGTACCACAAGAAAATCAATGATCCAGTATATTTCATTTTTTTGTAAAGCAAAGAGGAACTGCATGAATGCTTTCAGATTTTTATCTTATGCTTAGCAGGCAGATTAAAACACTTGATTTGAATCAATGCAGAACGGTTTTAAAACACTGTATCAGTTTACCAGACAGACCGATATTCTCTATAGATAGTAGTGTCAATTCCATAGACAAATGAAACACAAAACCAGCAACAAATTGCATAATTATTGTAAGATATAAAGCCAACTAGATTTATCATTTTTAAGTTCTTATTAATCACTTTAAAAAAATTAAACATTTTCAGAATCAGAAAAATTTTGGTTTTTCCAATTTACGTTTACACAATGATTATTTTCTCTATATACAATATTCCACTCTCTTGGGGCCTATTTGTAGAAAACCAGTTCTTTTCTACAGTAAAATTATATGAAGGCAACTCGAAGAAAAACAAAAGTGAAAATTTTTAAACTGCATCTTGCTTGAAAGTTGAAAGAGACAGTTACAGTTTTGTAATTATTATGTACTATACAAACTAAAATAATAAACTCTTATATTTTGTATATTTCATCAAAAGACCTAGAAACGGGGGCAGTGCATTCATAACGAAAAAGCCGTGAAATTTGTAAAATGTTAACCAAAAGCGTGATACCTCATGGAAAACCATCAGACCTGGCAACACTTGTACCAAAAGTAATATTTCAATATCTTCTGAAAGAGGCAAGTAATAATATGCTGAATTATGTTTCTTGAACTTTAGTACTTTGAATTGTTTAACACATACTCATGTCTTAATAATTAACACAATTATTATAACTACATTAAAAAATGGCACCAAATCAGTAGGTCCTAATATTACAAGCACAAGTGTCACAAGTATAACGCGTGGAACTAAATAATGTTCTGGCATTTCTTATGGTGTTATCAATGAAGATAGCATTAATTATTGTCCTTGATGTCCATAAAAGGACCGGTTCCTGACATAGACCCTGTCAACTGAAATATTGGTAGTAAATAATTATCACATGAATAATTCATGAATCAAATGAATTATTAGTTTAGAGATAACGAATATTTATGGCACCTTTAGAGACATAATGACAAAAAACTAAAGCATACATTCCTCCATATTTAAACAGAAAGAATCATTTGATGTTCAATATTATTTCAAACAATCACCATAATTGTGCTTATTAATCCTTAGTTGATATAAGGCATCATTAATAAATCAGGAGAAATTAAAGATCTGTCTTTATTTACGACGAAAGCATAAAGCTTTTCCTCCAACAATAAATTTATTTATAAAATATTTATCATATTTACCATTAACAAATTTCTGAAATTTCTTCAAAGTAACAATACTGTGTTTGAAAATATTACTTTACTTTTGTCCCACTTATTTCTTCGTTATATTCCATTAGATGTGTTATAAATATCTAAGAAAGTGTAGAGGGCCCAAGTTTGTTTTCATTTCTTTAAATTCAGAATTCCGAAATTAAAGTCGAAATTTCGAGGAAAAATAAGAATCTTCCATTTTAAAATCAGGATTTAAAAAAAAGTCGGAATTCCAAGAAAATAAGCTGGATCTCTGAGATAAAAATCTAGGAATAGACATATTTCACAAGAGAACGATAGGAAGAATCCTTATCATGTTTACTCTTGTGATGAAGTGCAGGGCAAGAACCTATATTGTGTACAGATAAGGGTAAATACTCATTTTCACCACTTTTTCCATTTTACCTTTGTTGCATGTGACATCACTGGACATGGTTAATCATATTGTTTCATGCAGGTGTTTTTCGGCAATAAATATAATGTATATGTAAATGGCAGTCCTTGTTATTACTGCCTAAGGCCAAACAACAGGATTAAAGAAATTTGAAATATGTCAACATTTTATAAATGACAAACTCTAAAGAGCTGTATAGTTGTGTCAGCTTTTATGTTCACAGGTTTTTATGTTTGTAATCGAGGTAGTTTTTTGAAAATTTGAAATAGAAATAAATATTTTGTTAGTGACATCTAGTGGAAAAATATTGAATGACCACCAACTTCCATATTTGTGTTTCAAAAACTATGTATGGTATGGTATGGTATGGTATCTACTGAATCTCGTCCCTACTTATACTATGCTGCAGTCATATACATACATGTGTAGTATTTTACCACACTCGGTGGGAGGAAAATTGAGAAATACCAAGTCTGGCAACACTGTTAGTACCTGCATGGCAAGACGCCCAAAGTTAAAAACAAAGAGCTCTATTCTGACTTTAAAGTCAGAATTCTAACTGATTTCTTGGAATTCGTCTTCAATGTCAGATTACTTTTTTCTCGTAATTACGAATTATTTCTCAAAATTCCGAATTTAAAGTAGGAATTTTGAAAATAAAAATAAATATGGCCCTTCTATGCCGTCATAAACATTCGTGTACTAAATTGCTAAGTCCAAGCTTTTCGCAAAGTGACACTACTTGTGTTTATCTTTTTTTTCTGGCTCTTTCCCCAAAATCTAACAATAAACGGAAAATTTTATAATGGAATGAATTATTAAATCATTTGAAATTTCTAAACTCGTCCAACAGCAATTACTGATAACACTTTCCTATCTCACCTTATGTAATTAAACAACGTAGATAAACTTTTAATGCAGCCAGATATCAAACCATAAAAACTGAAACTAAAAATATCTAATCAGCAAGACCCCGAGTCACAATACAGAAATTTCATCAACGTTTTAAATTAAATTTCACTCACCATCGTTATCTGAACCATCATCATCCGAACCATCCATGTCTTCCTCATCATCATCTTCCTCTTGTTCATCTTCATCATCTCTCTTCCTGCCAACGTCATAAATGCGAACGACCGATTCTTGCACCGAGTGATAGGATACCCCTTGATTTTCAACCAACGCGATTTGCGTATCGTACCTATTCACAGCCAAGGTGTAGATCGACCTTTTTACATCAATTGTGGCTGGAAAAATGAAAAAAAAATTATTGTGGTATTTTCCAAACAGAAAACTTTWCCTATGCTCGAGTAATCTACGGCATCAACAGTTTTTAGGCTGGACTCCAGAGAGGAAGATTCATCATCCATGTCTTGTTCTAGGGAAATGGCATAGATGGCGCTGTTCACAGGTGAGAAAGTCACTTGGCACTGGTTCAGAACAGGAACTGTCTTTAACAGATGGAAGTTACGGATATCCCAGACTTCAGTATTTGAAACAATCTGGAAAAAAAAAATATTTTATGATCCAATATGTCAAGTAAATTTCGCTAATTATTCCCCTCCAAGTGCTGTGGACCACATTCTATGGTCATATTTTGTCTTTTTTGATAAGAGCTGTGTCAAACAATCTAATGAAAAGCTACCTCAATAGGTTTACTTTATACTATGATGAAAGACGTGAAAAGTGATGTAAAAGATGGAGTACCACAGGAATCAGTGTTGGGACCATTGCTTTAAGTATTAAGCCCCGTTCCACCAAGGAATCATTGCCTACTTTTTTGTTTGTGTTTCTGATTTCCAAAAATTAATCTAAAGTTCCTAAATATTTCCAAAAGTTTTTCGTTGTTTCAGAGACAAATTTAATGTTAATTGTTCCTACTTGTCACTGGTTTCCATTTCGAGCAGTATCTTTAAAGGGAATTGGGGCAACATACATTACAGAAATAAATTGCTGCATGTCGCTAAGGCAGTGAAAACAAAAAAGCAACTACCAATAAGAAGTTACTGTTTCTGTTTATTTATCTAGATTATTTCGAATTTAAGAGTGATAGCCATGCCGTTTAAGTGGACAAATGATTTATTTCTTGAACTTAGAGAAACATAAAAATAATGAGCATTTATGGAATTCCAAGAACAGCAATTATAAACGCAGAAAAACGAAACACGACGCAGGAGCAAAACTACTAGAAGAAACAGGAGCACATGCAAAGTTAAATGAAAAATGTCCTTGTGTAATTCTACAGGTAGCGAAAGAAAAGATACACAATGAAAAAGTTGCACAGAATCACAGTGTTACAAGCAAACGTTTCAGTGGACCTATTGCTTGTCTAAAATTGGCATCAGCTTTTTGAATTTTTTGGAAATTTTGACATAACAACTCAATGTCAATACTAGCTATACCATTTTTTAGTGTTTTTCATGGATAATTTCTTAAGCAAGTACTCAGACAGTCTGGTTTCTGATAGCTTACCCTTTTAATTCCACTGATTCCACCAATTTTTACACTTCCACTAATTATTGGAATTTTAATTTTCATTTTGATTGCATTATACCAACTCAAAACAGCCTTTTTTACCAAAGCAATAAAAAAGAAACCACATTCATATGAAAATAACAATAAATAACAAGGATTTAAGAGGTTGGGGGGATCAGAAAACAAGCTTAAAAGATCAGAATTAGCTATACAATATTTTTGTCCTCATCTGTACTTCAAGTTTCGGTATCTGAAAATTTGGTGAAAAAAACCAACAAATTTAGGTCACAAAAATGAATGTAGAAGACTATACAGAAGTGTGCAAATTTATTATAGTACTGTGTAAAAAAACATCTAGATTAAATGATGCATGGTAATACAACTAAGTAAATACTTAAATGTTAGACCAATGATTGATGAATCAGGCAGGCAATACTATTTCCTATAGCGTTTAAGTGAAGATTGTGGTGCAGTCATTGCAGCTATAGAAACATTACTTTCAGCACTTACAACAGATTCTTGACCCTTACCTCCAGTCCATTAGGATGGAACACTCCACTTTGCATTTGATTTAATTTGTCCAATTTGTGGATTTGTTTGCCAGATGAAACATCGAAAAGAACACCATCGGAAAGGACAAGCTCGTCATTGGTGCTGAACGTCGCTCTGTTCTTTGTGTACTGGTTACTGATTGTCGGGACCAAACGTGTTATTTCTACTCCAGTGGCGGTGTCATATATCTAAAAATGCAAAAAAATAAATAAAAATTGAATTAGTGTATTAGAATTTTAGCAATTACTGTCGCAATCTCTCCTTTAGTTCCTAATATGCGATCTTGCGTAACTTTACTGAATTCCACGTATTCTTCATCGGCGAAAGGATACCTAAAAGAAAATGGTGTCATGAGATTGAAGTAATAATTCATGACAGTCAACTTACAGTAACTTGAAACCGTTCAACTGGTAAAGTGCTGACTGCGGCCTTCCCCAAGTAGAACTTGTCAGAAGTAAAGTGCCGTCAATGTTCGGCTCAATATTTACTATATAGCTATCGTGCGCTTGAAACATTGACTCCATGTTTCCATTGTGCAAGTTAAATATCCGTACTTCACCCGAGTAATCACCAGCGATGATGCTTTGATCCCCTGGCTGAAAAAGTTGAAGTATTGTTAAATATGAATGTTGAAAAGGTTAGGTTTATGTAATTTATGCAAACAAGCTCTATCAGTATTGTACCATTCACATTTGTGGTGTTGTATAAGCTGAATTACTTCCACATCCAATGGATGGAAAGTATTGTATCGCGAAAAAAATTTTCAAAAATTTTTATTTGCTCATTCGCTTTAAAATGGTCGAAAACGCAAAAAAAAACAGAATTTGAGCAAACACAAATTTCTTGTCTGTGTGTCTGGGTCTGTGGTTTTATTTGTACACATGATAACTTTCAAATGACTTAATATATGAATTTGAAATTTGGCAAACGTACAAATCTCAACTACCCAAAGCGACCTATTGTTTGCGGGGTAAGTAGGATATCGGTAAGGGGGCGAAATTGGGGGGTAATTACCCTTTTTGCAAATTTTTATTTTTTTATATTTTTTTCGTTTTAGTATGTGATTAGTAGTATAACTACGAGTATTATTCGCTCTTATAAATTTTCGGTGCAGCAAACTATTTAGAAGATATTAGCAAAAAAGCGTCACTTAAAGAAAACGGTTTTTCTAAATATCTCCAAATATATTTAGTATATTCAAAAAATGAAAATGCCATCAGATAGGAAATTAAATTTCGCACAAAAAGTGTCTCAGAAAATTTATTCAAAATTTTGATATTTTCGAAATATTTGCAAAAAACCTATTTTGGTCCCTGCTCGTACGATTTTTTTAAATTTTGGTATTATATAAAAAATAAAATTTCTGATCAGAAAGCAATCTTTTATTTTTTTTGTTAAGTTAATAATTTTCGAGTTATTTGAAAAAAAACGATTTTAAAATTTATATATTTTTGCTAATATCACGAGGACTTTGTCTTAGAAAAAATGTGTTGAGAGACAAAATGCTCAAAATCTGATTACTAATCGTACAGTATAAGAAATAAAAACATAAATGTCATTTTGACAATTGAATGTGGAAGTATTGATTCAATTTGCAGCGGTTTTTTCCAATTGTAGGTGTGTATTGTCAGACTAGAAATATTCTGGGAATACAACTTAATGCTCTATTTAACTTTCCCTAATTACTTCCACATCCAACGGATTGCAATTACAGAACAGTATTCTAAACTGACACATTTTTGCACTTGTACAGTTTTGACATACATAAATTGGTAAATTTAGATTTAAGTTAATGCAATTCAATAAGAAACATGTAATAATTTTTACTCACCAGAAACCTAGCACATGTAAAAAACCCATCACTGTCATCGGTAGGTAGGCGTATGCTTTGCACGGGGCAAAACCTTGAATGTATGAATTTCCTGTCCATTGATTTAGATTGGTAACCTATCGCCCTTCTGGCACATCTTATTACAAAATTGTTGGCCGTTGTCATTCTTGGTTTAGGATCTGGACACTTGTGCGGCCTTTGGAAACAAAGACAAGAGATGTAAGCTAATAGTTTTCCAAAACTGTGAAGTTGGCATAAAAAAGTATATAAAATGAAAAGCCAAATTTTGGCTTCTTTACAGGACCAAAAATAATTTTTCCTTTCTTAGTTGTATTTCACCGTTTCTTACAATTCAAACAAAAAAGACTTTGTAAATACTTTAAACTGTTTTACAACCCCAAGTTAGATATAGTAAATTTTACCGAAGGAGTAATAAACATTTGGAAACAGTTTCAGAATGAAAAATTTAATTAACCTCGAAGATTATAAATTTTGTATACAGATAACTCCACTATAAGGATACCGAATATAGGATTCAATAGCATTCCTGTTTTTTGCAGGTGAATTCAAATTTTACGGACTGCCGACAGGTGGCACCCTATGTTAAGTGTATAATTTTTTAATAAAATTGCAAATACCATTCAGTTTAAAGTCATAAATATAAAAGTATCAATGCTTATCACAATTAAGAAGCTATGTACTACCGCACATTTAATTGTTTTTCTAAACAAGCTTAAATTTCACCAAATCAAATATTAAACAATGAATTTAGCAAAACTCAAACTATGATGATAAGTTCAAAAACTCTTAAAAGGTAAATGAAAGTGTACTTAATTTTAAAAATAGGGTACATAACCTATTCCATGTTGTAACTGTTTAGAGCATATTGAAAGTTTATATTACATATTCCTATATTAGTCCTACTACATTATCATTAAAAAAGAGCAAAATGTAAAAATCATATCCTTGTAAGCTGATGCCTTCTACCTTGGGCATTTAAAATCTCTATCCATCCTCTTTCTAAAGAGGGCCATTTCTGTAGCATGACAGATGGCATAAAATCGTTATCCTTTTAACTGGAGTTATCTATGATTTTGTACTTACACAAACAGATTGAACTGTGGACAGGTAGCCATTGGATTCTTGCACAGGGCGTGCTGGTTGGTCAGGTACTCCGTGATGATTGAATCCAAAGTTATCCTGGGCTCTTGAATGGATGTCGATGGGTCATTACTGAATAAGGGTCCCACCTTTATGGGTTTGATAATGTGGGGTTCGCTGTAAATTTGTTTCTGGAGCCTGGAGTTTTCCGTGGGAGCTGAATTGTGAATTGCAGGAGTTTTTCTGAAAAATTGAGTTAGTTGCACAAAAGACTAACACAGTTGGAATGGTATTTACCTTATCAGCTTTATCGGAGTTGTAGGACCTGATGAAGTGTTAGGAACATTTTCTACTGGGGGAACACTAGGTGTTGACATACTTCGGGCTATAGGAGATTGAAAGGGCAATCTTGCCTGAAAATACATAAAAGATACTAGTAATACACTCCACCAATAAAAATGAGTTAAAAAAGATTATTTCATGCATACTCTTGATGGTGTTCCTGGTGCAGTATAACTGAACTTGGCTGGTGGATGTAAATTGTTCATTGTAATGGCATTAGCTAAATGAGCTTCCTTTTGTAATGTATTCGCTGTTTCTTCATATCCCTTGGTAACCAAATGATGATGAATTAACTGCATCAACTGTCTTTCATTAAAGTGTATTTTTGTTTGAGCCACAACGTTTGCCTACAAATCATAATTTATGAAAAAAAATACATAGGGATTAATTACCAGATGTGTACCCTATGCATGTTTATCAAAGAGACGTCTGAGTCGTGTCCAGATTGTTTTGTTTTCCCCGATAGTCTTTCTAGGAGTTCTAGGGCATATTTTTGGAATGTTACATGTTCCTGGCGTTTTTCCTGAAGAATTGGATCCCTCATCAAATCTAGAAAAAATTAAATGCTTACCTTTTTTCACACTTTCCAAAAATTCAAAGCAATTATAATCCTGTTTTTCAAAGAATGAGAAAAAAAGCTAAGACAAACAGACTATTTTTGAGGTAGTACAACAAAAAAGTCACATATTTAAATAAATTTCACATATTATGTACAGGGTGTCCCATTTTCGTTGTAATTGTAGGATATCACAGTAACTATTAATGCTTGAGAGCTGCGGTTTCTTTAATCAAAGTGGATGTAAATAATCTGACGCTAAACAATGTATAGGTATTTATTTTTTCCAAATTAAAAAAAAATTATTTTTATTAGTTACATGGCATCCTAGATTACAGATAAAGGAACTGCATTATGTATGTATGTATCCAAATACGCATATATTCTTTTTATGGATTAAAATGTTTACTTAATTATATAAATTATATTGTGTTTTCTTGTTCCATAGCCTCCTAGATGTAAAAATAAAATAATACCAAAATTAATAAAAATAAGCCTAACAATGTATACACTTTCTTAATCAGAAAAAAATAGGTCTTTTCAACCATAATTTTGGTTTCCATTTAAAAAAATGCAAGTTTGTAATGTGTTTCAAAAATATGACTCCCTAAAAAAAGTCTGAGTATGCCAATAGATTTAAAATATAAATATCCATAAAAAATGTATTCACATTCGTGAGCTTTCCTTCGATGGTCAATGTGACCTCAAACTATATAATATTTAATCCATTAATTATTTGTTAGCACCAACTACTTCTGGATTTTTTTTCCAAGTGCCTAGTACTGTTATCAACCCTGATTGCAACCATTTCTGCATCTAAATATGTATTTTTTTCTGTCTGGTTATAAATAGAATGATCACTGAGGAACGTTCCCCATGAGAAACCATTTTTCTCCTTACTTATTTCAACTAATGACAATGTTTTGGGGCTTATAACAAGTTGCAGCTGCGTTTCCTCTTAGATATATTAGCATAATTATCACGGAAAATCGGCAAATACCACAAATTTTAAAATTCTTTAAATTACTCACTCTGCAATTGTCCATTAGTGAACATCGGCAGCTTCGAAACGATCTGCTTAACAGTGTCGCTCCTTGCCAGGCCGGCCAGCGCCTTGCATGCCAAAGTCCTGATGCAATCTGCATCCGTTATGGGAGTCTTCACGTTCATCAGTTGGAGCAAGACCATTATACCGCTGTTGCTTCTCACGCTCTCCCACACTTTCTGTATGAGCTCCTCGGAGCTCTTGAATTTTGTTTTCTTGTTGGGGGAGTTCGTGCTGCCAGAGGAAGAAAACCGGGCCACAGTACCACCAATCTGATTGAAAAAAAAATTAGTTAGGTAGCCTGGGCTTCGTCTCATTCGATTTATTAGATAACTCTGACGATCGTTTCGACCTAGAACGGTCATTATCAAATAGATAATGGGGTTATACTAAACTCAGATGTGCAGTAGTGCTCCATCGCATAAATTATGCAAATTTGCCAACAACGTTTTAACACGATCAATTGAATGTGAAACCAAAGAATTCCGCAGGTTTTGCGAACAAGGTAAAAGAATTATCAATACCAAATAATGCTATAAAAAACGACTACTGGATATTGTGGAAATTTGCATAGATCAAGGTTATTTTACGTTGAATGACATATTTTACAAGCAAGACGTTGGAGAGCCAATGGGTTCGCCTTTGTCTCCAGTTTCAGCTGAAATTTTCATGTCAAATTTCAAAGAACTTTATGTAAAAAAAAAAATTATTACAAATGTATTATTCTGAGCCACATATGTTGATTTCTTTTTATTCTTAACATTTTGAAATACAATAAATAAAAAGTTCAATTTATCCTAGAACAGAAAGGGATGGAGTTCTTCATTTTCTGGACTTATAAATGTCGGTAAAGAAGAGTAAAACTGACTTAAAAATTTACAGAAAACCAACACAGTCAGATATTATAATCCCCGCTTGCTCAAATCAATCATTACAGATGAAGCATTCGTTTTATAGTTTAAAACAAAATAGTAAATATACCACTTTTGAAAAAGAATTGACAACAATTAAACAAATAGCCTTTAACAATATGACACAAAAATTGTGGACCAAATACTTAAAAAGCAATATAAAGCTAGTATAGAAAGAATGCTGTACAATGCTAACATAAATGATAAAGAACATATGTTCAGCAGTAAATTATGTCAAAGGTGTTAGTGTTTGCATTAAAAATAGGCTGAATAGATTGGGAATAAAATCAGTACAGGTAAAAAGTGAAATTTGGGAAGTCTTCTAGTTAACAACAAGCAAAAATCCAATAGTTTGAACAAACTCGGTATATACCAACTAAAGTGCAGGTAATGTGATATGGTATATATAGGACAATCAGGTGGAGCTATTAAAAATAGAATTAAACATGTTGTGACAAATAATAATTTCAAATGAAGGTACAACAGGTTTTACTGATAACTGCATAAAAAATGATCATTACTTAGGTGAAAACGACATCAAAGACTTACATTGCGAAAAAAAACGTAAAAACTAAACCTTTTACATTTGACAAATAGGTAAATAGAAATTCCCACATCCAGTACGCCTTTGATATTGCCAAAATTATGGTCAGCCTTCAAAAACCCAGGTGCAAGAATTTTACAACTCCTGTAAAAATGGGGATGTAACAAAAATTCTGCAGATCTGAGTTTAGTATTATGCTGTTATGTCTTTGATAACGAAACAATTGTCAGTGTTATCTGAGAAATCAAGTGAGTCAAAGCACATATGTTTGATCAGCTTGCTTACAAGCTACCTAATTGATTCAGGATGTTTTACAATGAATGCACCTTTGCAACCATTCAACATAAAAAAAATTAAATCGGAAAATTTTAGGTTAAAAATGGTCTTACTCTGTGAATTGGAGCGCATACACAGTTGACTATGACTCTGAGTGCGGCTTTTTGGACATCCGCGTCTGCCACTATTTCCCCTTCGGCGGCTCCCAAAATTATGTTTATTCCTGCAATATTTGGTATAAAAAACAGAAGATTCATATGAAAGAATGTTCCTTACCGTATGTAATGCTCTCTTCAGGCAAATCCACCTTCTCACAAAACAATAATTGAACTTTGGGCATCACACAAGCTATTGCCAAAACATCCAGTGCATGTCGAACAGTTTCAGCCCTGAAATATTAAAAATAAATTTAAAAAATCACAAATTTACCATTCTCACGTACCTCCCACTGTAATTCCACTCATACGCAAATGCAATAATTTTTAATAACAGATTTATACCTCCGAGCTTCATCAGTTGATCAACAGGTGGCCAATGGCCTCTAAACGGCATTTGTTGCAGTAAAGTTTCAATATGTTGTTGGATTTCCTCAGATGACAATTTACAAGCCTAAATCACAATCACAAAAATGTAATTTTATTTAAAAACGAAGCTGCACTGTCTACCTTGTAACTTGGCAACATGGCAGGTGGCTGCGTGTGTCTGTCAGAAGGTCTCATCTGTGACCTCCTCAGCTGTTCCACTTTGATATACAAATGGGCCTCCAAATATCGTTTGTAGGCCAAGCAAACGTGTCTCACTATTTGTCTTGCAGCGCACTCCGCATCTTCGTTCAGTGGTGGGGCGGCATCACGTTCGGATAAAAGAACTGGCAAAGTTGCGATCTTGAAACAAGAAAGTTAGCAAGTTCCGGTGCACCCAGCAACAAAATCTGGCTTCTTACAACATTGTGCAGCTTTCTTAGGCCATCTTGAGCGTCGAACTCTTCCAAAATCACCTTGAACTGGAAGGTGGAACCGAAAAACATTGTGGCATGACATCTACCAGAATCGTGGGAGCATTCCAACAGCCAAAGGGCATAACTGAAACATATGCCATTGACAAAACTGCCTTACTTTGAGCATAACTTTTTTGTGCAAGTAACACCAATAAAACAATTCAAAATAAAAATAAGCTACTATTACAAACAACTGAAAATACAGAGATAATTTTAATTTTATATTCACTATAGTATCCAAAACCAGTAATAACATAACATATATTAAAAAACTTTCCTCACATATTAAAATATGTACAGCCACTGGCAATTTACAGTCATAGAAATATGTTAAAAAAACATTTTTTTTTATTCTGCCAGTGCTATAGAAAATGGACAAAACTTGGTCAGTCATAATATGGATCATACCAGGCTTGGTGTCAAAAACCTTATATACAGGGCTATATAATGTACTAGATTTGAATTCACCCTGGTGTGAATCCCAGGCCACACAAAGTCAAAGTTAAAGGCAAATGGTATGGAGACATACAAAAAATCTTTCCCTAAAAGCCCATGGTACAAATCATTACCATCTCTAGACTGCAGACACATACCAGCGATTATTAGAATGAGGACAAACCACTGCCTAACCAAAGCACATTTATACAAAACAGGAGTGGGCAGTACGAAGATAAGATGACACCTTCTTGCAATGAACAATTCACTATATACAAACATTTGATAGCTATAATACATTCGGTTCGTTTAGAATTCCCCTACTACTTGAGTACGAAAACAGTTTTACAGTCATCAATTAATATAAATGCAATCATTCTAATTTGTAGCTTTCTTGAAAGAAACAAATAAGAGCTCTTTAACTTTATAAATCCTGTTCTTCCCTTTCCCTGGGTGTTTCAMTCCAAGGTAACTYTTCGGAATGTGAACGTTCTACTGCTTCACCAAAACAAGACAAGTTTACTTCTGTGTTTGTGCTGTCCATCCTTACTAGCCATTTTAGCAAAACAGTACTTGAGTAAAATAATCTTTAAGCAATACACAGACCAAAAGTCAGAAAGAAGAAGAGATAGAACTTGGTGCGTTGAAATACAAAATGAGTATCTATGTTCTATATTTAAAATAAAAATCAAAGGCAGAACAAAAGGTAGCAAATGTTCGAATTTTGAAACCAACTTACTTTACCAAGCTGCTGACAATATATTTCGGCAGTAGACAGACCCTTTCCATGGCTTCTTCACAGTAACCAAGATAGTACAGGCAAATAGAGACTCCAGTAGCAGCAATCGATGGCCTAGGAACTTCCAATAGTGCCTAAAAACATATGTCACCAACAAAATCCCAAACTTATAAACACTTACCTCTAGCCCTTTGTATTGAATAAACTCGACACAGAATTTTTTGTGGCACAACAGAGAGGCCAAATATTTGAGCGCCTCAAAGGCTAATCGAGCTTCTTTTGTTTCCCGGACATTAACATAAGTCATTATCAGCTCCAAAGCGTGGTTTTCAAAAACGTGGCTTAAGAACTGAAAATGAAATTTGGTACAAAGAACAAACAAATTAGCGCATCATGTTTACCTCCTGATATTCTCCCATTGGMGTTAGATACCTCAAGATCAGGMTTTGACGAGTTGAAAGATTTGGGGGAAACATTTGAATACTACCAATCATAAAACTCTCCAATTCTGCCCAGGAAGAGTTACTGGTTTCTGAAAGGTTCATAGGTAGTGCAAKATTTTGAAAATTATTTTTATACTCACCTCTGTTATGGATAGGATGAGGTATTATGCTGTCACTCTCCGTTCTTATTCTTTTTCTCCTCTGCTCGCTTTCCGAATCTGACAGCTGCAAGATTAAATTAATTGTGGATCGAGAACTAATAAAATCAACTTACAGCACTGCAATCGTCTTTAGAAGGTGTATGTACTTGAGCGGAATCTCCTGTATCTGGACTTAAAGCTGAATTGAGTCTCACCATGGGACTCTTGATGCCATTTTCTCGAGCTGTCATAAAATATCCAAAATTTTTGTTTGTTAACGGAAAATTTTACACTTCTCACCTCTCTTCATGCCACGTTCTCCCGGCGACAGCATGGAATCGTTTAATAAAGTCGGTGATGCGTTGTTACTTAAAGAATGTTGAGGAGATGGTTCCTTTGATGGAGTCGATTCTTGCTTATGATACGGGGGCGACGATAAACTAGTTAGATGGGCAAAAGGACGGGCTGGACTCGATGAATTCTGCGATATGAAATCAGACTGCGACTTCAGTTTACGCAGACGTTTCAATAGCATTGGCACCAACTTGGAATTTTGTTCTCTACGAGGAAAGTTTGTTGATATTATTTGTTGTTTTCTCAAAGACTGTCATCTTTTTACAATGAATTATAAAATTATGACGTCTACAGTGGTTTCTAAGACACAGTTTAAACCTAAAACACAAACGCTACAATTAAGCCGTTTTTGTCACAGTGATACATAAATATTTCTACTTTACAAGCCATAGCTTAATATTGTCTAAAGCTGCGACAATGGCGAACTTTCGGTTACCCTGGTAGTTAACCCTAACTTTATTATTTTTAATGGAACACCCTGTATATTATTACACTTTTAAATAGCTTAACAAATTTAAAGATCACTTTATTAGGAATACTATGGGTCTAAGGTAAACCGTTTGCAGTGGTTTCTAAGAAACTATTTAGATCTAAAACCACATAAACTATAATTAATCAGTTTCATCAGGTTGTAGGACATAAATGTTTAGTCTTTATTAGACATAGCTTAAAACTGTCTAAAGCTACAAGGTTGTTTTATAAGATTTTAAAAATAGCAAACTTCAAATGTTGATAAATGTATTTTTTGTATAGAAGAATGGCATATTTATAAAATCACTGATAGAGGCAGAATTAAATTTATTTTCTTTCGATGTACACTTGACCTATCTGTCTTTAATAGTTTTCAGAGAATTTTCAAATAATCATTCATATAAAAAAGTATATACTATCTACTAGCCACATGCAGATTTTTTGGAGCAAATCCATAATAGCAAGTGGATGGGTAATAATGGTCTATTCCTATAGTCCCCTCGATCACCAGACTTTATATCTCTGGACTTATATATTGTGTATTTTTACCATGTGCTCAAAAAAGAGAATATGCAACGAGGGGTTTACCATGCATTCACGACTTTATCCTCAGAGCACATTATAAAAACTATGCACAATGCTTTCCCAAGAAGATTGAACAACATTCTAGAAGCTAATGGTCGTGTATTTAATCATCTTAACATTAATTTAAATTATTTTTTTTCTGTGTTTTCTATGCTGCACTTATGTTTATATTGCTGTTCTTGTTTACTGTTGGTGCTATCGTTCTGCATTTGTTTTCATTTTCCCCATAAAATAAATAAGTACCTATGCATCAATGGTTGCAAAAATATTAAATTTCTTTTATTTTCTCTTTATTTCTACTCAAAAGTCTTTATAAACAAACATGGTTATTTTAATAAAAATTCAAATACCCCTAAACGGATTACCTTAGACCCACAGTGTTCTGGTTATACAGTAAATTTTAAATTGATAAAGAAATCTAAAAATGTAATAATATACAGGGTGTTCCATTTAAAATAATGAAGTTAGTGTCAACTCCCGGTATAATTACTAGTCCACAAGCTTGTAGAATATTCTCATTCATTCAGTATAAAAATGGTCATCTTAAAATTCTGCCAACTTTCCAAGATACTTCTAATGTTCTAATGGACACCATGTACATATATAAATAAAGGGACATATGCAAATACCCATGCACTAGACGGGACTCGTACCCGCAATCTCAAGGTTCAGAGTTTTTAGCTTATGTTACCTGAATCTAGTGGCAATGTCGGGGATCTCCATGGCAGCAGCGAGCAATCCAGTGGCATAGCTTTGCAGGGGTTCGACAGACTTCGTCGTCCACTTTATCAACCGATGTATCAGGCTGTCCATGTCGGGCTGCATCAACAACTGTACATTAAAACTAACGTTCTCAAGAATAAAAGGCAATCGGAATGCTAGATTGCAAAAATATTAAAACCTCCCCCGTCTTACCTGGAATACCACGGAAGTTTCAAGGCCCGGCATGATGTCCAACATAAGGCGACAGGCAGCTATATTTAATTGGTCTATATCTCGCCCAGTCAAACCGAGACGGGAATAATAAGTGTCTCTTAAATAATCGCTAACTAACTGCAAAATGTAGAAAACAAAAAATGTTTAGCTTGCTCACAGTAAGCACAAGCGCATACAAACCTTATTCATAAAATTATCCTTTCGGAACAGTACTTTCAAAATCTGCCCGAGCTTACATTCGGGATCGGTCCTTGACGGGTGTCTTTCATCAAAGGGGTCCGGATCCATCTTCAAGTAGTTTTCAGTTTCTACTTCAATTATCTCTGCTAGTCTGAAATGCAATAATATAGTAACGTTGTGAAATACGTCTAATGATATGTACCTGGTAAGGGTCGGAAGAGGATTATAGTTGGGTTGGTTGTATTCCTCTTCCCAAGAACGAATGAGGGAGGTCACCTCGGTAAGTGTCATAGAGCTGTTTTGATCCATAGCGCAGAAATAATTATCTACACAAAATGCATGAGGTAGCTTACATATAACCTAAAAAAAAACGATTGTGTGACACTACCGAAGAGTGGGTATTTCCACACCTTAAGGAAAACCGTTATTATAAAAAGAAGTGGTGGACGAACTAATGTTAAATAAACTCACGTTAATAACTAAATTCGAGACTTTCAAGAAAACCTCTCTTTACACCAATACGCTTTGACACACATTGACAAGCGTGACATTTGACAATTGGTTTCCCACCCGCAATCGTACCAACACCAACATTTATTATTTCAGTGTGAAAAACAAAAGTTCCTACTTATTCAAGTTTCATTCGAGAATGTGAAAACTGAAAAAAAATACAGACTTATGTCTTCAAATTGGTTTTATTCTTTTATTTCAGGTACAAAATAGCTGCAATTAGTTATTAAGCATTTACAATTAATAATTATTACGTTGTTTGACAATTGACGATTTCGTGCTTCGTTATTGGTTATTCCTTGTGACGTCACATAAATGGCGCCTCAACTATATATACAGTTGTAGGTTATTCGTTTTTCGTCCTAAGTGATCAAAACATCTCCCTTCTAAGTATATTTACTAATAATTGATAAATATGACTGAAACAACAAATAGCGACTACAGCTGTACTGAGCTGTCCAATTCATTTCGTTTCGTGGATGTGCAAAGTGAGATCCTTAAAGGGAAAGAGGTAAAACCTGGAATATTGAATGATGAAACCATTGACCTTACAACAGAAGCCAGACCGGCTCCCATACCGTCTTATCATCATCCAAAAATTAGATGCATTCCTACAGCAGCTTTAACAAATCCAAAACCTTCTGGTTTAACTGGTATTCCACTTCAAACCCCAAAGCCAGCAGCTAACACTACACAACCAAGGATTATGCTACTGAATCCCAGTGCTCAATCTACACAAAATGTTGCGGTAAACAGTTTGGCTCCAGCGAGTATACCACGTACATTTATTGCGAAACCAGCTTCAAATTCACCGAAGCAAATAGGTATGCCACTTAATGGAGAACAAATTCAGGTGCTGAATGTAAACAGCTTAAGTGTGGGTAATAAACTGAACACGGTGAACACAGCTTCTGCTGGAGGCAGTGTTTACCTGATTCCCGCAAGTTTTTTTCTCAATGGCAATCTAAGACCAAATACTACTATCGTTTTACCGCCAATTCCTATGGAACCTGTCGTGGAACGAAAGAAAGAGGAACTGCCTGAGCCGCTGCATCCATGCTGGAAGAGGAAACGTCACCGAAAACTGGACCTTGAAGGTTTTTCACTCCAGGATCGTCTGGGCTTCACAGCGACTGAATGCTCCCGTGTCAAAAGATGTACAGCACACATTAACAGTTTGATAAGCACGGAGGAAGCAAAGATTTATGAGTTAGAACGCCGCCTTGACAAGCTGAGGTTAATGCGGGTGGAAAAGAAGTACAATATAAAGGATTGTACGATTATGCTGGATCGTAACGACGTCAAAAGTTATTATCATAACATCAAGAACAGGAAAAGGCAACCTGTTATTTTACAACGATGGTTGAAGGCCGCGGAACCATTGAAATGCACGCCGCGTCCTATATACAGGGAAATGGATATGCCCGCTCTCAAAAGGATCGACTATAACGAAAAGATTATTTTTATAAACGACCACAACTTTGGCAGATTGAATTACATGAACCATCTGAAGGACACCATCATATTCATCAGTTCAAATCCGGTCACGACTGAAATGTGTCTGCAAAAATTTCCATTGTTCCGTAACGTGGTGCAAAAGGGTGTGGTGCAGATAGTGAACGAACAAATGTTGCAGGAATTTTGTGTCCGTCATCCGGAAATGGGCTTAAGCGAACATATCCCCCGAAGGGTAGGCCGTGTCAAGCAGAACACCCAAAAGTTTTTGACATTTAAGAGATTTTATGAAAATGGTGTGGGTATTGATTCAGTGGCGCAGCGTCAGTATAGGGTCGACTTGGACCACAAATATGCTATGGAGTTGTCGACTGAAGGGTTGGGAAAGCTCTGTAAGAGTTAAGTTTTTATGAAACGAGTTGAATAATTTTTGATTTTTTTTAATTTAATGATTGTGTAAACAGAACTTTTAGATTTTTTATTGACAAAATTGTATTTTGAATCGCACCATTTAGAAATTATGAAAACAATTATTTGATATCAATGATAGGTTTATTAAATTAAATTGTACAAATTCTTTGATTTTCTAAAACAAAAATCGTATAAAATACAAGCAGCATTTCAACAGGTTTTTTCATGACTAATTTCATTTAACCTGGAATATTTCACAAATATATAGTAAAACAGGAAAATCCTTAAATATTTGAAGGAAGCAGGAATTTTTTGTAAATATTTGAATATAATTTGGCATTGATGACTTTTTTGGCCTTCCTATACTTATACATATTTTTATGCCCGGTTTGATGAATATGTGGTAAGTTTTTGTACAGACCTGTTGAAGAAACCAAGTAAAACTAGCACTTTTGATTATATATATAAAAAATATATTAAAGGAATAAATTTAAACTATTAAATGTGCAGCTTGTATAAAGCCTGTTAATAGTAGCAGTTTTTAAAGGGATGACATTACTTTAGGTTTTCATTTTGGCCCCGAGGAATTGTTTTCCTAATTTCTCAAATGGTATGCAACATGTATTTTAAAAATTAATTTTCAATTTCTTATGACCAAAAATAGTACCCAAGCATATATTGAATATATTCATTAATGTCCATTAAAACTGTAATTTTTTAGAAATGCCATTAGTTTTGTAATTGTAAATAGAATGCTAAGATATTTGTAAAATATTAAAGTTTTTTTTGTTTCGGCTGTTCATTTATGTTTTATAAGCTTCAATCTTGTTTTATAGAAAATAACCCATTTGGATTTTCTCAATAAAAGGCTGTTTCAATCAACTGTGTTTATTTACATGTAACTTCTGTTTACTACATACTAGCTTTTACTTTTTGACGTTTGTCAAATTTAACTTGTAATCCCAGTTTTTCTCTGACTTCTGTAATAGTTTTTTCTGCTATCTCCCTGCATTTTAAACTTCCCGCCTCCAGAACATCCAACAGATAACCCTGATCAGAAGAGTATTGTGCAATTTTTTCCTGGATGGGTTTGACGTGTTCAATAACGCAATCAGCAACACACTGTTTGTACCTGACAAAATTGAACATATTTACACCAAAAAGCTATACAAGTAGGTCTAAAATCAAAAATAAATGATTGGTAATAAATCCTTACTTCAAAGTATCCAAATTCCGTGCCTCTTCACAAATGTCTTCTGGTGATTTCCCAGTTATGATCGAATGTATATGAATTAAATTTGAGACCCCAGGTCTTTTTTCTGGGTCATAAGTAATTTGTGAAGTGAAATCGGTGACTGCTTTCCTGATTTTTGAAGATATTTCATCGGAGGTGTCTGTTAAACAAACTCGGTTTTTGGGATCAGGATCGGACTTAGACATTTTTTTTGCTGGGTTTCGCAAACTTCTCAATTTTGCCGAAAAATCGTCTAAATCATAACAATAAAAGCAACTAATATGGAATTTTGGTTCTTTTTACCTATCACAACAGAATGAGGAATGGGGAATGTCATTCCATGCCTTTTATTAAACATTCTAGCTAAATCTTGTGTTAGTTGTATGTGTTGGAATTGATCTTCACCTACAGGAACATGTGTAGCCCTTATAAAAAAAAATCATAGTGTGCTTTTTACATGATCATATGAAAGCATATCTTACTTGTACAATAAAATATCAGCAGCTTGAAGCACAGGATACACAAAAAGGCCTAATGGGACTTCTTTTAAGGCAGCAGATTTTTCTTTAAACTGGGGCAAATGTGCAAGCCTTGCCATTGTCGAAATGCATCCTAAATACCAATTCAACTCAGTGTGCTGTGGAACACTCGACTGCTGATACAGTACAGTCCTATTCGGATCAATACCGCAAGCCAAAAGTGTTGCCGTTACTTCTAATATATTTTTCGATAAGGTCTTTGGATCCTTAAATGAAAACATGTTTAAAAAATTATGAGCCACGGACGATAAACTAAACCTGTGGTAATGTGATTGCATGCAAGTCAACTACGCATATCGTCATGTCCTCATTGTCCTCTTGAAGCTTCAACCATGGTTTGATAGCTCCCGCATAGTTTCCTAAATGTATTTGACCCGTGGGTTGAATACCAGAAAATATTTTAGGTGAATATTTCGTAGATTTGTCTAACTAAAACGGAAACTGCTAATCGTAACATTGAGGCAGATATCAGTATTTTACTTTTATTTCATTGCTATAGCATCGATGATTTTTGGGCTGCTTTCTAAATCTGAGCAAACTGCGAAACTTTAAAGACATGACAAGGTTTAAAGAGTAAGCAAATAAATAATCAATATTTGCTTGCTAAAAAACTGCTAAGAATATAGAATGTAGCAATCGTGAACGAACCATCAGTTAGACCAGTTGGTCAGTAAGCTAGGTTATAGTTATACGTCCTCTCCTCCTCTCAATTAAAAAATCTATGTGTGCAATTAATTAAAATTCATGATATAACAATAGCTCAGGTTACATTTTTATATTTTTCTTTTATTTTGGTCCCCGTGTACTCGTGTAGGTTTAAATTAATTCGGATTTATATTTTTTTTAAGTAAGTACAGGTTATGTGTCAACTGTCCATGTTAATCCGTCAACCGTCAGTGATCAATGTCGATTCGTTCGTTCGTGTGAATTGTGAAACAGTGTTGCCAAAATTACTTATTTTTATTAAAAATTAAGTAGCAAATACTTCTTTTTTAAAATAAAAATAAAACAAATGAACCTATAATATGTATATTTTGAAAAAGGAACATAAGCATTTCAAATAAACAGGTAAACTAAAAAAAAACAAAATTATTCAATATCAAAGTGATTTACATCACTGATAAATTCTGTTCCGCTGTTAAAGCAGCAATCTTTATTATCGCGCCGAATCATCCGCGAATACCACTTTATACAACCTAGTTACAACAGCGTAATATATAAAAGAATTCAATTTCAACAGTTTATACGAACAATATAAAATAAAAGTACATATAAGTAGCTTTATCTGAAATAATCTTTAAACAATTCAAACACCATTTACATTAAATTAGAAAATAACAACTTAAATTTCATTTATTAAAAAATTTATTCAATATAAGATTCTGTAAGCTTAGAAAGTGTTTTCAAAAAAGAAACTTTTATTTATCTAAATAACAAAATAGCGATATTCTCGTCATGTTATAAACAATTGCCTTTGCACTTGATATAAATAATTGTTTTCTTTTTAATTTTATTAACACTCAATGTACCAAGGAGGGTAGATATTGCATTCCCCGACTGCTGGGAAGCTCCGTCTACCCCACCATTGAGTCAGAGCGGGGCTTCCCCGGAGTATACGGATACACGGGCGCTAACAATAATAAGATTTACCTGTTACGGAGTGATCTATTCTGATAATCCTCTAGCTACTCCCCACCCCACTTTTGACTACCTAATATGTGTGTTAAAGTTAAAGGACTTGTGGAAATGCATCTGCTTTACTTATTGAACGTATTGGATTCCTTATGATGAATATACTTATACTTGTAGGAGGAAGACAATCAGAATATCAAATTAACATTTGTTCTGCAAGCTTAACGACACACTCGCTTCTCCGCTACTTGCTTTGTTATTACTTAGTATTTTATCCGTATAAAGCAAATGCGGCAAACATAATATATTTAAATTTGTAATAATTTATTAACAAATTATATGTACGGGTTTCTTAATTTTCTTCGATTTCCTCAATAACGATTGGATAAAATAATCTGACCGGAAACAGTCTTCCCTTGTCGGCGCCGGTGACCTAATTGTAGGACTCGTGTAATATTTATGATGAAAAAGGAAGTATGCATTAAGGATTCATAGAAACAAGGTAGTCAAAGAGACGCATATAATTTGCTGGTGGTGTTGAGTAAAATCAAAACACCACACTTGATTATTACACTACACCAATGGAATTAATGAAAAGGAAGTCATACCGAAAAAATACTCGCAAGTCATTTTGGGGTACACTAATATTAGTGGCAAAAGAGTTCTGTAGAGAGACTGGCCTTCATGGATTCAAATTTATTGTCTTGCCAAAGATTACTCTACTGGAAAGGTAAGTTAAGCTATACAATAACAAATATATAGGTATGTTCACGTTATCCGACTTTGTTGTATTTTAAGATTGTTGATTGTTACGACTAAAAAAAAGATTAATAACTAAATGAAAAAAGCACTATATCATGTATATACCGAGTTATACAGAATATGGGACCAGCAGGATATTTCAGGTTCTGTTCGACCGATTTTTCTGAAATTGTGCATGGGCCTATGGGTAATTAAAATGCATTTTCTGGAATGTTTTCAACTCCGTGTCAGCTCTCGTTTCCGAGATATGTCCTGATTTCAAAAACGTATCACACTTTATTGCTTCTGAGTTGGGAAAAGTGTGATAACAAATTTGGGTCTTGCAAAAAACTTCGGGATAAAAACCATATTTGTTTAGGTAAATAAGAACAAAAACTTTTCCTCGTGATTGGTGACAATTTTCATTCACTTTCTTATTTACAACCTCAATGCGTCAGTTCACTGAACATGATCGCATCGTCGAAAGGTTGCTAAGAGTGAGGAAAGTAGCTTGAATGTATTACAAGAGCTGAGCGAAGATGATTTTGATAGTAGGACAGAATTTTGCGAAACTGCTATGAACATGATACATGAATATAGAAACATTTTAAATTGGATTATGTTTTCGGATGAAGCGACTTTTTGTCTCAATGGTAATGTGAATAGACATAATTACAGTTATTGGTCGGAMACAAATCCGCATTGGATGGAACAAATCCATATACAACACCCTCMGAAAGTGAATGTCTGATGTGGTATTATCGGTGAGCACATTATGGGGTCTTTTTTCATTGATGGAAATTTAAATGCGGTCAATTATTTATCCGTCTGTTCCCTAATCGTAAAAATGCTGCGCGTCCTTCTGAACAGATGTGGTTTCAGCAAGATGGTGCACCGCCCCACGTTCGTGGATATTTGCAAACAGATGAATTGGTAGGCGGGGAGCGATAGAATGCCCAGCGCGTTCCACTGATCTGATGATAATAATATATCCTTTATTGCTTTTACTATAAAAAAGCACAGGGCGAAGTTCAGATGGACACAAACCTGTGTCCCCTGCTCTTCCACTCAACCACCTCAAAATAATAATCAGAATAATCTAGTTAAATATGACTACTTAATAAGCATAGAAAATTAATAACCGTATTAATCAAGAGCGAATTTGTACCCCAATTCCCAGAAAAAATTACCCAAAACAATTATTTATCAGATGAATAGATGTCAGAGACACCCCCCCCCCACGGCACCAAAATTAATCATTGAAAAACTCCCGCAGATGTCTTTCAAATTTCTCAGCTTCAAGAGTTTTTAAGTTATTAGGAAGAGAATTGGAAACTTTACAAATTTGCACTGAAAACGATCTCTCAAACAACGATGGGTTATGAAATGGGGGACTCAGCTTACCCCTGAACCTGACATTAATGTTATGAACGTCACTACGAAAAGTTATTTTATTATAAAGGTAGGGTGGAGTCCGAAGGTAAACTACCTTATGATACAAGCAAGACACTCTCCGCAAAAATCTCTTATCCATGTTCAACCAGCCAGCATCCACTAGCTTATGCGATATATGTTGACGTCTCCCGATCCCATAAACGTACCCGAGGCACGCATTCTGTATTCTCTGTATCTTCGCTCTAGTGGCTACATCAACACACGAAAAAAATACCTCACTGCCATAACTGAAGTGAGACAACACCATTGTGTCACTCAACAATTTCTTAACGCGTACATCCAAGTATGTTCTATGCGAAAACAACTGCTTTAAGTTGATAAACGCCTTTTTTATGCAGTTGTTTATATGCTTTCTGCATCGGAAAGTATTATCTAACATCAACCCCAGACTCTTAGCATTTTCCATTAAAGGTATGGCACAGCCGTCAATGTGCAGCGCAAGCTTCCCCGAAACCACACCTAATACATCTCGACCACCAAACAGAATAGCAACAGATTTGCCCGGATTTATCGACCACATAGTGCAGAAGATTTAAGAGCACGAATCAGGGAGAAATTCAGAACCTACCTCCAAATATGCTACAAAGAACATTAAAAAGCTCAAGGCAGCATTAGTGCCAGGAAGTAAATGGGGAACATTTTCAGCACCTTCTATAATGTAAACTGAAAGATAACAGCATTTTTCACGGAATCATGTTTTTCTTTTTTTCTTTTTGGGTACCCAATTCGCAATAAATTGATCAAACTAGACCAAAATTATCACCAGTCAAGGAAAAATGGTAATACCTGGCTTTTTCGTCCATTTTAGCGATAAAGAAAATTGTTTTCAATTCCAGAAAATGCATTTACCCATAGGTCCGTGCACAATATCAGAAAAATCGGTCGAACATTTTTAGCGACCCTGTATAAAAGTTAGTAGACATTGCTTACTAATTAAAGCCATAAGAGAAACTCTAATAGCACCAACTTTAATGTTTTGAAAGTTAAACTGCTCATTGTGAAACGTTCTGAATTTATTTAAGTAGGTTGAGAATAAGCTGTATTTTTTATATGCTCTTTATTTCACGAGATTTTATGATAGTTTTGACTTAACTATCATTTTCAAAGATTATCGGAGTTATATAGCACTTAGGTGTGCAGAATTTTGTTTACGTCCCTTATTTTAAGTTTTGTGAAATTTAGTTCCATAAATCTCTCGCCTGAAGGTCCATGCACTTCATAATTTCGGTAATATCAAACGTGTTTTGGACCTGGAAACTACCTTTTGGGTATTTTTGCCAAATGTTTTTTCTGGTGTCCTGTTTTTAATTTGCAGATGTTCCAAAAGGTTTAATTTTTTACCTTTTTTTTCGCAATGTGAAACTGATATTGTTTTTATCTAAGCAATGATAATTTTTTGATGCGATGGTTAGCAAAACCTATTGTGCTTTATTTGAGTTTATATTTTTGCAACGTTTTCTTTAATTCTGTTTTTAATAGTTCTACTTGGTTGTCGAAATCTAAATAATTGATTTGTATTATAGATGAACCACTCAAGACAAATAACAACAGTTAATTTAATTTTATTGAATATTCAAAATGACCTTCATTTAAAACCACATAAATCAATRCAATCTTGTTAGTTTGTAAAGTTTCATATACTGTAACCTACACTGATGGTGGCCGAAAGCGTTTTGCACCTTATACCAATTAATTTACTACTACTAGCAAACGTAGTAATGTGTTTGTTAGGACGTAATGTTTAGTATATTATTTCAATCTGATGTTTGCAGGTCATCCTGGACAGTGATAGTAACTTCTTCTATTATAACAGCAGTTGTTTTACTTGTGGTTGCCTGGATAGACTTCAATAGCAGTCCGACAGTAGTTGTTACTGATTCCAGTCACACATTAGTGTGGGATTTCTATTTCCCTGCCGTGACCATATGCGACTTCAATCTGATATCACAAAGAAAACTCACCAGCTTTATTAAATCTCTGTAAGATTTTATTTTACTACTTTGTGCTAATAGTTAATCTAAGTAGGCAATGTGATATCATTGAAACGTTCGCTTTTCCATCGTTTTGTTTGTTTTTAATTTGTTTCAGAGAATATTCTACATCTTAAAGGGAAAACTCACTGATACTAATATTAAAATTTTCCGTTAGAATCCTACTAGGGACAATCTGTAAATCTGACTCCAAACACCATCAAAATAATTGCGAAATGCGTTAACAATACTGTCACCACTGCTGTGCTCATTTCCGTCATAATACATCCTACCAGGTATCCTAGTTTGACCTTTTTGGCTGCGTACATAATTCCAAAAAATAGTAGGATTACCAGTAAGGCCATTTTCAATTTTATCCAAATATAATTTGTAATCCATCTGAACACTATATTTAACCTGCATTCGTAGCTTTTTAAACTCATAAAAATAAGCCATGTTATTTGTAGCTTTAAATTTTTTGTGTACACGTTTTTTCTTATTAATCATATTAATAGATTTTTTAGTAAACCACACAGGGTAGTTATTATTAGTCTTTACAGCGGTCACGGGTACACTATATATGGTCGAACACACAGTAAATAATATCATAAAGCATATTATCACAGACATTATTGACATCATCCCAACTATACAAGTTGGACCAATCAACTTCCGCAAATAATCTACACATAGTTATATAATCAACTTTGTTAAAGTTATAAGATTGTAATTTATAATTACAGCTAAAAGGATTAGGGTTGACTACAATGCAGTCGAAACTAATATTCAGACATGGACATGTTGCTAGTTTATAAGTTTCAGAAGTGTAAGGTAATGTTTTAGTGTTTAAATAAATTCGTTTTTGGTTGCTTAGGTACCGCACAAGTGTTAAGTAGTCGTTAATATACACTTCTTATGTTTCTTACTCTTCAGGAAACTACCAGAAGGATTTAATCTAAATATGTCTTGGTCGAAACTAAAACATTTAGCCCAACTCTTCAAAATATCACAAACGGACATACTGGAATCTGAATTAACGGAAGTTCAAAATATTTTAGACCTTAATAACGTTACCATCAAATATGTTATGAAAAGCATAGCGCCAAGCTGTGATGATATGATGATAAACTGCAAATGGCAAGGACAAAAGCGGTTGTGCGAATTGCTCTTTCAGCCAATCATAACCAGGGAGGGATTTTGCTGTAGCATGAACCTTCATTCGAATAAACAGGCTGATGAAATAAGGTGAGCTAAGAAATTAAACACCAGTAGCAACAAAAACGYTATCATTGGAAAATAAAACACTAGAATGCTCTATTTTTATTAATGCAACACAATAATAATACCTAAATAATAGTCATGGCCTACATTACGACGTCAAATTTTGCTAAGAAATTAATTCCAACGTCCATTGTACTAATTGTATGTACAGGATGTTTTATCTAGATTATTATTATTAAAGCTTTTCTCACAACCCTGTTCAAAGCATATTTTCATTACCTTTTTTAGTTTTTGAGTTATAGCCGAAAATTGAAAAATTTGGAATTTCCGAAGGACTCCATACCGCCCGAGGTTTTTATATTTTCTTATAGATTTTTTACGTAGAATCGAATGGCAATTATTTTTTTTATATTGCAAACACTTATTGAGATATAGATCAAACTTGCATATAGAAACCATAGTTGGCTATCACTCCATCAAAAATATTTTTTGTGCTTTTCAAAAATATAAACTTCCTATATTTAACAGTTTAATAGTAATTGAGTTCTTAACATGCTCTGCTACGTCTGTGAACAGCGCCTGTTGCTTGACCTACTTGCTGTCATTTTTCTTGAAAAACTGCGCCAGTATTAATTATTCCTTGATTTATTCACTTTAACTTTGTATACTTCTGTTTTAAACCAACCCCATAAATAAAAATCTAGTGGTGTTAGATCTGGACTTCTTCCAACGCTTCGGAAACATTTCATCCAAGTGTTGCTTGACCACACAAGCGAGAGAGTTGTGCGTATTTATGCCATCACGGGTAAATGTTGCTTATCAATAAAGAGTATGCGCGATACAACTCGATCATTGTTAGTTATCCATAGAAAAAATTCCACAAGTTTAGCATAACCTTCCGGGTGTTGAAACTGTACTTTCTTTAGATGGTATGGGTATAATCCTTGCTCGTGAAGTGTGTGTATTACCCGTCTTTGTGAACTGTCCAATTGAGTAGCGAATCTTCTGGTGCTGGTCGTTGCAGTAGTCCCAAAATTTTTTCCACTTCTAGGGTTTTTGTCAGGAGCTCTCTCACGTAGAAAACGTCGTCATTACATTACAGAAGCCATAAACAAAAACCATATTAGCATACTCTAAGTTAGAATAAACTTTTGGCATTTTAGGAAAAAGATACCACTGACGTTGACAGTTACAAACAGACCTAAGCCTCAAATAAGCATGTTTTAATATGTATAACTATAGAAACAAACTTTGTATCCATATTTTTTCGAAGATTAGATATTTATTTTTTTTTAATTTTCCTATAACTTGAAAACAAATAATAACCGGACTTTTTTCATTATTTTGATCTGCAGAATGCAGTCCTGGAGTTCGAAAACATCATGCCTCTAGTTTTAATAATAACGGAGATACTCCATTAATGGGACTACCTGTACAGGGTTGACCATTTTCTCTTGGATTGTAGGCTACAAACCCAAACAAATTTTGGCTAACTTGATTCGTCGTTTTCCAAATTTTGATGACAGAACTTTTCTCTTGAATTTTCTATCTCTTGAAATATGATTCAAAAATATTGAAACTTCTTGTCACCTTATTACAACTGCTCATATTTTTGCTAGAGATACAATTGTTACCTCTATAAACATCTGTGCTGTTATAAATTATTTTCGCTGCTCAATGTTACTATAAATAGGTATAATTGTAGGTATCATTAATATCCATTTTAGTATAAGTACATTTCAAACGACAAAACAAAGTTCTAAAATTTCTTGCCCGTTGCCTTATCGTTTTTTAGGAAACTAGGTGTCAAAAAGCTTTCGGCTTGTGGATATAAAACCGGATTAGAGGTATTACTGCGCACATATCCGGGTGATTACTTCGTTAGCCAGATCCCCTCAGTAGGTCACCTGGTAAGTATAGTTACTTACCTTATTAATTAAGGTTTTACTGCGGTCTGCGGTAATAAATAAACATTTCTTCGGTCTTTATATACCTGTCATATTATATCTCATGCAGTACGGGGTAGTCCCTAATTTCAAAGTTCATATTTGGCATTCCGATTTCTTTTTTGTGCAGCCTATGGACGGCGGCGAAGTACCGCACCTAAACATTCACTTAATTTCGTATTTTTTTCTATCCTCTTTTGTCGCCTGTAACGATCTTTTTTGTGTCCTGTTCTCTAGTAACCTGATTCGGTTTATTATTTAATGTTCAAAACTGTATTTTGCATTATCCATTACTAGTCACTGTATCCATTACTATTAAACTGGTCATATTTGACGTCATTGTGACACTTTTTTCATATAAGTTTCGATTTTATTGGAATATTTCTGGATTTCTTGATGACCGACGTCAGCTCTGTAAACAGAGGCCATCTCAGGTATTACACAACTGAAATCTTCAATGGACATCACTTAGAAGACCGTACTTAACCTACAGGCTGCTCCTGGTCTATATTAATATTGACCACAGCCTTCGAATTCTACAGTTAAGAAGTTGCTCAAGGCAATACAGTAGACGTGATACTTCTTTAAGAGACTCATATGGTCGATGTTCAACATCTCCGCAGACGAACTTTTTTATCTTGGGATATATCCTATCATGAGTCTGCAACTTACGTGAAATCTGACTTCACCAACTTCTGGTCAGTTTATAAAGAAATTGTAAATGGTGTTGAAATGATCATAACTAAAGTAACAGACCTCACCGTTTACAACATTTATAAGTCTCAGAATACTGTCTGGCCAGATAACTTTCTTAGATACCACATATATCGGTGACTTCAATAGCCATCATAATTTATGGTGCTACAGTGATAACGACATGAGCGAACTTACCTGATGAACTGGATAGAAGAGCACAACCCCCATTCTGTTTACACTGAAAAAGAGAAGAAGAGCTTCCATTCAATAAGATGGAGACGTGACTACAATCCAGACCTCTCCATCTCCTCCTGCGAATTTAATACCTCTTCGTGTGATACGGCAAGTGTTGAGTGACTTTCCACGAAGCCAACATCGCCCACAATTAGCAATAGTTGGGATACAGATTAAAAATGTGCCATCACTTGAGAAACCATAATGAAACTTTTAAAAAGTGGACTAGCTAGGATTTGGTACTCGAATTGACATGAATCTTCGATGGGTCCCAGCAACTCCTAAAAAGCTGCTACAAAGAGAACAATTCCAAGAAGTTTTCGAAAATGCTACGTCCCTTGTTGGAATAAAGAAACTGATGCCTTGTATAGAAAGTATCAAGCTCATCCCAGTTATGAAATGGCTGACAGAACTCTAGAATCTCCGAATTAATCTCGGAAGAAAAAATGGAATGCTCTAATGCAAAGCATGAACTTCACCCACTCTAGACGCAGCAGTTGAAATCTGCTGAAAAAATTAAAACCAACCGTTAATGAAATACATAAACAAACATCATTAATTTTGCCTAATGGTTTAGCTTCTCAACTGGTTAATATCTCCAATTCTGTTCTAATATCTACGCAGGATTGAAAAAGATGAAAGGAAAACTTCGTCAATAAGAAAAAGATTCGAACCTTCAGTAGAATTATCATAATTATTCTCATTGGAAGAACTTCGGCAAGCTATTTGTGCTCTGAAAGCCTGCAAGGCTACTGGTTTTAATGGTTTCTACCCAGAATTCTTGAAAAACATGCACTCTTCCAAGTTTGTTTCAGAAAACAAAGGTGATTGCTGTCTTAGACCAAGCAGGAAGTTACCCATTGCCCTCCTGAGTATCTGCTACAAGTTACTAGAGAAATTACTCTGCCAGAGAATAGGACCTATTACTGAAGGCTCACTTCCTTGGGAACAAGCAGGTTTTGGGAAGTACAGAAGTTGCTGTGCCCCAGTATTGGCTCTAACAACATATGCTGATGTTGGTTTCCAGAAACGATTGAAAAGTGGAGTAGTGTTCATAGACTTACAGGCGGACTATGTTACTGTGTGGAAAGATGGATTGATCCTCAAACTATTTAATACTCTGAAATGTGGAAAGAGTATGAAGCTTATCGAACAAATGCTGCCCCAATGTCAATTCAGAATGTGCCTGGGAGAGAAAAGTAGCAATTTCAGAATTTTGAATAATGGTCTTCCACAAGGATCGGTTCTGTCGCCTGTTCTATTCAACCTTACATAAGTGACCTTCTAGTAACTGAATCGAGAAAATTTGTGTATGCAGACTATACGGCAATGGCTTTACAAAGTAAAGACTTTTCTGTACTTGAGCAAAACCTTTCAAGAGACGTGAAGATTATGAATTGCTATTTCAAAGCCTGGCGCTTGTGCCCTAATCCATTGAAGACAGAAGTAACTTGTTTTCATTTCAACAATCATCAAACGACAAAACAACTTCAAGTTATGTCAAATAACATAATTCTTCGCCAAAATACACAACTAAATACTGGAAGCGACTAATCAGTGGAACAATTAAGTCAACTCTATTACCTTAGCTTCCGATTCTTTAAAACATTGCGCCTCCGGATCAGTCTTGTGCGAACCTAGATGGCATTTAGAACTAACATTAATTGCTGTAAAGCTTATAATCTAATTAAAATAATATTAACTCATTATCTCACTCAAACGTCGGAGTATTTCTACGATACTAAAATAAATTAAAACTCTGAAAAGGTGTATACTACCCCGATTGGTCTTATACAAATTTAGATAGAATTACCCTATCATCTTTCTAAGACATCTATACATATACCTATACCTAGTAAATACTGATAAGGCAGAGCCTATACAGGTATAAAAAGCAAACAAATGTACAGGAATGTAATTCAAATTCATATCTAAAACGATTCTAAATGACACCGTACGTTTTCAATGATTCTTTTCTCTAGGTATTTTTACACTCACCTTACGATTATCCCGACTGGAGTTCCGTATTCACACTTGAAAACGAAGGACTGATCAGTTTCATAGCTGTAAATCCAACAACAACTGCTTCCACAGCCAGCATCTGACAGTTCAAAACAGAAGTTATAGGCTGCATGTTTCCACATCAGAGAAGACTGCACAACTTTCAATATTATACTTTCAATAACTGCATGGCTGAGTGCAAGATGAATCTAACGATGTTGATGTGCAGCTGCGTACCATTTTACTACCGCACAATGATAGGTGAGTTCGCTAAGAAAACTGAAACCCTTATGTTCACAAAAGGCAAGTTTGTTAACGAATTAATTTACTAAATGTACACAATGGCAACTATAAGATATCAAATTCTTAATCAGAGGTCCTCAAAGTGCGAATGGCTTTAAAAAACGAGTTGACCACTTTATTTTCCAAAATTTTATTTAAATTATAAAAAAAAGTTTATTATAAGGGCTAATGGGTAACATCCGCATGCTCTGAGGCATATTACCTGTCTTAAGTCTTAAATTTAAGTATATGGTTATGATGGCGGTTTTTTATTCTATTTGAAGTTTTTTTATTGGACACTGCTTCCTCCTGAATAAAGTGTAACACCTTTGCGATAAATTCTTGGGTATGGCCGCACAACTTTCTATTTTTCAGTTTGGTAGTAAATTCCATGATAAAATTGAAACGCACCATGAACGTAGGTAGATATACACAGAATGCACACTTCCAATTAAGTGGTTATATTTTTTGAAAATGCCGAAATCTAGAAGAGGTTTCTGCCCCTATCTTCTGAGAAAAATCTCATAATTTTAATCTGCACATTACGATTTAAGGTTTGAAACTCTAAAAGCCATTAAATGCAACTTACCTCATTGTATGTGCTTGCTTAAGATTAGGACAGCGGCCCCGATAAAGTAAGGGAAACCATATGAATACAACCCCAAAATGAGCTCCGATAAGCGGTGTGGTACCGGGTTACTGCGCATCTATTGCTCTGTCAATTTCGCCCGCACAGATATCTGACGATACTAGTACTTTATTGAGCAATATTTACTGTTTTTTTTAGAAAATACCAAACTACCACGCGTTTGCAACTTGCGTGAAGTACCGTGCCTGGGAAAAATTGAACGTAAGTGAATGTAAATCAACAATTTATAATTTTCTTAACGGATTTAAAGACTCTACCGCAGTTGCCTAGATTACTGCAAAACTACTTTCTGTATCCTTTAGATCTTGACCCTCATGAACCGGATACCAACTTCAGCAAAAAATGTGACTGTAAACCAGATTGCGAAAGCACGCAGTATGACATATCTACAAACAGTGGAATACTATCGAGGAAGTACTCCATCAATCAAATGGACTTTTAGTAAGGTGTACTTAGTGTAAAAACATTCTTCGTCTTTATGTTCCTTTCCAGTTCTGGAGTCAATCTGAATAACGCTACAGTAATAAACATTTTCTTTTTGGATTTAATTGGTTTTAGCAACAGAAGAGATGTACTGTTCAGTTGGTTGCAATTATTAGGTAAAGCATATGATCTTTGTAATTGTAATGACAACTAAAATGATTTTCTTTATCATTTCAGCTAGTTATGGAGGTCTTCTTGGGTTATTTATAGGATTTAGTTTAATTACGGCGTTTGAGTTTGTTTATTTCTTCGGAGTCCGCATGGTAATGACTTTATGGAGTAATAAAAGAAAAATTGAAGTCAAGAGAGTTAAATTTAAAAAAATCGAATACAAAGGATCGCCCTTAAAAAAACTCGACTCTAACCAACTGTACCAGAACCATAAACAGAAGCAAACTTTATATAACCAATGGTTCTTAAATTAATCAATAATCAGCGAAGTAACATTCTATAGATACAATCGATGTGTTTAAGCAACAATGGTTTATAAACCCTTTGTGTTTTAGAAGGTAGGGACATATGGAAATAACATATTTAATATAGTAACATCACCGACAAAATTGGTTTCTTTTTGTATGTTGAACTACACTTTTAGCTATCTACTTTTCATGCAGTCTTCTTGTACATTATATGCATATAATCCTAATATAACCAGAAAACAAACTGAGTTTTTCCGTATTTTATCATGTACTGCGCACGAACCCAACCCAAAARATTGCATAGGTACGGCGAATACACCCAATCCTAGAAACGCGGCAAAATGAATTGTCAACGTATTACGGTAAATGTTTGAAAAATATTTCATGAAATCCAGTAGACATGCATTTAATGTATGTCGGTTTTTTTGTCAGGTTACAGGTAACTTCCTTTGGGAAGTAGTACCCGTTATGGCAGCTAGGTGGCATTGTCATCGTGTCAGTGTAATACTGACAGATGGCATTGCCATCTAAATTCTTACTTACATCAAATAATTGCTTTGGTATATAGGCAAAACCACTTCTATGCCACAGAATAAACAAATAAACCTAACCAGAATCCTGTCAACACCCTATACTTTTTTGTCTCTCGGCCGCCATTTTGTGAGGATTTAAACGATTATAATAAAGGTTGATTTACACTTCTGTCATAGAAGTTTCTTTTGCGCATCTCTTGTTGTGTTATCCATAGGCACTGTTAAAATATCAATATTTACTGTTCATATGACTGCAGTTATTACATAGGTAGGTATCAGGTATCAGGTATCTTCAATTTTTTACCACCTTCGAAACTTGTGGATGATGCCAAAGGAAGTACTTTGCGTGTTTGTCAACTGGAGTAAGTGGATGAAGAAGCAAGAATGGTACTGCATGAGATTGTAATTGGTTGTGTAAATCATTTAGAAAGATTTTCACTTCAAAATGTTAACTGCACACTCTATACCATCAATGAAGATTTTTCACATATTCCATTAGGTCACGCTGTTGCTGTTGCTTACTGTTTAACTGTGTTTTAGATAAAAATGCATGTCTATGCTGTGCTGTCTACACCTCAACAAACTGCAGATAGATCTATTTCGCTGTAATTACAGCTCATCAGTGCAGTTTAGGTCTAGTGTAGACAGCACGGCATAGAACTGGTTTTGCTTATATACCAAAGCAATGGTATGATGTAAGTAAGAATTTAGGATGGCAAAACCATCACCCGCAACAGCAAACCTCTGAACATCCTTTGGAAAGCTAAAAAAACGCAGTCTTTTCCAGCATACCTACGTCTGCTGTTGCATTGCATTACAGCACAAACACGTCCACCAATACTACGTTGCATTATTATAAATTATAACAATCACCCAGAAATGATAAAGACATACAAAACTCAAAGTCAAAATACGTAATTTACATAACATGGCTGTAATCGTTTAACGGCGGGGAGCGGTTGACACTTGTCAGTCAGTGTCAGTATCCACAAAACATGGCGGATTGAAACTGAGCGGATCCTTCCTCACACCCAGAGTGCTTATTCTGGTTGTTTTATTTTTCTGTGTCTTTGCCGTGCTGTCTGCACTAGACCTAAACTGCACTGATGAGCTATAATGATAGCGAAATAGATCTATCTGCAGTTGGTTGCGGTGCAGACAGCACAGTATAGACATGCATTTAATAAAATGAGAAATTTATATGGAAGAACCTATAAAATACAAAATTCTACGTGGTTGTCTGAGTATTTGATAAATTGATAATTAATGAATGGAAATCGAAAATTAATAACCAGAGCAAAATAATGGGCCGAAATCTTAGTCTTTTTTGATTAAACCGCATCTGATTTGGAATAAGGTCGATGTTTCGCCCGCTCTTGTAACGGGCATCATCAGAACAAGAGCATGGAATATGGTACAAAACTAATGCGAGAAACACGTCTGAGCTGAACCAAATCCTAAGGAGGAAAGAGGAAGGAAACTATAGATAACGTTGTACCTGGCGTTACGAAGGGGATGGTGATGCTTGGATGGCAGAGGGGGGAGATTGTGGAAGTGGAGATGGTCGTTGGGTGATTGGGTAGCAAATAGTGGAGAGATGATAACCATCTTCCCGATTTTTTGCAAAGATAAGTAGTAATTAAAACAAGTCTTCATTTTTAATTCAAATTTTTAATTCCTACTCGGAGAAACTGTTTCTGACAAGTCATTATTATCATTAAGGTGTAAAATAAGTTTAGATATTGGGATAATAAAAATTTCGTATGTATCAGTAATTCAAGGCGTGCTGTTAACTGCTAATCATGGATATAAACTCTTCATCCCACATCAATTTTTGTAGGCCTGGTATATTTCTATCTGGCTTGTTAGGTTGCATTTGCTTACTAGCTACGGTAGATAAGCTCTTATTGTTGTGTATCACAGAACGCACCTCATCCCTAGTAGATGATGCTAAGCCACACATCCTGACATCCAAAGACAAAAGTATGCTATTACTCTCTAAACTTTGAACTAATCGTTTCCCAACCTCCTGTAAATAAAAACGTTTTATGACATCTTCTTATGCTCAAAAAATGTTGAAAAAGTACAAGTGCAGAGTCAAATTGTAGGTATGTAAAATATCTTACATCTCCAAGATTATTATTGCTCAAGTTTAAATGCTTGATTGTATTGTTGCTTATAATCATCTTATCCAGAAGTAAACTATCCCCTTGTATGCCGCAGGCAGCCATATTCAAACAAGACAAGTTCTTTCCTGCATAGCTCAAGACATCAAATATCCAGTTTGCTCCGGTAGACTCTATAATGTTTAAATTTATGTTCAGTGACACTAGTGAGCAACTTGGTTGCGCAATAGCATACGACAGGGCCTTAGCAGCTGCTGCTCCTAAAAGACAAAACTTTACTGAATACAACCTTAGAATGTGTAAGATTATACTGGGGGTCCCTTTGTGTAAAAATATGCGTAATTCTTTAGCATTTTTGTTCAGTAACTAAATGTGCTTATTTATACCGTACTTTGTTAGATCACTTGCAAGTTTAGTTGGGTTGGGACATCCTATCTTAATCAAACCCTCATACACATGTAAGATCAATTTTACTTTATATAAACAAAATTTAAATAAGCAAATATTAAATAATGACTAGAAATAAAATGTTAGATTCCTAATTCTATGTTTATAAATCACAGCCTTATGTTTTACGGAAAAGGAAAAACAATGGTGTAAATCATAACAAACTCAAGATATTATGTATCTTATTAGAATTACGATAAAATATACAAATGTTTAAAATACATTAATCAAAAAATGCAGAATACGATTGCATATTATGTCAATTTTATGTAATTTTCACATTACCGCCATTCATTGTCTTAGTATTAGAAGTCAGGATAATTGAACATCGAACTCATACACTTCATTACTGCCCAAAGATCAACTAGATCTTTAAAAATTTAAAAAAGAACTCTAGAGGTAGAAAACTAATATTTGGCAAATTTTGAAAAAAATAGATTCTTTATGGTGTATTAAGTGGACGTATTTAAAGCAGGCAATAATTTATCAGTGACAAACAAAAAACTTACCTAATTTGTTATTTGCTAAAGTAATACATTCCACTAGGCCATGTTCAATGATGAATCTACTTATGGACATAGCTCCTTTATCCGCAATCAAACAATGTGAAAAGTCAATCTCCTTTAAAAATTTGTTTTTTAACATTGGTTTTAAAATTGTTGCTATTTTATCACAACCGATATCGCTCTTATATATCCTGAAAGTTAAAAGAATTTATGTTAACGTGGACATGTCTGATGCATTACTAACAAAATATAGAGTCTTCCAGACTTATCTAGAATTTCTTATGGGGTTTTGTGAAATATTAAAGTCTACACCTGGCCTCCTACTACAGCTGAAGATATAAGGACGAGAATAGTTGGTTCATTTGGGAATATCACAGCTCCAATGTTAGAAAGGGTAGACGAACAATTTAAAGAACGAGTTAGATTATGTTTTCAAGAAAATGGCCAACATTTTGAACAGTTGTTATAAACCATTAGTGTTTTATGTGTTTTCGTTTATTGTGATTTAAACTGGTTCTAGAGAAATTTCGTTATATGACACTTGTAAGTAAAGTTCCATCCCCCAATTATTGCTCTTTTAGTTCAATGAACCCTTAGTTATAAGTCCCCTAATTAGCATAAACGACAGATGCTCGGGCAAGCCACTGACATCTTTCCGGACCGTCTTGTGAAAAACAAACTACGAGAGTTATTCATATTCCGAAATTTCCATCGATTCTAGCAAAACTCCTCTTCTTTTCACACTCTTCCTTTCCACAGTGCCTTTTTGTATAATAGTTTGTACTGAAGAATAGGGCAACTGTAACAGCTCACTGTCTTCTTTTATGGGTGAAAGGCATCCTCTTCTCAAAAGTGAATCGTAAAGATTGAAGATTAGTTCCTTAGCATAGGGATAAAGATGACGCTTCTTCTTCCGGGGGGTTTCTTCTTGATCGGATCAAAGTACCGATCTTAGTCCTGAAAAGGACCGATTTGTTGTTCATCTTTATGACTGTCCCAAGAACGAAACATCTTACTTTACAACTCGACAAGTCACAACTAATAGAAGAAGTAAAATTCTGAATTTTGTAGGGGATACAGAACCAACATAATTTTATAATCTGTCCATTAATCCCAAACAAGAATTTCAACTGCATCATAAAATGTCTACTCTCGTGTCTACCTGCACTTCAAGCCTTCCATAAAACTATCCTTATTACAATGTTGTACGTTTTACAAACAAGTCGGGATCAGTGGGCGTCATCGGGACATATGCTCTAGTGCTCTAGTGACTATTATTATTATTATTATTTTCGCAAAATCAGAGACCCTGACAAAATGGTTAACAGATAATATCTAATCAATGGATGGAGATGAACCCCGATATGCCTTAATGAAACCGAAAGATGTTAAAATTCTGTCTTTCACGACGCAAATAAAAATATATCGTTCTATTTAAAAAATCACGTTATTTTTATTTTATGCCTAATCTATTTTTTTTTTTACTTCAAAAAATATTTAGTTTTTTACAATGCACTGCTAACGACAAAATTTTTAAAAAACTTTCCAAAATATGCAAAATAGCATAAATGTATTAATAAAGCGACCTTCATTTTCGACGAAAAATCAAAAAATTAAAAAAAAAACAAAGTTGAGTATCGCCCATTCATAAGTAGGTACCCTATACATACCTAAGTTTCCGTAATTTTGTCTGTTCCAGTCCTTCTGACAAAAGAAGGACATCTCTTTCAGATACTTTGAAGGCTTCCCAAGCAAATTTATCACCGATGTAAGTCTAAAAATTATTAATTACGACAACATTAATTAGTAGTCACAATAAATTTATTGACTGAAATAAGTACACCCGGTAATAGTAATTCTTTTATTGGAATAAAATCTGGTATATTTACACTGCCACTTGACGGCGGAGCAACGCAATTTTTTAACTTCACATTAGTTCTACGGGATCAGATTTACAGTAATATGGAGAAAAATGAAAAACCGTATGAACAAAATTTGAGACTAACAAATCGCGCACAAATTCTTTTTAAATTTTGTACCGACAATACTTCTAATAGTTTTTTTTAACAACTGAAGTCTCTTTGCTTTGTTGTGGGATGACTTGCACTTAAGCTAGGTATCTTGCGGTGTTAGAATGGATTGGCAATAATGTTTAATATAGTTATCGGCAATTTATTTTGCATTTATTCAGAAATATCTTGAAAGAAACTACATAATTTTTTTCCTACCTTTTCTTAATTTTTTTATGACGTTTTAAGTTAAAATGCGGTTTGTTAAAATTTCGTAATAAGTAAACAGTAAAATGTATCAGTTACTTACTTGTTTAAAACATATGCTCAAATCACATAACACAGGCAAATTGGACAAGATTACATTAAAAGGTATATGATTGGAACCTTTACAACTGAGTCTCAATTGCTTCACATATAAGGAGCCTAGATATGGACCACAAAGCACACACAACGCTGTAACCTACAATATAACACCGTCATCAAAAATAGTTCTATTTCATAAAAGAAAATTATTTTATCTGCTTGCTGGGTTTCACAAAAATGCAGTCTTTTTTAAAATAATAGTTACGATTCTTTTAATTAAACATTCCATTTATTTATTCTATTATACTCCTTATGAAATTTTAGTGCCACTTTATTGACCATGCATTCGAAAACTGCATGAGTAGTATATAAAGGGTTTTAAATTTTTTTGTGACAAGAATTATTATAGTTGTACGCTGGGTTTTCCCCGTTCCGGTAAACATAAAAAAAATTCGCCCGCACTTGTAAATGAGAAAACATCTTCATATGTTCTCAATTCCAAACACTGTGAAGTATGAAGTTTTCCACTATCGGTTTGCAGGGTATGATATTCTAAAATGCATGTCTACTGCACCACAACCAACTGCAGATAGATCTATTTCGCTATCATTATAGCTCATCAGTGCAGTTTAGGTCTAGTGCAGACGGCACGGCATAGAACTGGTTTTGCCTATATACCAAAGCAATGCTGTGCTGTCTGCACCGCAACTAACTGCATTTTAATATACGTCGGTTTTTTGCCCGCTTGCAAAAAGTGCCGTGGGGGCCTGCTGTCAAATTGAAGTATGCAGGTGAATGCCAATTATTGTCAGGCTACAGGTTACTTCCTTTAGGAAGTAGTACCACTAAATATGGATCAAATGAAGATTTTTTTTATTAATTATCGGAATGTGAAGTGTAGTAGGCAAATTGTCGGAATTAACAAATTCGGCACATTTTGCATCCAAAGAGACAGTCCTGACAGTTTCAAAATTTATCAGATCGTTCTGATACGTAAGTATACAAACTTTAAATATTATAAAGCGTCGTTTAATTCCTCATAATAAAAACATTAGTTCTAAAGCAGGTTCGATGGTTAAAGTGCTTTTCTGTTTCAGCAAAATGCCAGTGAATGAGCTTATTATATTGAACTGTTCATTATAGAATAAACTGCCTCAAGAATGATTTAAGTTATTTTCACAAATACGCCTTAAGCTGACCTATGTAGGTATCAATGTCACAATGCCAGTTTACGAGTACATTCCTCAAAGTATCGCGAAAATTTGCCCACATTAGCTCAAAAAAATGTAAACAAATATTACTTGCAATGGCGCTACAGCACTGGATATTATTGGGTGTTTCTCGCTTTCGTCAGCATGAGAACCTTTTACGTCATCTTCGTGGCGAAATATCGAGGCATTTGAAACTGATACTCGGTAAACAAGAACCGGAAAAAATCAAAATGTGCTTCAGTTTTATGTACATTTTAAATGTAAAATAAAAAAAATTGTGGGACTACCCCATTGTGTGATCTTATTAAATCACATAAAAATAGAGCTTGTATACATTTGAGAGATAAGTATAATTATCCCGTCTTTAAAAAGATATGTTATAATACTCAAAAATTAGAATATTGTTTTCGTATTCTTAATGGATATGGAGTTATTGAAGATGTGTTAAAAAACTAGTTGGTTGTTATTATACTATTATTTCTAAGATGACCCGGGCAACCATTATTCACGCTAATTTTAAAAATTGTGCGAATATCCGATTGTAAACGATAAGAAAGCATTGCAACCTTTTCTGTATCATACTCTTCCGGAGCCAAACGCTCTAAATATTCCTGAACATGCATCTCCAGGTAACGGGATTTCCATGACCTGTAGGAAATACCATTTTGATCATAAGCACGCCTATGCTTAGTATTGTCGTTTTCATTATTGGACTGTGATATTGCTATTCTTTTGGAGGGGTGTAAGGGGAAGACGTTGTCTTCGTCAACACAACTACGATGTACTTTTGGCCACCTATTAAGAAGGCATCTTTTCCAGTAAACATCCTCCCTAATGTTTGGCACCGTAAGTTCTAATGGTAAATCGCAAGGTAACATTTCCAGCAGTAAAAGTCTGTCATAGTGCTGTGGGATTTCTTCGTATATTGGATTTTCTAGAAAACATTTACATTTCTAATTTAGAAGTTGTCGAATATCTATAAATTCCTACCTATCCAGTTGATAGCGATCTGTTCCAATGAGAGCTCACGTAGTGATTTTGGACAGTTATGATCCCATTCAAAATCATCTGCTCTCAAACTACCACTCCCTTCAAATACAATTTGAAGGGGTTTCTGGTAGCACAAATAGGTATTTTTGTTAACAGTGTACGGTATTTTCATTATTATACAACCCCGCTACGAATTAGCTCGTTAACATACCATATCGATCAAACATACTGAACGTTAAGACGACCTATTACCATCGGAGTTGAAACAGATTTCACAGACTCAAGTGCTAATGGCATATCTATTACATCAACTTGTCATCTAGGCACCCATTTTATTATAGTATATTAAGCATCAAGAACAGTAAAGGAGAGTTACAGGAGATCGATAAACCGTTTTTGGGACGTTTCTCCCGCTTTTGTTTAAGGCATCATCAGGGTAGTAATATGGAATATTCAGTTTTGTTTTGCTCCCAAGAATTTCGTGGCCTTATACCAAGCTTCTTTAAAGTTGACAGTATGTGTATCCGCAAACAGCTAACATACCTGACAATATGCGGCGTCCAAGTATGATGAATATCGTCGAAGTTAACAAGGTCCTATTTTCAATTTTTTATCTTAACTCCGTAATAATTGGCATATCCATATAAGTAAGACGATAAATCACTATCAATAATAACATTTTACATAAAATTTACACACGTCAAAACGGATGCATATATACAACATGAAATTAGAATAAGCTTTTAATCACCTTTTAAGACGTGAAGGAAGTAAAACTTCCTGACGTTATCATAAAGGTGCATGTACAACACATCTGGAATACATATAAATAACATAAAGTAAATGAAACTGTATGTACTCTGTAATACATAAAGGGTACATGTCTGTATTGTAGCTTTTTTACGTAACAGATATATTACAGATCACACCTATTTGAGCCGGTATTTTCAAGTATATGAACTATAAATGTTCCTTACATATAACATATCAAACGTAGTGACATTACGTATTAATGATATAAAATATATGTAACGTATTGGTATCACATCTGTACCATAAACAGAGCAGCTGCATCGTTACAACATATAAAAATTACGTGGCTACTATGTAGCTTTTTTATGTAACATAGATATTGCGGATGACACACGTTTGAGCCGGCGTCTTTCAGTACATGTGCTGKACATGTACCATACATGTTACATATCGAACATGGTTTAAGTAAGTGGTGTCATGTAATAGTTACATAAACTATACAGGGTGATTTTTTGAAAACTGCACACCTTAAATAACTTTAAATATAGCAAAAATTTAAAAATTTGCAAAAACAGGTAAACTTTTGTTTGCAGGGGGACAACTTTTGAGATAAGTTTTTAATGGATAGCGCTTACTCTCTGAGCAGGGTAAACACTCCTTTAAAAATTTTAAATGGAACTATCCATCTTGTGATACATCATTTGAAAGCTTATTTCACAAAGAGTCTCGCCATGTAATTAGTTTTACCACGTTTATATTGACGGGGTAATAGATTAATAGTGCCTACGAAACAGGTTGCTTATTAAATTGAATATTTTTTACTCTTTTCAACAAAATGTATTTTATTTTAGAGCGGAAATAAAATTTGTCTTTACGAGAACCTAAAATTTAACCAAACAACTTGTAAAAAATATGACACTTAAAAAAAACTCCCAGAATACTTAAAATTTTCTTTTAACATTATTATTAACATTAAAGTATTAATCATGTAATTTTTTAGAAAGTCCATGTCCACGAAAAAGAAAAATTATTTATTTGTAACTCCAAAAACAGTGTGAACAAAACCATAGAAATTCAAACCTTACAATAGATTCTCAAAATGTGCACCACCTCTATCCATACAATAATACAGACGGTTCTCGAACTCCTGCTGCACTTTTCGGAAAGTTTCAGGTGGAATCCTCCTGCACTCGTTAATAATTCTTCCTCGCAGATCGTCCAGGCTAGTAGGTTGTGTTTTGTAAACCACAGATTTTAAATGACCCCATAGAAAGAAATCTAAAGCAGTCAAATCGGGTGATCGTGGCGGCCATTCAATTGTTCCACGCCTACCAATCCAGTGAAGAGGAAATCTATGATTTAACCAATTTCGCACATTAATGGCGTAATGCGGTGGGGCTCCATCATGTTGGTAAAACAATTCGTATTCATCCAACATTGGATTTCCTTCAGGGTCACGTTGGTTTTCTAATTGCTCTGTGATTAAAGGATCAATAACGTTATCAAGTAATTCTAAATACATTCCCCCATTTAGCGTCCCATCAATGAAAATTGGACATACAATTGCGTTGCCGAGTATTCCAGCCCAGACATTCAGCTTCTGAGGAACTTGTGTATGACCTTCTCGAAAAATATAAGGATTTTCGTCACTCCAGTACCTGACATTATGTTTATTTACAGAGCCGAAAAAAAAATGTGCATTCATCACTGAAGCAGATATTTTTTATTAGATTTGGATTTACTATAATCTTTTCTGTCATAATTTCGCAAAATTGCAGTCTTCTATCGAAGTCATCTTCGCCGAGTTCCTGGAGAGTTTTCATCTTATAGGGATGGAATTTGTGCAGTTTTGTAACTTTCCTTACAGATGAATAAGAAAGTCCAGTGGCTGTAGAAATGTTACGCAAAGAGCTAGTTGGATCTATTGAAAAATGACCAAATACTTCAAGTTGGGCCATTTCATCAACGACTCTATTCCCTGCCCTTTTTTTGTTTACTACAGATCCAGTGTCTTGAAATTTCTGCACGAGATCGAGAATGTACCTAGCGTCAACATTTTTATCGGGGTGTCGTTCGTTAAACACCCTTGCTGACGCACGAGCACAGCTATGCTCAGCACCGTAAATAAAAATTATTTCTACCCTTTCGGCAGTTGAATAAACCATTATCACTTGGACTCTCACTTTAAAATTTCACGCGATTTATAAAAAGGAATGTGAACAAAAAGATGGTCGTGCCAAAGAAGTAGCCAAAAAGTTGAAACAAAAAATTGGAAACACAAAGTAGATAATTATTTAGCCAATTCAGTATAAACTGTCGAGTTGCAATATCAAGTAATGTCGAAAGAAAATTTTAAGTATTTCTGGCGTTTTGCTTAGGTGTAACAATTATTTTTAACAAGTTTTTTTAGGCTTAAGTAAGGACAATTTTTATTGTAACTGCAAGACAATAAATTTTGTTAAAAAAAGTCCAAAATATTCCATTTTATAAGCCACTTGCTACAATGCACTTTTTGACCCACTACCCCGTCAATGGGTAAAAAATAGTAAAACTATTTACATGGCAAGACTCCTTGTGTAATAAGCTTTTAAATGATGTATCGTAAGATGGGTAGTTTCATTTAAAATTTTTGAAGGGGTATCTACCCCGCTAAGAGGGTAAGCGCTATCCATTAAAAACTTATCTCAAAAGTTGTCCCCCTGCAAACAAAAGTTTACCTGTTTTTGCAAAATGTTAAATTTTTCCTCTATTTAAAGTTATTTAAGGTGTGAAGTTTTCAAAAAATCACCTTGTATGTAACTGTGTTAGCCGGGTTACCTACTTCACTAAAAGTCACCCCTTTGAACGGTAATTTATTAGAATGTTCCCTCAAATATTTATCAAACTCCGTAGATGGTTTAGGTAAGGCGTTAACTAATCTACCAGCAGTATTGACGAAATGTTGATTAAATTGTTCTGCTGTTATATCGTGATGCATTTCATCAAGATCACCTTTCTTGGAGTTAATTATGTCCCATGTAGCTTTTCGTTTATTATTAGAATTAGATATATAATTATCAGAAGTCGCTTTTTTGCGTTAGCAATTTCCACAAAATATTTTGTTTTAAGGTTTTTGACTTCAATCGGATTTACCTTTTGTCTATTAAGATCATAAATAAATTGCAAATGATCACCCATGCGTTTTAAATTACCGTTAAACCAATTAAGTGTGATATTTTACTTTAACGTTTCTCTGTTAAGGTTTCATTTTGCTTTTCTCATACGCCAAATGAAGTTATTATGCTCCCTTCTTGGAGCAATTTGCGTTTTTGAGCACCACTCGTGACCCCTTTTTTCATTGCACTCATTATAAACTAAAAAGTACTCAATCTTAATTTTATTATTTTTTCAAGTTAACAAAACGCAATACAATATTGAAAATAAAAGAAAACTTTTTCTACAAACTTAAATTCTTAATACATATGTAATTAAACTTTAAACACAACAAAACGTAATTTATCCAGTATTCAAGCGACGTTAAACATTTTACTTCATCAAATTTTCTAAACTTGCAATGTGTTCCTCGCACATCTCTATTTCAAGTTTCAGGAAATTCTCATTACCAAACTTCTCTTCGATTTCCTTCTCCAACGACAAAGTTAATTCTTTTAAACCCCCCTCACGTTCATATTCTTTATCTTCTTCCATTATTCCCCTTTCGACAGCTGCTGCTTCATCTTGATACATAGCGACCTGGTCTTTTAATTCTTGTACTGTAGCAGAAATTTTCCCAATTTCTTCCAACTGTCGCTGACTGTCCTGAATATTAAGAAAATTCGACAATGTGCATTTGGAAATCGATAAAAGGTACTCACAAATTCGTCCTCAAGGCCAACGAATTTTTCCATCACCGAGTCCGCGTCTTGCAGAAACTTGTCTCTGTGGAAGACAATAAAAAACAACCCATGATCAAGTAAATAAGATCAAATATTATAATGCTTACGAAGCTTCGACCATGTTCATTCGCAACTCTTTCTCCCTTTTTTGGAGCTCAACAATTTCGTTCTTAATCCCGTCATTTTCCTGATTAAGTTTGGCCCGCAATGATTTTTTGCTCTTTAACTGTGCCTTCAATGCTTCATTATAATTACGTTGATAGTCCAAATTTCGGGCTAAAGTTGCCTGTCGTTCACGCAGCTCGTTTACAATTGCTAATTTTTGTTGTAAGACTTGTTCAACTGTTCCTAATGACTCGTTCTTAAACAACCGTTTATTAACGCTTTGTCATTTATTGGTTTTTGACTACTCTTACCTGTTCTTCGTATTCCTTAACTATTTTCTCGTAATCCAAGCCTTCGGTATTCATGATTTGTTACTTTTCGTAATTTCTAATCTGTATGCTGAACTCCAATTCGCATTAACTAAATTAATAAGAGAACAAAATGGACGCCCAATAAATTTAGCAGAATATCATGGCTAACTAGATATTTTAGTAGCAGTTGTTTCGTAATTTCTAATCTGTATGCTGAACTAAAATGCCCATTAACTGAATTAATAAGAGAACAAAATGAACGCCCGATAAATTTAGCCGAATATCATGGTTAACTAGATATTTTAGTAATAGTTTTGATTATACATATATTATTCAAAGATAGTGCTTCATGTAATAATTGGTTGCGTTGTATGAAATAACTTAATTAGATACCTCAGGTATTTTTTTATGTTTTAAAAATTTTTTCAAGCTATGTTCACTGCCTTATCGATTGTGAGTGCGTCAAATAAATATGAAGATAATGCAGTTGCCTAATAAAAACCTGTGATAAGAACCCAAACTAACCTCAACCTATTTTAACGTTACTTTTTAATCATGATTCATAAACAAAATTGCATGGGAGAAATTAAAGTCAGTTCACTGAAGAAGAATTACAAGATTAGGAGGTAAGTAATATTAACACAATACCGTGGTTCACGATTATACAGTTCATTTTAGGATCTCACATGTTTTACGAAGAAAGAAGTTTTGTAGCAAGTCTTTTGCCCGGTTTCTCATTATGATTTTTACTTAAACAGAGTTTTCATGGCGTGCATCAAAAATTCAAAGCCCCAGCAAAAGTGGGCCATAACAAAAACGCAAAGCTACCAATGGACAAGGTTTTGCAATATTCCGAACTCCAATCGAATTTCAAAGGGTTTTCAGTTCGAGCCAAGATGGTGATTGCACGTTTGAGGATTTCTCTGATATGATGTCCGTTTTCAATGAGGCAGCGCCAAAATCTGTGAAGGCGGAACATGCCTTTCGTATATTTGGTAAAAGTTATGACACATTGCATTATTGTGGTGAAAGGGTGAAATTTTTATTGCAGACTTTGATGGTGACGACATGTAAGGCATTTCCGATTTACGTCAGGTGACTGACAGATTGGCGGGACCTAATTGGCTGTCTGAATCACAACTGCAGCACTTAATACAAAACATAATGCAAGATGCTAATTCGCATGATGATAGATCACTATCCTTTGCGGAATATGTGCATGTTATCAATAAATCTTCCGATTTTGCATAGTAAGTTACATTCAGTTGTGAATACCATAAAATGAAATTAATAACGACACTTTTTAGCTGTTTCTAAATACGTCTGTAAGATGCCAAAGAATGCTACAAGTAAAAGACTGATTTTGTTTACATGACAGAATTCTCTCTGAACTTGAATATTGTAGCATTGTGATTTTCTTTATTTATTATTATTTCATGTAGTGTAAAAACTTAATTACATTTATACAAAACTAAAAAATATAAATTTATTTAAGTATGATTCAAGATAACCAGCAGTTTCATTCTCATAACAACTCATGTAATAAAAGACAGCAATAAGCAAACAAATCCAATTTATATGGCTACAGTCCTTTAAACTAATTCATGGAAAATCTTTTGTTTTTGCACAAAGAAATTGCATATATGTACATGTTGAAATTATTATTCCAGAGTTGAGCAATTTGCCGTAAGTCTACATTAGCATACAAAACGAACCACTAGAAATCTTCCAGTCAATCAGGAGCTTTAGATGGATCTAGTGTTTTTCTAACTCTAATTTTTTTAATTTGTGAGCTACAAACCTAGTCAAATATAATAAACCTTCGAGACTAATTATTTTTCCCTCAATTTCAAAGTTTGGTATCACATTCACAACTTCTTAAATATTTTTCTGCTCTCAATAACTTGGTTGCAAAAATAAGTATTTATTTAATTTGACGGAACACCTTGCTTTGATGTATTAAATGTTCATTTTTCCATTGCACACTATTTTCAAAATTGGTGTGCGTCTTGTTAACTAATATGCTTGAAACTATGTATCTCCATTAATAAATAACAAAGATATTGACGTCAACCAAAAAGGAATATGTTCGGGGAAGATGGGGCTACAGTTTAATTACAATCGACATCTGCAGTTGCAGCTATGCAGCTCTCGGGTATTGTAAATTTTGCATCCTTGTTTAAACACCCTGTAGGTACTGAAGAATGAAAATTTCGAAAACAGCACCAGCTGAGAAATAAAACTACAATTGAAGCCAAAAATTATTAAAATCGGATTAGCGTTCAAGAGAAATAGATTTTAAATTTGTAGCGAGTTCTTTGTGGTGCGTTAATTTTGCCACGCAGTGTACATCTAACCTTGTCTAATGATTTGCCATCATTCACCGAAGTAAGTCTTAGATAGAAACATTTAAGTGATGAAACAGAAACAGTACCATATGATCATATCAATCGGAAAAATTTACAGCCAATTCCTCTTGAGTGGATATAAACAACACACATTTTTCTTAGTAAATCTTTAATACAAAGGTAGTTTTATAAAATAAAAAACTTCACTGATTTCAATAAAGAAGTTACTCTTAATGACTAAGTTAAACCAAATGTAATACTTAACCAAAGTTAACTGAAAATAAAAACAATATTTACAGGTGTAACCAAGTAAACTCATATTACTTAAAAACTACTTGACTGGTTGTTTAAACCGTTCCAATCTTTGTTTTGCTTTTTCACTTTGAGCCACACCATTTGCTGGGGTTGGGTCAATTCCAAAACGCTGCTTCCGTTTTTCCAGTTTTTCTTGTTGCTCCAGTTGTGATAATGCAGGAGAAACAGATGTTCCAAACCTTTCTGCTCTTTTCTGCAGCACATCAAGACTGGCAGAATTCTGCAGAAAATACAATAAATAAATGGAATAGAATAGAAACTGCTGTACTAACCGTTGTTGTTGATGCACCAGAAGAAACACCAAATCGTTCAGACCTAGCGGCTTTCTTAGCATCAGCTGACAACTGGACTCCAAACTTTTTAGCTCTCATTTCTAATCTCTAAAAGTACAATACAATCTATAAAAATACAGTCTTGATAAGTTAAATCAAATTTTTTTGGCAACAGTGTCAAGACTGAAAATTGTGTAATTCTTACTCATTTCAACTTCCAATAGCCTGATTACTTTTATTACCAGCCAATCGAAATAAATGCTCTAAATTTTGATGAAACTCCAGCATGTGGAAAAATGAAGAACTCCAAAGCAGCCAATAATCATTATGAAAACGATATACTACTTGTTGCCATCTTAAATTGAAAACCTTATCCTACCAAACGGTTATACTCACCTCTTTAACACTCAGTTCTGATAGTTTGATAACCTTCTTTTCTGTATCTGGTGATTTCTTTTCTAAACTTATGTCAACCGAACCATTTTGACTGGTTTCACTAGTAACTGATGCATTTCTGTTTAAGACGATTTTTTTTGGTACCGATTTATTTTCATTCGAATTGTCTTCTGATTTACGTTTTTGGCTTTTCTGAGACATCAAGGCATTATCTAATGCAGAATCAAAATCCTGTATTACAGATTCGGAAGTATCCAAATGTTCATCATCATCATCCTTAAAACAAATGTAAATGTATAATTAAGTAACTACAGAACACTACCACCATACATTTAAAAGATCTTCATCCAAATCGTCTATTGATCCGGCACTAACAGTATCATCTACCCGTGCCTTTAATGCAGATTGCAGTCTTTCGATTAAATCATTTTTGTTACCCGTTGTGCAAAGCCCTCTGTTTTTCAACTCGCGTTTCAAATCAGGCACCTAGGAGTAAAGATGTTTATAATTAATTTGATGTGTTATAAGAGCAAATACTCTAATTATTAATCTAAGATACAGGATAACAAAAATTTATAGGTTATATAAGGTTAAATGATCACAAAACACCAACTGATAAGCACAATCTAAATCAGCAAAAGGTAAAATAATGCTCTTCTTAACATGATCTCTTAATTTAACAACAAACAACGACATAAACAAATCAGTTACTCTTTTACCTTTAATTTAGAAATATCCATCTTCGCCTGCAGCGCATCAACCGCCATTTTTCATGCGGAAGACAGTGCAGCGTTGCCAACCCCACATTGAAAAATTACCGTAAGCAGCAGCAGGAATTACCAAATTAGGGCTGTCCAAGAAGTGTTGGCTTTAATAGCTTATTACTGTAGAAAATATTTTTACATAACCATCGCTGCAGACAAAACCCCAAAATTCTGAGTAACATTTAAACTAACATTTAAATTAAGTGCAAGGTTCGCTCTAAAGAGACAGTATGAGTACATCTGGCACAAAATTAGTATTTCGTGAACAGGCCAACAGGCTCTTCATTCTGGACATAGGTACATTACATACCTACGCACTTTAACAAATGTCATGTAAATAATGTGTTGTATTATACCTTCGGATTCAGATTCAAATGATTGTAAATGCTAAATGACCATTATTATTAATGCGCCAAATGTTGAAACTGCATTGAATGAAACAAATAATTCAAAATTATGTTGATGTTTTCTACTGAAATGTGTCAAACACAAGATATTGCAGTTAAAAGGTGAGATCAAGAGAAATAGATCACTATTATATGAAGGGATAGCTGTTGATTTTCTTTTAAATCGGGTGATCTGGTAACCGTCTTCAATTAAAGTGCCTCAAAACAAAAATAGCTAAAATCCCTAGATTAGCAGGTGTAGGTGTAACCTATACGCAGTTGTCGGATTGAGCTTGTTATAATTGATCTAGAATACTGACTTTTCAATATATAAGTGTATTATTATATAACGTGTAGATTGCCAATTTCAGTATTATATGCATATAAAAAAAAGTTATCATTAAAAACATCAGCAATTTTTCTGTTGTATGAAGGTTGGAGACCTGTAGAAGTAGGTAAAGTATACTTGCATTTTAGATCAAATTAGTTTTTTATATTTTGATTTTGACATCATGGTTGTTTCCAGCAGCTAAAGTGCTAAAGTTACAAAAACATAATTTCTTCATATTCTGTTGAAAAATGAAGCAACAGCCACAGGAACCTTCACCTGGTGATGGTATTCGATCACTCAAAACCTCCAATTTATTTAAAGTGACTAATTTTGAACTATATGTCAAACCTGTAAGTAAATGATTTCTTTCGACAAATGCCATTATTCCTTACATTTTCAGAATGCAATTATAATGGGTATTGGATTGATATCATTAGCGGGGTGTTTAGGATACATCGCTTACATGCGTAGCAAGTATGATGCACTTGGTTATTACCCCGCTATCCAACAAGATGGAACTGAACAATTTACAAAGAGGCAGTCTAAATGGGACTGAACTTGCTATAGCGTTTCTTTAGAGGCTGTGACTTCCTGTAGGTTATTGACTTGCATATTATAATTAGCATTGAGCAAAATAAAATTGTTTTTAAAGTGTATTTATTGACATGTATTTGTGTGCTATGTTATTCATTTAATTCTCTTTTCATCACACAATGAACAAAAGAAACTAAAATTTAAATTTTAAAATTGTATCTAAGTTTCTTCAGTTATTGAAATAGGTAACGGCGCTTTGCACCTTTAGATTTAATGCTTATTAGGCAAAAATTTTTATTTCAAAAAACATTTTTGTTGACGGAATAAATATATCAAAATGTTTAAAAACTATTATGACTAACCACTGTGCAAATGCTTGTTCGTGGTTAGGACATAGAAATGGATACCTAATTATCACATTTCGACTTAAAAATAAATCGAGCCTTAAAAGGTAACACTTTAATACTGATGTCTTCCGATGAAGAATAAATTTAAAATACCTAACAATTTTAAGGTATTGTTTTGGACCACTATAAAGATCTAAAAGATTCTCGATTGCGATCAGCTAGTATCAGAATAATTGTCTCAATGGATCAAGGTTGAAGTGGGAATAGCGAGGGGTTTTTATTTTGTTGAATATACTTTTTCACAAATATTATCATTGCATGCTGTCTAGGTGTCTATTATTTATATTTTGAACTAGTAACTGGTAAAAGTTTCATTCCCGCCAGCGTCAAATCTAAATTTAATTGATAATTTTGTGAATTATTGTTTAATTTTCAATAACGATGATACCTAATAAACAGCAATTACTTCAAAACCTTAATTCTATTTTAAATATTTTTAGAGGAGTACGTAGTAGATAGAAAGGTCTGTAGATTTACATGATAATACGGTAGTTCACAGCTCAGTAAAAGCTGTGTCAAAATCTATTTGACAGTTACAATATAAAATGTCAATTGTCAAGCGACGTTATTCAAGAATCAAGATGTTGGATCATTTCGTTTTGATTAGCTTGATAGCTTTTATTATCGATAAATTATTTTATTAGTCTGTAATGAAATAAAGAGGACTAGCAAATATCGATATGATCAACAAAGAGCGTGAAATAACTATGGATAGGATTTGTCGCTCTTGTATGAGCGAAAGTGAAAACATGAAAAACGTTTTTGAGTCCAGAGATATTAAGGGAGGTCAGGATATCGTTTTAGCCGAAATGCTCATGGCTTGTGCATCAGTAGAAGTAAATATACATTCAGTAGTCATTATTGGTTATATGTTACCTAATGTACTCATATTATGCAGGTTGTCACTGGAGATGGATTACCAGTGTACCTCTGCTCAACGTGTGAAGAAAAATTAGATGTTGCTTTTGTGTTCAAACAACAGTGTGAGAGGACTGATCTAACTTTGCGTAAATTAAAAGATAAACTCGCATCCAAGGAAAACATTAAGGAGGAATCAATGGATATTGTTGTCCAACCGGACATGGACATGTATGATAATAATTACTTAGATGAAAGCAGCGAAGAAGATGATAACAAACCTGAATTAAAGTTGACTGAAGAGGAAGGTGTGTTCAAATGTATATATTGCCAAAAAGAGCTGCGTACTAAGAAAGGACTTAAAATTCATGAAAGGAGGCATACAGGTAAAAAGTTAATTCAAACTTCTTTTTGTATGTTTCCATTAAAATGTTATAAAACACATTATCAATGGGGTCTACCTAAGTTCATAATTTGCAGACCAGTAGGTCTGCAAGGTTAGCAGATTGGTGGTGTAAATACAATAGGCATGTGCGGTATGATACGATATTGTTAGGTACAGGTACCAGGTGTTTCGTGTCAGTACAAAAATAGGCGATGCCATGTGGTATAGTACAATTCCGTGGGAAACTGATCCTATCCCGAATCAGTTAAAATTATTCTAATATACTCTAACCTAACTAATAACCTAAAATATATCTCATTTGTTATAATTCATCATGCAAACCTATGGGTACATGTAGCTATGGTAATTATGCACATTACCGGACCTTCGCCAAATTATACAAAATTTTGCACACTGCTAGAACACGGCCTCCTAAACACGAATCTGTCATCCGTTTCTTGCGGTCTTGTCTAGTTTTTGAGAAATAAGTTCCAGCTGGAAAACACAGTCGCGTAGGAAGACCGGACGTAAAGGAACATGCGACATCGGTCGGCATACGGAAGAACACCGCGCATGGTAAAGCAGTTCAGAGTATAAACACTTATTTCTCAAAAACTAGACAAGACCGCAAGAAATGGATGACAGATTCCTGTTTAGGAGGCCGTGTTCTCAAAATCGGTTACACCGTAAAATATTAAAGAAATTGGGAGTCAAAGAAGTCTTTATTATACGTACGTGAATAATGATTATGGCAATGTGGAAACCAACTCAGAAAAAAAGTATAGCTTTCTTTTTACCCATAAATAATTTTCAGGTGAAAAATTGAGATATTGTACTATTTGCAAAGCAAAATTCACAAGAACAAATCATTTAGTGAGACATTTAAGAACACATTACAAACATGGAGAAGAATTGAAATGTGTCGATTGTAACATGCAGTTTGACAAAATCAGTGACCTTGTTAATCACTGTCAGGAGCACAACGGCGAAACTGAAATAGTAAAGATAGAAATCGAACCTAGTATTGATTTCGAGGAAGATGGGTTAACCGAACATACAAACAAGACAGAAAAAAGATTTGAATGTAACTTTTGTGGCAAAATCGTTACAACTCATATGGGGTTACAGATTCATATGAGAAAGCATACAGGAAAGAATCTGGCAACCTGCGAGGTATTAGTTTTTTTTTTTTAGTTTGTGCTGTTATCTTACTTTGTCAGCTTTCAGCTCTGTGATAAATCGTTTACCAAACGAAGCCATCTTAAAAGACATATGCAAACACATGGCATAATAGATCATTCATTTGTAAAACGAATGGCCAAAAGTGGGGATAAGGAAAAAAGAATTTTTGAATGTGAGTTCTGTGATCGCAAATTTAAGTACAAAAGAAGCTTTGCACATCATGTGCAAACGGAACATGATCTGTCGGATGATAGTGATGTTCCCTTGAGTGTATATATTGCAAAACGTGGCCCAAAGGAGAATGAAGAAAATCAGCTAGTTGAACAAGTTGGTAAGTATTATTGTCTGATTGGTGTTGCTTCAACACAACAAACAATATAATTTACTTACTAGCGTAGTCTCATATCAATTGGCCTAAGCGTAAGTAAAATACAGAATCATACTTTGGACATAATTTTTTTTTTAATGAAGCAAATTGAGAAATTTTGATGAATTGTATTGGATATCTGGCAATATTAACAACAATACTAAATAACAAAAATACATAATTTAAAAACACAAGCACAAATGCGAAACTAAGTTTGGCCCATTAGAATTGGCCTATGAAGCTCATACTCTTGGGTGCAATCTCTCTTTCGCTTTAAAACTGCCCTAATTCCTCATGGCATGGTTTATACTAAGGTAATTCAATATTCTGGCATAAAACTATTCCTAATTTCATTAAGTTAATTTTTAACTCATTATCTGTGTGAACTGGGGTAGTTTGAAGTATTTTTTTTGCATTTTATGCCAGAGTGTCTGAATCGGAGACAAATCTGGGCTGCTTGATGGCCATTCTATCACAGCAGTGTGATTTTCCTGAAACCATGTTGTAACAGTTTTTGCCGTGTGACAGGAGTCCCCATCTTGTTGAAAACAACACTCTCCTCCTGGCAACTGCAACTTTTCAATGGATGGCAGTAATTCTTCCAAAATGGTTTTATACTTTTGGGCATTTACAGTTCCATCTATCACTCGAAGGCAGCCTACCCCTTGTGCGGACATACACCCCCAAACCATGATGAATGCCGAAAATTTGACTTTGCATGTTAAACAATCAAAGTGATATTCTACACTCTGTAGACTGGAGTCTGGAGTCACACAAAGACTTCAAATCTGGATTCATTGCTCCATATTATAGAATCCCCTTGCCTTTGCAAATTCATTTGCAACACCCTGTATATCAAAAACAAAGAGTTTTCGGATTTTTTTTTTAGAAAAAGGTTTTTAAAACTGCAATTTTAATCACTTTTCAAGCATTGTCAGCTTCAATAATATTTTTATGATTTCACAAAATAATTTGGTTGTTTTTCAATGAAAAAAATCAATTTTTAGGCACGAATGAGTCGTTTTATGGCAAGCTGCAATGAGACTTGTTTTATTTAGAATTGATTAGAGATTAAAAAATTGTATTAGTTTTGTCTAAAAATTCACAGACCTAAAAGTTCTATTAAAAAGGGGGAGGGGTGTATTACCCCAGCACACGCCACTGGTGCTTTAGAAACTTCCCAATTACTTTTTTTTATTGTACCTTATGCCATTATGATTCCTACCAAATTTGAAATTATGTATTTTTTATAGTTCAGGAATAGTCTTAAAAATAATTTTTTAATATTCATTTTCAACACCCTGTATATCAAAAACAAAGCGTTTTTGGAAATTTTTTATTTGGAAAAAATTTTTAAAACTGCATTTTCAATCACGTTTCAAGCGTTGTCAGCTTGAATAATATTTTTATGATTTGACAAAATAATTTTGTTGTTTTTTAATGAGAAAATCAATTTTTAGGAACGAAGGAGTTGTTTTATGGCAAACTTCAAAGAGACTTGTTTTATTTAGAATTGATTAGAGATTAAAAAATTGTATTAGTTTTGTCTAAAAATCCACAGACCTAAAAGTTCTATTAAAAAGGGGGAGGGGTGTATTACACCAGCACACGCCACTGGTGCTTTAGAAACTTCCCAATTACTTTTTTTATTGTACCTTATGCCATTATGATTCCTACCAAATTTGAAATTATGTATCTTTTATAGTTCAGGAATAGTCTTAAAAATCATTTTTAATATTCATTTTCAACACCCTGTATATAAAAAACTAAGCGTTTTCGAAAAAATATTTATTCGACAAAGTTATTAAAATTGCTTTTTCTAAACGTTGTCGGAACCATTCCCTAACACCTTGTATGCTTATAATAATTTTATATTTTTTACAGAATCATCAGAAGAGAAGCCCAAAGAAGCAAATGAGATCAGTACTGATGAACACATCCAAGTCTCTAGCAATGGCTCCCCTAAAACTGATAGCTCCGCACAGAATGAAATTCATATTGCTAACATTTCAGACAAATTGTCAGAAAATGATGATTTCGACAATGATATGCCTGACGGTATCTCAGAAATTAAAAAAGAAAGGGTTCATATTTGCCATGTGTGTGGGGCAAGCTTCGCTCGGAGCAATCACCTAACGAGACACATGATCGTACATCAGTCCATGCTCATTCATAAATGTAGTAAATGCGATAAGGCGTTTGCTACCGAGGAACATTTGGAGAAACATACACAGGAGGACCATGTTGAAAAGCCATATGTTTGTACAGTATGCAATAAGCAATTCACTAGGGGAGAGCATTTGATTAGACACTTAAAGGTACATGATGAGAAGAACAAAGGACCAGAGAATTTGAAATGCTCAATATGCGAAAAGGAGTTTACTAGGTAAGTTAGATTTGTAAAAATATGAATGAAAATCTCTTTTAATCGTTTTACTTTTACATCCTTTTTTATAGCTAATGCTGTTTACATGGCATCAGATTATTAATGCCTTCTGTGAAAAATAATTTGAGTATTGATTATGGTTATGGTATTAAAAGAAATCTTCAATTTTGTCAAATATTCAAAATAGCTGTTTCACCTAATGCTTTAAGAAACTTCAACTGTCAACTATTTGATTAAAAGAACCCTAAAATGTATTAGAGATATTCTGAGCTAGAATATTACGTCGTGGGCAAATATCGCATAACGATCTAATTCACTAACAGCTGATTTATAACCTTTAGGCTACTTTTACGTTGTCCAAAAGGTGGCAGTAGCATGTGGTGTTGTCGAAAGTCCTTTGCTAGATATAGGCAGACATATGGTGATTTTTTGGGGAATTTAGTGTGCATAAGTTGTTGACGGGTTGACAGGGTGCTTGTGGTGTGTTAAAAAGAGAGATTAGGATTGACTAACAATCTATATAACAATCTATAAACACTAAATTCCCCAAATAGTTGCCATATATACTTGGTTATCAGCAAGACGAAACGATACCCAACTTTGTTTTTTTTTATGGAACATCCTATTTTTTAATTTGTCGTCGAAAATAAAAACCACTTTATTATTAATAGGTATGCTATTTCACACTATTTCAGAAATATTTAAGCTTTTTTCAAAATGTTGACGTTTAGGTTTAATGGTTTGATTCCCTTTCCTTTAAAAACATTTAGAAATCCGACCACAATTTGCCCTATTGCGGTACAGTAATATTAACTGTAGGCTACTCTAAAGTCCCTAAATATAGAATGTACTGCAATTGAACTGCCATATTGGGTCCTAAACGTGGCGCCAAATTTGAATTGATCAGGCCAGAATAACTGTTTTCGGATTTTCTTGTATTTCGCAACAGTTTGAGATTAAATTAAAACAAATACAATTTTGAAAGTATTGCATTTTTTAGTTTTGCAATAGTGTCTTAAGAACATATTATTTACTTAGTTTACAGTTTTATTGTTATTTATTATGTATTATTTATTACTTATAAATAATAAAATTTAAAGAATTAGTTCTTTACCTATGATTATTTATTATTATTTTTTGCATCAAATAAAAGAATTGGTAGCTTTAATTTCATTTTGCAGGACAAGTATAACAATATAATCTCTACATCTGCAGTTGTTACCTATATGGTCGATCGATTAAACTAATACTGATCAAGAAAAATATATTTTTTATTTTTTACATTTGTGTCAAAAATAAATATTACACTAATCAACTGACATAAAAAATGTACCTGATTCGACATAAAACTGTGCACAATATACTTATACTCTGTAACATTTTAGAGAATTTCCCATTGCAACTCTTCTAGTACTCCTATTTATTGAAATTTTCTTAGTAGCACCATTTTTTAATTGAAAGATAAATTCTGCACTTTTCAAAATGTTCTAACTCTTTTTTATATTATGTTACGACTGTATCACTTTCCGATGTTCATGTTCGTAATACCATATTTGTAACGAAAATGTATTTTCTTTAATATTTTCTATTATCTTGTTTTTTAATTTTCTTGAAGGCCATTTTTACCCATGGCAGTTATGCATGTTCCCCTTCTGTTTATATTATTTACACCTATATTATATTTATTAGTACCCAAGGTACAAAAATTCTTCCTAACAAATATTGTTCCTATAAGTAGGCATGCAACAAGAAGGAATTGTTTACCTACAAATATTTTTTTCAGAAAATGATATCTTATTTCACAAAAAAACTGTCACCTTGTTGACATACAAACTATCCACCATATTGGGTCCCAAAAACGTATTTCTCTTCTACCTCATTATGAATTGCGGTACTTTATGTATTTAGGGACTTGCTACTCTATTCGGCAGCGCTCCATATGGCACAAATGGTACTACTTTATAGATGACCCTTGTAGTTATTTACTTGGCAAGCTCGATTTGTTGTGGTAGGTAACTATGGAGTCCGAAATAGTTGTTTAATTGTCAACTGAAGGCTTCGTCTCCACTGACAGTGATGGTGTAGGTGTCAAAATAAAATGTCAGCCACTGGCAGAAAAATTTCATACATTTCCATAACGGCTTTATAAGTATCTATACTGTAACATCTTACTTACCTGGTCAGTTCAGACAACCACCAACACATTAAAAAGGTCAAGGGGAAATAAAATTTAATTTATTTTAATTTGAACAGAAACTGAACCTTAGAACCTGAGTATTTGCATATTGAGAAAGAACCACTAGCGCTGTTCCTTCATAGAAAACTTAAACCCTCCCATTTGTTTTCAGATCAGATATGCTTGCAAGGCACACTAAAATTCACCTACAGCAAGATAAAAGACATGTTTGTTCCATATGCGGCAAAGCATTTAATAGATTAGATAACCTGAGGACTCACCAAAAAATACACACAGGAATTAAAGACAATACGAAACTTCACCTATGTGTATATTGTGGAAAAGAATTTAATAATTCGAGTAATATGGTAAGTACTTCTGAAAAATATGTAAAAAGGTTAGTTATTTTATTTAAGCCTAACACTGCTGCAGGGTATGAGTAGATTAGTTTACTAAACATTAGTTAATAACAACCTCAAGATATTGTCAAAATCAGTCTATTGTATTCAAAGCTTGCATATTTTGTTTGTCCATAAAGATTTGATTAAACTGTTTTGAATTAATAAACAATTTGAATAAATGCTTGGGTGAAATTTAGGCTTCATATTTATTATACAGGGTGATTTTTTGAAAACTTCACACCTTAAATAACTTTAAATAGAGGAAAAATTTAAAATTTTGCAAAAACAGGTAAACTTTTGTTTGCAGGGGGACAACTTTTGAGATAAGTTTTTAATGGATAGCGCTTACCCTCTTAGCGGGGTAGATACCCCTTCAAAAATTTTAAATGAAACTACCCATCTTACGATACATCATTTAAAAGCTTATTACACAAGGAGTCTTGCCATGTAATTAGTTTTACTATTTTTTACCCATTGACGGGGTAGTGGGTCAAAAAGTGCATTGTAGCAAGTGGCTTATAAAATGGAATATTTTGGACTTTTTTTAACAAAATTTATTGTCTTGCAGTTACAATAAAAATTGTCCTTACTTAAGCCTAAAAAAACTTGTTAAAAATAATTGTTACACCTAAGCAAAATGCCAAAAATACTTAAAATTTTCTTTCGACATTACTTGATATTGCAACTCGACAGCTTATACTGATTTGGCTAAATAATTATCTACTTTGTGTTTCCAATTTTTTGTTTCAACTTTTTGGCTACTTCTTTGGCACGACCATCTTTTTGTTCACATTCCTTTTTATAAATCGCGTGAAATTTTAAAGTGAGAGTCCAAGTGAGAATGGTTTATTCAACTGCCGAAAGTGTAGAAATAATTTTTATTTACGGTGCTGAGCATAGCTGTGCTCGTGCGTCAGCAAGGGTGTTTAACGAACGGCACCCCGATAAAAATGTTGACGCTAGGTACATTCTCGATCTTGTGCAGAAATTTCAAGACACTGGATCTGTAGTAAACAAAAAAAGGGCAGGGAATAGAGTCGTTGATGAAATGGCCCAACTTGAAGTACTTGGTCATTTTGCAATGGATCCAACTAGCTCTTTGCGTAACATTTCTACAGCCACTGGACTTTCTTATTCATCTGTAAGGAAAGTTACAAAACTGCACAAATTCCATCCCTATAAGATGAAAACTCTCCAGAAACTCGGCGAAGATGACTTCGATAGAAGACTGCAATTTTGCGAAATTATGACAGAAAAGATTATAGTAAATCCAAATCTAATAAAAAATATCTGCTGCAGTGATGAATGCACATTTTTTTTGAACGGCTCTGTAAATAAACATAACGTCAGGTACTGGAGTGACGAAAATCCGTATATTTTTCGAGAAGGTCATACACAAGTTCCTCAGAAGCTGAACGTCTGGGCTGGTATACTTGGCAACGCAATTGTAGGTCCAATTTTCATTGATGGGACGCTAAATGGGGGAATGTATTTAGAATTACTTGATAACGTTATTGATCCTTTAATCACAGAGCAATTAGAAAACCAACGTGACCCTGAAGGAAATCCAATGTTGGATGAATACGAATTGTTTTACCAACATGATGGAACCCCACCGCATTACGCCATTAATGTGCGAAATTGGTTAAATCATAGATTTCCTCTTCACTGGATTGGTAGGCGTGGAACAATTGAATGGCCGCCACGATCACCCGATTTGACTGCTTTAGATTTCTTTCTATGGGGTCATTTACAATCTGTGGTTTACAAAACACAACCTACTAGCCTGGACGATCTGCAAGAAAGATTTATTAACGAGTGCAGGAGGATTCCACCTGAAACTTTTCGAAAAGTGCAGCAGGAGTTCGAGAACCGTCTGTATTATTGTATAGAAAAAGGTGGTGCACATTTTGAGAATCTATTGTAAGGTTTGAATTTCTATGGTTTCGTTCACACTGTTTTTGGAGTTACAAATAAATAATTTTTCTTTTTCGTGGGCATGGACTTTCTAAAAAATTACATGATAAATACTTTAATGTTAATAATAATGTTAAAAGAAAATTTTCAGTATTCTAGGAGTTTTTTTTAAGTGTCATATTTTTTACAAGTTGTTTGTTTAAATTTTGGGTTCTCGTAAGGACAAATTTTATTTCCCCTCTAAAATAAAATACATTTTGTTGAAGAGTCCAAAATATTCAATTTAATAAGCAACCTGTTTCGTAGGCACTATTAATCTATTACCCCGTCAATAAGTTAAACGTGGTAAAACTAATTACATGGCGAGACTCTTTGTGAAATAAGCTTTCAAATGATGTATCACAAGATGGATAGTTCCATTTAAAATTTTTAAAGGGATGTCTACCCTGGTCAGAGAGTAAGCGCTATCCATTAAAAACTTATCTCAAAAGTTGTCCCCTGCAAACAAAAGTTTACCTGTTTTTGCAAATTTTTAAATTTTTGCTATATTTAAAGTTATTTAAGGTATGAAGTTTTCAAAAAATCACCCTGTATGTATTTTCTAAATTTACATGTAGCATATTACTTAAGAATATTATAACTTCGGCCAAACAAAGTCTTTTAGGTTGCCTACCTGCTGTAAGATATGTTTCTTCAAGGCTAGCTATTTTATTGCAGCATATAAATCACAGAAATAAAACACTGAACACTGGCAACTAACGAAAGCTTGTAATTATATGTTCCTATATTGAAAGATTCATGTTTTGTACCAGAAATGGAATCTGTAGATTTAAAACATTCTAAATTTTGTAATTTGTAAATTTTCGCAACAGCAGTTTTAAAATTTATCAATAATAAGGGTGCCAGTGTGCTGTAGGCCTGAAATTATTCCTCTTGTGTAACTAATTGTTGCATGTCCTTTTAGATTGTTCACATGAGAAGGCATACAGGTGAACGGCCTTATAAGTGTAATGAATGCGGTAAAGGATTCCCAAGATCTCATGATTTGAAATGCCATGAAAGAACACATTCTGGAGAGAAACCTTACCTTTGCACATTATGTGGGAAGTCATTCAACAAAAGCAATAAATTAGTAAGTATTGTTTGTTGTCTTTTAGAGGAATCATGTACTCTTATTTTAACAATGCTTGTATTTTTAAAATAGTTTAACCAGTACAATAATATCAGCTCTTCCTAAACTTAAATATACAGGGTGTCCCTCATTATGTGGGCAACCTTTTTGGGACTTGTAAAGAAAAAAGATACTCTTTGTTCATGCGACTAAAATTGACCCTTTCTGAGAAAATTGCAGTTGAATGTTAGGGTTTCTTACCGAAATATAGCAACAGATACAGTTACTGCAAATATACCTACCATTTCGGAATGTTAAAGGGTTTCTTGTCAGATTTATTTGTAGTAACGCCTGATGACAACTTACTATCTTAGAAACAGAGATAGTAAAGAACCAGTGTTTAGCAGCATAAGAAAAGGTAACCATTCTTAAAAATTTTCCTTTTATGTTTGACTGCTAGTCTTTTATTGATTTCACTTAAGTACGGGGTGTCCCATTTTCGTTGTAATTGTAGGCTATCTCGGTAACTATTAATGCTAGAGGGTTGAGATTTCAACATTACTATATTACTGTTTTTTGTTGTGTCACCATTCTTATGTCATCGTTTGTTTTAAAGATATAGCCAACTTTTGAATATGTAATGTAACATTTCTTCAGCTCTTAATATCTCGCTTGTGTATATAGATACAAAAAATTTGTAAAGACATTTTATATAGATATTTTTAATCTGAATCTAGTGGCATATTCAGAATTTTTTTAGGGGTCACATTTTTATAACACTAACTTGCTTATTTTTATGGAAACCATATTTAGCTTATGGTTCAAAAGACCTATTTTCTATTTTAGAAATGTATAAAATGTATACATTGCTAGGTTTATATTTACTAATTTTGGATTATTAATTTTTTTAGTAATTTTATCAGATTTTACGTTTACATCCAGAAGGCTATGGAACAAGAAAACGTACAATATAATTTATACTATTACATTTGAATACATACATAAGACTCCTAAAAGCGTCTATGCAGTTTTTTATTGATAATCTAGGATGTGATACGTAACTAATGAAAAACCGCTGCCAATTGAATCAATACTTCCACATCAAATTGTCAGAATGACATTACGCTTTTATTTCTTATATTCTACAATCAGTAATGAGGTTTTGGGCATTTTTTTTCTCTACATATTTTTTTCTATGACAAACGGTTCTCGTAATATGTATTAGCAAAAATCCATGGATTTATAAAATCGTTTTTGTAACTAACTACAAAACTATTAACTTAACAAAAAAATTGCAAGCATGCATTTCAATCAGATATTTTATTTTCTATGTGATAGCAAAATTCAGTTTTTTGGAAATATTTCGAAAATGTCAAAAATGTTTAAAACACTTTATGTGAGAAATTTTATTTCATATCTGATGGTATTTTCACTTTTTGAATATATTAAGTAATTTCGGAGATATTTAGGAAAAATTGGTTTTTTTTCAGTGACGGTTTTTTGCAAATATCTTAACAGTTTGATGCACCGAAAATTTATAGGAACGAAAAATACTCGCCATTGTACTACTAATCACATACTAAAAGCAAATACAATACTTCTAATCTGTTGAATGTGGAAGTAATTATTATTTATTCCGCGATAAGTACTTAACACATTGTGTAGCGTCAGTTATTTGTATTGATTTTGATGAAAAACATAATAATAATACCAAAGTTTGTTAAAATAAACCTAACAATTTACATTTGCTCAATCAGAAAACATAGGTCTTTTCAGCCATAGTAAAGACAACTACAGTTTCCATTTTTTTTTAAATGCATGTTTGTGTTATGCTCCTAAATGTGTTCCTCTAAAAAAATTTTGGGTACGCCACTGGATTCTGAAAATTGGAAACTGACGAAATGTTACTTKATTCAAAAGTTGGTGGCTGTAGCTTTAAAACAAAAGACAACAAAAAAGTAGTCTTGAAACCACCGCAACCCTCTAGCATCTCTGATCTCTAAAAATAACTGGATATCACCATAACTCCTTCAAAACTGTAACAAATAGAATCTCCTGCGCCACCATGTCGCTGGTCATGGTACGATCAATTTAATGGTGAGTTCAAAGAAAATGCCATATTTTTTTTTAGATTAGATTCACAATTTTAATCGTCAACGTCATATTTATCGCAGATGCGAGCCTTTATCAAAATTTTAGTACAATATTCAGCAGCTGGAAGCGTTGAAGTGGTTTCAATTTGTCACAATTAGTTTATATGTATTTTGGTATGTAAGCGACATCCAGTTATTTTTAGAGATCATTGTCTAGCATTAATAATTACTAAGATACCCTACAATTGCAATGAAAATGGGACACCCTGTACATTTCCTGTAATTTATATTAATCCATTTGCATTTGCTGAATGTCCAAGATAGGTCCATACATGTTTAAATAAATTCGAAAGAGAAAAAAGCTTGTTTATTCACTTTAAAGTTTTACCATTTTATTAAAAAAAAATCAACTTGTCTATAAATTAACTTTTAGATATCAAAAAATTTACATACAAAAATATACATCTCAAAAGAGACAAATAATTTCTAAAAAATGGCAAAAATCATATTTTTTTTACAAGATATTCGTATTTTTTAGCATGTTGCAAATATTTTTTTTCAATTGCCTAATGTTTAAACTGTCTACTTTAGGCAACAATGTGCTTAATCAAATTGGGTGCTGTGCACTAAAACCGGAATATTCTGTAAAAATAAAAATACTTTTAAAATAAGGCAGAACCATGCCTGTGTTTTCATTTTTTGACATCTATCAAAATTAATTTCTGTTTCCCCATAGTTCGTATTTTTTATATAAGGTATAAGTGTTTAAGGCCGATTAGTGCCAATTAGTATTTGATGAAGTGGAGAAGAAATTGATTTTTAATAATTTGTTAACAATACTTGTTCGTTAAATCACAAATTCGATACATTCATATATATATATTTTTAATTTAGCTGAGACACACAAGAGTCCACACAGGAGAGCGCCCCTACGTGTGTAATCTTTGTGGGAGAGCATTTACACAATCCAATGACTTGGCATTGCATATGCGCAGACATACAGGTGCTAGACCGTACGCCTGCGGCATGTGCCCGGCCCGTTTTATACAGTCTGGCCAGTTGAAGGCCCATCGTCGCTCCACAGGTCACTGGATGGAAACACCTCCGGAACTAAAGGGCGGTCACAGGGTGGAACCAGTCACTCCAGTGGTTAATCCGCCACCTATCAAATTCAAATCTCATGGTAAACCAAAGAAAGAAGTTAACGAAAATTTTGGGGAACCCAGGATTTTGAACCGTACCGTCGGAATATTAGGAAACATCAGCATACGTGGTCAACCATCTACACTGCTGGAGAACAGCAGGAACTTACAGTTTCATGGTAATGCCGAATTCCAGTCTGTTGGGGGAAATTCGGGATTGTCGGAAAATAGTTGTATGGATGAAGTTAAAGAAGAAGGAACACCAAAAGAAGTGATGGAATCCAATACATTCCAGTCCAAAGAAACTTTTAGTTCTAGGTCTGAAAGTAGCGTTACGTTTTCTCAGTCTGAAAGTTTTTCGTATCACAGTTACACTTTACCTAACAATGAATGAACTGCAAGAAATTTAACTTTAGAGGTCATTTATTATTTATGCAATTCTACACAAATTTATACTCTGACGCAGACGAGAAAGAAAGCACACCTAATATAACTGACATTTATTTTTAATTCAAAATCGAGTCAAATTGTGGTAAATAAAGGAGCAATAGCACCGAGTAGATTCCATGGCACTGGAGATTCTCCCAGTTCTCATGATCGATGACCTTGACAAAAGCTGTTCAAAGGCGGAGCCAAAGTTTGAAATTTTACACTGTCCCACGAAATGGGATTACAGTGCCCGATATTATACAGCAACCTGTATGGAAGTTCATCAAGAACGCACTGACAAAATGGTACATATTTTTTTAGTTTGTCCAATACAGCATCATTTGCCATTTTTGTCTAAAAAATGACTGCTTTAGCCATGGGTACGTTTGAAGGATTTTTGAGGTATTATATTGCTCGCATATATTTATTTGTATATATACAAGAGAGTGATAGTTTGATTGCATGAATCATATTGTGTCTAGTACAAAATAAGAATTGGGTAATGTGTGTAATTGTTGTACCTACTTGTAACTTGGAGTTACATAAGAATGATACTGTTTGTAAAATATACAAATCAGTTTAAAATTATCAGATGCATTTTATTTGACCTGTTTTACAGCCACTTACAATAATTATGCCTTTTCATTCTTCATAATTTCCTATGGTGTATAGTGTCTATGTACACTGGAAAACATTATCAAACATCAATATCCAGGACTTGTGAGCGAGACAGCACATTTAATGAACATCAGTGAACACTTGATAATACAATTAATAGATTTTATGGTACAATTTTGAATAATATAATAGTTATAACACTTGGTAATGACCTCGGTTTGAMGGCTTCTGTGGTTGTTGTCGATGAAGAAGTAGCTTTGAAACTGTTTCAGGGCCACTTCTGAGGAAAACACCGATATGAGTGTCGAAACGTCAGTGTCAAATAAGCAACATGGGAACCAGCCCGGAAAACAACATGTTATTGAGTTTAACTTCGTACATATTTCAGCTTATTAGGCCTTTCTCAGAGTTTACAAACAAAACTGTAGCTTACAGTTAGATATGACACTTAAGGCAGCGTTTATAAACAAATTAGGGAATTCCACTTGATCGTTACAGATATTTTTACTGGGGTTGTTAAGTGTTCTGTTCCAATAATCCTAACCTTATGCCGCTTTGAACGTTGTGTAATATTTTAAATCTGTTTTAAATTTAATGAAATGGTTGAAAGTTACACAAAGTTTTGAACAGCCAGTGAATATGGAGTTTTTATGTTCTTTAAAACTACAACCCGTGCAACCTATATAACTAAGATGACGTTCTTCACAATTAATTTCGTAAACATCACTTTTGGATGGATGGACAAGTGTCCATCTTATCTTTATTGTTACTAACAATGCTCCTGAGTTGCTTCTATTTATCTAAATAAATTCTCTATTGTCATTGCCATTTATTCACTAACATTGCCTATGTAATTTATTGACTGCCATATTTTGACTTCAGTTTTATGAATGGTAAGATTGTGACATTATTAGTATAAGTATTATGAATTGAACTATGAAAAGGCAAGAATTTTATACTTACTTTTACAATGTATCAGTAGTGGTTGATTTTATATAAAAAGTTTTTCTTTTTCTACAGTAAATTGTATCTGCATGAATACTGTTTATTATTTAGGAAAGGATAAAAAAATCTCTTTATTAAGCTCACATTTATTTATGTGGGAATGTGCCTTCATTACAGCCAATCACAATTATAAAACAAAAATTGATCTATCCAGCTGCATGCAACTTTTATCAAATCAAYATTTGATAGTACATTTTAACCTGTCTAATATTATTATTCCTACTATCACAAAAAAAAGCAAATATAATACTTGGCAGACTTACGTTGAGCTCTACTTCTACATGGGCATTCCAAAAAATCAGTATCTCTTAAAGCACTACATCACATAATAATAATAATAATAATAATAATAATTGAATTCATACCTGCTACTGTATACCACCACTGCCTTAAGCCACTTATKTAATAATTTGTTTGTGTTCTTAAAAATATGGTGCTATGTTGCCATTTCATGTTGCTGGCAATGTGAAATAAAGTATAAATAAAAGTGCAAAATAAATATAATATACGAAAAAGAAAAACATAACAGATTAAATATATCACGTAATAAATGAGTTGTGAAGCATAACTACCGTTTGTTAACGGTAAAATTTAACTTCAGTTTCAACACAATCTTTAAAAAGTTCATCAAACTCAGACAGATCTTCACCAACGTTTTCAATAACTTCTTCGAGTTCTTTAACACAATCAGCTTCCATTTTCCTTAACAGTTCCTGCACGTGAGGTTTGTTCTTAACAGCTTCTTTGTGCAATGCATACAGGGAATGTGGTTCGTTCTTCTGAAAAAATTGTGCATATGTTAAAAAAAATGTACATAAAGGGTGGGCCATTTAAACATAGACAGGGTTATCAGACCATGATAATGGATTATTTTTTCTTTTTTGATGGACCCCGCGATTGCCAAACTTAACGCCTCTAGACTTCTTTGTATGGAGCTAGTAGGAGTTCAAAGTCTATGTCAACAAGCCATGATTCCGAAAGCCTTGAAAGACAGGAAATGATCGCTATTCATCCCAAAACACCACAAAAAGGGATGAACAATGAAGAAAAACGAGTACCTACATTGTTTCCATTTGCTGTGACGGTGCTATATATTAGACAAGTGATCAGAACAAATTTTGCAAAGTACAAAATAAAGGTAAAATCATTTCATAGCAAATAATGTGTGCATTTTATAATTGCTGAAAACATCCCGAAGGTTTAAATGACCCATCTTGTATTTTTGTGATAAATGTACACTGTAAGGTTCTGTTATTCAGCATTCTGTTGTTATTCTGTAACTTGAAGCATGAGAAATATATATGTATTTGAATTTTAGTAAATTTCCATATGAAATAAATGAAACTGCATCAATAGAATTATTAGTACCAGTGCTGCAGGAAAAATAACGTTTTAAATAATAGCTCCACTGCTTGTATTTTTTTTTAAGTAGTATTCTCAAAACATTTGTAACCAATTTTGAATATTTGCCTGCAATATTTCCAATGTTTTTTGCAGATTACTTCATTTTATCAATAAAGTATAGCAGTATTCAATTTCATTCCCAAAGCAAAGCAAAAAATTTTTTATGGATGATTATGATGGCAGTCACTTGAATAACATAGTTTCCCAACTTCAATGGCATGTTATAATTACTTATACAAAAATAAACAAACCGTTCATGACATTTTCTGTTGTATCATACCAAGGTCCACTCCAAGACCATGAAAGCATTTGGGTATTATCACTTTTTTTTGAAAATTATGTAAMATGAATCTTGAAATGCACATATATGGTACGCCATGTTAAAAAAAAAACAAAAAAAATATTTGTAGGTACAGAATTTCCGGTCTGAAATTCGAATCTTAGGAGTCACCGCCAAAACGCTTCTATCCAAGGTTATTCAACTCGTGACGTCAAGTGTCATGTAAACATTACCGAGGAGCGTGCTGTTTAATGGTGTTGTATCATTCTTGTATTGGAAAAGCTTTTGTGTGGTGTTTACTGAAAGGATGGTGTAAGAGTTCGCACCAAAAAGTGATTTGTGTAGTTTTACAAGCATTTATTATGTATGGAAAACAAAACAAGTGTTGTTTTGTGCATGGTTATAAAAGTACTTCAGTCAGTACAATTAACAAAATTTTTGTAACCATTCCTCGAGATCATCAATGTATGAAAAAGTTGTTTAAGGCCCCTAGACGTGATATGCCGAAATCGCAAAGTTTGTTTTTCTGTTGTGAAGATCATCTTAATTCTTACTGTTATTTATTCTTATTATTCTTTTTAGGGTTATAAGTGTTTACCATTCAGTTTCCATTTTGTTATAGCTTGAAGAGGATATGAAAAATTATATGCGTTTTAAGTTGATAGAGGGAAATGTTATAATAAAGAATGACATTGTTCCCGATATATTCGACTGTTAGCCAGACCGGAAACGAGCCGCAATAGCCCCGAAAATAAATGGCAATTTATATTTATTGTGACTTCTAAAATAAATGTCAAGTTTAGGGAACATTTTTTATTCTTGAATTTTTATGTTTACAAATAGTATGTTTCCAACAACTCTGGGACTGGGATCAAATTATCAATGCTACGTTAATTTGATCAAAAGTTCACTTATGCTGTTGCTTTTACGTTCCTCATCTCCGCCGCGTTGAACCGCTCGTCGCTCTACACAAATTCCATAACAATAAACATGCCTTCAGAAATCATAACTCATAAGTATTTCACTTTTTCTTGGCGTATTTTAATTCGCTTGTCACAAAATGAACGCAAAAACAACAAACTGATAAATTGACCCCATATGTAAAGAAGCGGCCATTTACAAGACACCTGACGTCACGGCCAATATGTTCGCGTTTTGGCGGTCCCTTTAAATACTACATTTTTAMTATTAAAAATACACCTTATGATCCATTTTGTCGAATTTATAAGCTGTCACAGCTGTTTTGTGGATTAGATACTACCTATTAATATGCAATTTAATAAAATATAAATACATGGAAAGTACCCMATTTTATCAATATTTCCTTGTATAAAATCATCAATATGTATATGTTATACCAAAAGTTCAGTAACTGGCAAGATATTGGTCAGGAAGTTATTCAATGTACAAAAAGTACCCCTACAAACAAGTTGTTCCAATATAACAACTGTAACTTCCAACTTGAACAGCAACAATGGTAAACAAACAAACGATTTTCTAAGAAACAGATTATGCAATGAAACCTCGGCAAGTACATACGATACATTGCCTACTCTAGTGCTTAAGATACACAATGTATGCGGTGAGTAAGGAATTCAAAATTCAAATCATGCATCGATAAAAATGGCGACCGATAAAAAAATAATGTCTGGAAATTCAAATACATCAATTTCAACAATTACTACATTTTTTAACTGTTTAATAACTTTCGTCTAATAGTAATTGCTCTTTTTTTCTTAATCAATAGTTCATAGGTTTGTAGGTTGATAGAAGCAAAAGTCTTGATTTTTACTATAGGTACTTTGTTTAACAGCTTTGCGGATATCATGTCACAAATGTGTTACACAAAAAACAAAAAAAAAAATGGACGTTTATAAAAAAATCACTTGGATCGATTGTACTTATCGGTAACAGCGTTATAAGTTAGAACATAACCTATAATTGGCGTTCACAATGTTGCATTTTTATTAAGGCATGCTAAGAAGGGTTTTGTGACAAAACAATTGTAGAATGTACCAAATGTGATTTCCGCTGTTTGAGCAAAACGAAAGTACTAGAAACTAAATTAAAAAAATTACTTACATATTATTTATTTACATAAGCGCATATACCTACACCAGTCACCATCAATCGTTTGAAAATTGATTAACCTGATCCAGCTACCGATTTATCAGCTGGTTATATGGTTAATTTTCTCAAATGTCCAGTGCGACATTTCCTTGACAAACGTTTGTTTCATAACGTTGTCAAGCCCAATTAAAGAATAACTGAACTTACAAGCTGCGTTTTTATAAATATAATCAATGTATAGGTATAATATTCAAATTTATAAAAGAAATTATACTTACTTGATTCTCTGCACAGTATGTATGTTTAGAAATTGCAACTTTAGGAGTAAAAATAAATGGTTTGAACACTGATTTCGAAGGATCTGGTGTTGCAGTGAACCAGTGAACACAAGGACGCGTTTTACTAAGTACAGACACCTGAAACAAAAAAAAAGAAATAACCCAAACTAAACAGTGGTAACTGGTAACTAATCTAAGTATCAAAACAATAACTCATGCCCAACCTATGTTCTTGACGAATTGGCCTGAAAATCACCTCCAACTGAATGCGAAAATACATTGTTTTTGGCAGATATTCCAAATACACTGTAAAGATAATGTGACGATACGCTCGTCTTACAAACAAAAAACATCGCTTGCTTGACTCGTTTTTTTATGAACACCTGTTACATATTCCTGTTATATTCATACTTGTTATTATTAATGCTTCAGTTAAAATTTATTCTGCAAGCTGCTATTCATTGTTGCAGGGAGTATTTAAATCAAACCATGGAATATGTATAAAAGTATAGCAAACAACCAAAACTTAAGGAACTGAATATATTTGGAAAAAAAATGTGAGATATAATGTTTTTGACATATATACTTCATCTATAAATTAAAGTTATACATAAGTAAAAAAAAATAAGAGTTTTATTATATCGGCCTATATACAGAGTGTTCATGGTAACAGTTTACCATAGTTAACTTTTTTATTTGACGTAGTAGGCTAGTGTTTTAAATGGGGAAGCTTTATCAATTTTTGAGAAGAATTTTGTGGTGTTTATAAAATAACAATTGAACATCAACTGACAGATGTCTACTACAAGTTTGKTATTTTGAATAGAACGACCTCATTTTTTATAGCGTATTCGATTAAGGGTGTCATTTGTTTTTGACTAAATAATTGCTATTCACAAAAAAGTCTACAACAGCAAACTTTTTTTTTTAATTTTAGTTAACTAAGGTCATTGTATTTAAAATAACAAACTTGTGGTAGATATCTCAATCAGTTAATGTTCAATTGATTTTTTGTAAACACCACAAAATTCTTCTCAAAAACTCATAAACCTTTCCCATTTAAACCACTGATCTACAATGCTAAATAAAAAAGTTAGCTATTGTAGACTGTTACCGTGAACACCCTGTATACACATATATCTATAACTTTTAATTGAATTATGATGAGCTACCAATTAGTTAAGTGAATGATTAATTATAAAAGAAAATAAATGTAAGCACAAATGATTATTGGAGCCAACATAATAAATGCATAACTGCATACGCTGGGAATGAAAATATATACACAGAAACAAGAATACAAACGAATATCATAGACTAGTAAATGTGAAATAATGAGCTAGTATATAGAGATAAAAATAATGCCAAAGGAAAAATCACAAAAATAAATAGGAACCATAAGTACATTCTAGCAACAAGAGGGAAAATTTTGAGAAAAATATGTTGAAATAGCAATGAAAAAAATATAAATCAGCCTTGATGACGACCAAAAAACAAATATGTCAAGTCGTTTAATAAGCTGTAGGTTTTACAACTGAGAAGTGAATTAATATGTTTACCTGTGATCCTTGCGTTGGAAATGCACTGTCACATGGTCGACAAATATCTGATTCTTTATCACGTAAAACCGTAAACATGTCAGTTTCTGTAAACGTATTGGATAATGATAAATCAGCCAGTAACTTCTTACCAGCAGTAAGTCTAGAATTCTCCAAATCAGCTCCACTACTGAAAGTAGTTGCAAAATTAAATGCACCCTGGAAACAAAAAAAAGCTGTAATGATATTATAAGTACCGTTTCATCCATTTACCTCCCCATTCCATAACCCTTTTGATTTAGCATAATCTAGAAGGCCTTCAGAACTTCTATCAAATTTTGTTGTAATAGTTAACACATTCGATATATTTCTATACCCAGCTGAAACAATAAATAAAAAAATGAATGACAGTATCCATTGACACTACTATCGGATTGTTCAAAAGTCTCTGCCTATTTTTAATACATGCAACAACTGTCTTACATAAAATTAATGACGTAACCTCTTTGGTTGGATTTTTTGCGCCGTTAATGTTGCTGTCCTAGATACCGATTAAAAAAAGCTGTCAATTCTTGTCAATTTTATAATCTGTAAACAGTTAAATAATATTTATTTGATAACCAAGTCAATCCTTGTGAAAATTGAGATAGAGATTTTATCTATATAATTTTTGCTAAATTCAACTTAATTTATCTATTTTTTTTCTCTCCTGGKTTAAGTAGAAGAGCAGCCCGGCTCTCCTTTCGGGTGCCGCTGGCTGAACTTCGCCTCTATTTTCCATGCTGTATTGTCAGTATGTTTCTTTCGAACAATTATTTGTTTAATAAAGACAATTATTATTATTAAGTCTTCAGATACATCTAATACACTTACTTGTAACTTGCTCAGCAACCCAGTGTTTACCACTAGTTTCCAGCACCCAAGCAGTGGTAGCATCAGCAATAAGAAAAGAATTGTGATAAGCCAGTCCTGGGTCGGTATCTGAACAGGGACCTCCTTGACCATACTTTTGTAATAATTCTGTTATTACATCTAACGCTTCTGTTGCAGAAGAGCTTCGCTCTAGACCCAATCTACACGTAAAACAAATTTTAAATTGTTAAAAAATATTTCAGTCTAAAATAGGAATGTTTTCAACATGTTATATTAAAAAAATGTGGCCCTAAAAAATTTTTTAAGTACACCCCTGGACGTATAATAAAATATCCATAAAAAATGTTTTTTGCACTTAAATTCCCAGCGAAAGTTCTCAATAGCTTTAAAACAAACCATGATATATAAATAGCAATGGTACAGTTCATCTCACAACAAAAGAGTAATATATTAATGTCTAAACAGTGACAGTAGTACACTAAAACGTTATGTCAAAGTCATAAAGAGACTTGATGATTTTTTAAAATGAACACCCCAATGGTAGATATATAGGTATATATGGTAATTTTATGCAACTGCGGTCCAGATTCGTAGTTGGTGTGGGAGAGAGAGGTCTAGTAAGAGATGCAATTTAGTGGTAAAAGATGATGCCAGTGGTATGCATAACCATACGTTCGGTGTGAAGTTTTTTTAAATAATTAAAATAGTATAGTATTGTATGGTGGCTAACTGTAACAGTAATTCTTCCTATAGAGAAAAACGATCTGTTTTTTATTCCCTCACACAAACTAGACGACCGGGAAAGAAAAATATCCCACAACGAACGGAAATTGACTCTTTTTTATTAAAGACGTGGCTTGTGATAAACATTTTCAAACTCAGTTTGTGATTAGGGAAGTTGTAACATCAACATATTCGGTAAGTACGTCCGAAATTGAACCTTGATACTTAGAAAGTAGATACAGCTGGCCCTTCATCTACACTTACTATTTTAAAATCCAGAGGATGGCCAAACCATCCAAATCCGATTGTTACAGTTTAAAAAAAAAATAGAAAATATTTTAACAAACATATTCAGTGTTGATGTTTTTGACAATGTAGTGGATGACATATTCTATTTCGTTTCCTTCTAAAAACACGAAGCAGAAATACTTTAAAAATTTGTTTATTATCATATTATAATGAGAATTAAACAGTACTACAAGCACAATGACAGAGATACTGATAAATCAAGTGCACAAAAGAAGAAGGAATCTAAGTTTTTTTAATTTTTAGATCTCCTTGTATGTGTATTTTTAATAAACGTTGACAGCAGAAGCACCTGTTTTTATTTCCTAACACTCTTATTCAGTATACTTTTGAAGTTTGTTGTGAAATAAGTATTACCTTCATAATAGTCGTATTTCTGTACTTAATTTTACTTCCACATCCAACGGAAAAAATTTGCAAAAATTTTTGTGCTCAGTCGCTTTGAAATGCTCAAAAACAAAATTTGAGCAAAAAATACCTTGTCTGTGTGTGGACGCTATAACTTTCGAAAGACTTAATTTGGCATACATATAAATCTCAACTACTCAAAGTGATTAGTAGTATAATTGCGAGTTTTATCCGTCCATATAAATTTTCGGTGCAGCAAGCTGTTAGAAGATGTTAGCAAAAAACCGTCAATTAAAAAGCCGGTTTTTCCTAAATTTCTCCAAAAATACTTAATATATTCAAAATAAACAAATACCATCAGATAGAAAATAAAATTTCTCACAAAAGGTGTTTTAAAATTTTTTTCTGTCATTTTCGAAATATTTCCAAAAAATGGATTTTGGACCCCGTCCACAGAATTTTTTTTAACTTTGCTATTATATAGAAAATCACAAATAACAAATTTTGTTAAGTTTAGAAAAAAGAGATTTTACAAAATTTATGGATTTTTGCTAATATCACGAGAACCGTTTGTCGTAGAAAAAAAATGTGCAGAGAAAAAATGCTGAAAAACTCATTATTGATCGTAAATTTCATTTTGACAATTTGATGTGGAAGTATTAATTCAATTAGCAGCGGTTTTTCATTATCTGATGCAAATCTGTTCTAAAATTGTTGCACAAGGAACAGCAGAATCTATCATTTCCACACTTTTTTGAAAGATAAATGAACCATCGCTATTCGCTTAAGTAATTTTGGGAATCAAATCGATATTATCAACACAGCGTGCGCTGCCAAGTAGCCCTATGCAAAGCGGAGCAATTCCCACTATACTCTATCTCTCTCTCACGTGTATACCTCTCTATCTACTACCGTGATGAACACCTATACCTATTTCTGCAGTTATACTAAAACACAATGAAAAATTATTATTACAAAATTACTTACCGAACCAAATCCATTCCCAGCAAACGTTTAACACTCGGATCATGATCTCCTTCATTATCCTTTGTCCATATGGCCTCATTTCCAATTACAACGCCACTATCATTGGCCCCCATCTCAGCTCCCCACATCCACACTGGCTTGCTTAAAATTACAGCTTTCGTTGGACCCACAGATTCCACCTCTATGTAGGTGCACTGTTGAAAACATTGCAGTTAAAATCACCCAGTAACGTGACGATGCTTTTACATACTTTTACAGAACCTGAAGATTCTTTTCTTGGGTAATAAACCACTTCTTGAACTTCGCCTTGTGGACGATCAGAGTTTTTTCCAAAAACCACTCCGTGTTTTGTAAGAGGTGGCAAAACAACAAACGTATCGCAGGATCGGGGAGTGTTCATCTGTAACAAACCATAAATACATATACTTAAGTAAGTGGTAGAGGGTCAGGTAAAGTAGGTCAAGTGATTCTCCATCAAAAAATTCAGATAAATAATCCTTTCTGGGCATTAATCTATTTGTAACAATATGGCTTTGTCATCATGTCAGTGTAATGCTGACAGATGCCATTGCCATCTAAATTCTTACTCCCATCAAAAATATACAGGGTCGCTACAAAGTATGGAACCAGCAGGATATTTCAGGTTCTGTTTGACTGATTTTTCTCAAATTGTGCATGGGCCTATGGGTAATTAAAATATATTTTCTGGAATTTTTTCAGCTTCATGTCAGCTCTCATTTCCGAGATATGGGCGCAAGTTGCATTTTTTAAATGGCAAGGGGGGTCAAAAAGCAGATCATTGAAAATGATATTTTTTCCTTCACCCTTGTACAATTTACTGCTTCTGAGTTGACAATGTACAAAAATCCAAGTCTTGCAGTGCATTCTTCCACCACAAAAAGTTCAGAGGTATCATATAAAACCCAGACAGTTATTTTAATTAGTATCTACGGAAACACCTATTATTCAACAAAATTGTCATAAATTGTTTCCAAATTTATCAACATTTATAATGATCTTATCCAAACTGATCCATATTACTCAACATGGATTTCTTTAATTTATTCTTGTTAAATAAGTCTAGCCAAGTTTAACCCACAATATTTTATTAATACGTAAGGTGCTTTCGGTAAATAAGCCATTGCCAGTACCAAATTACAAAACAATAAAATGAATTTAAAAATCTAAAACAGAAGCTACTAATAAAAGTTGTGCAACCAGCAACTGAACGTATATAAAGACATTTTTTCATCCTTTACAGTCAACTTTTTCAATCTCTTGTATGATGGAAAATCTTCAGGGAGTTTACTATGTTTGTATTTGCGTAAGATGCATCACGCTCTCTCATGAGACATTTTAGTTCAAGGCTACAAAACAATGCTTCTCGATGCTTGGGCTTTGTTACTCTAGACATCAATCGAAGAGAGAAACAATTAAGGTGTTGAAATTTACTAGTTAAAAACTGTCTGATTAACCTTATGAATGACAATTAGGTCATCTAATAGGAAGTAGTATTACAGCCAGGACACTAACTGGACCCTTTCCCCCTGCAGATGCCGTAACAGTGTTTCCTTTCATATTACTTCAGTGGGTTGTAATAATAATGATGATGTCAATTAAAAAGTGCCAACAAGTTTCAATCCAGTTGCCGAACAAACAATTTGGAAGCATCCCAGTTTTTGCTGGTGAATTCAAGCTTTGCCGATAGGTGGCGCCCCATGTTATTGTTTAATTTTTGAATAAGTTAAGCACAGTGTGACACCATTTCCTTTTTATTGGTTAAACGTTAAGTTTTATTATTAATTCAAGTTATAAAACTACAAATACCAACCATTAAGAAGCTATGTACCAGCGTACATTTATTTGTTTGTCTGCTCTAAGCGACCTTAAATTTTGCCAAATCGAATGTTAAACAACGAATTTAGCAAAACTCCAACTATGATAAGCTCAAAAACGCTTAAAAGGTAAATGAAACTTGTGAAACAGTACTTTAACATGACAACTGGCAAAGATCGTTATCCTTTTAAGTGGAGTTATCAGTAATCATACCTACCTATGTATTTAATTTATTGGAAATCACATTCATCTTTTAAAAAGACAAAAATAAATGAAATATTCTGCATCAATGATGGCCTAGGTATGCCTATCTTATTGATTACTGCACAAAAAGCAGTCAAAAACAGTGGTATTGTTAACTTAACATATAAGCAAGTGTTGCACAAATTATTTTGTAAAAGCAGCTGGTCATTATTATTATTACATATCCAAAAGCAATGTTTACTGGAACAGTAGCGGAAGAAGCTACTTTATAGGCATAATTGGCAAATTAGCAACTAAAGCCACAATACTTAATAGGTTTGATACATAAAAATTAGCTAAATGGCAAGTGCCCTCTAAGGGAAATTTTGCTTTTTACAACACATTGAAACCCTTCAGCTATTTTCTAGCTCGCGAGACGCCACTGACTGAGTGGGATATATAATATAGGTATGTAAAGTTTAAAACGTATAAAAATATTACAGAAGATTCTAGACAATACAAATTTAAACGACCAGAAAAGAATAGAAAACTATCTACACTACATTGTAACGAAAGCGTTACGGTCCACTTATCATAAGAATTCCAGAAGAACCAGCTGTTTACCGGTACTTTCCCCGATCGAATTAAACATTACAAAATGCCCAAAATACACTAAAAGAAAGTACATGCATAAATATAACTAACTACGTTATATATACAACACTATGTATAAAAAAATATAAATTTAGTCAGCAAAAATGTATAATATAAGTATACCCACCCTATTTAACAAAAAGCTATCGTTTCCTACACGATCGAAACTGCCACTTTTCGGAGCAATCGGACTTGACATACTCCAGAGGTTTTGACATTTTGATTTGACGTTCCGTCCTTGCTGCTGTCAACAGTCAACTCATGTCAGATAAGTGTCGAAGGTACGGACAACCTCAACTAGGGATACCGTACAAACGAATGAGGAACGTTCTTGTTTTTTGCCGGCGAATTCAAGTTCTTACAGATGGCCACATGTTAAAAGTATGATTTTTAATATCTTAGGTACATTGTGATACAATTTTGGTTTCTATGAATGTGTGTAATCAAGTAATTACATGAAGCACTATCTTTGAACAATGTATGTAATCAAGACTGCTACTAAAATATCTAGTTAGCCATGATATTCTGCTAAATTTATTGGCCGTCCATTTTGTTCTCTTATTAATTTAGTTAATGCGAATTTGAGTTCAGCATACAGATTAGAAGTTACGAAAAGTGACAAATCATGAATACCGAAGGCTTGGATTACGAGAAAATAGTTAAGGAATACGAAGAACAGGTAAGAGTAGTCAAAAACCAATAAATGACAAAGCGTTAATAAACGGTTGTTTAAGAACGAGTCATTAGGAACAGTTGAACAAGTCTTACAACAAAAATTAGCAATTGTAAACGAGCTGCGTGAACGACAGGCAACTTTAGCCCGAAATTTGGACTATCAACGTAATTTTAATGAAGCATTGAAGGCACAGTTAAAGAGCAAAAAATCATTGCGGGCCAAACTTAATCAGGAAAATGACAGGATTAAGAACGAAATTGTTGAGCTCCAAAAAAGGGAGAAAGAGTTGCGAATGAACATGATCGAAGCTTCGTAAGCATTATAATATTTTATCTTATTTACTTGATCATGGGTTGTTTTTTAATTGTCTTCCACAGAGACAAGTTTCTGCAAGACACGGATTCGGTGGTGGAAAAATTCGTTGGCCTTGAGGACGAATTTGTGAGTACCTTTTATGGATTTCCAAATGCACATTGTCTAATTTTCTTAATATTCAGGACAGTCAGCGACAGTTGGAAGAAATTGGGAAAATTTCTGCTACAGTACAAGAATTAAAAGACCAGGTCGCTATGTATCAAGATGAAGCAGCAGCTGTCGAAAGGGGAATAATGGAAGAAGATAAAGAATATGAACGTGAACGTGGACGTATAAAAGAATTAACTTTGACGTTGGAGAAGGAAATCGAAGAGAAGTTTGGTAATGAGAATATGCTGAAACTTGAACTACAGATGTGCAATGAACACATTGCAAAGTTGGAAAATTTGATGAAGTAAAATTTGGATCGTCGTACTGGATCATACTGGATGAATTACGTTTTGTTGTGTTTGAAGTTTAATTACATATGTATTAATTTATTTAAGTTCCTAAAATAAGTTTTCTTTCATTTTGAATATTGTATTGCGTTTTGTTAACTTAAAAAATAATAAAATCAACATTAAGTACTAAACTGGATAATTTCTTTTCTCCAACTGCATCTACTTCATTCGACGTACGAGAAGAGTCCGTAAAAACAAGATGAAAACTTAAGCAGTGATGCCACAGAAAGTGTAGGCGTGTTTAAAGATCGGGTGCATCAAAAAGAATTGATAGTGATTTATTTATAGTGTTATCTGGATATGCCAATTACTACAGAGTTAAGATAAAAAACTTGAAAATAGGACCATCTCAACTTCGAGGATGTTTAAAAAATGATGCAAAAGGAAGAATACTTTCAATATCAAAACAGCAAAAAGTGCAAAAAGAAAAATGCATTTTGTCAGGTATGTTACCTGTTTGCAGGTACATATAATGTCCACTTCAAATAAGCTTGGTATAAGGCCATAAACGACTGGCAAGGGGAATATCTAAAAAAGTTACAGAAGGCAGTGGCGGCTTCTGAATTTTCAAGAGGGGGCGTATAAGTAACAGTAGCAATAATAATAATAATAATAATAATAATAATAATAATAATAATAATAATAATAAAATCTCAAAAAATCACCTATGGGGCCTTAAAATAGCGTTCTTTTTAAACATAAAATAACAATACTTAATAATGTCAATATTAACCAAAACTTTATTATTTCTTACAAAAATTCTGCACAAGCAACAAAAAAATAACGTCTACGAGGGTGAATGCTTTGTCAAAGACGAAGAACCTCAAAATTTGCCTGATACAATTTCAAACAAAATTTTGAAAGTAAATAAACAAATCACCAAGGAAGCGAAACGTCATAGAAACAAATATTTGACTAAATAACACATGATTGACTTTGATAAAACTAAAATTTTACATAGAGAAAAATATTATCACAAACGTTTAATAAAAGAAGCTATAGAATTTGTAGGAATACTAATAATTTTAATAGGGATTGTGGAAATTATGAGTTAGGTGACATTTAAAAGGCTATTTTGTAGTTATCTTTTACCAAGTAGTTCGTGTATATCTAGTAGGTAGGTAGTTCCTTTTTCGTCGTTAGGTTCTTTTCTATCAGGTTGGCACGTTGTTTCTATGACGTCTCGCTTCCTTGGTGATTTGTTTAGTTACTTTCAAAATTTTGTTTGAACTTGTCAGGCAAATTTTGAGGTTCTTCGTCTTTGACAAACATTACAGGTGTAATCGAAAAGTCAGACTAATAACTTTTTGTCAGTGTTTTCAACAGACAGCGATCTTTCCGAGAAAATATTATCTTCAAAAATAATTTTTTTAATAATGGCAACATCAAACAAAACTTTTTTATTTCTTGAAAAAATGCACCAAATTGTTAAATTAAAAAATGTATTACCTACGGTTTTTTAAATTATCCATTCTTCTGTCCTTCATGTCGGAATTTTTGTTTAATATCGCATTTTTCATTTAGCTATTATTTTCTTAAGTTAAGCCATCCTCTTTAGTTCGCCAGTGCACTGCTGTCAAGAATTAACCCACCACTTATTATTTAAAGGAAAATAATCATTTAAATTTACTGAAATATATTTATCAGATGTTGATAATGCTTTTCATAACTGTTATTTCGGATGTGGATACGACAGATTCTGTGTATTCCATCTAACAGTATCATGCATACTTATAGTTGAATGATCCCTATAGGATAGCATATTAAAAGAGCTGAACAAAGTAGAAATCTTGTTATAACACCTGACCAAGATAATCTTTTAAGGCTATCCGCTATAAACAGATAATAAATTTTACTTCATTACAATTTAGTAAATAAAACAGTTTTTAGGTCTACGTACAGCATACACACATAATTCGGCAGCTCAATGTATGGGAGGTAGGGTGGGTCCAGAGATGGCTTCCTAGCCCCCCCCGTCCCTCGGTACGCCCATGGACCAGGGTATACAAATACAAATGAAAATTTGCATAACTAAAACTGATTTATGGCTTGGAATCAAATACGATAGCTTCCAATATTCTGGAAAAACCAGATCCTGGGAGAAACAGCTTATAAACCCTCCGTGCCGTTTGCGAATATACTTACTTTGGTGTTTCGGTGCAGCAGATTTCAGCCCTTCTATTAGGATCCTAAAAGTTCGAATTGCTATTTTGATAAATTTAAATCGCGTACCAAATCATTTAGGTCACCTTGAGAACTAACTGGTTGTTTCATAATGTCGATCGTTACGAGAGCCATCTTGATTGGGGGCACAAAATAGAAAATCTATCTCCATATTTCCTGAGGTGTTGGCACAGGCAAATTTTGGTTATGTGGAAATACCTTTTATATAAGTCATGTAAAAGTAGGAATCAGAAATATAACCTTTCGGTTCCTTCCATATCATTGAAGCAGCGGAGTTCTATGTTGAATTCCTTTTATCCATCCAGTAAGAAGGTACCCAAGATTAATCTTGATCGCGCACAAGCCAAAATATTCAATATAACAACTACTTATGAGCGGTGTGAAATGTCTTCGCTGTTTCTTGAAAGTAAGAAGTAACTTCTCCGCAAAGATATCAAAAAGAGTCAAGATAGTTCAAACAGCTTTCGGGCATATTTACTCAATTTTATATATACACTATTATATTATTAGAACGAAGAATAAATGAACAACTAATAATTAACTGTGGGTGTTATGATTAAAACATAAAATACTTTTTGTGTAATAAAAACGCGTAAGGTATTGTTTTAAGAAACATATTAATTAAGATAAAAATATTTAATAGACGTGGTAAGGAGTTATCACGAATTTAAACAAACTCCTAGTTTGAATACTTTATTCACCAAACAGTACACTTTTTCGATGGATTCATTTTAGTTCCTAAAGGGCAGTTAAAATCTCTAGCAAAATAGTCAAGGTTACTAAATGGACCCAACACTCTAAATTCTTCTGGAGCGTGCACATCAGTAGTAACCTGAAGTTCTACGGCTTCAGATCGATGTTTCGAGCACCAGTTTTGTGCCGCTGATATCCAAAACAGCTGACTGGCACTGTAGTCGAGACCAGGTAGCAAATATTCCTCTGTCTGATTAGCTTGAACCCAGGACTTGTAGGCTAGATAAGCTTCTTTAAGACCTCCATTGTCGGCAATATTCTCACCTTGAGTTTTGACCCCATTTAACTAAAAAATAGATTTTCTAAACTACACTTAGGTATACTTAGGTATAGTTGTAGGAAAAGATCTATGAAAATCATTATAAGAGCTATTTGTGAAGTGCACAATAGTTTATGGTCAAGGGGGTGTTATAAAGTAGTATCAGACACCCCACTGCTCGTCCTAACAACACTTTAGACGGTTTAAGATAAAATTTGTTGGGCTCCTTGGACGGGTGTTGGTCACTAGCGCGCGATGGTCAGGGTACCCCCCCGCTATGTGTCTTAATTCCAAAATTGGCAACAGTACTATAGTTGCAAGCAACAATCTATGAGACTTATTATACGAACAGCCGATTACCGTTGACAATGGTTTACAAATATTACCTGAAGCTGTCGTAAATAACAGACGGGTTCGGCACCTTCCACTGTTGCAGCGGGGTGAACCGTATCAAAAAATTTGTTTAGGCTTTTTTAGAATTTTTTTGGTATTATTATTTGAACTACAAATACTTCTCATCTAATAGCTTTTAATATATGACTAAATCGTATTCTTTCCTAATTTAATGAGTAGTATCTCTTTTTATAACCATGAATGATAAACATTCCAATTTCAATGCGGCAGCCCATACTTTCTAATTTTTGATTGCGGTGTGCAATCGTCCTCTGCCCTGTTTCTTCACAGGTTAAAATTTTCTTCTAATCCGGAGGGTCATAAACGTAGTTTCTACCTGTATATTGTTTGGGAATGAGAAGAAATCGGAACTATTCTACTCCTACTATAAACGGTATTGAAAGCATATGTGTTTACTTATATTTTAAAGTTTTAAAGCATATAAGCGTACCAGGTGCAATATTTTTTACTTGTTCAGTCATACCTACATATATGCTTACATTTAGAGACTTATTAAGAAGCGTTTGTGACAAACACATTTCGTAGGGCAACTGGTCAAACAGATTATTGCTGATTTTAAACCGTGGCGCAACTAGGTACCTCCGAAACAATTAAATATGTTCATTCTTATCACTAGAATCTGTCGCGGTATATACCTGAGTGCTTAATCGACTGCTCCGAGCATACCCTGCAAAAGTATGTTAAAACCATTGGCTTTTCAATGAAAAAGGTGGAGAAGAAGCAATTCTTGTTGGAAAGCCAGGTAATAAGAAAGTGGAGATACGATTATTTAATATCTATAGAAATGTATAGGCAGGAAAATCGTCTGATATTTTTCCTCGACGCAACATGGTACAATACCCATGATACAATAAAAAAAGGATGGGTTGATGACTCAGGGAAGTGCAACGTCAATACTCCGGCGTCAAAAGGAAAAAGGATAATGATTCTACACGCAGGAGGCGAAAATGGTTTCGTTCCTGGAGCCCTGTATCTTGGATGTAAAAAGTTAAAAGAAGCACGCGCCGATTATCATTCTGCAATAAATGCGGAAGTGTTTGAAAACTGGCTCAAAATTGCCACCAAACAGAGTCATAGTAATGGACAACACTAATTACTATTCGGAGAAACTGGATAAAATTCCAAATACAACAACTAATAAGGCAACCCTTCAAGAGTTTTTAAGAAAAGAAGATTTATATTTCGAAGAGGACTACACAAAAAAATTGTTGGAAGTCCTTGGCACAAAAATTTTTTCGAAAAAATTTAAAATTGACATTCTCGCTTCACCCTTCTACGATTACCCCCATATCATTGCATTTTCAACCCCATTGAAATGATATGGGGGCAGTTGAAACAAAGAATTCGACGAGGGAACACCGGTGGAAAATTTAGCAATGAAATGCTGCAAAAAATTAGACACGAAGCTGAAATAACAAGTGTCGATGCATGGAGAAATTCAGTGCGGCATTTACTGGACATTTAAAATCGGTACAGAGGGAATCATGTACAAGAATTAATAATAGAAGTTAATCGTGATTTTACCAGTGAAAGTGATAGTGAGTATTTATTTTTTTTTTAGTTTGTGACTCTTGTATGTGCTTATTAGTAAGCTGTAATGAACATAATCGAGACCGTGTATAAATTTTATTGTGCACTATTGTAAGTTTTGTGTAACAAATGTAAATAATTTTCTACTTACTAATTTGCATGTTTTTATATTAAACTTGTATAAATTCGTTATGACATGCAAAGGCTTTTATTTTTTATATCGGAAAATTTAAACCCAATAAAGTATCACATAAAAATAGATCGCAGGTCGCGCCAGTTAGCATCAGGTCTGTAAATACAGCAGGTAATAAAGATAGAAGATGAATATTGGATGAATATTGTGAAAGATCCAATTATAAGATCTAGAAAATGAGAGTGACAGTGATATTGGTAGTAATAGTGATTGAGTGAAGCTTCTATTCTACCATGACGATCGCCGGTATTTTACTTATAATATGCATCAATGTAGGTATGTCATTTTACTTTTAATGCGGATTCTTTAACTTAAATATTTCAAGTCCGGTCCACTTGAAATATTTCCTTTTGATCTGTGTAGTTGACAATATCGGTGTCTATTACCAGTTTATTGCTGTGAAGGGACGGAATACTACTAAATTTCTGCATAAGTCGGTTTCATAGATCTTTTCCTACAACTATACCTAAATAAATTATAGACATAACTTTTTATTACAAATGTTATTTAAGGGTATAAGAGTCAACTATGATTTGCACCTTAAAATTAAACTTACAAAATTTACGAATTTAAAAAAATATATGTAAGTATTTTTCACAGATACCTACCAATGGAGAATGCAGACATTTGGCGATTATTTGGGCGAATTTTTATTTTTTTATTACTTAGCTGTGTTAAATTACCTTCAGATTAATTTCAGTTACGGTAAAGTTACCGTACTGCTCAATGATGCACTGAGCTTTTTCCAAAAACGCTGTTTGCGTACGTGGTTCCCACCAGTCCATAAGATTGCCATTTTTGTCAAAGAGCCTTCCTGTGTCATCAAACCCGTGCGTAATTTCGTGCCCAATGACCGATCCTATAGAACCGTAGTTTAAGTAGTTCGGCCTTTCGTTGTTGAAAAGGACACCTTGCAGAATTCCTGCAGGGAAAACTGCGGAAAAGAAATTGGGTATTTGCCATGTATTTACATTTTATTAAATTGCATGTTAATAGGTAGCATCTAATCCACAAAACAGCTGTGACAGCTCATGAATTCGAAAAAATGGATCGTAAGGTGAATTTTTAATATTAAAAATGTGAATATCTAAAGGGACCGCCAAAACGCGAACACATTGGCCGTGACGTCACGTGTCTTGTAAATGGCCGCTTGTTTACAGCTGGGGTCAGCGCGTCACGCGTCAGCCTCAGCCCGTCAATTGATCAGTTTGTTGTTTGCGTTCATTTTGTGACAAACGAATTAAAATACTCCAAGAAAAAGGGAAATACCTATGAGTTATGACTTCTGAAGGCATGTTCATTGTTATGGAATTTGTGTACAGCGACGAGCGGTTCAACGCGGCGGAGATGAGGAACGTAAAAGCAAAAACCAACAGCATAAGTGAACTTTTTATCAAATTAACGTAGCATTGATAATTTGATCACAGTGAGTTGTTGGACACATACTATTTGTAAACATAAAAATGTAAGAATAAAAATGTACCCTAAACTTGACATTTATTTTAGAGGTCAGAATAAATATAAATTGCCATTTATTTTCGGGGCTTTTGCGGCTCGTATCCGGTCTGGCTAACAGTCGAATATATTGGGAACAACGTCGCTCTTTATTATAACATTTCCCTCTATCAACTTAAAACGCATATAATTTTTCATTTCCTCTTCAAGCTATAATAAAATGGAAACTGAATTACTGAATGGTAAACACTTTAACCCCAAAAAAGAATAATAAAGCCTACAGTAAGAATTAAGATGATCTTCACAACAGGAAAACAAACTTTGCGATTTTGGCATATCACGTCTAGGGGCCTTAAACAACTTTTTCATACGTTGATAATCTCGAGGAACGGTTACAAAAATATTTTGTTAGCTGTACTGATTGAAGTACTTTTATAACCATGTACAAAAAAACACGTGTTTTGTTTTCAATACATAATAGATGCTTGTAAAACTATACAAATCACTTTTTGGTGCGACCTCTTACACCGTCCTTAACACCACACAAAGGCTTTTCCAATACAAGAATGATACTACACCATTAAACAGCACGCTCCTCGGTAATGTTTACATGCCACTTGACGTCACGAGTTGAATAACCTTGGAAACTTGGATAGAAGCGTTTTGGCGGTGACTCCTAAGATTCGAATTTCAGACCGGAAATTCTCTACCTACAAATATTTTTTTTGTTTTTTTTTAACATGACGTACGATATATATGCACTTCAAGATTCATTTTACGTAATTTCCAAAAAAAGTGATAATACCCAATTAGCGTTAGCTTTTAGCTATTTTTTGCATATCCGGTCCATTAAAAATCTTCTTGCGGGTAGCGTTGCATACCAAATGAAACACCGCCCAGTTGCATTAGAGTAGTGTTATCGTACTTACTGATGCTGTTTTCCATGGGGTGATAAAACGCATTAACTTGAGCAGTACTGGAGTGGTCCATCCAGTCCGTCTTATTTACTGGCAGCCGCAATCTTTTAAATGACAGATCTGTAGTAAATATGGATATATTCAGCATCGAATACATAAACTGTTCTTCGTGAACCTCCAACTATAAAATCTGTATTTAAGTAACAATCCGACAAAAAATTATTTCTACCTATCACCGTTTGAAAAATGGCTTCCAGTTTCCTGTCGTCAAGCAATTCATCAGGATACGCAATGTGGTCTACTATAGAATTAGCCTTTTCCAGAGCACTCTTTTTTGTGTTCTCTTCCATCCAATCTAAGTCCCTTAAAAGTGTCTTAAATGCTTCCTTGACAAACTGTACTAGTTCAACGGCACTCCTCTTAGCATCTTGTTTAAAATATTTTCGCACATACAATGCTCCAACAATAATAGGTAGGCTATTTAAGAAAGGAACGTGTTCTTTAAGGAATAACAAGTTCAAGTTTAGTACCTCTTCTCCGCTTCTTCTACGCAAACTCTCCACCGTGGTGCTATTTCCTCGATGCCGTTCATTACATGTATGAATTTTAAATGAAGATCTTGTAGTTTATCGTTCAAATATGGTATGAGATTTTTAACTGTTCTCCACATTAAGTAATTGGCTACAACCCTATAAAAAACATATAATTTAGTAGCAATGTATCTAGCAGCCCATGAGCATAAATAAATAACATATTTTGGTTTGAAGGCTTCTGTGGTTGTTGTCGATGACATGTTGTTTTCCGGGCTGGTTCCCACGTTGGTTATTAGACCTTGACGTTTCGACACTCATGTCGGTGTCTTCCTCAGAAGTAGCTCTGAAGCTGAAGTGTACTAGTCCACTTGGGTATTTATATTCGTCCGGGTCACTGACGCGTGGACGTTGTTACGCATGACCGGTTTCCAGATTCCAGGTAGTTCGATGCTCCGGTCTCGGTTGTAATTGKGCGGGTTCTTCTGGATTTCGATGGCTTCCTTGTACAGTCTCGGCCAGAATCTCGCTTCCCTTGACAGCATTTGTGCCKCCTCGCATKTGATGTTGTGACCAGTCTCCATTCGGTGTTCTGCTACAGCCGACCTGTCGCATTGCTGGTCTCTGGTATCCCTGATGTGCTCCTTGATTCTCGTGCTGATGTGCCTTCCGGTTTGGCCGATGTAAACCTTCCCACAGCTGCATGGGATGCTGTACACATCTTGTGTTTGTAGCTCCTCAGTCGTCGAACGATATTTCGGAAAGGCGTTGGCTATCTTTCTCGGGGCGGTGAAGATGGTGTTTATATGATGTCTTCTCAGCAGCCGTCCGATCTTATCTGTACATCCATTGACGTAGGGCAGGTATGCTGCAGCGATGTGCTCCTCTGGTTCCTTCCTCCGTGGTTGCTTGTTGATAGCCTTCTCAATCTGTGCCTTAGGATATCCGTTCTTCTCTAGTGCTCTGCGTAGATGTTCTAATTCCTCTTCTAGATGGTCTGGTTCGCTGACTAGCTTCGCCCGCTATATCAGCGTGTTGATGACTCCTTCTTTTGGGCGGGGTGGTGGTGTGAATATGCATGCAGGTAGCGAACGCCCACGCGTCAGTGACCCGGACGAGTATAAATACCCGAGCGGACTAGGACACTTCAGTTTCAGAGCTACTTCTGAGGAAGACACCGACATGAGTGTCGAAACGTCAAGGTCTAATAACCAACGTGGGAACCAGCCCGGAAAACAACATGTCATCAATAAATAACATACCTTTCTAAACAAAATGTTATATTCGGCAAAACAAAATTTGAGCAAAAAATTTCTTGTGTGTGTGTCTGTTGGTCGTGTGTGGACGCGACAACTTTCGAAAGGCTTAACACATAACTTGAAATTTGGCATACATATAAATCTCAACTACCCAGAGCGACCTATTACTTTTGGGGTAAGTAGGTTATGGGAAGGGGGTGAAATGGGGGAGTGATAACTACCCTTTTTGCAAATTTTAATTTTTTTCCTTTTAGTATGCGATTACTAGTGTAATTGTGAGTATTTTCGTCCCTATAAATTTTCGGTGCAGCAACCGTTTTGGAAGATATTAGCAAAGAACCGTCACTTAAGAAAAAGGATTTTCTAAAATACTTAATATATTCAAAAAGTGAAAACAGACAAAAGGTGTTTTAAAAATTTATCCAAACAATTGACATTTTCGGAACATTTCCAAAAAATTGGATTTTGGACCCTGTCCTCACGATTATTCTAAATTTTGCTATTACTCGTATATAGAAAATCAAATTTTTGATGGAAAAGCACTCTTGCAATTTTTTTTATTTGTGAGATTTTTTTGAATTCAAACACCGCGCCACGATAAAGGGTAGGGGAAACGGAAGGAAGAGGTTAAGTTAGGATATATTAGAGGTTAGAAGTAGTTTTATGGAAGATGTCGATGGTATGTGTATTTTATGTTTAAATAAACCGTTAATACAAGCAAATTAGAATTATATCGGCCATCCCTTACAATATCAGGTGTGGGGTCATGGAATCAAAGTGTTTTATGAAATCTGGGTGCCGATTGATGAAATACTAGTGGATTACGATATTTTGTGAGGTTAGAAGCTAAAGCCATGCCGTTCGATCACGATGAATTTGAAAGATTCGTGAGTGAACAAAGAAGCGAAATGGACAAAGAGTCGTCGATGCCCGCGAACACCACAGGCAATGTGAACAAGAAAGATTCAGGTCAGGATCAACTTGTAACCGCCCTGAATAGCCTCGTGCAACAGAATGCCCAAATGTTAGAGATGCTACGATTGTCAAACCATAGTCAATCTCCCACTACATCTGAAGGAAGTGTTCCCAACTTTAATATTATGCCGGATTTATCCAAGTCTATCGACAGATTTAATGGTGAGAAGGGTCCTAGGGAAGCATCTAGATGGTTGCTGCAAATTCGCAACACCGCACTCCTACATAATTGGCCCGATGCAATCACATTCCAAACCGCCGCAAGTCATTTGGATGGAGCTGCCAAATACTGGTTCTCTGCTAGGAATCTAAGAGATTGGGAGTCTTTCCAGCATGCCTTCGAGAAGTCGTTCGTATTTGAAAGAAGCCAGACAGAAGTGTGGAAGAGGATGTGTGCACGTACTCAACACCCCAAGGAGTCAGTGTCCCTGTACTTTTACGAAAAAGTTTCGTTGTGTGTTGAGCTGAGAATGACCTTCAAAGAAATTAAGGAACAAGTAATCATAGGATTGCTCTCGAGAGATCTAAGCAACTTTCTCCTGTCCAAAACTCACCGGGATGAAGATGAATTGTACCATGACATCATTGATTATGAACGGGTAGCAGACTCCAGGAAAGCCAATATAGTGGATCGAAGAGACAACAGAACGAGTATTAGACCATTTGAGAAGAAAGAAGCCAAGTCCAGTCATGCAACTGATTCCCCACGTTCGGCAACAGATAATTTGTCCTCAGTTCGATGCTTTAATTGTAATTTACTTGGACACTATGCTTCAGATTGTAAGAAACCACGTCGAGTCCGAGGTTCCTGCTACACATGTGGGTCTACAGAACATCGGCAAAAGGACTGTCCATGGAAGCAAGGCCATTCCAAAGCAGCAGAAAAGACAGGTGCAGCGGAATGTTCCAATACCCTTCTGGTAGAAAAGGAAGCACTGAAATCTGCATATTTGGTACCAATAAAACTAAGTTTTCATGACGTAAGCAGTGATAAATTTTATCTTTCGATTAATGCATGCTTAGATACTGGTAGCCCAATATCTCTTATAAAAGCTAGCATCCTACCTTTTGGATCATATGTTGAGACAAATAGTAGTGAAACTTTTTGTGGCATTAATGGGTCAAAGTTAGAAATTCTTGGTTTCTTTCAGGCTAATGTTGTTATTCAGGATGTTGATGTGTTCATTAAATTTTATGTTGTGCCAGACAACACTATGAATTATCTATCATTATTAGGAAGAGATTTCATACAGTCACAAAATTTTGAAATTTCAATTGGTACTGAATTTAAAATTAGAAAAAGGTCCGACGAACATCTGAATGAAGTTCAAAGCTTAATGTCCATTGATATTGTTGATAGTGAAAACCGTCTTCCCGATTTAAATATTAACGAACAGCTTGACTTTGCCATTCAAAAAGAAGTCAGAATTATTGTTTCTGATTATTTAGATCAACCAAAACCAGTTAAACCGGAAATTGATTTCGAATGTAAAATTTCTGTTAGAAATGAAGATCCATTTTCAGTTAGACCACGAAAATTGTCGTATGAAGAAAAAAATAAGTTACGTGAGATTTTAGACGATTTGCTGAAGAAAGGTTTTATACGTGAGAGTTACTCACCTTTTTGCAGTCCTATTGTCTTGGTAAAGAAAAAGAATTCTACTGAATATAGATTATGCATCGATTACAGAGAACTTAACAAGCGTACCGTTCGAGACCATTTTCCATTACCTTTAATTGATGACCAGCTCGACTTATTAAGAGACAAAAAGTACTTTTCCTGCCTTGATTTAAAAAGTGGATTTCACCACATTAAGCTTACCGAAGATTCTGTAAAATTTACATCTTTTATAACACAGTTAGGTCAGTTTGAATGGACCAGAGTTCCTTTTGGATTGTGTAACGGACCATCAGTATTTTGCCGATTTGTGAACATGATCTTCCGTGATCTTATCCAAAATCAAAAGATTCTTATTTACATGGATGATTTGTTGATTGCCACGGCTACTGTCGAAGAGCACCTACTGATTTTGCAAGAAGTGTTACACCGCATGTCGAAAAATCTCTTAGAACTTAGATTAGATAAGTGTTCATTTTTACAGAACCAAATAATTTACCTGGGCTATTTAATTACTGAAAACGGGATACAACCTAATCCTCTGAATGTTCAAGCTGTCTCCGAATATCCGATACCAAATAACTCAAAACAATTACACCAATTTTTAGGTCTTGCTTCGTATTTTCGACGTTTTATTCCTTCTTTTGCTGTAATTGCCAAACCACTCTATTCCTTGATTAGAAAAAATGCAACATTCCATTTTGGCAAAGAGCAACTTGTAGCTTTTGACACGATTAGAAAAAAACTTATCGAAGCCCCAATTCTAGCTGTTTATTCCCCGAACCTAGAAACAGAGTTACACTGCGATGCCTGTAGTACTGGTTATGGAGCAATTTTGATGCAAAAACAAAGTGATGGATTGTTTAGGCCGGTATTTTACTTTAGTAAACGAACAACCGAATGTGAGTCACGTTATCACAGCTATGAGCTGGAATTATTGGCCATCATAAATGCTATCAATAGGTTTCACGTATACCTACAGGGTCTCAAATTCAAAATAGTTACTGACTGCAACTCTATAAAAATGGCGCTGAATAAAAAAGAAATCAATCCACGTATCAATCGTTGGGCATTAATTTTGCTGAATTATAATTACGAATTAGAGCACCGAGACGCAAATAGAATGAAACATGTTGATGCTTTAAGCCGTGCAAATCCAATCTTAATTCTTGACGAGAACACCTTTGAACAAAATTTATCCATAGCACAAAATTTAGACCCTCATATTAAACAGCTAAAGTCGGAATTACAAAACCGGGAGGATCAACAATTTGAGTTACGGAATGGACTCGTTTATAGAAAGTGTAAAGGCAAAATTTTATTTTTTGTCCCACAAGCAATGGAAAATCACGTTATACAAAACTGTCACGACCACTTAGGTCATTTAGCTGTCGACAAGACTTCTGAATACATTTTGCGATCTTATTGGTTTCCAGAATTGAAAGAAAAGGTTAAACTTTATATCAAAAATTGTTTGAAGTGTATTGCGTACTCGCCAGCTTATGGTAAAATTGAGGGTGTCCTGCATTCAATTCCTAAGGGTGACAAACCATTTATGTCTATACACATTGATCATTACGGTCCTTTGGAGAAGACACCAACTGGGAAAAAATTCATATTTGAGGTAATCGACGGATTTACCAAACATGTGAAACTGTATGCTGTAAAATCCACAAATACTATTGAGTGTATCCATAAATTAGAAGAGTATTTTCAAAATTTCAGTAAACCATTGAATATTATATCTGACAGAGGTAGTAGTTTTACTTCTAAAGAATTTGAGAATTTTGTAAACAAAAATGGTATTTCACACCACAAAATTGCAACCGCGTCTCCTAAGTCTAACGGTCAGATCGAGCGAACCAACAGAGATTTGACACCAATGCTTTCAAAACTTTCGGAATTGAAGAACAAGTGGGATCGGAAACTGTTTTTGGTTGAATTTGCCATTAACAATTCAATTAACAGTTCGACTGGCAAAAGTCCATCTGTTCTTTTGTTTGGTATTAATCAGAGAGATCATTTTGACAACTTGAGAAGTTTTATTGAAATTCAAAATCCTAGTGACAGAGATTTAGACCGTGTTAGAGCTGAAGCGCAAGCTAAGAATCAGAAAAGTCAAACTTATAATGAGAATTACTTTAATAAGAAACATAAGCCTCCGCATAATTATAAACTTAGTGATTATGTTATGATTCGAAATTTTGATGTGACGCCCAATGTTAACAAGAAATTGATTCCGAAGTTTAGAGGACCTTACGAGATAAAGAAAGTTCTTGAAAATGATAGATACTTAATTTCCGATATAGAAAACTTTCAGATCACTCAGAAACCATTTGAAGGGGTTTGTAGCCCTGATAACATGAAACCATGGCTCGCTTATGAATAGAATAGAACTTAACAATTATTACCCAATTTCTTTCCCTAGTATGACACTTATTGTAACTGATTAGACTTATGTGATATACACATATTTAGAAAACGATTTGCGAAGTTTGTAGAATTTGTACAGTTAGAATTATGTACCTAGACTTATGTCATGAATTAGAGATTATGGATTATCTCATTTTTATGTTTAGATGGTTATGTAATGTCTTACTTGACTCGCAATCTATTACTTATATGATATGTATGATTATTCTGTTATTGTTGAGAAGCCTTGTACTTGTCTTGTATTATTTGATTATTTTCTTGTGTTAGACCTAGTTAAGATAGTTAAGAATTGAACTTTGTATTCGCCAGATCGAGGACGATCTATGGTCAGGCTGGCCGAATTGTGAGATTTTTTTGAATTCAAACACCGCGCCACGATAAAGGGTAGGGGAAACGGAAGGAAGAGGTTAAGTTAGGATATATTAGAGGTTAGAAGTAGTTTTATGGAAGATGTCGATGGTATGTGTATTTTATGTTTAAATAAACCGTTAATACAAGCAAATTAGAWTTATATCGGCCATCCCTTACATATTAAGTTAATAATTTTCGAGTTATTTACAAAAAAAAATTAAAATTTATGGATTTATGCTAATATTACGACAACCATATGTTGTTCMAAAMAATGCTCAAAACCTCAKTACTGATCGTATAATATAAGAAATAAAAKCGTAAATGTCATTTTGACAGTTTGATGTGAAAGTATTGATTCAATTTGCAACAGTATTTAGTTTCGCTTAAAAGGCGATATTTGTATCATTTATGTTTATATTTATTTACTGAAAATGTAACCGTAACCCAAGTTAGGTATACGTTCCTTAMCTTGGGATACTCTATTAMATCAGAATGTTGTCTCAGTTTTGGTGTTATGGCTTTTACTTGATACAACTAATCTTAAAAATCATTATAAAAAATTTCGGGAAAAAATAAAGAATTAAAACAACCATTTTATTTCAAATGAACAAAGAACAATCTACAAAATATTCTGTTACAAATGTAAAACAGGTCTTTTAATAAACAAATGAAATAAATATTCTTGGTTAAAATAAAGTAATCTTTGTACTTGGTTTTTCTTTACAGTCTATCTTCAACGTTTGGATAGACATACGTGTATTCTGTCTTTTTTAGTTTAGGAAAAATCCAGTAAGATTTTATCATAGTTGTCATGTATTTTAAGAACTTTTACAACAAAATTTTTGATAATTTATTTTTTGGTCCCATCATTGCATTTCAGGAATATGAGTACAAAATCTACTATTTATAATCTTAATTGCAAATTACGTTCAATCTTTTGCTCAGTCCCATTAGGTAACAGTCTTTACCGGTCTCGAGTGTTTCTTTTTCAGGACCTACTTCGTATAGTATTTTTGTCCCAAATAAAGTCCCCCTCCCTCCTTAATGATTCTGATCAACATATTAAATTTACAGTAGAGAGAGAGTCGGATGGGGGTGTTCCATTTCTTGATACAAAAGTTATACGTTTTAATAATAAAATTATTTTATCAAGTATATTGGCCAGACCTCACAATTGCTATCTAGTAGATTAGCACTACACAAAAGTGATATAAACACAAATTTTATAAGATGTGCTCTAGCAGAACATGTATTAAACCATAACATAAATTGGGATAGTGTCAAAATTTTAGAAAAAGAGCGAAATACTAATWAAAGACTAAKTTTGGAGATGTACCAAAKTAATAAGACTAATAACGTTATTAATAAAAAATCGGATACACAAAATTTAAGTAATATATACACCTATTTGTKATCGACAGAAATTTTACAAAATTAATAAAGCCTAAATTCAAGTACTTATTGGCGATTTCTTTTAAAATATTTTAAAATKGCATTGTACCATAATCCTTTAGGAAGTATTGCTGCAATTTTGATATTAACATATAAGAAACTTTTAATAATATATATATAATAAAAAGTTTAGGAATTGAAATTTGAAATTAAAATAAAAGTGGTTTGTGAATCTGACTAGTGACTACGACGTATATGTCACCTTATTTGTTATCCTCATATTGTATATAAAATTTCTGGATTGTGTTATATCCCTAATCTAGCTGCCTATTTAAAACTCAAATTAGCAAGTAACATTCTGTTGTTCCATTTCTTGTAAAATTAATGTAAACTTGATTGTACTTGTAATAAGCTCTGAAGAAGATTGTAATAAAGCAATTGAAAGTTTGGCCAAAATAAAGAGTACCCCTTGATATTTACCACCAGGTCGAATTCCCCCATGGGGTAATGAAGGAAAAGAATTTGACTGTTGGTGTTAACTTACCTTCTTGGTGTGATTTTTAGCAACTGTTCTAAATTAACAATGAACTTAGGTACACCTAATAATATTACATCTCGAGCTGCGACGTGTTCCACTTGCAAAAATATTGAATTTATATAATCTAACCACTCGTAAGAGCTAAATCGGCTATCCAGTTCACCTATGGTCATTATATTGTATAAGCTCGTAATATTTCTCCTTTCCTCTTGCGATAACGAATACTTAAACAGTTAGTCGATTAATGTCTCGATAGTTTATCCTGTCTTATGTGCTCTCTTCACTTACGTTTGCTAATTTCATTTCAAATTCTAGAGATTCCTTCAGCTCTGTTGCTGCTTGATCTGGATCTGCTCCGAATACTACAGCAACATCAATCATGTGATCTAGGTAAGCTTTGGTTATCTTGTCTTTAAAACCATTTATCAAATATTCTCTGCTTATTCCCAGGGAAGGTTGATCTATCTGTAAAAAGTGTGTGTTTAGTTGGGCATAATAAAAGTATTGTTTAACATCTACTTGAAACAAGAAGGGAAATAAATAACATCAAAAATACTACAAAATAGTAATATTTTATTTTTTTCAGTTCTTTTCATTAATGTCAAACGATAGTTTAGGGCAACAGAATATTTGAAAAATATCTCTTACACTGGTTGATATAATTTCATCAAATTTTGGTTATTATTATTTGAAGTGGAAGCCGTTAAAATGATGCGCACATTTCTTTAATAAATATTTTTTGAGGGCCGGGAGGGGGCCAACCTCCTATATAGATAAGTATTTTTCTCAAAAATGTTTTTTTTAATCTCTCTTTGTTCATACGGCTAAAATTGACCCTTTCCGAGAAAATTGCAGTTGACTGTTAAGGTTCACGTGTTCATTGTTTAACTAATATCATTCTGTTTTTATTAATTGTCTGTGATGAATTATAAAAATTGTGATTGATCACTTCTCATATCGGTAAAAAAAACGCTGCAAATTGAATTAATATTCCACATCCAATTGTCAAAATGACATTTACGTTTTTATTTCTTATACTATACGATTAGTAATCAGGTTTTGAGCATTTTTTCTCTCTACACATTTTTTCTAATAAGACAAACAGTCTTCGTGATATTAGCAAAAATATACAAATTTTTAAAATCGGTTTTTTCCAAATAACTCGAAAATTATTAACTTAACAAAAAATTACAAGAGTGCTTTCTGATCCAACATTTAATTTTCTATATTATACCAAAATTTTAAAAAAATCGTACGAGTAGGGTCCAAAATAGGTTTTTTGGAAATATTTCGAAAATGTCAAAATTTTGGATAAATTTTCTAAAACACTTTTTGTGAGAAATTTTATTTTCTTTCTGATGGTATTTTCATTTTTTGAATATATTAAATAAATTCGGAGATATTTAGGAGAAATCGTTTTCTTTAAGTGACGCTTTTTTGTTAATATCTTCTAAAAAGTTTGCTGCACCGAAAATTTATAAAAACGAATAAAACTCCCAGTTATACTACTAATTACATACTAAAACGAAAAATGTGGGGTTGAAATCTCCATCGTCGAATTAAATAAATTGCCATTTAAAATAAACAAGTTGACTATTCTTAAAGATAATGAAAATAGCTGAAAAAGTATTACTGTTTTGTAGAATTTTTTTGGTATTGGAGTTACTTTTTGTTTTATTAAAATTGAAAAATAAATAATGGAGTTATGATAGTTGGCGCTTTTTACGTGACACCGGCTGCATAGGTATAGCTATTCAAGAGCTTATTTTAAAATAATGCTATTTATTGGTTATAAATATGGAAAACAATTGAAAAGCCATGTTTTGTATTGTATCAGTGAAAAAGCAATAGCAACTACATGGAATAAATGAGTGTCGCTACGTAAAAAGTTTATTAACTAATAAACGCCGATCAAAGTAACGATTATCACCAATTTAAATTAACATAGTTGTTAGCCGGTATGTACGTTTCAGTAACATTGTATGACCTCATGTTTTATACTTTACTGCATATACATACAGGGTGAGTTATGAGGGCACTATATTGCCGAAAAACTGATTTGTCCGATTTCTTTATAAGTGCTCATAATTCTATTATTATTAGTCGCACAAAAAGACAAAAGTTGTAGCTAATAATAATAATAATAATAATAATAATAATAATAATATTTTTTCAAAAACTTTGTTGTTTTGGAATTGTACTGTATTATATAATTAATGCTAAATAAATACGACTAATAATGATAAAATTATGAGCAGTTAAATAAATCGGATAAAATCAGTTTCTCAGCAATATCTAGTTATCTGTGGGAGCAGTTAAACAACAAAAGGTACATAAAAGCGTCCTTATAAAATTGTAATTGTTATCCTAATATGCATAAGTTTGCTCTAGCTCTTCTAGCTACTGAAATACCCACAGACAACATGAAAAAAAAACATCCTGTATTAAAAATAATTAGGAAGCGTTTATACCGGAAATGATATAAAACTTAAAATGTAGTTAAATTATTTATTTTTCCCGGAATTTTGTACTACTCATGGGCGTACCGGAGGAAGGGGAGGCAAGGGGGGGGGAGCTGCCCCCTACCCCGGACCTGTATTGCCAACTCTGGGCCCTTCCATAAAAATTCCCTAAAAATTGTCTTATTTACAAAATAGGAACTACAGTAAAATTTATAGGCAAGTGTATTTAACAATTTTCATCCAGAACTCATATTTGACCCTTGTAAATGACCTTCTGTAATAAGTCCTTGTCAAATGGTTTCCAAGCTTAATCGATGCCATGTGCGTTTTGAAGCTGTAACTGCAACATTCTTATTGTTACGAATCGTTGTCTTAGGGCAGATATAACTTGAAAAGACTATCTTGGTCAGGATGAGTCATAACACGGTTTCTGCTTAGTTCTCTTCTATATTTTCCTATAAAGATTGTTCAACTAACTACTGTTATATGGAATCACATCAAATTCTATCATATATTCGGTGATAACTCTAACTTTTATTCCAAATTTCTAAATTCACATTACATTTTAACAATTAATACTAACAAAAATACTAAAAATCCTTCCGAACTCATGTTTATGAAAGTCAATTTATTTAATATAAGTTTTAGGAATCCAGTTAAAGCATTATCAGGACGAATTAAAACCCGGTGTGTTGTTAAAAATGTAATTAAATATATTTCAGTTTATTTAAATGAAGCTTAATTTGGTTAAAATATTAAGTGGTCGGTTAATTTTTGAGAGCAATGCACTGGCGATCTAAGAAGGTTGGTCTGACGCATAATGTTGAGACATTTGTCATTCTGAGTTTTAATAATGTTAGTTATCCATCGAGTCTCTTTCCCTGGGGAGTAAAAATTACTACAATTGTATCTTTAGCACCTATACATATGGACTCCCATATCAAATTTCTAAAGCTTCTGGTGTGAGAAGTTGAAACTGTACTAAAAGCGCATCGGTTAATGCATTAGTCTTTGATATGTGTTAATTCTGAATCAGAAATCGTGCTCCTATTAGTAGAACTTTTAAGGTGATATTTATGTTCCTTTGGTACTTTGTATGATATCATTATACATTATGTGGATCAGGGATCTTTATTCTCCCAAATAAAATTTATCAACTCATTTTTTGTTAAACGTGAGAGCGATGCAACTGAATGCGCCTCACTTAACTAACTAACAAACTAACGGAATTAGTAATAAAGGGGCTTTCTATGATCAGTGTACATAGAAAACATATAAATAATTTGGGTCTTTATTTCACAGAAGATGTTTTAAGTCGCCTTGCAGAAAATCCACGAAGATTATTCATGGAATAAATACTTCATTAATTACTTAAGTACCCATATCTTATAAACATTTATTATTTCTATTTATGTTGAATTATACTCTACAGGACGTTCCTGCTTTGCCCCCCCTAGACCAAAAGTTGGGTGCGCCCATGGTACTACTACTACTTGATAGTTTAGTAGGTTACGGTAGTTCTTCTTTCATTAGACATATGACATACCTGAATAATTCTTCTGTTAGAGTTTTTCAGGTCAAATCCAACAGATAAATCGAATAACGTATCCACATTTAACCCTGTCCTTCGAAAATTGTACATGGTCCTTTTCCAGTCGAATGTGTGTTCATTCCAGAACTCTCCTTCTAAAACCGGCCAACCACCTAAATTTCCCAATAGCTCTTTCACCATGTCCAAACCGATTCTTTCCGTCAACACTAAAATCGATTATTTTTAGGCATGTTGAAAAACTTATTATTGTGTTTCTATTTCAGCTATAGCTAAATACATTTAGTAAATGTAAATTATGAACTATAGAAATAAGACTGCATAAGTAAGAGTGGCTGCATGTGGGTAAAGTTACTGCAGAAACCCTTAAAGATTGTGGACTGTTGCTGTTTTATTATAAGTCCATAATTGATAACTATTTTCAAATCATGTTCAAGGTTAACTTTTTTAATAAGAAAATTTTATAAAGATCTACACTTGTCACTCGCGATATGAAATGATTTTCTAGGATGTGCAAGATCCAAGACAAACTGTTATGTTTGACTCCATAGGATATAAGAAACTAAATGTCCAATCAAACAAATGCGTAAAAACTAACTAATTACTTATTAAACTCCATAGAAAATTTTAATTGAATTATAATAAACAATCCTAACTACAATGATTTAGACGTATTTCGACAGCTATGCTATTATCTTCAGTAGAATGAGTGACATCTTGAAATATCTGTAGGTATGGGAAGCGGAAGATCTGGTGAGGAGAATATCACTTCACACATATGTATAAGAGTGTCTGTGCTTTCTTCGGCAGCATAAGTGTTTGTTTAGGAAGCATGACATTAAAGGATGTACGAAAGATATATTTAAATAAACTAACGTTCCGGGCTGCTGGAATTTTGCTCTGTATTTATTTTCATCTATGTATTTATTTTTTCTAAGTATATGCATTTATACATGTATTTATTATCTTGGACTTAGAGAAAGGATTTGATAACATCCCTAGAAAAGTGGTCTGGGAAAATATGAAGAAAATAGGTATAAGTAATAAGCTCAGAAAAAACATAGCGATTTTAAACAGTGACAAAAAAATTATCTCAGAACAAGCAACATGGAATCACAGGATTTTCAAGTAGTGGATGGTTTAAGGCAAGAGGGAGTGTTAAGCCCAACACTGTTTATCATGGTAATGGACGATATATTGTGGGAACTACACAACAAGGAGAAAGGTGATAAAGCTAGCAGAATACGCACTTGCAGATAACCTGATGATTTGTGCAGAAAATGAAGAGAAGTTACAAAAAATGTAGAGTTGTGGGAGAATGAACTAACAAAACATAACTATTAATAAATATGAGCAAGACTAAAACAATGGTGATAAGAATGGAGGACAAAAAGATATAGATAACAATAAATGGAAAACAAATAGAACAGGTTAAAAGTTTTAAGTACCTAGGAGTTACAATACAGAGCAATGGAAGTATGGATGAAGAAATAAGTGAAAAAATCACTAGTGCAATAAAGGAGTACCACTCACTAAATAGACCGTTAATAAGTAAAAAGGAAATAAGTGAGAAGACAAAAATGACGGTACCTATACAAGACCATTTATAGACCAACATTGACATACAGTAGTGAAAATTGGGTGTTAAGTGATAGACTTTTAAGTAGACTGCAGGCAACAGAGATGAAATACTTAAGCCGTGTTAAAGAGGTGACTAGAATGGATAGAATAAGAAACGACAGCATCAGGGAAGAACTGGAAATAGAGTAGATTAAACAAACTATGGAAGAGAATAAATTAAAGTGGTTCGGGCACTTGGTGAGAATGAACGAGGAAAGACCAGCAAAACTAGTATGGGAGGCAAAACTTCAAGGAAAGAAAAGAAGAGGAAGACCGCAGAAGACATGGAACATGACAGTGGCCGAGGCCTTGAGGAAGAGAAACCTCACCTGGGACGAAGCTAGAAGAATAGCAAAGGACAGGACTAAGTGGAAGAAAATAGTACAAAAGACAGTAAACGAGTTAGAGACACTGTATACCTTTACACCCTATGGGTAAAAAAGGAAACTGATTATATATATGCTTTTATGTATTATGTAGTACTTTTTTTCTTTTACACAGATAAGTTCTTTACTAAATGTTTTTAGGACGGATATCAAACATTAACTGTGTATGTCACTCATATTATTAAATAAATATTATATGACAAATTTTCAGGAATTTGCCATTGTTATTCTTCTAATGAAAGCTCTTCGTGGAATACCCTGTATATGTATAATGTTTGTATCAAGTTATTTACTTTCGAAATTATTATTGCGGGTACAAGCTTCAAAGTTAACAATCGTTTGTGTAAAAAAAATATTTATCGGGAATATAACAAACAACAAAAGATTTAAGTTTTTGCTGTTTACGTACGTGCACGCGGAACATTTTTACAAGGCGATCAGTGTACATACACTGTTTTGCCATTTATATGTCTGGTAACACGTCAAGGAGCTCCATCTAATGAGTCATGAATAAACATATAATAAAGGTACAAATAATTGATGGAGAAGGTCGTAATTTCATAACCCAAAAAACTTATTATTGAAGACAGTAATAATTTTAAGTACCTAAAGATGACAAGGTCAGATGAACGAGACACACAGCTCAACCGAGACGTGTAAAAAAATATTGAAGTGGAAGGACACAACAACACCAAGTATAAACAAACTAGTTTTTATTACTTYCTAAGAGAGTATTGCGACATATGGAACGGAACTTCTTAATCAAATCCGATAATCAACGGTTATGTGGAAAGTTGTACATAAATGAGGAATTGGATAGATTAGATTAGATTAGATAGTCATTTGATGATCTAAGCGTCAACGCTATCTCTTGGACCGTAAGATCTATACATGACGCTAAAATAATCATGATATGGTTATTTATATTATAATGTACGTACCGCAGCCCTCAAGCTTATGAGTGTATACTTGCTGCCAAGATATTTGTACTATAGTAAAACTAAAGGCAAGGATCCGAATTTCTCTTAACAATAAAGGCATTAGGATGATTGTAAATATTCTATGAGTAAACATCCTATGCGGCAGCACGTCGGTATGGTCCGGACTGAAATAATTCCTCGATTCATTCTGCAATTCTTTTAAATAAAAGACGGTATAAAATTAATGAACTAGGCAAAAAAGTCATACGGAATGTTGTAGACAATAACAGAGAACCAGCCAAACGATAAGAAGTCATACAGTTTGTTTTGAATCTGAGAGGAAATCGTAGCATTCTTATTGGTTTTGAAAAGAGGTGAAACTGACAAAAAAACACAAATGAAAAAATTAATTGGTTTGAAATATCACTGATGCTTGAACGTTTTATTTTATAATTTATGAGATATATACATTTAAATCAGCTTTTATCATCATCGCTTTCACTGTCACTATCGTTACCATTACTTTCTATAATTAGTTCCTTCACAAAATTTTGTCGTTAAATGTCTTCATTTTTTTTAACCTGACTTGTCAAATTTGACCTTTTTTATTTTATTTTATAAATGATGGGACATGAACATTAAAAGACACAATAATAATATTAACAGTTTCTTTATGATTTTAATTAGCTTATTTAAATAAATTGTTCGTTCGATCTGCAGTTCTTTTGAATGTTTCCAACAGTATAAAATTAAGAAACTAGTTCAGAAATGATTTACCTACCTACTTTATTAATAATGCACCCAGCCAATCGGTAAGTCATACAACTACAGTAGTAAACCCTTCTTAGAAAATTTTAAGTATGTATGTTTTTACTGAAAATCAGGTACTTAAGTTCCAGGTAAGAAATCTTTGCTTATTAGTGGTAAACAAGGTTGAAACCAGTTACTAAAGGCTATTTAAAGCTACCGGATGAACAACCGTCTTCCTCGAAAACCGAGTATAAATTTTGTACAGTCAGTGAAAAAAAAATATTCTGCAACTTTTCTTTCGAAAATTTGAAGAAAGCATCGCTAACAAACAGTTCTTATACTACTACTTTCCGCATCGCAACAGGCGGTATCCAACAAAGAAAATTTCGTAAGGATAAGGGCAAATTTCAGCGATTAAAGTCGAATATGAAACCATTTATGATTTTTTTTTAAAGCAAAACAGCTCCCACAAAAGGTTTGGAGAATTTGGGTCTCAATTTATTGAGACTCGAGATGTTTACAGGTTACCTTGGAAAGAGATACTGCACTTCTTTGAGAAGACCGGACTCTTCTTAGCTACGGTGCGAGCACAATGGCCCGAAAGGTGTAAGTGCAGCGTCCTGCCTATTTGCGAGTCGCTCCGCAGAAGATAGATTAGATTAGATTAGAAAGGAAGCAAGGTAATATCTCCAAGGACGAAGAATAAGATCAGACATAATTCTTAGTTCCAGTGAAGGCAATGTGCCGTTATTTCATTTCAGTTATTTTTTTTTGGCATCGATAATATATCATATATTTATTTAATATCAGTGACATACACAGTTAATGTTTGATATCCGACCTAAAAGCATTTAGTAAAAACTATCGTGTAAAACAAAAAAGTACTACAAAATACATTTTTATAAATATACAAAGAAAAGAATTACATAGATGAAAATAAATACAGAGCAACAGTCCAGCAGCCCGAAATATTTATATATATCTTTTGTACAGCCTTTAATGTCATAAGTTAGTATAGTTTAATAACTCTGCTTTAACGAGTTTAGCCCTAATCATGATTCTAAACACATGGGGGAATAAGTTACTATAAGTGAGTGGAAAGCAGATATAAAGCTTTAAACACTGATAAATAGCAACTGCAAATTCTCCCTAAAGAAACACTCATGCTGCCGAACAAAGCACATACATATAAATTCCAAAAAGGCAAAAGATCAAGATTCCTAAAAGTACCCCTACAAGAATCTAAATATCCCATATTTGCAATAGTTTCACTGCTCTTTTTTGTAACTGAAACACGACTGCCACTGCAAGATAAACCCCAAAACAGTATGCCATATTTCATTATTGAAAATAAATGCGCATGGTGTATAGTGCATCAATGTATCGTGACCCACAACTTCTTTTAGTTCTTCCAGCATGTAGCAAATACTACTCAGTTTTGCTGTTATCTTAGAAACATGCTGTTCCCATAATTACATTCTGATCAAGCACTAGCCCAAAGAAAAAGAAACCCGTAGTAGAATCTAATTTAGGGAATAAACCACCGAATTATGCAACGATTCATTTCTCAATGAATCTACAGTTTTGTGTCGAAATGAGATACATTTAGTATTTTCAACATTAGGTCGAAGGTTATTACTGTCACACCGATTTTGTAATTGTGGAAGCATCGGATTTATTTTTGTTGTTATATCAGTTACATTTTCACTATAGTACAGCAAACTGAAGCAAATAGGTAGGTAGGTACTCAGTATTCATCAACTTTGCAATTATATGATTTGTAAAGTACAATATGGTTAATAGAATTAAAATTGCATTTAGTTTTGTTTGTTATTTGAATTTAGACACTCTCTTTAAAAAAAGAACTACTCGTCTTTTGACCAGCTAAAGTTTCTTTCTTTATATGCGGATTCTTCTCTTAACATATAGTGTTCTTTATTGACAACTGATACTTACCTCTATTTATACATGCTCTGTAATACTTCTTAGCATTTCTAAACGGTTTAGATTCCTCTTCACGAATTGGTTCCTCCAAAGCTGTCCGCAACTGGTCCTGCACCAAATCGTTAATTGCCGTAAAGGTGTTCACATACGTCTTATCGTGAGGTATTTTTGCGGCCTTTATATAATTGCCACAAGCAAACCCATAGAAATCATCGCACGGGTTTATGTTAAGATCCATGTTGTTAAGCAAATCTGCAGCTGACTTAATGCATCCTTTGGTCGTGCATACGTTAGTGTTTGCTATTGCATCTGAAATTTATTGCGCGTCTATTAATTACAGCTTTTCATTGTACCAGCAATCAACGACAAGCACAATAAAGAACCAGTTTTGAATTAATTAGCTATTAATGATATTTATGACAGTTTATGGAAAGGATATGATAATGATTCCATGCTAGAATGACAGTAGATAGTGAATTCTTTTCCTTTTAGTTTTTTTCTTTTCTGAACACAACTCTGTATTAATTAGAGCCACAGGGTTTCTATAAATGATTCATGCATCCAGGGCGCTTATGGAAATGATCGATTAAATGAATTTGCCGCCTCTCAGGAAAGTGATGTATACTCGTGATTTGTCGATTTTTGAATTATTTGATATATTTGAATATGAGAAAACGTCCGGGAGTGTGTATTTTCAACGTATTCTGTAGCGTTTTGTGGGATAATTAACTTTAAAGTTGCAGAAAGCTCACATTTCGGAGCTGTGGTGTGACATTGATCTACAACCTTCAACTACTATCGCCGTGCATATTGTAGCTTGGTAGCAGTTACAAAAAGGCGGCACAAAGGATTTAGAAGTCAACGCCGTCCGCGTTGCATGAATCATTAATAGAAAACATGTAGCCCCAGCGCAGTTTAGGTCTAGTTTTGCTCTACTTTTTAATTTTTAAATTTAGCGAAAAATTGTTTGAACAAACTTATAATAATTTTTTGTAATCTTTCAAATGTAGTTATTTTCAATTTGACATTGATCTGCAACTTTCAGCACTGTCGCCATACATATTGTAAAGAATTCAGAGATCAACGCCGCCTGCGTTGCATGAATCATTTATAGAAACCCTGTAGTAATGCAACTATTCCACAAAACGGGTTTAATGGCAGAACTATAATTTTATGTAAATACTTACTTTCTATAGTAAAATATTACAAAAACTCACAAAATTTGATATATTGTTTCATGGGTGTCGTTGAACGTGATTTTTGATGCAAAGGATGACCGTGCATGTCAAAGTTGATTAAAGCAGCGAAGGACATGCACTTATGCACTTTGTATTTTGTAATTTGTTAGACATTTTTATTAACTAATATTGTGTATATACATTTTATTACTAACTTGCTGTACCAAAATTGTTAAAATATATTTTTTGTTATGCCTGCACGTTCTGAATACATTAAATAAATTGTTTGTTTGAAATCCCTACAAAATTTAATTGAAATCCGCATGTAATCTGATAAAATCCTACGATGCAAATGTCCAATATGATGATATCCGATAATATCAACTTCAAATCACTTAAAAATCGATAAAATTAGATGCCATTTTTGTAATTTGGGTGAAGTGCGATGAAATTTAATAAAATTTATTGAAATCAAATGTAATATGAAATCTGTGGAACTGGAACGCCATTTCTGCCAGTAGTTCCCCTCGGGTTAGGTGCTCTATTTTTAAAGTAATATATCACAAATTTCATTTATCTTTTAAATGTTATTGAAGTACTAAATATATAGGTCGTCAAATATTATTGATAAAGGTGCCTAAATTATATGCTGGAGAGTTTAATGTAATTTACTATAGGACGTAACGCTAATTGTGCCTTATGTTTTTTTCTGAGACGGTATAATTTACGTTCACATTCAGCTGTATTAGGTTCATAGAAAAATCTTCTAATGCTTGAGTTAAGTGTACACATTAACTTAGGGACACTTGATTTGTAGAACCCCGAAAGATGCATTAGCCAAAAAAGTCTATTACATCTGACGAATATAGGAATATAATTATTATTGGTTAATTTAGGTATTTTACAGCGGTTTTGGATGATTCATTCATCATTTATTGACGATATTGTTTAAAGCAATGTATTCCGCAAAAGTAATCTTGTTTACTTAAACAATATTTTTTACGCAAATACAATTAAGTTCGATAATTACAACATGGATCATTTTTATATAATAAAAACCACAGAATCAAAATCATTTATGTTACTATCTACATGTGTTGTACACCCTGGTTATCATCACTTTAGGACACTAGGAAACGAAGTTATTTGGCAAAATAAACTGGAAATCAAATTACTGGAGCTAATTAAGGTACCTATTACGATTTCTGTAGATAGATGGTGTTAGCAGAAGACATGGAAATATTTATTTATACAGTTGCGCAGCATAGCTGAACGCAAAAAAGTAATAAATTACCTGTTATACCTAATTTGAATTCCAAATTTATGGCGTAACAGCACGTAATAAGTTTTACAGTTGCGAAGGGGATAGATATAGATGATGGTAATCAAATAAGTTCAATTTGAAATAAAGAATTTGATAATTTAGAATTCCACAGCAGTTATTGTAATCAAGCATGTCATGCTTGTATGTGTATGTAATTTGCCCACGTGACACTTTACGCTATAATTAAATTCGGTAACTTCCCTAATTACCTAATTGCTTTGTTCCATGTAATTATATGACAAACAAGGATGGATGGTTATTAGTCTTTGTGCCGGAAGAGTTAAAAAAATTAAACCGGCGCTAGTTTTTAATAATATTTCTGTATTGATTGAGACATGCTTTATGATGCGTGACTAATATACATAGTTAAATCTTGTATGAAAAAATTAGTGGTACTTACGTGAATTCTCGCAATTTTTGAACTTCGAAGCTGCTAGTACTATTAGGAACAATATTACAAATACCACAAACACAGCATGAAATCGAATTAAACACTTTTCAAGATTTGTGCGCTTGTCCCACCATGTTTCCCTTCTGAAAAAGAGACATATCACTTAGTTCATCACTGTTTATACGCAGTCACTAGGTTTACCGTATCGGCATAGTTACAAACTATCCTCACTTCTGCAACAAGCACAACTCGTGTACTAGAGTTTCAATTTGTATATGTAACACATGTAGTATGGTCGTCATTTTCTTGGTTACTGGTGTTGAACTAAGTATGAAATTATGCGAAGTTAACCTTTTAAATGCTGGCATACCGCGCGCCTTGAAGTCCAGTTTTTTTGCTAGTTGCTCTTCGTCTATATATATGTCTCCTTAATAACATGCGTTAATCATTATATTACATGTGCCGGTTTGTACAGAGATTACTAGCCTGGTACCAGCCATACAATGCAAAGTTACGTAACGTAATTTATTCAGCCATATGTATTATCTAGAGAATTTAGACAGTTCGAATAGGTCGACATGTGTGGCGTCGCAAAAACTATATTTTTATCTACCAATATAGGTACTGTGTCCATGAATTAATATACATTTTTTAAGAAACAAAGTAGTGACAACTGATGTGCTCAATAACAATTTATCAAAATAATACCAAGGACGTCAAATATACCATTTTCATCGTCGTTTTCAACTCATTAAACTCAATTTGTATTCAAAGAAAGTTACGTATATGGACCACACATTTAAATTTAAATTTGCACGTCCGCACTAAAACAGGAAGTGGTAGTTTTAGGTATTGGTTGTTGTAATTTCCAGTTACTAGTCCCAAAGAAATTTCGTTTTATGACACCTGTAAAGTTCCGGCCCCAATTATTGCTCTTATAGTTATAGTATCAGGCAACGATCTGTGAGACTCATTATACGAACAGCCGATTACCACTCACAATGGTTTACAAGTATTACCTATAGCTGACGTAAATAACAGACGGGTTCGGCACGTTCCACTGTTTTGCAGCGGAGTGGACCGTATCCAAAAATTGTGTTTAGGCTTTTTTTAGAATTTCTTTCCGTACACATAAATCAATGAGCATTATTTGGTATTATTATTTGAACTACAAATATTTCTCATCTAATAGCTTTTAATGTATGACTAAATCGTATTCTTTCCTAATTTAATGAGTAGTATCTATTTTTATAACCGTGAATGGTAAACATTCCAATTTCAATGCGGCAGCCCATACTTTTTAATTTTTGTTCGCGGTGTGCAATCGTCCTCTGCCCTGTTTCTTCACGGGTTAAAATTTTCTTTTAATCCGGAGGGTCATAAACGTAGTTTCCACCTGTATATTCTTTTGGAAATAAGAAGAAATCCAAACTATTCTACTCCTACTATAAACGGTATTGAAAGCAAATGTGTTTACTTATATTTAAAAGTTTTTCAGCATATAACCGTACCAAGTGCAATATTTTTTACTTGTTCAGTCATACCTACATATATGCTTACATTTAGCCACTTATTAAGAGGCGTTTGTGCCAAATACATTTCGTAGGGCAACTGATGAAACAGATTATTGGTGATTTTAAACCGTGGAGCAACTGAGTACCTCCGAAACAATTAAATATGTTCATTCTTATCACTAGGATCTGTCGCGACATATACCTGAGTGCTTAATCTCCTAATCTCTTGTTGACCGGTGGGGCAACAGGTCGAACGGATTATTGGTGATTTTAAACCGTGGGCCAATTGAGCACCTCGGGGTCGACATTGGAAAGAGTAAGAAATATTTTTCTTTTGTTCCCCAAACATTTAAATACCTGTAAAATACTGGAAAATTGGAATCATTTCGTTCGTTTCGTTTAGAGTGCATGTGTCGTGTTATTTCAAGTCTTTTTGAAGATTACTTAGTGGCTTACATTTATTCGTTTTGGTAAGTACTGTATTTTTTTAAATTTTGTTTTGTTTTTTGTTTAATTTTCAATATGTGGAGACCTTAGAAATGTGAAACAAACTGGGATCCTGCCAACGCTGAAGACGTCCCGCCCTTGCCGGATGAAGAAGAAGCATAATATCTTGTAAACATTTACTTTTAACACTGACATAACTTATTTCGAAATAACATTGTATACTACTCGTATTATATGCATATAAAAAATCTTCAATCGACCCGCACTTCACCAAACGGTGCACTTCCTTTTCGGGTTCATTTTAGACCCGATGGGGCAATTAAAGTCTTTGGAAAATTGTTTGGAATTGCTGTAAGGAACGATGATTCTGTATTTCGCTGGAGCGTGAACTCCGTTTATGATTTCCTGTTTGAGGCTCTCGTCACGCAATTTGTAGCACCACGACTGTGCTGTAGTGATCCAAAACAGCTGGTGCGGCGTGTAGTCTAGTCCTGGTAGTTTCTTCTCCTTTCCATTTCGTTTCGTCCATCGCTGGTAGGCCAAAAAAGCTATCTTCAAACCGCCATTGTCTGCGATGTTTTCTCCTTGTGTGTTTATTCCATTAATCTGAAAGCAAGAAATTACTTTAGGTATGCAAACTCCCAACAAAAAAAACGTTTGATGGAGTCATGCCCAATACGTACTGTTACCGTAAAAAAAAACAACATCAGTTTAGTCTATATCCAGCTAAAGATGTGTCAGATGGCCTTTTAGTAGTGTTACATAATTTAGTTATAAAGGGTTTTCCAATAGGGACGGGCCGATGTTGAAATGGAATAAAACAAGCTGTGTGTGAGGTATTAACGAAATTCTTTTTTTATTTGAAGGCCCACGTATGTCATTGTGTATGAAATATTACATCATTCATATGTCCGCCGCGGCTTCTCATGGTGGCACGAACCCTAGAGGTCCAATTTTCAATTACTCTACCGCATAGATCCGGCTGAATTTGTGCAATGGTATGGGTTATGTTGATCTTGAGGGCATCAGTTGATTGCGGCTTATTGGTACAGCATGAGACTTAAGAAAAACTCCACAAGAAAAAGCCTAGCGGGGTCAAATCACACGACCTTGGTGGCCAATTTACGTCACCTCTACGAGAGATAACCATACCCTCAAATCGATCATTCAGCATGTCTATCGTGGCGTTCGCAGTGTGACAAGTAGCGCCATCCTGCTGAAACTACATGTCATCCACGTCCGTATTGTTCAATTCAGGCCAAAAGAAATTTGTTAGCATTGACCTGTAGAGCTCTGCGGTGACTGTGGTTGCCTCACCAACGTGATTTCAAAAAAATACGGACCTATGACGTCGCCAGCCCAAAATCCGCATCAAACAGTCACTTTTTGTGGATGCATTATCATCTATTGAACTTCGTGTGGGTTGGCGTCGCCCCCTATACGACAATGTTGTTTGTTAATATAGCAATTCAGCCAAAAATGCGCCTCGTCGCTAAAAATGATTAGGATCCTCTTCCAAACGGTCCAAAGCCCAATTTGCAAACAAACAGCGTTGTCTGTGATCGTTAACTTTGAGCTCTTGGGTCAGTTGGATCTTGTATGGGTACAGGCCCAAATCCCGACGCAAAATCCACCAAGTTGAAGTCTAGGAAAGGCCGAGTTCTTGTGCACGATGAGGAATTGACTGCCTCGAGTTCTCCTGCACGCTTTCACTGACAGCGGCAATATTTTCGACCGATCTGGCGTTCCTTGTACGTAAGGGTGCGGGTTAATCGTTTACGGAACCAATTTGGCCATCAAACGTTGAAGAGTCGACTTTGAAGAGCCACAGCGTCTGCCATAAAATGGACGCAACGCTCACAAAGTTTTCACTAATGAACACTCATTTTGATAATAGAGTTTTACCATTTAGACATGTTGCTCAATCGTGTAACTTGACTTGAATAACAAACAACATATTTGACAGCGGTCGCTATAACAACATAGCCGTAGCAGCTTGTGAACATCGACCCGTCCTTATTGGAAAACCCTATATTATCCGAAGGTGATATCCCTCTTAGGTATGCTTTTCCCATTGGAATAATATTATATGGAGGGTCCTTTTTGTAGAAATCAATCGCTTCAAAATGGGTTTCATATTTAGAAGTAAAAAATATGCCACCATTCAGAGCCGCTTTAGATATGAATTTACATAACATTCTCGTGGACATGTTTGCTTTCTTACCTGTACAGGTACTTGTTTATTACGATTAACTCAGAATTTATAAGAAAACGCTTAAACCTCAATAAAATGAATAGGCGTTTCAAAGTTCGACCGTCACTGAAAAAATTATCCATTGTTTTTAAAATTGGGGATAGATGAGTTTCCAAATAATGTCCAGGTAAACTTCATAACTTATCGTGGCCCTTTTCCTTTGACTCTTTTCTAAATAAAATAAATAGCAGGTAGCAGGTAGGGCAATTAGAAACAAGATTTATTTGGTTGAGAACCGATCGTCTTACGTAAAAGTTGTGCTTGTGAAATTTTTGTGCTAATTCGAAGTGAATTTCCTATTTCAATATATTTCGTCTATGGGAAAATGTAGAAGAGGAAACTGGCCCTTCCCACAAGCCGCAAGAGGTTGACGAAGCAAACGAGAACGAAGAACTACCGTCAAAGAAAAATAAGGCATCATTTTTTTCCAGACGCTCAACAAATAGTAATGAATGTGTATCAAAGGTTTGATCAAGATAGAATGTTCTAATACGGGTAAAATTACAAGTGATTTAAACGAGAGAAAAAATGGACAAAAAGAAGTTCACTAAATTCAGTGAAAGTTTGGGTACAGAAATAAAGAAGGTTATATACGATATATATAAGGAAAATATGCTGCCTACGGTAGCTTCATTGAAACAAAAATTAAATGATTCAGGATGTAATATTAAAAGTTGTGACCAAACATTTAGGCTATACTTAAGAAGTATTGGTTTTAATTACACCACATTTGAAAAAATTGAGATCCGAATACGTGACTCAGAGAAAGCAATATCGAGATGAAGGGCACAACATAGTTTATCTCCACGAAACATGGTTGGATTCGCATGAAGTTGTGAAAAAAGGTCTTACTAATGGTACAATAAATTGCTGTGTAAATACACCCTTTGGTGGTGTAGTTGATGGTACATTCTTGTGTTAATCCGTAAGTTCTGGTTTCGATTTTCAGTCAATATAGTTATTAAAATCTTTTGCTTTGCTCACTTATTGAATCATCTATCACAATTATAATTATTGTTACATAATGACTCAAAATGAACACGATTTGTCAAAATATTAAACATTTGCCGCCTTCCTGATTTTGAAAAAAATGCATAGGATTAATTTAAATAAATTTATTTGACTATACATTTGCAGTAAAGTGGTCATTTCAATTTTGCTAGACCATAAGTTGGTTATTTGGCATACGCAAATAGTTAATAACATATTTGCAATATAAGAGGTATCTACTTAACTTAATAATAGTAATAAATAACAAATAAATTAATAACCAGAATTTCTACACTATCAATTTAAAACATTTTATAAGTGTGTAGTTATCATTGAATGGCACTTTCGTTTCCTAGTGTACAATTTGCCACTTTGAACAACATCGCAGTTACAACCATTAGGGAAATCCAACTGTTTTGTTATTTGTACGTACCTACCTAGTACCAAATAATATTAGTTTAAACTTGTGTATAGGAATTCTTGAAGTGATCAAAACAAGGAACTACAAATGCCTGGGCCAATGAGTTGTGTTTTACTTAATTTTGCTTCTGCCATATTATTACAGAGGAAAAATAGCCAAATAGGTGCTCAAGAATTCCAACCTTTTGAGGATTTTGTATATGAACTTTCTGTTAGTGTGGACTAAATTGACTTCAGTAACGATATTTAGTTTTATGTGTACCTTGTCACTGATAAAAGGTTACTGCATAATTTTTTTGGTGTTATTAATCGTTTGGTAGTTAAAAATAGAAATCCTTTCCGCTTTCACAATACGTGAAATCTATCTGCAAATGATAAAAAATCTCAATAATTTTGCTTTGCACTAAACAGTGCCAGAACCAGTTATCAACAACATCAAAACGTTGCACATGCTGCCTAAATTATTGATTGACAACTCAACTATTGTGCTTCATGTGTTAACTTAGCCACTTGACCCCGTTTTAGTAAAGTCTGTATATTTATATTTAGAAATTAACCACCACATTAAAGCACACTTGCTCATCTTTTACTAATCTTTAGTTGTTAGATTATGCTTCATTGTGGCGAATGAATTTTATATTTTTATAGTTACTGCATTATAGGAGTACCTTTTTTCGCATTTTATACATTAAGAAAATGCCTAACACTACCCAGCAACCCTGTTCCAATAGGTTTATCCCTAGGCATTGCAAATTACTGCAAAGTCCATTGCTCTCTAACTTTACGAGATATCCCAGATTATTCATTTTTTTTTTAAATTTTAAGGAGCCTTCATGTTATGATGCGTAATTTCTGTAATACAATAGACTATTTAAATTTATTTAATTTTGTTCTTGTTAATTTAAGCCACCATTTGGAAATGTTTCGCAGTGTGTATTTATAAAATAAATAAATAATTATTATTGGTTATAAAACGTATCAACTACTAAATATATCTAGTATTTAAGCTACTATTATTATAAAAATTTACAAGAAATGATGTATTTACGCTAGAGTTATAACTATGTGATATGTGAACATTGTGTGGCTTTGTCACCATGAAATGGCCATGCAAAACAAATTTTTACTATTTTAAATTGCGATAACCTGTCACACATTTTTAGTACAATACCTTACTGCTATTTAGAGACCCTTTTTTATAATATAAATGTTTTCTTAGAATATTTCCGAACAGTTTAATAATGAGTGCTAAGTTTAAGTAATGTTGTACAACGTATCTACGTAACATTCAGAGTCCTTTACCTGCATTTTTACTTCAGGTACGGTATAGTTCTGGTACTGGTTAATAACACACGTCGCCCTTTCCCTATAAGCAGCGTCTGTTTGGGGTGACCACCAGTCTATTAGGTTGCCATTTTCGTCGTACTGTCTCCCTTCGTCATCAAAACCATGGGTTACTTCATGCCCTACGATGAAACCAATTCCTGCGTAGTTCATATACTGCGGTCTGCTTTTGTCAAAAAATATGCCCTGCAGGATGCCAGCGGGTAAACCTATAATAATTATTGCGGGGTTGAGTATTTAACAGTTGCTCGAATTTGAAAAGACATAATGGTTATTTATGCAATAAGTAATGCAGTCACTATTAGTTGACAGGAAGTCTTATTTAGTATAAACCTACATAAATTATAATAACACAAAACACTGATTACTAAATTCAATGATCAAACGCGTCAGGGGAGCGCCTAGGCCCTAGATAGGCTCTAGGCCATTCTAACCGGAGCAGAATCTAAATTTGCCGCTCTTACCTTCGGTGAGTTCCATGCCAGTTTTTGTCAATATAAATGTTTTTGTGGAAGAAAAGAACTTATTAAAATTAAATTATTCATTAAAATATAGCTACATATATTTGTCAACAATAATTAAATTCTAAAATAAAAATAATCAACATAAACAATCAAAAATAAAATAATAAAAGAAAAATAGGTACATATGCAAGGTGATAATCCTTGACTACTAACGAAGGAACTGCATGCGCCCCTTTACGGGTCTTAATTATACATATAGGGACATATTCATTTTAATAGATTTAAAATTATTGTTTGAGATTATTTCCTTCATCTGTCAAATTTAAATTTTGGCAAATCACATTCGTAGTTACAGCTTAAAATCAGACGCCGATAACAGTGACAATTACAAATCGAATATCAACTAAATTAAAATGTCAGAGACAAAAAAATCCAGTCGATTCGGTATCGTCTCTGATCAAAAGATCGACAATGTATTCTAAAATTTGATTCAGGAAATAATCGTAACAAATGTAAATCAATCTTGATAAATCAGCGACTATTTACATTGTCTGAAATTTTCTCGACTGCAGTTCTCCAAAATTAACCTCGACCAAATTGGCATTAATAATCAAAGACAAAAGCAGGAAATAGTCGACTATCTATCAAGCTCTTGTTATATTGCTGTTGAATATATACTACATGGTGTGTTCTCCTGTTTCATAACTTTTTTGATGTAAACATAAAATCTGATTAAATCATTAAAAATGGAATAATAACAGGTCTTTTCGACGATGGGAAAGCCAGCTATGGTTTTCATTAAAAAATGCAAGTTTGCACTAAAAGAATTTTTGAGTGTGTTACTGGAGCGTATAGAATTGGAAAAAGTAACGGTAACAATAATGTAGGTAACTTAGAACTACTATACGGGCTGAGGCTACCTAACTTTTGATACACTGATCCTTGGGCCAAATAAACTGACATACCGAGACACATTCGTAATACTCAAAGTATATAAATATTTGATGCCGCTCAAAAGATTTGCAGAATTTCGTCCTTTGGGGGATAATCATCGACAATGTATTAGAAGTTTCTCGGAAGACAATAATTATTTCAGTTAGAAAAGGATTGTAAAGATAAGGTATACCTACACTGTAGACAAATAATAGCAATAACGGTAAACATTAAATAATTAATAACTATATAAAATTTATCGGTAAAAAAGCTGTAAAAATGGCACTGACGTTTCGGTCACACCTGTAATCTACATCAAAATTTATCCTAGAAAACTCCGTACGACACAGTTAGACAATTAATTTTTTACGTTTTTACAAATAGTGCAATAACTTCGTCAATTAGGTGTTTTTTATGGAATAGCTAGAACTATTACAATATTAAATTTGCCCGAAACTACTCTCGTGTAACTAACGGTCCAATCACTGTATGTAGGTACACAACATGAAATTGTGTTCACAACAGCTTGCATGTTATGTAAACATACAAATATTAGCGTAAAGGTAATCAAATCTTCAAATTTTAAATTAATTGCTTAAACATGAAATTCCTGCTAGACGACGTATTATTAACGTTCTGTGTTTTTTACTTTTATTGTAAATTTAAAGCGCCTTATTCTTCGTATAGCGTTCAAATATTGCAATGTACGAGGCATGTTTTTTAAGTAAGTACCGATTTGCGATTGCGCCGCCGCAGCGCTACGGTCGGCGTTCCGCGCATGCGCGCTGGCTACCTACATCTTTTGTCTACGCACTGACGCCATTACAGTTTGATTCTTCATTGTATACATTGTTTACTGAGTGTTTAAAGATGCCTCCGACAATCGTGAGTCCCGCCGATTGTGAAGTACGGGCTGTTATACGATTTCTTAGAGCTAATGGCGTAAAACCGATCGATATTCATCGTGAGATCTGTGAAGTTTACGGACAAAACATTATGAGTGATGGAATGGTAAGGAAATGGGTGATAGCATTTAAAGATGGCCGCACAAATGTGCATGATGAAGAACGGAGTGGGCGTCCTTCGGTCGTTAATAAAGATTTGGTGCAGAAAGTGAACGAAAAGGTGAGAGAAAACAGACGCTTTACAATTTCATCATTGTGCGACTGCTTTCCTCAATATTCTCGTAGTGTTTTGTATCGCATTGTGACCGAGAACTTGAATTACCGGAAATTGTGTTCACGTTGGGTTCCGAAAATGTTAACGGATTTGCACAAAACCCAACGTTTAGACAGTGCAGTGACTTTCCTTGAGCGGTACCACAATGAAGGTGAAGATTTTTTAGACCAAATTGTTACTGGTGACGAAAAATGGGTGGCCTACGTCACACCAGAATCGAAACAACAATCCATGGAATGGCGACAKTCATCATCACCCAAAAAAGTGAAGTTTAAGCAAACAATTTCTGCCCGGAAAATCATGTGCACAGTTTTTTGGGACAGAAAAGGAGTATTGCTAGTGGAGTTTCTGCCTCGTAATGAGACAATCATTGCAGCGTCTTATTGTAAGACATTGAACAATCTGCGTCGTGCAATCCAGAACAAAAGACGTGGCAAGTTGAGTAAGGGTATCGTTTTGCTGCATGACAATGACCGTCCACATGTGGCTAATCGGACCAAAGATCTCATCAAATCTTTTAAATGGGAAACTCTAGATCATCCTCCATACAGCCCTGATCTGGCGCCCAGCGACTACTATTTGTTCCTGCACTTGAAGAAACACTTGGGTGGTCAGCGTCTTCAAGACGATAACGAAGTCGAAACATTTGTGATACAGTGGTTAACAAGTCAGGCGGCAGAATTTTATGAGGAGGGTATTCAAAAACTGGTGCCACGTTATGACAAGTGCCTCACTATTCACGGAAATTATGTAGAAAAGTAGATTAAGGTACAGGCTTTCATGTAAGATAAAATTATTGCGTTATCTTTGCACGTTTTTTTTAATTCCAAAACGGTACTTACTTAAAAAACATGCCTCGTATTTAAGGGTGAAGTGCAATACATCTTATCATTCAACAATGAGAAAACGCCTCGGGTCAAGTTCTTTGCAGACCTCTCAGGATAGGATGTAATCTACTTTACGACAGGCAATTAGGTATTAATAAGGGCGGTTACCTGTGTGGGGCGTGAGATTAAGCATTTTTCTTATGTTTTTTGGATTTAACTCCTACAACACCTTACATACAAAATTGATTTTACGTCTACACATTCTTGTGTTTAATTCCAAGGGCACTGCATTTTATTTTTCCAAAATTTTATTGATGAACCGAAATTTACGCATATTACGCAAATGCTAAAACAACAACAAAATTAAAAATACGTAATGCAGTGCCCTAGAGATTTGTATACAGAACAACATATAAAAAAATGCGGTATTTTGTTAAAGCAAATATGACCACAGGAAATTCATTTAACTTTGCCGCTAGGTAATAAGCTGTTTAAACCCTATTACGTGTATCAAAATAATCAATAAAGTACAAGAATACAGTTACATATTACGTGAGATTAAAGAGAGCTTGTAATTCGATTACACTTACTTATGCTATTTTGGTACGTATTATAAAATGCATTCACTATGTAAGGGTAACTGTGTGTTCTCCAATCGGTTTTATTCACTGGTTCCCGTAACTTCCTAAGGTGCTTTTCTTCCAAAAATCGTGATATATTGATATACATTTTAAGAAAGTCATCGGTATCTATGTAAAGCTACAAGAAGTACTGTTATTTATCGCTCTTCGGAGTACAGAAAGACAATTTTACCCCGCTGTAGTAATCTTCCACTTTCTTGTCATCAAGAAGTTCATCTGGATATCCCACATGAATACTAATTGCAGCAGCTTTCTTTAGTGCCTTTTCCCTCGTCGTATTATCAATCCAGTCAGTATTTCCCAGGAGCTTTTCAAACTCGTTTTTTATGTCAAGAACCATCTGAGTAACCTTTTCCTTAGTTTCACTTTTAAAGTATTTCTTGACGTACATTGAGCCTAGAGCTAATTCTAATCTGCAAGTAATTGTTTCAGTCTTACAAAACCAATGTGTGTTGTCCGCTTGCCGCATTCGATCTTTGAACCTACGTCATCAGTTTATGATACAATTAATGAATATATTGTAAAGTGCATTTTGACAGGACTAAATTTGACTAGTAAAAATATACATAACATCGAAATTAAATAAAGTAGCTAAATATATATCAAATTGAAGGAAATTTAAAGCTCTACAACTACGTTCCTGACAATTTTTATGAGAAACGATCGTAGGAGGCATTAGAAGCAAATATTTGACAAAAATTGTTGGGTAAACATAATTTTTTCGAAATATCGGGTTCAATAAAGTACATCTCGAAAACCGTTGGATATTGGACAAAATGCACGAAAACAATTTAATAGAAAATTTAATGAGCTTTCATTTTTATTTAGAACATATTTTTTCTAGTCTGCTGCTTCCGAGATAAAATCGAAATCCAACCAGGGGCAAGGACTTCTAGTATATTTAACTACTAACTACTTTTAATGAAGCTGTGAAGTCAAAAAGTCTCGCATATTCTATATACTAATTGACTCAACTAAAGACAGATATGTCAAAAATATTGATTAAGATTACAAATAGACAGTTGATTTAGTTCGTATGTTAAGGACTTGATGCTAGTCAGAACGTACACTGCTAAGGTCACTATGAAAGATAGGTAGCTTGGAAACAAGCTGATTGAACGTATGTGCTTTGTCTCACTTGATTTATCAGATAACTCTGACGATCGTTTCCACCAAATACGCTCATTGTCAAAGATATAACAGCGTTATATTAAACTCAGATGTGCACAATTTTGTTTATGTCCCCTTTTTTACCTGGGTTGTAATTACATTTGTAAAATATCTCGTCTGGGTTTTGAAGACCGGCTTTATAATTTCGGCAATATGAAAGGCGTACTGGACGTGGGAACTCTTATTTGTGTATTTGCCAAATGTTTTTGTCTGATGCTGAGCTTTTTTTATTTACAAAAGTTCTAAAAGGTTCAGTTTTTTACCTTTCCTTTCGCAATGTAAAACTTTGACGTCGTTTTCATCTAAGTGATGGTTATTTTTCATGCAATGGTCAGCAAAACCTCGTGTGCTTTTGTTTGAAATTATATTTGCAACATGTTCTTTATTTCCGTTTTTAATAGCTCTACCTGATTGTCCTATGTATATCATGTCACATTGCATGCATTTTATTTGGTAACTGCTGTTTTTGTTCAATTTATTGGTTTTTGGGTTATTGTTAACTAGAAGACCTCCCAAATTGCACTTATTAACCTCTATTGCTTTTATTCCGAGCCTGTTCAGCCTATTTTTAACACAAACACTAATTCCCGTGACATAATTTACTGCGGTAAAAATATGTTCTTTTTCATTGATGTTATCATTGTATTGCATTCTTTGTATTCTAACTTTATATTGCTTTTTAAGTATTTGGTACACAATTTTTGTGTCACATCCATTGTTAAAGGCTATTAGTTTAATTGTTGTCAATTCTTTTTTGAAACTTATTTCTAAGTGGTATATTTATTAGTCTTTATTAAACTATAAAACACGGAATGCTTAATCTGTAATGATTGATTTGAAGAAGCCGGGATTATAACATCTGACTGTGTTGGTTTTCTATAAATGTGAAAGTCAATTTTACTATTTTTTACCGACATTGATAAGTCCAGAAAATGAAGAATTCCATCCTTTTGTTTTTCTAGGGTAAACTGAATCTTTTTATTTATTGTATTTAAGAATTTTATAAGAATACACCTAAATGCCTGTCAGTTCCCGTCCAAATACAAAAGGTATCATCAACATATCTAGTCCAGAAATATATCTTTTTAATAATTTCACATTTCCTTGCAAAAAGCTTCTCTTCGAAAATGACATGAAAATTTCGACCAAGATTGGAGATAAAAGGTGAACCCATTGGCAGTCCATCTTCTTGCTTGTAGAATGTGTCATTGAACGTAAAATAACTTTGATGAATGCAAATTTCCACAATATTCAGTAGTTGTAATTTTTCTATATTTGATAGGTGGCAGTTCTCTATTTTATTTTTGAGGATTGTTAAAAGTTCATTTAGGGGGATAGAAGTGAAAAGATTAGACACACCAAAGGACACAGGAATAGCGCTATTTGGTATTGATAATTCTTTTATCTTGTTCGCGAAACCTACGGAATTCTTCACGCTGTATTTGGACTGGCATTCAATTGATTGTGTTAAAAGGTTTTGGCAAATTTGCACAATTTATACGATGGAGCATTAACGTAAGAAACAACCGGACTCAAAGGTATTCCATTTTTGTGAATTTTTGGGAGGCCATATAGAATTGGAGCTCGGGGGTTCATTATTCTTAATTTGTACTTTTTTTCGTTTAATACCAAGTGTTCTGAAGATTTTAAAATGCTAGTGACATCATTCTGGAACTGGCTTGTGGGATCTGTATTAAGTTTAGAAAAGTTGTTTGTGTTTAATAAATTATTTAGTTTAGTCTGATACTCATCTGTTTTTTAAATGACGATGGTATTGCCTTTAGCCACCTTACAAATAGTTTGCGAATTTTTTGTGCATTTTTGTTTTATGCTTTTTATTAATTTGATTCCTACATTTGATCCCTTGTATGAATGGTAATTTTGTTATCATATCCGCATACGTGTATTTTTCGTTTTTCGTATCCTCAGTTATTACTCCGTCTAAAGCGAATTCTGCATTTATACCTAATATTTCAAATTATTTTTATATACTGGAAAATTTGGGTTATATTTTAGACCTTTATTTAATAATTTTTGTTCTGCCTGTGTAAAATTTGTATTCGTAAGGTTTACAAGATGATCATTGATCACTGAATTTCAATTCACACTGGGGATTAATTGCCTTGATTTTAACTCTATTTTCTATTTGATGAGTCCGCAGATTTTTTAATTTCTTAAATTGAGTGACATATTGTTTATGAACTAGTATTTGAACATCGCTGTAGATATCATTAGTTATCTCATCAAACATGATGTTCTGCAGTTCTGTATCAATTAATTTTAAATGCTCACCCAGGTTTTGCTGACGTGTGTGCCACTTTCTGATTTCCAAACCTATCCAAATGGTTGTTGCTTGCTGTATCGCCCTTTTTGCTTCCCACGAGTTATTGTTACACTTAATAGGCATGTAACACGGAGTAACACCATAGAACTTACATTGCTTATTAAACCAAATATGATTGGAACACATCTTGAGTTTAAGTAATGTGTTTTTGAACAGAAACACCAACTTGCCCGCACTGGCATTATGAATATGTTGAATGGATACAAAGGTGAAACATCCTGAATCAATTAGGTAGCTTGGAAACAAGCTGATTGTATCCATTCAACATACACTATGAAAGTTACCATTAGCAACAATAAAGACGTGTGACATAATTCTAAGAATCGAACGTGGCAAGTGTGTGTGTAGATGATAACATAATAGATGCTTTTTACCCACAGTGATGTTTTGCGTACGCATTTCTTCCATCTCGGTGGTCTAGTTTTTCTTCCGCTAATGCTCGTAGAGAACCCTAGCAGTATGTCGCGCACTGCCTGTGTCAGATATGGTACCATGTCATCTGCAATTCTCCACATCAAGTAGTTCGCTAAAACCCTATTTTGCAGTAAATTAATAAGGTCAAAAGATCATGTAACTATATCCGATACTAACCGTTTTGGTGTCCTTTTGATCACTTCTTCAAAAGCCTTTACGTACGTAGGTACGCTGAGAATGATTCTTTCGTCCTCATTAACTGTTATTACTGGGAATAAGACAGAATTTATCAATTTCAGCCAATGTATGCCGGGATATTTCTCTTGAAGCGTAGATATACTCATTGGATTATATTCATTTGTTGCATTCCTTCTTTCTTCCATTGGTACACTTATCTAATACAATTAAATATTTTATAAAGAATATATTACGGTAGTTTTATTTTACATAATATTCATACGATTATTGTAAGTTTTATTTCTTTATGAGACGCATGTCATTTTATGATTTTAGATATCTAAATGAGTAATACAAAGATCAGAAAGCATTAGGGTGGTGAGACCTCTTATAACATACGCCGCCCTGGTATGGTGGCGCTGTATCAGCACAGCGTTATGCCAAATTCAACGGATGGGCTATCATGATAACCGGTGGTATGAGAACAACACCTACTGCATCTATGGAGATGCTTCTAGAACTGGAGCCTCTACACGTAAGGGTAGAGTATGAAGCCCGGAGTGCGGCCTTTAGATTGCAGCGATTAGGTAACTGGAAATCCAGGAGAGGAGGGCACCATATCAAACGGAGATCAAGCTATTTTCTCAATGACGAGAGGTAGGATTAACACGACTATATGTTTTGATACATCGTACAAAATCAATATCCCCAATAAGGAGGAATGGTTTCTGAATGGTGAAAACATGCTTGTACCACAAGGTCTCATCTGGTACACGTATGGGTGTAAAACAGACACAGGCACTGGCGTAGGAATATGTACCTCTCCGAGGGTACAACTTTTACCACTGGGAGAGTACCCTAGCGCATTCCAAGCGGAAATTTAAGCAATCCTGCCATGTGATCATGAAAACCTCAGTAGAGAGTATTCCGGATTGGGGTGGGCGATACAAAAATAATATCGATATTTTCGATAATATCTAAAGTGTCAATAATATTCGATATATCGAAATACCTATCAATAATACAAATTATCGAGTATTCAAATTATTGATAAATCGAATTATCGATTTTATTTAAGGATGTATTATAAACACTGGTTTGGTAATAGTAGTTAAAGTAATTATGTTTATGTGATAACTTACAGCATAATCCTTTAATTTACTCAATAAAATTGAATAAGAGCTAAGTGAGTAGATTCTATTAATATGTATATAAAAACCCTTATCATGTAACCAAAATAATTTTAGAAAATCTAAATACCTGTTTTAGCAGCTAACTTACTGAAGGTGGCAGCTTATTATCTTTAGAAATGAGAACTTTATTTTAAATTATTGTGGTAAGGGTTTTTTACATTTACATATGGATTGTAGGCATTTTTTTTAAATTGAACAAGATGAATCTACATGGACAAATAATAGATCATCCGCATTATTTTTTCCAGTTAAAAAAATTATGCCAAAGAATCATTAAAAGTATCCAAATTGGCGACAAGCAGCCAAATCTGGCATCCCAGCTGTCATCCTTCCTAATCCTTTGACCTTAATAAAGGTACCAGGGCCAGGAGCTAGGGGGTTCCACTTTAGCTACTTTTCGGGTAACAGCCTTATGCTTGTTCGAATTAAAGATACTTCTATAATATCGATTAAAATAGAATAGTTAATAATCCGATAATATGGATATATATTCTTATGAAAATCAGTAATACATTCCACAGTACTGTTAATTTCATGGGACTATGGTCAACTTTTATAAAAGCGTTGAAAGAAAAGAAATCTTTTCATTCAACGATAAGAGATCTCCCATTTGCGCTTTATCCATAATAGATACATACAAGTACGTATTTATTCTGGATAGAGTATTGAAGAAAACCGCAGAAAACTCCAATCAGACCTCTATTGTCTTAAGCCAGTCTTTAACACCTTCATCAACACGATGGATAGACGCAAAACCACCAGGCCATGCTGTACAGGGGCATCTGTTGACCATATGTCCAATTGTTTGGAGGGGATCCCCACATTCACAAGAAGGGTTGATAGATGGATCCCATTTATTAAGACAAAACTTGCATTTCCCATGACCAGTGCGAAGGCGATTCAGAGTGACTCAATACCTTCTTGGGAGGTCAGTTCCTGCTACCTCTTCCGTAGGATCGTCTATAAGCTGCTGATTGAATGTTCCTTAAGTTGCCAAACAGAATACCATGCATCTTCAATGGTATAAGGAACACGAAGGAAATCTTCTGTCCACAGAGGTTTTCTAGAAGTTAGCCGAGTTGTAGGTAGCTCTTGCAGATCTCATTAGGAGCTGATTGATATTTTTGCTAAGCTTTATATGTAGCAAACTGTCTGCGAATCTCCGGAGGAACAATGTTTGAAAGAAGTCAAGGTAATGGAGTTGACTTAATTGTTCCAGTGATTAGTCGCATTGCAGTATTTAACCGAGTGTCAATTTTTTCTGTGTGATGACTGTTTTTCCAAACAAGACAGCAGTAGGTATTCAGCAGTGCTATAAAGCAAGGCAGTTGCAGAAGTACGCAGTACATTTGCATTTGCACCCCAACTTGTACCAGCAAGCTTATGCAGAATGTTATTTCTGGTCTGTAATTTTTTACTGACGTTTTCTAGATGTTTCTTGTACGTTAGAGACGTATCTAGGGTCACTCCAAGGTATTTTGGCGAGAAGTTATGTTTAAGAATTATGTTATTTGACATAACTTCAAGCTGTTTCCTCTTTTGGTGATTGTTGAGATGAAAGCAAGTTACTTCTGTCTTCAATGGATTAGGGCACAAGCGCCAGGTTTTAAAATAGCAATTCATAATCTCGATGTCGCTTAAAGGTTTTGTTCAAGTACAGAAAAGTCTTTACTTTGCAAAGCCAATGCCATGTCGTCTGCATGCACAAATTTTCTCGATTGAGTTACTGGAAGGTCATTTATGTAAAGGTTGAAAACAATAGGCGACAGAACCGACCCTTGTAGAAGACCATTATTCAAAATCCTGAATTTGCTACTTTTCTCTCCCAAAAACACTCTGAATTGACGTTGGGATAGCATTCGTTCGATGAGCTTCACAGTCTTTTCACATTTCAGAGTATTAAATAGTTTGAGGATCAGTCCATCTTTCCAAACAGTATCGTAGGCCGCCGATAAGTCTATGAACACTACTCCAGTTTTCAATATATACCGAAAAGTATTGCCAGCTGCAAATGTGCCAGATGGCGTTCAGCAGCGTTACATAGTAAACTTTAACGTATATTTACCGCTTTGACCTCGAATTTGAATAGGACTTTGATGGCGCAGTTAGTTAGCGCGTTTGACTAGTGTTCAAAACGTTCCTGGTTCAAATCCTGTTTATCTCGCGCTATGTAGGTCACTACAGAGGTTAAGTTATAAATCCGCAGTTTTCGATAGCCCACACCTAACAACTGGTAGCAAGAAGTGGTTTGTGGATTTCTGGAGTGTTATCGGACCTCTAAGAGCAAGTAAGGAGGACGTTGCAATATATGCAATATATGAGAAGCTAATCATGGATGCACAATTACAACATCTAATACTGGAAGTGAAAACAGGCCAAGAAGAAATGAAAAAAGGTCAAGAGGAACTAAAAAAGCCAAATGAAGGCCTATAGTAGAAATGAAAATAAAACAAGGAGAAGATGATTCGGTATTATTTGTATCACATTAAGACATAGATCGTTTGCAACTTTGCAAAGCTTTAAAAGACCTTGCGTGCTAACTACGAATAAGCGAATGCTTCATTCACGTTACGTAAAGTCTTCACATACTTTAATTACAAAGGGCACTGACTTCAAAGAATACATAAACATAATTAAGGGTGTGTGCAAAAGCACATTATTAGACAATTATAATTCCTTTACCACAATTTAATTGCGACCGGAATATTAAAGAATATATATTACATGTTAGATCTCACCATCTTTCTGTTCAAGAAACTGTTTTACAAGAAAAGTATTTTTAAGCCACAACACAATTCAGATGAAGGTTTAGTAAGCCAACAATTTCGTTACTTTTTCAACAATTGTAAAGCGTGTAGACTTGTAAGGAATAATGTAAAATTGTATCTTTTTTCAGAAAAAGTTAAAAAATTAAATTCCCTAGATTCATTTACTTCATTTACTTACGTTAGCCAGTTTTATTTCGAATTCCAGCGTTGCTTTCATTTCTTTCTGCACCCTGCTTTTTTCACCTCCAAATGCTTCTGCAATGCCCGTCATGTATTTGTAATAGTTCTGAACCAAACTATCTCCCATCCCCTTTACTAGCAATTCTCTAGATATTCCCAAATTGCCTTGGTCGATCTAAGCAAAAGGTTTCGCTATCAAATGTACTTATCTCTAGGATGAGAGTTAGGGGCGGCGCTAGCTCATTGTGGGATAAGTGCGAATAAGAAAGGCGGGATTCGTAGGACATCTCCAAAGATAACATAAAATTTTATTTAAATATGGTTGTAAACAATAGTGAAAATAACAATGAAAACGAAATAAAAGTATCTATCCTGAGTTAGAAGATGCATTTGTTTTTTTGCTAATAATCGCTGTGTTTTAGATTTTATTAAAAAATGGTTGCAGGGCTTTGAAAGAAGGGCCATCTTAAACAAATTTGTCCCTTTAATATTTAAAATTCAATGTCATAATACCCATTAATCCATGTTATTTTGCGATTATAAAAGGTGTTCAGTCAAAAAATTCATCAAGTCCTACGATCCGGGGCTATAACGAGATAAGTCCATCTAGGGAGTTTTAAAATAAGTAGGCTCAAAGTTGGCAGATATTTTGCAAACCTCTTTAACTCTTTCATGCGGTAGCGGCACGTTTTTTAGCAAATGACTACAAACAAAACAACGTTATACACTTCAGAAATTAATAACGTTGTTTGAACAATGTAATATTTTATTTTAAAAATAACTAACAGTAGTTAGTTGAAAACGCGGAATGGAGGAATGCAGTGCAGAATTCGGTATAACAAATTAATAACATTAACGCAAACCTTTATATTTCAAAACCAATTATTGTATTATAAAAAGAAAATTTTATATAATAAGGTACCTTTTTATGAAAATGAACAAAATTGGACTACAGAACACTCCATTCTTTTCTACATCCAAATGAAAAATTGTGGGAAGTGTTGCTTTGACGCTAGAACCCGAGTTCCATAAAATGCACGGTAACTATATCTAAAGAGACAAGGATTATTCAGAAATTAGCCACACTCACTATGTTACAACTGAAAACCACATCTGTGCCTTAGGAAGTTGTCATGTACTTTGTCAGAACTCAAACATGTACGTATCAGATTGCGAAACTTAAACATAAAAATTAGTTTCAAGAATGGTCAAGATTTCGAAATTCCTTATTGTACTATAAAGTATCTAGAAAAATCTTAGCGTTTTTTCCCGTGTTTGGATAAAACTCATATTTACGTAATTGCATAACTTTTTTTAAACACTAGAAACACTATTTAATTCTTACTATTTTTAGTAGGTAGTAGTTTTAGTTACAATATTAATTTTAACAAAAAAGATAAGTTTTTTATGACGCTCGTGTGCTCTGGCCTTTATTTCATTTTAATTTACTTACTCAGATAAAATTTTAAAGAAAGCTATACCTTGTACATCTACCTTGTGTAAGCCAATTGTTACAAGAAAAACAAAAAATTTAATTCGTTAGACCTACAACATATCCTGCGAATTTACATTAGAACTTCCTTGACCTCGAGCGTGACGTCACAGTCAGCAAGAGAGATAGCAAAATAGCATGCCGTGTGTAAGGGTATCGTGACGTGAGCGAGTAAGATTTTTCTGAAAACGCAGTAAATTCTTAAAAAAAAACAACTGAGACCAGCAGAGAAAATATGTACTATACCCCTAATGAGATGAGCAAAAATCTGAACATAACTTGCAATTACGATTCGAATCTGCACTTGTGCACCTGAAATACAATGAAGGAACCAAAAAAACACTAAAAATTTAATTTTGTTGCAATAATTCTTAAAATAGGTACCTGACAAAAACTACTTTCTAGCATATTGTTCTCATTTCTTTTTTAAGTTCAAAGATTATTGCTATTTCTTTATTTTTTTGTTAAAAAAATTGTTTTAGTTTTGTAACACAATATTTGCAGATTATTTTTTGTTCATTTGAGATAAAATGGTTGCCTTTGTTCTTTATTTTTCCCGAAATATTTTTATAATTATTTTTCTGTACCCACTAGTTGTTTCAAGTAAAATCAATAACGTCAAAATTGGACAACAGAGTGTCCCAAGTTAAGGAAAGTGGGACAATGACATAAAAAAATAAAAATACATTTACGGTTTAACAAAAAATCCAAAAATTATGAGCAATTAAAGTAAAAAATTGTCCCATGTATGAGGGTCAAGTATGTATGTTAGCCTCCACTCACGGATAGCGTTTTTGGACTTTCTTGGCGCGGTAAAATCTTAGATGGACATAGTTGAAAACTACGAATACAAATGAAATTAAATTAAATTAAGTCACGTTCTTTGCACCGTTTACCCTAGACTAGCGCCGCCCTCGGCTAGAAAACAAACCTTTAATATGTATCTGGTCGTGTTCCTATCATCAGGACTTATATAAAATGATATAAGATAGCCTGAAGTTAACCCAAGTTCTTTCATTTTGTACAGCGTCTTCTTCCAATCGAAGTCGCGTTCATTCCAGTTGTTGCCTAGAATCACCGGCCACCCTCCGAACTGGGAAATGTAATCATTTGCAGTACTGAGTCCGTCTTCTTCGATCTTTGTTGTGTTCATGCACACATTGTACAACTTTCTTAGCAATTTGGAGGTCCGCGGTCCCCCGACTGCAGGCAATCCTTCCACGAGCGTTTTCAGTTGCTYGTCCACTTCGTCATCTAACAGACTAATCTGGGAAACGCTGTCTTCATCGTCCGGTATGTTCGTAGATTCGAGGAATGGGCCGCAAGCGAACTCATAAAAATCAGAGCATGGATCGACTGATTTGTTCAGGTATTTCAGAATGCTCGAAGCTGCTTTCACGCAGCCTGGTTTTAGGCATATGTCTGTGGGTAAGCCTTTCGACTTGATCAATACTAATCCAGCAGATAATAAAAGCGCCAATATGCATAACAGACTTACAAAGATGACTAAGTATTTTTCCAAATGAGTCCTTTTCTTCCACCATGCTCCTGAGCTGCAACACAACATTGTTAGTATCTGTAAGCACTGAAAAACAGAATGAGGTATCTGCTAAAGTTTGTATGAATTATCACTAGTTTCATTGCTATCTGCATTCCCGTGTCGCCGTAACTATTTGAGTTATTGTCGTAACGTTAAACTGCTGCTGTAATATTTTCATTGTCAATAACTGTACCAAGTGTTGTTTTAAAATAGCAAGTATGTGTCAAGACGAATTATGTACATCGGATTTATGGGTTATCTTTTGTACCACATCCAGAGATATCTATAGGCAACTTCGTGATCACACAATATACCATAACTAAAAATTGGTGTTTTGAGAATGTTCAGTATTATTTTTATTACATCAAATCTCTCTATTTTCGTAGGTACGGGTCTGCATGATATAGACCGTCAGATAGTGACAGATTTAGGTGCCTCATTTTCGTTTTTCGCATACAAGTCTCGAACATGGTTGAAGAGTACATTGGTGTAGAATAAAATGAAGGTACTGGTAAAGTATCAAGCAACGATCTATGACACTCATTATACGAACAGCCGATTACCGCTCAAAATGTATTACCTGAAGCTGTCGTGAATAACAGACGGGTTCGGCACGTTCCACTGTTTTGCAGCGGAGTGGACCGTATCCAAAAATTGTGTTTAGTCTTTTTTAGAATTTTTTTCCGTACACATAAATCAATGAGGATTATTTGGTATTATTATTTGAACTACAAATATTTCGCGTCTAATAGCTTTTAATGTATGACTAAATCGTATTCTTTCCTAATTTAATGAGTGATATCTATTTTTATAGCGGGGTTGAAATGAATGAAACAGCGCAAGCAGGAGTAGGGTGTGTGATAAGCCCACAGTACATGAAGAAACTAGTACAATGGAAGGCAATTAGCAAAAGAACTATGAAGGTAACATTCACACGAGAATGATGGAAAAATGGATGGGGGAAAATGATACAAAGGATGAAAAAGAACAATTCTGGAGTGAGCTACAAATGGTTTATGATGAGACAAATAACACAGCTATAATTATAGGAGATTTTAATGGAAAAATAGGAAAAGATAATGTAGGAAAGCAGGGAGTGATGGGTACAAATGGTGAAGAAACAAAAAATGCGAATGGTGAAAGACTAATTGACTTCTGCATACAGAAGGAATTGGTGATACAAAACTCATTCAATCAACATAAGGATTGTCACAAATATACTAAGGAGGAACCTGGAAGAAATGAAAAGTCAATTATAGATTATATCATCACAGAGAAAATAAACAGAAGAATGGTACAAGATATAAAAGTGTACAGAGGAGCAGAACTATCAACAGATCACTACTTATTAGGTACGAGATTAAACATACATGAGAAAATAGAGAAAAAGACTGCAGTAGGAGACTATCACAAAAGAGAAAAGATGATTATTAAAATTCATAAACTACAAGATCCGAGGATAAGACAGGACTATGAACATCAAATCAGGAAATGAATACAGGAGATTAATAATGACTTACAGAAATTGACAGTAGAGGAAAAATGGGAAAAATTCAAAGAAATAATCCAAGAGGGAGGAAAGAAAGCATGTGGGATATCGATAACAGGAGGACCAAAAAAAAGAACAAGTTGGTGGAGCAAGGAAATTAAAATCATCGTCAAAGAGAAAAAGATCAAGTGGAGAGCTTACTTGCAACAAAGAAGTGAGGAAACTTATGAAAAATACAAAATTGCGAGAAGGACAGCAAAAGAGAAGATAAAGATGGCTAAAGCCAAAGAATGGGAGGAGTTTGGGACCAAGATGGAAAAAGATAGCAGAATAAACCATAAGCTTTTCTATAAAGCTCTCAAGAACATGAAGAACAAACGGGAAACGCTTGGATTGAGACAAATAATGGATAAGGAAGGAAAAATAGTCACTGAAGATGATAAAATCATGGAGAGATGGAAGCAATACTATCAGGTTATTCTGGAAGGAGAATAAATAAATGAAGAGGAGTCAATAATAGTAGGAGAAAAAGCAACAAACACAGTTGAAGGAAGGGCAGACGAAGAGCAGGAAGAAGAAGAAGGTATACAACTGGAAGAGGTCGAAAAGGCAGTAAGAAAATTGAAGAACGGCAAAACAGCAGGAGTGGACGGAATTAAAGCAGAACTATTAAAATATATGGGAAAAGAAGGAATAAAGTTTTTACACAAAATAATTAGAGAAGCATGGGAAACTTTAATAGTCCCTAAAGACTGGTAAACTTCAGTAATTGTACCAATATTTTTACAGTAATGAGGKTTAATGTAAGCTCTTAGGTCCCTAAGGTGCATGTATTTCCTTAKCTTTCCKTCATATCCATTAACTTYAAATTGCCGTTAATGACATACTATCACTCAAAAAACCGCATTTTTCATGCAAATTAAATTTTAATTTCATATTACAAGACACCGGCGGCACTCTTTAAACACTAAAAACTCTAAAGGACCTACTGTATACGATCATGCCCCTTTTTTTCTTGATGACATCGTTTTCCATGAATAAATCATTATTATATTACATTAAAAAAATGTCTATCTGATTATAAAATATCGCTCCGAAGGAGAAATTGCAGAAGATTCTACTAGCCTGTCAAAATGTAGCTGCAAGTAATTCTGTGGTTGAATTTAATTGACCGTTGCTTGACTTAATGCAGGATTATGCAATAAAAAGTGTATTGTAACTATTTCTGGGAACTGTAACTTTCCTCTGTGACTGTGCGGCGCTTATCCGTGTGAAAGGTACGTAATTCATTAAAAGCAAGTGCAACTTTTTATGCTCGTAGCGGCTAAATGAATGAGAGCCACAGAAATAAATATAAAAGTCAGCACTATCTTCCACTGGAAACGAGTTAAAATTATTAAAATTGCAATTACATAAATTAAACTTTCATTGTTTTGTTGGCAAATAATTTATGCAAACTGACCGACGCTAAAAAACAAATAGGTTTTATACTTGCAGTCCCGTGGTTCTGTCATACCATAAGTCTCGTGTTGGAAGATACCATTAGGTGTGGACAAGAAAATACGAAACCATTTAGAGCAGTTTTAGATATAAATTTTAACAATATTCATCTTAAAGATTTCACCTAATGTGAGAGTCATATTAAATGTTGAACAGTCGAATAAAAAAGGTCCTTATACCTTACTCTAAGAAATTATTCGTTTCGACAGCACCATAACGGTCATCTTTGCGCTCTGCAAGAATTTCTTTCTCAGTACATTTAATAAACAATACATTTATATTAAAATAACTTACATCTAAAGTCAAATTCACAAACAAACACCTATCTAGAACAGACAAAATGGAGCGGCTAACAAGGTTAATTGTATTACTTCCACATCCGACGGATGGGAAGTACTGTATCGCAAAAAATATGTTCAAAAATTTTTATTTGCTCAATCGCTTTAAAATGGCCTAAAACGTAAAAAAATTGAGCAAAAAAATTTCTTGTCTGTGTCTGTGGTTTAGTTTGTGGACATGATAACTTTCAAAAGACAACATATGAACTGGAAATTTGGCACACATATAAATCCCAACTTACCCAAAGCGACCTATTGTTTTTGGGGTAAGTGCAGCAAACTGTTTAGAAGATATTAGGAAAAAAGCGTCACTTAAATAACGGTGTTTCCTAAATATCTCCGAAAATACTAAATCTATTCAAAAAATGAGAATACCACCAGATAGGAAATAAAATTTCGCACAAAAAGTGTTTTAATAAATTTTTCCAAGAAGCGTATTTTGCACCCTACCCATACGATTTTCTTAAAATTTTAGGATTATATAGAAAATCAAATTTCTGATCCAAAAGCACTCTTTTTTTTTGTTAAGTTAATAATTTTTGAGTTATTTAGAAAAAAACGATTTTTAAATTTATGTATTTTTGCTAATATCACGAGAATCGTTTGTTTTAGAAAAAATGTGTAGAGAGAAAAAATGCTCAAAACCTGATTACTAATCGTACAGTATAAGAAATAGAAACGTAAATGTCATTTTGACAATTGGATGTGGAAGTATTGATTCAATTTGCAGCGGTTATTTATGCTAAACAACCACATTCCTGTATACTTCTTTGATTTTGTATCTGCATAGGTACCCGCTTATGAGATTTTATCCAGAATTTATAATAGGTAGAGCTCGGGAAATATGCAAAATGCATATAAAGTGCATACATGCATATTTTGAAAATATTCTAAAAATAATGCACTTCTTTTGTCAGCAAGAAACGTAAACAATGATCTGCTAATTATCATCAGAATATAGATGCTTCACTGTTTGAGACTTGGTTTACAAGACAGCTGTTGCCTATTCTACTTCTTAATAGTGTAATAGTAATGGATAATGCAAAATACTTGTTGGTCAGGATTAAAGATCTGATAATCCCTCAGCAATATGATGATCGATGAAATTGCAAAAAAGGATATGCCGTAGCGAGACAGCCTCCTGCGTTCTCAATCCTATATTGAACTTATTTGGAGTGATATTCAAAAAAGGCTTAGGGGGCACAATAATTGTCCTAATTTTAGTGCTAGTATGGAGGACATTATTTAGGTACTAAGTCGATAAGATTTAATTTAATTTAATTTAATAGTTCTGTGAACAGAAAATCTCTGAAAACATTAGTGATAGTGAATTAGAGAAAATCATCTAAAAGCTTAATATATGGACAATTATAATTACTGCGTGCTACACGCGGTAACATTTTTATGTACCTGTATATCAATTCGGTCAAAGGAATTGAATACGGCCCTGAAGCAATAGCACGTACCCTGTGTGAGTGATTTATGAGGTGTTTGTGGGTATTTTCTTGAAGGGACCTGCAGTGGTAAATAATGCCTCATTATTAGAGTTAAAATATTTAATAACTTTTACTACGCTTCGAAAATAATATTTTAATAAGTTGGTAGGTACATCATTTACAATTTCTTTAAAATAACACGAAGTCAAAAAATAGGTATCTTACAACGAATCATAAACGTTTCGTTCTCTTTATTGCATAATTGCGTTGTGTGTTATCGCTAGTTTTATCTATTATGCTTCTTTATTGATTTTCATCAATACGTTGCCTATACCGTTTTTATCTAACCTATACCAAATTTTCATATTTGTTCAGAATCCTGTCGCGTTATTGTTGTATTATTAACAGTAATATGCTTATCTGTTTCTTAAGGTTAGCGAAGCATATCCTTTCATTACCCGACTATATGAATGATTGCATCAAGTTAAAACAACAAGCAGGTTTAAACGAGAAAGTTTACAATTAAAGAAACTCTATACAGAAAATTGCTTTCATTGCACTCATAAACTGGAACTGGACGGCGAACTAATCATCTGGAACACAGATCCATTAATTATCGATTTAAAAAAAGTTTCTGCTAATAATAAGATTGTCACCTTGTAACTTATAGGATGTGGTTAATCTCAAGATACTTTGCAGTTGGAGGGACATTGACTTGTGACTTCTAATAAAAACTGTGCTTTTTCTGGGAAATGCTTTGTTCACCTTAATTCGTTTAAACTTAGTGTTGTCGCGAGACGAGCTTTTCACATTTCCGATCTCCAAAAAACATAAAAATTAATTCTCGATATCAAATCGGGAATCTCGAATTTGGTGTGCGTATTGCGGATGGCTACCCAGCTCCCCGGATCCTTCAGTGCTCGATTTTTCTATTTAGGGTACTCGTATAATTCAAGATCGAGTGTATAACACTCCCATTACAACTACGGAAGATTGCATGCATTGAGTGAGGAATTAATGTAGAAATTTAAGTCTTCAGTCAATAATAAAAACGACTAATGAACAAGTGCTGCCAAGTTATAGAACACTTACTGAAAAATATTTAAAAAAACTAGAGATCTTTAATTTTAGTGTTTTTTCTGCCTAAATTAGATGTGCATTATTATTTTGTGATGTATGTATGTTCTGGATATCTTATTACATTCTCCATAAATAATAAATAAATGTAAATAATCTCTATCTGTATAATTTAAGCAACCCGGCACGATTATAAATGATTTATAAATAGTAATTACAACTTTATTAATCTCTTTAGCCTCTGATTGCTGTCAACACCACCATAGCAAATTAAGAGTAATTGAACGTAAAATCCGCAGCAAAACTGCCATATAAAGATATTACATTGTCAACATGCACTTCTAAAACTGCAAACTTTCGAAATTGACAATCTTACACAAACTTACCCTTATGTAAAATTGAAAATAAGATAAAATTATAAAATCTGGCGGTTTCCATTTGAAAAAAACTTATTTTTGGCACATTTCTCAACATTATTCTTTAATCTTATTTTTTGAAGACCATATATTTTCAGTTATCGAAATATTATAAAAAATCTATTAAAATAATAAAATATTTCCAACAATGAATACCACTGAAACTAAATCATGAACTCATTCTTATAGGAAAAATTGCTAGTTATCTTTAGGCCTGCAAATGTCGTAAAAGTGTAAATATATCAAAGAAAAGGATTAGCCTTAGGTATAAGATAATAATAGTATTGAAAGTACTCGTAAATCATACATGGTTCATGTAGCCCTTTCAAGCACCGAGCCAATCATCCTTCTTTTTGGTGCTATTGTAGTAGTCAAAATACTCTGTACATAGACACTTGTCAGACGTTTTGTTTTCTGATCACTGTAACTCTATTATTGCCTATGACTCTGAATTTTGCGTCATGAATCTTTATTTTTTGAAAATTTCCTTTCTCATTGTGTCTCTTTTTTCTTCTATTCAGTTGCTCTTTACAATATTGCGTTAAAATTTTCTGGAAAGTTCGTTTGCTGAGTGTTTCTGCTTACCCATGAAAGAGTAATTTATGGGAACTGAGCTAGTGTCATGTAAAAATCGTTTTATTCTTGCTTAGATTTTGATCTTACTGGCTGAGATGGTAGCTCATATGTGACTTCCCATTTGTTACGTGTTGTACAAGTTTAGAAAATGGATGGACCCCGAGAGGCAATTTTTGAAATTGTAGATTTGGTCGTGGCAGTAGCTAAGTCAGATAAGCCATGGAAGTGGTTATGAACTGCTTTGCAATACGTTGGTAGTATTGCTGTCCCCCTGAATTCATATGCTGTATTGCTAGTATAGCTTCTCGAATCCAAACCCGATAATGTGTTAGGTTTCTACTAGAATCATGTAAACGGGCAACAGAAAATACTTTCTCGGTATTATAAAACATAGTTAATTAATAAAAAACCACATGAATCTACATTCTTAACATTCTCCTGGACAAGCTAAAATTATTATAATATATTACCCAAAAAAAAGAAAACGTATGGAACGAACAATAATAAATTAAATAATAACAACCACATTGTTTTCGATCTATGCGGTACCTTATGCTTTTCACAGTAAACTGTAAGCATCTACAGTTATCTCAGTATTGCAGTAATATATCAGTTTATCGAAAATTGGGAAATGTTTTTCCCACAGATCTATGATTTTTCAATCCATCTATAATTTTAGCAAAAGTCTTCTGTAATAAACGTATGCGAGGTTAGTAAGAAGTAAGAAACAAAATAGCACATCAGCAAATAGGAGCTAGCTGTTGTAGGATACAAGAGTCAAAGATCGCTTGTGAATTCCAACTATTAAATGTAGGAAATCCCAAATAAAGACCATCAATACAGTCCAATGTAATTATTACTTTAATCATGTATAAGAAAATTTGCAGCATGTGTATTTGCGTAAGCATAAATAAATTTACCAGTCATAAATACCTGTGTTTTGGAATATTTAAACTTGTTAATGTTTAAGTAAATAAATTATATTGATTCTATTTGCAGCAGAATATAAAATTACTGAAAATACTGCAATTATAAAAAATATAGTTCGGTTGTGCAGTAGATTATACCTTCATTGACCATAAAAGTATTGTGCACTTGTAGACTATTTAGAGGAACACTAAGTCAGTAAACCCAAAACTTTTATAATAATATCCCTAACTATTTCACTTTCAAATATGACAAACTAACCTTCAGCTGCATGTTGTTCAAGCTTTTTAGTTAAAACGAACTGCGGCTCTTTGAAAGTCAAGAAATAAAGTTTGATTAGGTGGCAACCAACTCAGAAACACTTCGAAATTACATGTTCTGTATAATATAATTAATGATATACAAGTATTTTTTTTGTAAATTAACAATCGATATTCGATAGTTATGTGTCCCCTGCTTATAAGGCTTTAAATAAAGAAAGGATTTAATAATTTACAAAAGATTGGTAAACTTTTGTTTGCAGAGAAACAACTTTGAGATAAGTTATAAATGAATAGCGTCCACTTTTTAGCGGGGTAGAAACCCCTTCAAGGACGACCCATCTTATTGCACATCATGTGAAAGCTCATTTCAAAGGGAGTTTTGATATGTAATTAGTTGTATTATTTTTCAGTCATTTACGGGGTATTAGATCAATGACTACTATGAAGCAAGTTGCTTAATAATTTGAATATTCTGGGCTTCTCTAACAAAATGTTAATTTTTCGAGCTACAATAAATATCTGTCCTTGTGCACATTGTTATTATTATTATCACAAAGTCGAGCAAGCACGCAGCCCTACCATACAGAGCACTTTCATAAATAGAATATATTAAAAATATTAATATAATAATTAATTAATTAATTAATATTAAATTAGCATAAATTTTTAGTGACCAAGAGAATATATTATAACTTGCTATATTCCAGCAGATGACCAAAGTTTCACAGTCAACTGTAAGAAATATAAAATAAATAACAATATAATTCAGGACAGAAAAGTGCCAAAAGACGTTGGTTCGTCGAGGGTTTTCAATATTTTATGAGGAATACAAAAATGATTTTGTATTGATTTTGAAGAATTACAAAAGAAAATTGAAACTGAGCTAAAAATTAACTGCTGTAAGGAAAGTTTACGTAAGTTTAAAAAATGGAGTTTTATTATAAGAAAATTAATAAACGCCAAGTTCTTCTGGGATCTGGTAAAATAATAATAATTATACACGCGGGATCTAAAACCAGATAGGTCAGCGATGCATTATTCCATCTGCTAAAAATATGAAGGACGCAAAGTAGCTTATCACGAACATAAGGCAGCTGAAGTTTTTGAAAATTAGTTTGAGAATAAATAAACTGCTGCCAAAATATTCCGGCTAATGCAGTAATTGTATTAGACAATACATCTTATTATTCTGCTCGGACTGAACAAATTCCAAATAAAGTTTCAAATAAAGAAGAAACCAAAGATTTTCTTTTAAAACACGACTTATATTTTKAGAAATTTTATACAAAGAAACAACTCTTGGAGGTTCTAAGGACAACACCATAAGTTTAGATTGGTACAGAAAACCTACATCTACTGGCAGATACTTGCATTATTATTAAAATCATTCCAAAAAATTCAAATAAATTTTATGATTCAAATGAAAAATAAAATTGGAGCGCTATATCATAAAGACTTTAGATACAAAAACCTAAAAAAATTTTAGAATCTTTAATTATAAAAGAAGCCTACCCAAAAACACTGATAACTAAATTACTTTATTGCAACAATTCAAAATTACAAAATGAAAAATCTAAAACAAGTAATAACATTCAGGAAAATGTTGACCAAAAAAAATTGCAGTTTTACCACATTATAATAATTTAACAGACAAACTAATAAATTTATTAAATGTTATGACATCAATATTGCAAAAAGGAGTACAAAGTTAGTAGGATCGTTATATACTAAACTGAAAGATAAGACGCCACTATTAAATAATACTCATGCTTTTTTAAAAAATAAATTTTACATCTTGTCAAGGCACTTATATTGGTCAAACTTGCCAACATTTAAAAAGTAGGGTGCGCTCACATAAAAGTGATATGCGTCAAAATTTAAGTGTAAGTTATACTTACTTACTTACTAAATTACAACAAATAAACTAATAAACCATTTTATAATATTGGAAATTTAATAATACTCCATTATATATATTTTTTAATTCTAAATTATATGATTGTATTGTATTATAATTAAATAATTTTGTAAGGAAACAAATTGAAGTTTAACATAATTAAAAAAGCTGATATTTGCTGAACTATGTAGTTTTGCTTATATTCATATCTGAAAATAAACAAATTTAGCACTTGTCAATTTGAAGTTGGAGTTATCAAATCTCGTATATTGTAAATTCATTTTATAAAATAACTTGTAATTACATTAAAATGCATGTCTATACTGTGCTGTCTACACCTCAACCAACTGCAGATAGTACTATTTCGCTGTCATTACAGCTCATCAGTGCAGTTTAGGTCTAGTGTAGACAACACGGCATAGAACTGGTTTTGCTTATATACCAAAGCAATGGTATGATGAAAGTAAGAATTTAGGATGGCAATGCCATCTGTCAGTATTACACTGACATGATGACAAAGCCACCTAGCTGCCTTAACGGGAACTACTTCCTAAAGGAAGTGACCTGTAGCCTGACAAATTGGCATGCAACTGCATACTTCAATTTGACAGCCGTGGGGCCTGCTGTCAAATTGAAGTAAGCAGTTGCATGCCAATTTGTCAGGCTACAGGTCACTTCCTTTAGGAAGTAGTTCCCGTTAAGGCAGCTAGGTGGCTTTGTCATCATGTCAGTGTAATACTGACAGATGGCATTGCCATCCTAAATTCTAACTTGTAATTACATTGTAACCATTTGTAGCAACCCTAAAGAAGGTGAGAATAAATCCACCGAAAGCTTGGTTTGTAATATGAATTGTATTATTTAACAAAAATAAAAAGGTCGAACATCACGTTAAACGTTACTTTCACAGAATACATCTGTTCCCACAAGACCTACCCTGCTAACATACTAAGCGCTATCCCTTAGAAAGTTATCTCAAATAGTTTACCGGTTTTTGTATTATTTTTTTTTAATTTTTCCTACATTCAAAGTAATTTCGAGCTGAGTTGTTTTCAAAGATGTAATATCTTAAAAAACGAATTTATTTCAGAATCATTTGCTTATTTAGTATAGGTAAATAAATTACTTACTTGCAAGTCTACTTAAGTATGCAGTGTTGATTTAATTTTGTTTCCACTGTATTAGGTGGAAGCACTAGTCATTAAGTAATTGTGACACTCTAATTACACCATACGGCTTCCTTTTCCTTATTAAGTACTGTCTCCGTTTATGATAATTCATAGTAATAATATGCAGCCGCTTTTTTATTTCTGTATTTTAAAAATACGTCTTTTAAAGTTACATACATATTTTTTTTACATTTCTCAAACGTAACGATACGGAAACAAGTATTCTATCCTTATTCCAATTAATTCAGTAACTCGAATGTTTCAAATACTCCACCAGAGATAAGAAATCAAGCAGAGCAAACCTTTGTGGCTTATTACCCAAAAAATTAAATAAAGAGGTGTAAAGAAATTTGTAATCAAAACAACGTACAGGGTGTCCCGTTTCCCCATTTTTTATAGGGTATTTCTCAGTTATTATTAAATCTAGAGGGAGGCGGTAATCGCGATTATGTTCTACTTTTTTGAGATAAATTCGCAGATTTTGATTATCTTTTTTTTTCTTTTTGGAAGTTGTGAATAGCCCCGTAGCGCCCGAGGTTTTTATATTTATTCTTTTTAAATGTGGTTTTTCATAGATTTTTCACGTAGAATCAAATGACATAATTATTTTTTTGATATTGCAAACACTTTTTGAGATATATATCAAACCTGTGTTTTTTTCAAATAGAAACCATGGTTGGCTATGACTTCATCAAAAAGAATTTTTTTTGTGCTGTTCAAAAATATATAACTTTCTATATTTCTTAATGAATAAAATAGTTACAAGCGAAGATATTATGTATGGGTAATAATATAATCTACCATACAAGTAAAAATTACAAACAGATGACGAATACATCTGTCAAATCTAAAGTTTGAGAATACTATACATACATGATTTATTTAGTAATTTACGAAACAAATAAATACTCAAACAATGATCCACGCCAGATTTGAAAATATAGAACAATTAGATATGATCAGAACATTTTATGAGTGTGGATTTAATACCGATCAAGCTGCAGAGTATATCTAGAAAGGTATGCGGTGTAATTATTTATTAGCTAATGCTTTTATACATTTGTTTTGATTCGTTTAAGATTTCCGAGAGGAGGCAACCTCATAAAATGACTCACTCTACATTACATTTGTCGGCATTTGTAACTGAGAGGTTTGCTGTGGTAATGTTAGATACTTCTTCATCAAATAAAGCGCCTTTGACTTGTGGTGTACCTCAGGGATCTATTCTTGGTCCCATTCTTTTTTCGATTTACGTCAGTAATCTATCGAGTACTGTTCGTAGCGTTCAGTATCACATGTACGCTGACGATACGCAAATCTACTACAGCTTTCCTCCTTCTGAGTGCGATTTAGCGGTGAAGAATATAATTGATGACTTGGAGAGGTTTGCGGTCTGCGTCCAGATCGCATGCATTAAAAATAAATCCTGGTAAATCTACTGCTATTCTGTTTGGTGGTCGAAATGTATTGACGGCTGTGCCATACCTTTAGTGGAAAATGCTAAGGGTCTGGGGTTGACGTTGGATAATACTTTCCGTTGCAGAAAACGTATAAACAACTGCATAAAAAAGGCGTTTATTAACTTAAAGCAGTTGTTTTCGCATAGAACAAACCTAGATGTACGCGTTAAAACATTGTTGAGTGACACTATGGCGTTGTCTCACTTCAATTATTGCAGTGAGGTATTTTTTCATGTCTTGATATAGCCATTAAGGTAAAGATACAGAAAATACAGAATGCGTGCCTCAGGTTCGTTTATAGGATCGGGAGACGTCAACATATATCGCATAAGCTAGCGGATGCTGGCCGGTTGAGCATGGATAAGAGATTTTTGCGGCGAGTGTCTTGCTTGTATCATAAAGTAGGACTCCACCCTACCTCTACAATGAAATAACTTGTCGTAGTGACGTTCATAACATTAATGTCAGGTTCAGTGGTAAGCTGAGTCCCCCATTTTGTAACCCATCGTTGTTTGAGAGATCGTTTTCAGTGCAAATTTGTAAAGTTTACAATTCTCTTCCTAATAATAACTTAAAAACTCTGAACCTGAGAAATTTAAAAGACATCTGTGGGAGTTTTTGAATGATTAACTTTGGTGCTGGGAATGATTAACTTTGGTGCTGGGGGGGTGGCTCTGACGTCTGTTCATGTGACAAATTATTGTTCTGGGAATTGGAGTGCATATTCGTTCTTAATTAATGTAGTTATTGATTTTGTATGCTTTTATGTAGTCATATTCAACAACTAGATTATTCTGTATATAACATTTTTGAGGTGGTTGAGTGGAAGAGCAGGGGACACAGCTTTGTGTCCATCTGAACTTCGCCATTTATTTTCTTTTGCTTTTTATATCATGAAAACAATAAAGGATATATTATTAAAAACCGATACGTGTTAATTCTAATGGTTCTTATTTCGATTAATAAAGTTAGTTATAAAAAAAACGAGATTACTTTTGCATCATCCTACAATTTTTACTTCCATGGCCGCCTATATTTTTTACGCCTACGTAACATCTTCACCAAATTTGAAAAAGTAGCTGTAACATAAATATAGAAAGTTATATATATTTGGAGTCATAGCCAACTATAATTCCATTTAAAAAAGAACACAAGTTTGGTTTATATCTCAAAAAATGTTTGCAATGTTGAGAAATGATTATGTCATTTGATTCTACGTTAAAAAAAAATTAAAAAAATAAATATAAAAATCCTGGGGCTTAAGGGACCCTTCAAAATTCGAAATGTTTCATTTTCCATCTATAACTAAAAAAGGCAATCAAAATCTGTTTTGCCTTGCCAATTTATCCCAAAAAACCAGAACAGGGTCGCGAAAACCTCATCACTCTAGCTTTAATAAGAACCGAGATACTCTACAATATACAATAAAAAGGTTCAATAACTATTGCAATGTTGGTATTTCGTTTTCCAAAATATCATTTAAATAAAGGTCTTGCAAAAATAGCTCACGTCAATTGCAATTCTATTGAACCCAAATTAGACATGACAGTAAAAACTGTGATGAGCAGCGTATTTTAGGCTGTTGCGCTAATAACGAAATTATTCAATTCAATTCAAGTTAACTACCTACCGCTTTTTCCACCTAGAAAACATCAAACTTAATGGGATACAAAATTAATGTCACGTGTGACAAAATGGACTTTACTTACAAAAAGTCATTGGAAAGGACGTTCGAAGTCATAATGCCCATTCCCTTTCGGAAGGCACAATCACCACCACCACTTCGCCACTGCACCTTTTCACCACATAAATTCGGCCGCTGTCGATTGCCGGGCTTGCGATAGTAAACTGTGCGCTCTTGCGGCAATTCTAGCTCGTTTCACTTCATTTACCAGACTTTTGAAAGTGGTACAGAAGATAATAAAGTACCAAAACTCTTCAGCTGAATTCACCGCGATGTGTCCGAAACAAAAACACATACAGAATGGTATATCGCTTGTTAATATTAAGGAGAGTTGCAAAATATCCCCGAATGAGAACGGTATTTTTTCTTTCACCTTGGTTATTGCCGTTGTACTTTTGGGCAATAATAAATTTACGAAACATATAGCATGAACGCCTAACGTTTCGTTTATAGATGGAGAACTTTACACAGGTAGTTTTTATTCAATGTAATCTACTTGAAGGACCGAGGAAACTACAAAACAAATGAAGCAATTATTCGACGTATTATAGTTCAAGGAAGTGATCGTTTTTGTAGTGCAAACAAGTACGATTAATAAAAATTCTTCTTTAAAAATTATACCTCAAGTTAAATTCACATTATTAATTATACGTTTAAACGCTTTAGGCTAACTAATAACCATCTTCTGTACCAAAACCAAGTTTTACAATTAAAGCGGTCAGTTACAAAACTTGCTCAGTCCAGTCGCATAACTCAATTTGTAAGAAAACACAAAAACGTTTAAGACGAATCACAGGTGACTGGCAAACTTCTACATTGATGAACGGATTTATGACGCTATATATTTTTTGTTTTGTTTTATTTATATACAGAAGAGCAAACAGGACGAATCTAAAACAGTGCTTACAACTTATTCAATAGTGAAATTAACATAGTATAGAGGAAACCACACCGCAAAGCAGAAGCTATTAAAATGTAAAATTAATACTTATGTCTAATATGCAAAATAAGTGTCGAGTCAACTGCACCATTACCAATGCTGTGCAGATAATGGAGATCTGCAAAACTTCGTCGCTGCTCCTGAAGCAACATGCGAAAGTGTTCACCAATAAGATCAGTACTCTACAGATCCAGATGAAGTTTATAAGCGATATATTTAAGGAATTTGTTCTGAATCCTTTCAAGGCTATTAATGTATACAATTATATTGGGGATTCCAAATAACCGAAGCATAGTTCAGAATACTATTGACGTAAGCCATGAACAAAGAATTAAAAGATGTCCATTTAAAATATAAAAATAAATCCCAGACTACTATTTGCCTTCCTCCCAGTATAAGAAATATGTTCCCTAAATAGCATCTTTAAATCAAATACAACACCTAAATCTCTAATTGAATTAACCCTATTCAGTAAGCTACTTTTTATACTATAATCAAATTTTATAATGCTCTTATTCCTGGTAAATGATATCGCGCAATATTTATCAATGTTATCGACAGTAAGATTGCAGCCCTTCAAAATCCTGCTGGTGAAGTTTGCAGTTGTCTATAGAAAAAAACACAATGATAGATTAATAAATCATTAGCATACATGAAAAAATTTGAATGTTTTAAACAATTGGAAATGTCATTTATATAGATATTAAACAACGAAGGACCTAGATGTTATCCTTGAGGAACACCTTTATTGTTATTTCTGCTTGATCAGACTTAACCCTACCAAATAAATACGATTCAAGCCACGAAAGAAGATGATCACACACACCAATGTCTTGCAATTTATTCAGCATTATAAAATGATCAATCTTGTCAAACGCTTTGCTGAAATCAGTGTAAATACTATCAACCTGTTGTTGATTGTCCATTTGTTATAATAAAAATTCTGTGTACACAAACAAGTTAGGAACCTTTGAGCGTCCACTCATCAAACCCTGCTGAGAAAGACAAATCAGTAATTTTACATGGAAGAAGACATAATCGTATGTAATTGATTCAAACTTTTTTACCCAAATGCACAGCTTTGACAATGGGCGGTAACTAGCAACAAAACTCCTATTACCTGATATAAAGATAGGTGAAACCGCAGCAGTTTTCCAGATTCTAGGAAAGACGCCTTCTCGTAATGATTTATCGAAAATTATCTCAAGAGGAGTCAACAGATTATCCATGCACTCCTTTATAAAAATGACTATCATATCAGGGACTATTCCCTGTTTTGAAAGAGATTGTACTTTTTTCCTAATATCGTCTGCAGTTATTGAGAGAGCACATACATAATTATTTGTAGCCAATCGAGATGAACTCTTGCGAAAAACGGGATTGGAATCAACAAATACGGATGAAAAATACTTCGAAAAACACTGACATATATCAAAATAACTAAATGCTGTACTATTACAATTATTCATAACAGTAGGAATGCCGACACATGCTTTACACGCAAACGACCAAAATTGCTTTGGCTCCACGTCAATTTTTCTTTCTATAGTTTCAATATAATTCCTATAGTCGTTATTAATGAGATACCTGCCCAATCCTCTAAGTATTTTAAAAGTTAAATAGTCTATCTTATTACGATATCTTTTCCAAAGTCTGTGGTATTTCTTCTTCTCTTTAAGTGTTTTAATTGTTATTTTTGATAACCAGCTCGGATAACTGCAGGATTTTTTAAAGCTCCGCGGTACATTTTTATCAAATAAACTATGCAGTACAGAATAAAGATTCTGAACTACAGTTGTGTTGGGTGAAAACAGTTTTGCTGCCAAATAATGGTTTTAGCAATTTTTGAATGCATAAAAGTGGTATTAAATAAGATTATGCAAAAAAAAACGGTAAAGTCAACTGAACGTTGTGGCGGAGGCAAATGAAACATTTTTTCAACAAAACTTATTCTTATCATAAAGGGTGACAATTTGAACGAAACCGTTTTGCGCATTTTTTAATTATGGGTTAGATGCAGGTGCCGATTTGCGCATCAGTCATTCTTAATGGCATTATAGGTATGCTTGTTTTGTGCACCGGAAGTAGACTGTACTAAGAAGCTACCAACGCGACACTAAATATAAAATAGAAGAGGTCAAGAAAAAAGAACATAAATATCATATGTAACTCGACTTATTTAAAATATACTTACAATGCTAATCAAATATTTACATACACTTCATTTTAGAAAACAGCCTGTGTAAAGTTCAGAAAGTAATTCAACTGATTTGCTTATTAAAATATCCTAAGCCCTGTACATATTGTAAACAAATAATGTGATTGTTATCTAATTCTTTAATTTTGGTTTCTATGAATTCATTACGTTTTAGTACACTTGCATCTTTAATTTTTTTTTATGTGTGAACATTGTAATTTTGATATTAGTCTCTGTCTGAACTTTAATGAGGCCTTTAAAAACTAAAAGAGGGATATGGGGCATTAAAATTTTGATTAAATCGTGAATGAAAGGATTCACAGCAGTTTCTGGTTCTTCGAAGACTTGGTCCGTAAGAAGCCCAAATTTTCGGAAAAAAATGGCTGAGATATTATAAAAACACATTTGAATTGAAATTTTAGATCTAATTATTAAAAGATATCCACAATTAAGAAAAAACTGTAAACAGAAACTTTGTTTTTCAGTATCTACGTTATTCGAAATTGCAATCTTTAAGGTGGATTGATCATAATATACAAATTATTATCGTTAACATAAGATTTAGCAGCAATTTCCTCCATTTGCACCATAGTGTGAATGGAATAATTTATTCTTATATTTGCGACGGAAATTTTGAATGTTAATTTTTTACCAGTTACAAGATTTTTCAGAATCTATATAGTTCTGCAGTCATTGACTAATGAATCAATTAAAACTTTTACAGCTAGCATTTAACATATTTCTGCCCTTTTGAATTATTATTTTCTCATGCATGTTCCAAATTGTCGAAATAAAAAAAAAACAGAAAATATTCCTTGGACATGATTTATGACTGAAGTTGATCATTAAGGTAATCTTACATCTCTGTCCAGTTATGGAACCAAAGCGAATAACTAATAAAAGACTGCGTCATATGCATAAAAAATTTAAATGTCTTCATTAATCTTGATTTTGCACTCTGTTCTGTAAGCATCATAAATGGCGTAATTATAATGTAAATAATCTGGAAAGTTTACTTAAAAGAACAATCAACTAACAAAGCTGGCGTCCTTGAGGCTTCTACAATAGGTGATTGTCGAAGTAACTTTTCATAATTTTCGGTTTCATCAATTCAGAACTTAGAACGAAATTGTTAATTTAGACTAAACGGGTCCACGGTACTTGAGAATATGTGGGTAAAAATAGTTACCAGTAAATATAAGTTCATTGTAAGGATATTATACCGCCCACCTTCTCAAAGTTTAAATGAATGCACAAGCATCCTATATATCTTACTGGAGACTGTACTTTATGAATACAGTAAAAGTCTCAGTTTATTTTGATTTTGATTACACTGCCGCCCCGGGCTTATTTTTTTATATTTCTCAAAATTTTCACCAATCAAAAGAGCACTCTTTCTCGTTTTAAATGGTGCAGAGAACAACGATACAATTGATTTAAACAACTGATGTAGCAATCGTGTAAGGAAAATTTCTGCATAGAAGTATTTTTTTACCTAATTGAATTAGACCTATAAATAGTTGTGGAAGATGAAAGATAATATCTTCGTTATATGCTACGCTACCACAAAAATTCTTTCATTTGCGTCTTTTTCGACTTTTTCTGCGTCTTTCATCTCACACAACTATAGGTCTAACTCAATTAGATAAAAATACCTGTATGCCGAAATTTGCCTTACGCGATTACTACATCGGTTGTTTAAACTAATTATATCCTTGTTATTATTATGGGTATTTAACTTTTCTCTACACCATATGAAACAAGAAAGTGCGCCCTTTGGATTGGTGAAGAAAATTTTGAGAAACATCAAAAAAATAAGCCCAGGCCGGCAGTGTAATCAAAATCAAAATAAAATAAAATGTGTGTACCGGTGCGGGCGCTTTCTTGGCTTTACAATGTTTTGGGTAGCCTAACCCGTTGACAACACTTTTGTCACCCTGCTAGCAGTCTAGAAGTATCAAGTCTCTGATTTTATACAGAAAATCAAATTTCTGATCGGAAAGCACTCTTGTAATTTTTTTGTTAAGTTAATAATTATCGAGTTATTTGGAAAAAACGATTTTAAAAATTTATGTATTTTTGCTAATATCACGAGGACCGTTTGTCTTAGAAAAAATGTGTAGAGAGAAAAAATGCTCAAAACCTGATTACTAATCATGTAGTATAAGAAGTAAAAACGTAAATGTCATTTTGACAATTGGATGTGGAAGTATTGATTCAATTTGCAGCGGTTTAATAGCATTTGTATTCCGAGTGAAAGAGAAGATATACATATCTCTTGAATTTGTGATGTCTGTTGTTGTTGCTGGAAGTTAATCAAATAGGTGCGCCATGAAAACAAAATAAAAAAGTGTTGAAGTTAATGAAATACAATTGTCAGTTACACTTTTGTACATAAGTCTACGTCTCATTATATCATACCAGTAATATTGTACCTACGATTCACGACCTCTAACAGTTGTTATTGCCATATATATAATTTCTTATAAGGTTAGCACTCTTTTCTTTGTAACGTGTTGCTTGTAGTTGATGTCTGTTTTCAACAACATTTAGGCTTGGTGGTTAAATGTAAGAATAGCTTGGAGCTAAACTTCGCCCCTGTAGTTTACTACGACTAGACTGCTATATCTAACTTCCTTAAATAAAGGCGTGTTTATTATTATGATTATTATTATTATTATTCCACATTTTTGATATTTCAAATTACATAAAGTCATATAATAAAATACGAAAACATATGACTTTTTACCCTTGTCAAACGTTTATTACAATTCTCACATTCATGTTTTCAAACGCAAATAAACAAATAAGTCTTTGTACATATAGTAACGACTTCTGATAATTACTCGTTTAAGTTTAGGCATGGTTGGATAGAATAAATACAGAGTACTAACACACTTTCCAAAAGAAAACATACAAACAGTAATCTTCCCGTGTATGTAAGAGTTATGCTAATCAGTATAGTTACGACAACGAATAGAAACGAATTTCATTTAATTTCAGCAACAATAAGAATTCGCACATTATTTATATCGCAATAGGCACAAAAATTGTTAACACTTTTATTTCGAACGAAACACAGCAGTGTATGCGCCTCGTTTTTCAAATGACCGGAATTGATAGTTAACGTGAAGCGCCGGAATTGCATTATGTCTTTTACAGGATGCCACAAATTTCACGGTTTTAGTGATTATGCGCTGAAATTATCCTTGAATTATTTAATATTTTCCTTGCATGTAGTAGTGTGTATGTACTTGCTCCTCGATTATTTTGCACTGCACGGACTGGTGGTTAAATGCGGTGATATGACACTTACTAGTGACATTATCTCTTAATTCCGGATGTAGGATTGACTGAAATAATTGCTTGAATTGACGTTTAAAGTAATTACGTATGTAACGCGCCTGGAATCACATTAGGGTTTAGCTTGTTATTCCCAACAACACTGAATAGGAACGGGAAAATTATGACATTTCAAGAGTAGACAATATGGAAGTTAATAACTCCGTTGTATAATATGAACTTTCGACATTAATTTTAATATTCTACTAACTTCTGCGTGTATAATTTATTGACATATCACTTTCTACAATTCTATTTGTACATAGAATTTGTTTCAAGTGTGTTTCATGAAACAAGTAATGGACAATGAATTGTATTTTTTATTAGTTAGGCCACAAAGTTGAAACAATTGTCGTCTCTTCTATGGCTTAGTGCAGTAATACTACGTCGACACATCAGTTCATTTTGATCAGTACCTATATCGACATATATACGAGGGTTGCTATTATCTTATTAGAATTCACTGAAAATGAAGTATTAGATGATAACAGGGCCCGATGGCATTCCTGCATTTTCGTTCAAAGACTGTGCACATATACTCGTATCTGCCCGTTTTTTGATAGTATTATTCAATCTATGCCTAAGGACGCGTATAATTCCCGACATTTTGAAACAGTCTAAGGTATGTCCGCTCCACAAAAAGGGTGATTTACGGGACATTACTAATTACAGACCAATTTCTATTATATGCAACTTTAGCAAAGTATTTGAGATACTCTTACATAACTATTTATATCATAATTTATCTAAGTACATTAGTGTACACCAGCACGGCTTCATCAAGGCACGCTCTACTACCACCAATTTGGTTTGTTTTTCACAGTTTGTCGCTGAAGCTTTGGATGGTCATCTGCAGGCCGATGTGATTTATACGGACTTCTTCAAGGCCTTCGATAAGCTGGATCACAATATTTTGTTGAACAAACTTAATCGCTTCGGCATATCTGATGCCTTGATCGGTTTGTCCAAATCTTACCTCCACAATAGAGTTCAATACGTGGCATATAATGGATTCAAGTCCAGCGCATACAATGCTACTTCTGGAGTGCCGCAAGGTTCTGTTTTAGGTCCTTTGTTTTTTTTATATTGTTTTCTAATGACATGACCGACGTTATAGACGTCAACATTTTACTTTATGCTGATGACCTTAAACTTTACACTACCATACATTCAAGCATCGACTGTATTCGTTTACAAAACAATCTTGACGTATTGAATAACTGGTGTAGATCTAACGGACTGCCTTTGAACATAGCTAAGTGCAACGTTCTATCGTTCACATTAAAATCTGTACCTATAATATATGACTACGGTCTTGAGGGTGTTTCTCTGTCTAGACCCGATACATTTAACGATCTTGGCGTAACTTTCGATAGCAAGTTATCTTTTATTATACACATTCATAAAATATGTCTTAATGCCAGTAAAACGTACGGCTTTATTTCACGTAACAATCGTGATTTCTGTTATAACACGTTAAAATTGCTTTTTTAATCATTTATTAGATCTAGATTGGAGTACTCAGCGGTTGTTTGGACCCCGTATTATATGCGACATACAAATTATATTGAAAATGTTTAACGAAAATTTCTAAAACTACTAAGTTTTAAACTCGACGGCGTCTTTCCCTCCCGAGATGTTTGTCACAGCGATCTGCTTGAGAAACATGATATTTCAAGTCTTCAGACTAAAAGAGACCTTCACGCTTTGGTGTTTCTATTCAAAATTGTCAACAATTTACTTGATAGTGCTCAAATTTTGGATTCTTTGAATTTTGTTGTACCTAGAGTGTTTGCCAGAACATCTCACACATTTTATCTGCCAACTACCAAAACGAACATAAAAAGCATTCACCATTATATAACATATGTGTTCTATATAATTCCTGGTGTATAAATTTTGATCTTTTTGGTGGCAGTATCACTGCTTTAAAAGATATTTTTGTATGATTAGTTTTGTCTGTACATTTTGATTAACTTTTACCCTCCTGTTGTGTAGTTGGGTGCAAACTTGTACGACAGTGTAAATAAATAAATAAATAAATTCAATAAAGAGCACTATCGTGCAATAATTGTTTACAATTTCAAGCATGGATTAAGCCGCCATGGGAAGACGCGCCGGAACTGAGGCAATCTAGGGCCTTCATCGCTGGACCTACGCTTGCCCAGGAACGCAAATGGCTTTTAAGCCGGAGTCGTTCTCAATTGCGATTAGTGGTGGGTGTCCTTACGGGACACTGCCGGCTCAATAAACACCTATATAATATGGGTGCAGTGGAAAGTAGCACCTGTAGGTTCTGCTCAGAAGAGGAGGAAACTCCGATTCACCTCCTTACCAACTGCGGACCGCTGGGGGGCAAAAGGTTTGGAGAATTTGGGTCTCAATTTATTAAGACTGAAGATCTTTATAGATTACCTTGGAAAGAGATACTGCACTTCTTTGAGAAGGCAGGACTCTTTTAAGCTACGGTGCGAGCACAATGGATCGAAAGGTCTAAGTGCAGCGCCTCGCCCCATTTGCAGGGTCGCACCGCAGAAGATAGATAGATAAATAGAAGGCGCCAAGAATGTTTTAGCATCTGTTAGGCCTAAAGTCGTGTTCGTTGGTTACCTATAATAAAACGTTGGTACAACGAATTTCAGCGATGTCGGCTTCATCTAAGACGAATTTCGAACCCCTAAGCCAAAAACTGCTGTTACTGAAGAAAACGTCGCTCTGGTTCGGTGCATGGTTGAAGAGGATCGGCATATTACGGTGCAAACAATAAAGGCAAATCTTGGGATTGATTAGTGCGAAAGCAATCAACACAATTCTGCACGAACATTTAAAAGTAAGGAAACTTTGTGCTCGTTGGGTACCATACAATTTGACTGCAGCTCAAAAAGAGGAACGTGTAAATTGGTGCAGTTCTACCCTCGATCGCTTCAACAATGGTGCATCCCATTTAGTATACAACATCATTACAGGTGACGAAAACTGGATCTACTGCTATGATCCCGAAAAGAAACAACAATCGGCAGTTTGGGTGTTCGACAATGAGAGGGCTCCCACAAAAGTGGTTCGTGAAAAAAGTCGAAACAAGAAGATGGTTGATGGAATTACTGGGCATGTGTCAACTGTAGCTTAAGAGTTAATTCTAAATGGTATACTACAGTCTGCTTGCTACAGGTATTTCAGGCTGTTAGAGAAAAGTGACCAAAAGGAAGAATCATCCTTCATCATGACAATTGTCGGGCTAGAACAAACGAATATTTAACTGTCCAAAATATTGAATTATTCGGCTACTGGCCGTATAGTCTCGATCTGGCACCTAAAAATTTTTTCTGTTCCCTAAGGTGAAGGATAAATTGCGTGGTCCGTTTTACAACAGCTGAAGAAGCTGTCGATGCGTTTAAAACTGAGATAAATAACTTAATTCCAGATGTTTTGATGAATGGTTCTCATGCATGCAGAAATGTACCTATATATTGCAGAGAGGTTTATTTTGAAAAAAATATAAGTATATTGGTTCCATTAAAAATCAGTTTTCTTCACTAGGCTCAACAAAGACGAGCCGTCGTAGGTACCATTTAATTTAAAAGTAAGAAATTTAAAAAATCGCCGTTAAAATTGATGTAGCTGAAGTTATTGACACACATAGGGTACCAGACCAAAGAAGCATATTCAGCCTTACTCGGGACATAAGCATAAAATAGATTTTTTTAAAGAGTAACATCGGAAAAGCTTTTACCAACACGCATGACAAATCCCAAGGATCTATATGCAGAATTACAAACAGATTGAAGATGAGTGAGACTAGATAACTCAGAATTGAAAGTTTATGTTATTTTTTCTAAAGAACATCATCATTATGAGGTCTAAATTTATTTGAAGTAAATTAGTGTCTTCTTGAGAAGAAATGGAATTCAATATTTTGATGTCATCAGCGTAGGCAAGAACTGGAGAAGACAGTAGACGATTTATAAATAATATAAATAACAAGGGTCCAACGTTGGATCCATGAGGAACACCAGAAATCTGTAGGGTTAGTTTTGATATTTTGCTTTGTCCTAGTAAGATAAGCGTTATAAGACTGGGATATTTGGTCTTTAATTAAATCTCACAAACGTTTAAATTCGTTATGAAAATATAGATTACCAGATTTTAACCATTGTAATATTGTTTAGATCTGAGATTTGCTTTACACGTGAACCATATAGAATATTTCAAGTTATAAGAACGCTTATTAGGTACGCATTGATCAAAAATTGTATAAAAGACAGCATAAAAAGAATCTATAGCGTCATCAATGTTACAAAAAAAACGATCAGTATAAGGAAATTTAGTAACTTTCGGAATTTTTAACTTTTTAAGAGTAACGGATAGAGATGAATGTTAATAATGATTCACAATGATAAATACTCAAATTCAAATTATTAGCAAAAAAAGATCTAAAAGTGTGTTATCTGAATTAAGAATAATTTAATTATGTAACATCAAGAACATTTATAATTATAAATTTACAAATTGAAGATGTTTTACGAGATATCAGCACAGAAGCGCTTTTTTTCAAAGAAGCTTCTCTTACAATATTGCCAAATTTTATAACAATTTACAAAAGCGTTTCAAATCTATGTCCCCGATTAACATAAAGGAGAAGTTGCGTGAATTTTTGCTTGTAAAGGTGTGACCGGAGCGAACATGAGTACGCATAGCTTTGTTTTTCTGGTGCTGCCGGTGACAGATCTGTTCCTCGTGGGATCGCTTGTCGCATTACCCCTGTCCGCTTTTCACTTTTTCTTGTCTGTTTTCTCCTCTCATTTCACKTCTTCTKCTTCTTATTTGTTGCATGATATTTCTTTTATTATTGTGTTGTCCCTTGTGTTTTTCTGTACTCTCTATTGTTGTCCCTTTAATTTTTTACAGTCTATATCTGTAAATTTAGCTTGACGTACATAAATATTTACTTTCTGTATATATTCCGGGGACGGGTGGAAGAGCAGAAGTAGCGTCATCTTGATGTTTCAGTTCTACTAAAGATAAAGTTCATTTAGAGAGTGAAGCTAATTACAAAATTAACTGAACACTCATATTTGACTAAACACATGATTGACTTTGATAAAACAAAAATGTTACATAGAGAAAAATATTATCACAAACGTCTAATAAAAAAAGCTATAGAAATTTGTAGGAATACTAATAATTTTAATAGGGATTGTGGAAATTATGAGTTAGGTGACATTTGGAAGGCTATTTTGTAGTTATCTTGTTTCAAGTAGTTCGTGTATATCTAGTAGGTAGGTAGTTCTTTTTCGTCGTTAGGTTCATATTTTATCAGGTTGGCACGTTGTTTCTATGACGTCTCGCTTCCTTGGTGATTTGTTAATTTACTTTCAAAATTTTGTTTGATCTTGTGTCAGACGAATTTTGAGGTTCTTCGTATTTGACAAAGATTACAGGTGTAATCGAAACGTCAGACAAATAATTTTTTGTCAGTATTTTAAAGCGACAGAAATCTTTCCGAGAAAATATTATATCAGGTTGTAAACCTTTAGCGAAAAAATTTCAAAAATGTGTTCATTATATAAGAGAATGAGGATAATAAGCGCACAACAACAAAGATTAGACTTCGTAGATATTTGTATGCTTCAGTAAAAAAAAGTGTCAAGTATTATTGTAGGCGATCTCGATCTGCAAAATTTATGGTGGATTCGTTCTTTAGATTTCGGAATGACTTGATTTTATTATGAAATCTGAGTCTGATATTAACAACTAGTTACGGAACCTCAGAAGATCGGAAATTTAGTAAATTTAACCTTAATAGATCTGCTTTAGCGCAACCTTATTATACACAAGAGATCGATTTTAATGTTATCTAGTAACAAAATCTTGCTCTAGTACTGATCATGGTGAACCCCTATAGAGCTATAAAACTGTGCTATCCGCAGGAGTTGAAACAAATTATGTTTTAGTATAAGTAGGTAACAACAGTAAAATTTCTGCAACAGGAAAATTAAACAGAAAATCACATATCTCACATTAGACGATGACTGCTATGACGTTAAAGATTAGTCATCTTCTGGTCTTACAGTAATAGTATGATTACTGATTAATTGATAAAGAGGGATAAGGAGGGGGTAAATTGATAAGCGGTAAGTATTGGAACAATCACCTGTCTTAGTATTATTCTGTTAAAGTATTTTAAACAAGTAGTTCAGTAACTCAGTAATAATGGAAGTAAACAAGTACGAAGCAGAGAGGTGTATAGAATTGGCAGAAAATTATATTCGAGAGCATAATCGTAAAGAAGCAGAGAGATTTTTGCACAAGGCCGAACGTTTGTATCCAACTGAACGAGCGAAAGGTAGGTTACTGCGAAAACAATGCCTTTTACTTTCGGTTCTCTTTTTAGAATTACTACTAAGCATACAGTTTATGACACTTACTACTGCAACCAATGAACCTAAGCAGCCACGTAATGCAAAAACAGAAGATGCTCCATCTAGACCTACTTACACTGCTGAACAAGCTGAAGCTGAAAAACGTTTACAAAGGTGCACGGACTACTATGAGATCCTCTTGGTTAGCAAAGATGCAACTGACGATGAAATTAAGAAATCATACAAGAAATTAGCGTTGCTTTTACATCCTGATAAGAATTCACACTCAGGTGCTGCAGAAGCGTTTAAAAAAATTAGAAACGCTGTCGCTGAATTGACTAATGCTGAAAATCGAAAACAGTATGATCACAAAAAAACAGATGAGGGTAGACCCAGCTGTAATCACAGTTTTAGTAGTTTTGCATATTCTGATGATTTTGAAGATCTATTCACTAATGATGAAAATCGAGAACAATATGATCACAAAAAAGCAGATGAGGATAGACCCAGTTCTAGTAACAGTTTCGATAGTTTTGCATATTCTGATGATTTTGTAGATCTATTTACTAATGATGAAAATCGAGAACAATATGATCACAAAAAAGCAGATGAGGATAGACCCAGCTCTAGTAACAGTTTCGATAGTTTTGAAGAGTTTTTGAGTACCATATGATTTTGACGATCCTTTGTAAGTTGAAAGTGAGCTTTATTTTTACGGTGGTGATGGGCGTATCCAGTTTTGTCCTAAGGAAGGGCAAAACAGGAATTTTACTCTAGTGAATAAATCGATATAAATAGAAACGTGCATTTATCAGATAAGGTAGGTATTTAGGTGGATTTCCACAAGGCGGTTTAAATCATTTTCTGTGAAATAATAAAATAAATTATTTAAATGTTTTCTGTGTATTCCTCCTTCAATCTTTGTCAATCAAATTATCAATATTTTGCCATTAATCGGATAAAGACAACCACTTTATCAAAAAGATTTGCTCAAATCCTTGAATGTCATTTATTCATCCTGCTGACTGTAATTGAAATGCAAAATATGCCTCAATATCGCCAAAACATCTCTTATTTTAAAATTTGACCTGACCACTGAAATCTACAGGCATTAGCAATTAAACACAGTATAAAGTATTACAGGTGTAGGATTTACCTTATGATAGATTTACCTTATTCGGACAGTGTAAGTCCGATTGATACTTCTATGACAGTTGTTCTGTGGATATATTATGTTTTTAGCTTTAATCACATTAAATATTGTCGTTGGTGCATTTTGGGTGGGAAACAGTGATCGCATTAGTAGAATATTTTAAATAAATCCGATTTAAGTTCTCTCAGTGTTTTAATTACTATTATTACTTATATTATGTGTCACTGTTTAAGCAAGCAGTTAATTCGCATTTTATAGAAAACACTTCTCTTTGTTCTATCGCTAAAATAATGACCGAGGCACTCGGGGCAATCGAAAATTATGCTGAGTGTCGATTATATCGATGCAAGACACCAACTGAAAGAATAGCATAGCTAATTCAATGTTTGACAATAATTTTGTACACATTAGGAGTGCTGTGTAAAATTAGAATTAGATAAATAAAACATGTATTTACTTAGTTATTTTTTTTAGTTGAAAATGGACCGCCCTTTCCACTAACCCCCTCATTCAACCACTGTGCTATTCTTATAATATACAATATTACTCCTCGTTTAAGCAAACTGAAAGATATATTCCTTCGGTACACTCAGGGTGATGAACTAGTAGCGTTGGAGGCAGTCACAGCTTATTAAAGTGAAGTGAACCTCGAGGTTGGTTGGACGTGTTTAGCGCTGTCGTATAAATTAACAATTTTGCAATATTCTAATATTTTCCTTGATACAACAAAAGTGTAGTAAACATGTCTACGTCGGGTTGCAATATGTGTAACAAGAAGATAACTCGTATATCTGATTGTGTGACATATGCAGAGGTAGCATGCATGTTACCTGTGCCGGACTGTCGTCTCCTGAGGCTGAATGTATCAGATCTGCAAGTAGGAAAATTAACTTCTTCTGTAGTAATTGCAATATTGTGAACACCATTAACACATTAAAGAAGGAAATTGATAACTTAAAAATCGAGCTGGAAGCAATGAAAAATCTGCCGTTTAATGCTCCCAGTGCTGGTAAAAACGCATCAGAGGAAGATATCGTTCACGAGGTCGAAGAAAGAATGCAGCGGTCTTGCAATTTAATTTTATTAAATCTGCCTGAATCGAATAAGGAGGATGCAAACCATCGTAAGACTGATGATTTTGTTTGCAGGGGGACAACTTTTGAGATAAGTTCTTAATGGATAGCGCTTACCCTCTTAGCGGGGTAGATACCCCTTCAAAAATTTTAAATGAAACTACCCATCTTACGATACATCATTTAAAAGCTTATTACACCAGGAGTCTTGTCATGTAAATAGTTTTACTATTTTTTACCCATTGACGGGGTAGTGGGTCAAAAAGTGCATTGTAGCAAGTGGCTTATAAAATGGAATATTTTTGACTTTTTTAACAAAATTTATTGTCTTGCAGTTACAATAAAAATTGTCCTTACTTAAGCCTAAAAAAACTTGTTAAAAAATAATTGTTACACATAAGCAAAATGCCAAAAATACTTAAAATTTTCTTTCGACATTACTTGATATTGCAACTCGACAGTTTATACTGAATTGGCTAAATAATTATCTACTTTGTGTTTCCAATTTTTTGTTTCAACTTTTTGGCTACTTCTTTGGCACGACCATCTTTTTGTTCACATTCCTTTTTATAAATCGCGTGAAATTTTAAAGTGAGAGTCCAAGTGATAATGGTTTATTCAACTGCCGAAAGGGTAGAAATAATTTTTATTTACGGTGCTGAGCATAGCTGTGCTCGTGCGTCAGCAAGGATGTTTAACGAACGGCACCCCGATAAAAATGTTGACGCTAGGTACATTCTCGATCTCGTGCAGAAATTTCAAGACACTGCATCTGTAGTAAACAAAAAAAAAGAGCAGGAAATAGAGTCGTTGATGAAATGGCCCAACTTGAAGTACTTGGTCATTTTGCAATGGATCCAACTAGCTCTTTGCGTAACATTTCTACAGCCACTGGACTTTCTTATTCATCTGTAAGGAAAGTTACAAAACTGCACAAATTCCATCCCTATAAGATGAAAACTCTCCAGGAACTCGGCGAAGATGACTTCGATAGAAGACTGCAATTATGCGAAATTATGACAGAAAAGATTATAGTAAATCCAAATCTAATAAAAAATATCTGCTTCAGTGATGAATGCACATTTTTTGAACGGCTCTGTAAATAAACATAACGTCAGGTACTGGAGTGACGAAAATCCTTATATTTTTCGAGAAGCTCATACACAAGTTCCTCAGAAGCTGAACGTCTGGGCTGGAATACTTGGCAACGCAATTGTAGGTCCAATTTTCATTGATGGGACGCTAAATGGGGGAATGTATTTAGAATTACTTGATAACGTTATTGATCCTTTAATCACAGAGCAATTAGAAAACCAACGTGACCCTGAAGGAAATCCAATGTTGGATGAATACGAATTGTTTTACCAACATGATGGAGCCCCACCGCATTACGCCATTAATGTGCGAAATTGGTTAAATCATAGATTTCCTCTTCACTGGATTGGTAGGCGTGGAACAATTGAATGCCCGCCACGATCACCCGATTTGACTGCTTTAGATTTCTTTCTATGGGGTCATTTAAAATCTGTGGTTTACAAAACACAACCTACTAGCCTGGACGATCTGCGAGAAAGAATTATTAACGAGTGCAGGAGGATTCCATCTGAAACTTTCCGAAAAGTGCAGCAGGAGTTCGAGAACCGTCTGTATTATTGTATGGAAAGAGGTGGTGCACATTTTGAGAATCTATTGTAAGGTTTGAATTTCTATGGTTTTGTTCACACTGTTTTTGGAGTTACAAATAAATAATTTTTCTTTTTCGTGGACATGGACTTTCTAAAAAATTACATGATAAATACTTTAATGTTAATAATAATGTTAAAAGAAAATTTTCAGTATTCTGGGAGTTTTTTTACAAGTTGTTTGTTTAAATTTTGGGTTCTCGTAAGGACAAATTTTATTTCCGCTCTAAAATAAAATACATTGTGTTGAAAAGAGTCCAAAATATTCAGTTTAATAAGCAACCTGTTTCGTAGGCACTATTAATCTATTACCCCGTCAATAAGTTAAACGTGATAAAACTAATTACATGGCCAGACTCTTTGTGAAATAAGCTTTCAAATGATGTATCACAAGATGGATAGTTCCATTAAAAATTTTTAAACTTATCTCAAAAGTTGTCCCCCTGCAAACAAAAGTTTACCTGTTTTCGCAAATTTTTAAATTTTTGCTATATTTAAAGTTATTTAAGGTGTGAAGTTTTCAAAAAATCACCCTGTATATATTGATCTTCAAAAGCTCGTTTATTCCTAATTCAATTATTGATGATCTAACGCAATCAGTTGCATGTCTATTACGTTTAACAAAAGATGAGTAGATACATTTTATTTGGAAGAATAAAGATCTGTGATCCACATAATCTATAGTAATGTCAAACGAAGTACTAAAGAAATATAAATTTGTTATTCTTCTCAACTGTAAAAATCCTTTCATGTATATAATTCATCTTGCTGGCTGTCATTGATTTGCAAAATATGGCTCAATATCGCCAAAAACGTATGTTAAATTATTTTACGGAATTTACTTGACTATACCGAAATCTGCAGGGATTAACAATTAAACGCACAGTATAAGCTATTACAAATGTAAGTATGCCTTTATGATCAATTAATCTTATGATGGCAATATAAGTTATACTTCGATTGTTACTTCTGCGGCAGTTTTTATGTGACATACAAGTAATTTACGTTTTTAACTTTAATCATAAATGCATAATTTATGTGCTTAAAGCACCTAATATCGTTATCTGAAACTGAATATGAGCACATCGATAACACTCCATTAAACTTGGATATTAGCAAATTTTGGAGTAAAAACCGTGATCGCTTTGATCTGATATTTTAAATACGAGGCATGTTTTTAAGTAAGTACCGTTTTGCGATTCCGCCGCCGCAGCGCTACGGTCGGCGTTCCGCGCATGCGCGCTGGTTACCTACATCTCTTGTCTACGCACTGACGCCATTACAGTTTGATTCTTCATTGTATACGTTGTTTACTGAGTGCATGCATAGTTGAACAATTCCTATAAGAAAGCATATTAGAAGAGCTGAACAAAGTATAAATCAAATTATGACTCCTGACTAAAATAAGCTTGGAAACTGTTTGACAACGACTTAATAATTGAATGCCATTTGCATAGGTCAAAATGAGTTCTGGATGAAAATTGTGAAATACGCTTGTCTATAAATTTTACTTCATTAACAATTTCGTAAATGCTTACATAATTAATTAATGTCTGGAAGGTGGGAGCGTCCTAATAAAGGTAAGTCACACACTTTTGTTAAGTTGTGATATAATTCATTTATATTGAATTAGATCCCGCACCATTACTTGATTCCGCGAATTCGAGTAAGCATCTCCAGTAGTTAGTGTCGGCCAACCATGGTGATTTTCGACGAGATCTTAGTGATGTTATGTAGGGCTTTCAGTATGGAATTTATAAATTCGCTCGCTATTAATTCTAACCAGTGAACAAGCATGATAAAACAGCCACATTATGAGTAAGGGTAGATCTATCGGCACTAATTTATTTCTTTTCACAAATTATATTCGATTTAGGAAATAGCATTGATTTATTGAATATATCTACAGTGACATTACAAAAGCTTTGGATATAGTCATAATGTGTATTGGCAGTAGGCTACGGTATTGGCTATTTTGCTAGCTTCAATGAAAGTAAAAAAATATGCACCTTTCTTACAAAAGTGTTTACATATTCTTAACGGGCTGCAATTTGTATTTTTACAGGTAATGTGTAAGTTATTACTATGACGAAAATTCTGACAAAGCATTAATAAATAAACAAAAAAACAGCTATCTGTATAAGTGGCAAATTTTATTCTTAAACGTTAAAACACGTACACTTCTTCTAGTAAAAAAATCTCGGGTAAAGTTAAAAAAAATGAGTGTTGAGAACAACAGCCTTTGAAAAGTAGGTAGGTACATGAATCTCATACAAATATAAATAATGAATGAAGAATGCTAGTCGATGAATAAAAACTAATCACATATCACAAGTTATACTACCATACGCGGCATTTCTTTTCTGGGTTCATCTTGCTTCCCACAGGGCATCCAAAATCTCTGGAAAATTCATCCAAGTTGCTCATTGGTCCTATTACCCTGAAGTAACCGGGAGCGTGATAACCAGTTAGAATTCGCAATTTGAGGGATTCAGGACGGTACTTTGCACACCACGTATTGGCAGCTGATATCCAGAACATTTGCCTGGGCGTGTAGTTCAAACCAGGCAGTTGTCTCTCCTCACCATGACGCTGTATCCATTTGTTGTAGGCTAAATACGCCTCCTTGATGCCCCCGTTATCAGCAATGTTCTCTCCTTGAGTGTTAATACCATTCAGCTAAAACATAACATCTTGTTTTGAAAAAAGTTCGACTTATTCTTATGTCAATCGATTTCTGTTAGTTGTCGTTTTTATTAGTTTAATTAGTAGATCATCCTTTCTACGTAAGCAAGCGGTTAGTTTCAGGCTTTCAAATGAAAATACTACATTTACTTAAACTGTTTTATATAAAAGGAACAGCAGACAACAATGTCATACATTTATGTACACAAGCGCAGCTTGCTCGATATTATCACACAATACAGAAATATTTCGAGAGGAAATGTATAAGACGTTAATCGTCTGTGAGCATAATCATAATACTCTTTCAACCTAAATTTCACAAATACAAACAAAACTGTACATATTCAAAAAAATCATATAAAAGCCTCTTTAATGAAAGCAAATTTCAACTGCTGTATAACTAAAAATAGTTCCAGTGTGATGCGCGTTGGAAATTTAAAAAGGTTTTATAGAGAGATAATTATAAACAAGCTCATTATTTAACCCTAAGTACACTTACAAGCATTGTTAATATTTATGTCATCTTAAAATGGAGTAGTGCGCAGTAGAAATAAAACTAAATATAACAGTCTTCAATTTTAAAAATAAGTATGCCACACCGTACATTCACCAAAATATGATTTATTCAAGCACTTTAACTGAGACTGATCAATGTAAGCTTGAAGTAATTTTTGTTTGTTAAGTACGTATTTGTTAAATGTACGGTAAAATGAAGTTTGTCTCAAGTCAGTAAGAATWTCTTACAGCTAAAACAAATCGCCTTTCAAGTATCAAGTGCCTCTATAAAAACAAAAACTAWTAAAAACAACCTCTTGTTTTAYGGTTACAACGAAATAGCATCAATGGAATCAGTCCGTAATATTTTAAGACATATTWTAACATACGATAATTTGGTTGCAGTTAGGTAACCTAGGTGATTTTATAAACATTGGCAAGCATATTTTTATTTTGCAAAATTCGAAGAAGCTCGCATTTTTATAATTTATAACTGGGGAACAGGCCTAAACTTATGAATGACTACCAATTTTAGACTTTTAGTATCTATTGTTTCAGGGTCTTTTACATTAAAATGAAAAGACGCCTCAAGATGCATTTTTAAGCATGTTCCAGGGAAGACCTGGAAACGATGAAAAGTACCGTAACAAACCTCGAAATGTATTTTCAATCATCGTATCCAAAAAAATTTCTGAGGATGACCTTTTATACAGAAGTGAAAAGACGCTAACAGGCTTCAAAATGCACATGATTACCCCCCCCCAACCAATATAATTAAATTTTTATAAGGTTTTTTGTGAATTTAATAACAGATAAAAAAGTATGTTCATTTTAAAGCTTAAAGCCACATCAGTATCAAATATCTGAAAATAATCAGTTCAAAAGTTCAAGACAAAATACGTTTTAAACTTATAAATAACAATATGAGCGAAATCAATCCTAGAATGAGAAATTAACATTTATTTTAATTTTCTTAAAGTAAATTTATTAACAGAAGGTAGGTAAATGTAAATTGGCTTAGAAAATTATTTCCTTAGGTCACAAATAGACTTATGTCTTTTAAAGGCGTGAGAACAAGATAAAAACATTTGCAATGACTAAGAATGAATTCTAATACTCCACTGGCTTTCAAAATTATAAAATTGCAGTAAGCGTGGCAAGTTTCAAATGGATTGAATGAATTAATAAGAGATTCTACATTTATACTGCAGATTGGCAAATAAACCTTAGCTATTAATTTACAGTTGTCGGTAAAGTGGATAGTAGGAATTATCAAGTGTGCACAGACCTATAAATTAATAAATTATGCTTGTTTAACTCGATTTAGTATCTTAACACATTTGCAGGCTTCTCTCTTCTGAATACGTTATTACATGCACATAAAACCACATTCATAGGTAAACAAATTGGCTTCATTATAACTTGACGTTAAGAATGCCACTTTGATTTAAAACATTTGCTAAAAATGAATTAAAAATAAGATCGAATGAAATATTTGCTAAAACTGACTAAATGCGGTGTTGTATAATTAATCTTATGCCTATGGATATCCAACTGCAGCCAACAATATCTAATAGTGCATTTAAATACAAATAAGTGACTTCCAGAGAGATTGTATTGTTCAATTTATAGTTATAATTGGGCAAAATTCGTTGCATTTCTTAAGTAGGTTGATAATGGTATCTAATAAATATGTTCAAAAAAAAACAAGTTGGATCGGTAAAGATAATCGAATTTTGATATAGGTATACTTAATCATACTCATTTTAAAACTTTGAATATTTCAGATTCTTATTTATTTATTACTCTAATATAATAAAACACTTACCAGTGCTGCACGATTTTTTTCTTAGACATATTTCTCAAAACATGTTTGTATTACTGCCTAATCATATAGTAATATGATTATCAAAATAACATATCGTTTTAAAACAAACTAACACTATGAGAGCGTCATGTATTTTCCAAATAAAATAATTAAAAAATAATAAGTATATTTTTAATTTTTTGTTCATTTAAAATCTAATATAGTTATAAACATTTACCTAAAACAAATGTGATATTTAAATTCCAGGTTTACCTTATCTTCTGTGAATAGGACACTGGGTTCTTTCTTTCAACACCTTGTGTTAGAAAGAGATAAGAATACCCTCTAACATGGGCGCCGAGTACAGGGGGGCTCCGGGGCCTAAGCCCTTCCAGAAATAAGTCAGGGAGGCGCAGCACCCTCTGAATAATTTTCTTAACATTACAGGTATGTATATACTACAAATCATTTGGTGACGTGAGGCGTGCTTCACATTAAATTGCACATAGAAAATTCTGTGCAGCATTAAATTGTTAGTATGCTAGTAATTCATATATTTATCTGAAGTTTTCGTTTGATGTTAGCTCAATATTTTTCGATTGACCTTAATTCTGGACAATTTGTTGGATTAACGTTTTTTGGCACCACTTCCACAAAATTGGTTTGGTACCATTCCAATGCCTTTTTCGAATAGTGGGATGTCACCAAGTCAGGCCAAAACAATACTGAATTCCTGTGTTTTTTTATAAAAGAGGTAATAACCTTATTTCAAACATTCCTCCACATAGATTTCCGTGTTTATAATCCCGATGGTCACAAAAAGTTTGCTTTTTAAGCCGCATTGGCAAATTGCTTGCTATATGAGGTACTTTTTGACAATTTTTTCTATTTCTGTCACTGTCTCACATTGTCTCAGATGCCCTTCCAACGCAAGAACAGTAAATYTGCCTTAACATAAGTTTCATCATCCATCACAATACGTGAGTCGTTTTTCTCTATAAGGAGGGAATACAAAGCTTTGCCCTTCGAACCGTTCGATTATATTGGTCTAACGCTCGTTTTGGGAGTTTCTTCTTTTTGAAAGTTTCAGTATCACATTTTTTTAAATATTTATTAAATCGACTAACTGATTTCTTTTTTCTTGGCTACATCTCGGGTTGAAATTGAGGATTTTTGTGCAGACGACAAATTTCGTTCTCAAATTTTCTGTTAGGTACGCAAGTCGGTTTACCCGTTCGGCTCCTTCTAGCGATAGTTCCTACTTCCCTGATTCGTTTTAAGCTCTTTTGAATTGTTCGTTGTGTCGTTTGACACTCGCGCAATTTATTTTGTTGTAAGTCATGTATTTTGACTCCATTTTCGCAAAATTAACGAACAAACGTCAAACTCTTTTGTTGTCACTGTGAAAACTATGTGTCAACACAAGCGCATGTTTTATTCTGTAAATTGTCTAAGGCTACTATGTTCATTAATAATAATGGTTTCCCAAATACTGAAATGTTAATCTAATGCAGGATCTGTTGTCAGAATTTGTTAAATTTTTAAAAAGTTTTATGCATTCCTGTAACATCATGTAGAGCAGAGCTTTCGTTTTCTGCTTTACGAAGGCTGAAAACATATTTGAGTTCAACAATGTCACAAAAAATAATTCGGCTTTATACTGCATGTTCATAAAAATAAAAATATTGATTTAAATATAGGCAAAATTGCTAACTCGTTCATTAATAAAACAGATGTTAGGCGAAATTTCTTTGTTGAAAAAATAATTACTTATTTTTATATATGTTTAGGTAATAATTTGTTTTGTTCTTGCTGCTAGTTTATTATTATTGTTTGTCACTGTATTTTATTGCGTTAGTATTGTTTTTCCATGCAATAGCGCATTTTTAACGCATTGGCTTTGAGAATTGTTTTGACTATGGTGATACGGCGCAATTTTATAATGAGCCCCCTGAGATTTTCAAACTCGGCGTCTATGCCATCCAATTTGTTATTTGTKTCAATCTGTTTATAMAAGTTTAATGGAGAATTATTTCTGGTCCTGCAAAAMGCTACAGTTGTTTCTTATTATACCAGGTAATGCGGTAATTTAATGTTTCACTCTCAAACTATGTATGTAGGTACCAAGCAGAACCTTAATAGATATGTCATTATCWTTGGACGCTTGAAGAAATTAGACATAGAATTGGGTATTTGCCATGTATTTATATTTTATTAAATTTCATATTAATAGGTAACATCTAATTCACAAAACAGCTGTGACAGCTTATAAATTCCAAAATATGGATCGTAAGGTGTATTTTTAATATTAAAAATGTGAATATTTAAAGGGACCGCCAAAACGCGAACGTATTGGCCGTGACGTCAGGTGTCTTGTAGATGGCCGCTTGTTTACATCTGGGGTCAGCGCCCCACGCGTCAGCCTCAGCCCGTCAATTTATCAGTTTGTTGTTTGCGTTCATTTTGTGACGAGCGAATTAAAATACGCCAAGAAAAAGTGAAATACTTATGAGTTATAACTTCTGAAGGCATGTCCATTGTTATGGAATTTGTGTACAGCGACGAGCGGTTCAACGCGGCGGATATGAGGAACGTAAATCAACAGCATAAGTGAACTTTTTATCAAATTAAAGTAGCATTGATAATTTGATAACAGTGGGTTGTTGGAAACATACTATTTGTAAAATTGTAAGAATGCAAAAATGGACCCTAAATTTGACAGTTATTTTAGAGGTCAAAATAAAGAAATATAAATTGCCATTTATTTTCGGGGCTCTTGCGGCTTGTTTCCGGTCTGGTTAACAGTCGAATATATGGGGAACAACGTCGTTCTTTATTATAACATTTCCCACTATCAACCTAAAACGCACTTAATTTTTCATATCCTCTTCAAGCTATAATAAAATGGAATAATGGAATAAAAGAATAATAAAAMTTACAGTTAGAATTAAGATTATCTTCACAACAGAAAAACAATTTTTGTGATCTCGGCATATCACGTCTAGGGGTCTTAAACAACTTTTTTATACGTTGATAATCTCGAGGAACGGTTGAAAAAATTTTGTTAGCTGCACTGACCGAAGTACTTTTATAACCATGTACAAAACAACACTTGTTTTGTTTTCCATATATAATAGATGCTTGTAAAACTACACAAATCACTTTTTGGTGCGACCTCTTACWCCGTCCTTTCAATAAACACCACACAAACGCTTTTCCAATGCAAGACGGATACTACTCCATTAAATAGCACGCTCCTCGGTAATGGTTACATGACACTTGACGTCACGAGTTGGATAACCTTGGATGGAAGCGTTTTGGCGGTGACTCCTAAGATTCGAATTTCAGACCTAAAATTCTCTACCTACAAATATTTTTTTGTTTTTTTTAACATGGCGTACGATATATATGCACTTCAAGATTCAGTTTACGTAATTTAAAAAAAAAGTGATAATACCCAATTTCAATGACTTTGTACCTACACGTAGCAAAAACATATTCGTTGGTTCAGCTGTTTAACTTTTGATTTTTCAATTTTCGTTCTTGTTGAAAGAGAAAGATGAAATAAAGCTTCCTTTACATAGAATAAATGAAATATTCTTCAAAAACAGTTGCAATAAGAAGGTGCAGACGAATTTTGCCCAGTTCTTGTTTTGGTCCATATTTCCTAGGTAACGTTGTTTGAAACAGTCACAGAACTTAAAAATTCAGGTCACATTGACAACAAACTTTCCATAAAAATCCTACACTGGCCTTTCAACTGGCATCAATGAATTCAGACAACGGGTAAACTACCAAATTTTGCACTTCTTAGCTGGATTCATATTCGACCCTACGGGACAATTATAATCTCTGGCAAAGTATTCCATGTTGCTGAAAGGAACAATGACTCTGTACTTGTCGGGAACGTGCTCATCTGTTACGATCATCTGCTCAAGTTCCTCATTGCGCGTCTTGGAACACCAAATCGTTGCTGCCGACACCCAGAACAACTGCCTTCCGGTGTAGTTAACTCCGGGAAGGAACAGCTCGTCGCCATTTCTCGACACCCACCTGTCGTAGGCTAGATAGGCCTCTTTTATTCCGCCATTGTCGGCAATATTCTCACCCTGCGTGTTTATGCCGTTCAGCTGAAAGTCAAAATCGTTTGCATGCAACGGATGCGACCCCTGAACAGCCGAGATGTCCTCTCGGAAGCCGCAGTTCAAGATATTTGGGGTTCATTTGCTGTGTGTGTGTGTTCAACGGTTCCGGATCTGTTTAGCGTGGTTTCGCTTTATTAGCGACATTTTCAGTACGACTGTCGCCTATGATCGTGGTTGTGTAATTAGTGGAATAGCTTTAATGTATGTACCGGATTTATTTAGCTGTGTGTGTTACAAAATTGGAGGTGATACGATTTGCTCATGATCATGCCTATTAAAGTTTAGGTAAATGTTTGTTAATATCTGCAGCTGTAGAAGATGTAATGGTAAGTCTTAAAAATCGATCTGGAAGGCCCGATTTAGTTCTAAATGCAAAAAATTTAGCTGCAATTAAGTAATGATTTTGCAATACATGCAAAATTGGTCAAATTGCCCACAACTTTCAGAAGAACTAAAATAAAAAATGAAGTTTGCATGGTCGGAGAAGATTACTAATGTGATAGATACAAAAGAACTTTAGTGGTGGCGCAGAACAAGAAAGTATTTTGCAGATCGTGCATTAAAAGAAAAACATAATATTGATAAATGAAATTGAAGATAACCTGTGATTTTGTTGCCTGAAATTAGCACATCGCATTGCGGAATGCAGATTAAAGAAAAAATGTGGAATAAGGAATTGCGAGAAGATTCATCAAGTTGATACATTTTGGAAAAGAAGGTAATATGGGAAACATCAACGGTAGCAAGGAGAAAGATGTTAAAGTTGAGGCAAGCAATCCAGAGAAGTTTGCAGCCTATACCCTAGGAGATTTTGGTACAGAAGTACGCCATCAATCCAAACAAAAGCTTCTCCATTTACTGTATCAATGGCTGGTAAACGAAGCAAAAAGATTAGCTCCAATTAAGTAATGATTTTGGTAAATTGATTCGCTTTGCTGAGACTGTAGCAAGCTTAGTACTCACAAAATTTTGCAATGCATGCAAAATTTTTCAAATTGCCCACAATTTTCATGAGAACTAACACAAAAAATGCCTTATGGGATGCAGTTTGCACGGTCAGAAAAGATAACTCATGTGATAGAAAAGAACTTTAGCGGTGATACAGAATAAGAAAGCATTTTTCAAATCGTGCATTACAAGAAAAACATTATATTGATGAATGAAATTGAAGAAAACCTGTAATTTTGTTGCCTAAAATTAGCACATTGCATTGCGGAATGCAGATTAGAGAAAAAATTGGAATAAGGAATTGTGAGAAGATTCATCAAGCTGATACATTTTAGAAAAGAAGTAATTTGGAAAACATCAACGGTAGCAAGGAGAAAGATGTTAAAGTTGAGGCAAACAATCCAGAGAAGTTTGTAGCCTACACGCTAGGAAGTTATGGTACAGAAGTTCTTTTACAAATGTTATACTGCGTACGCCATCAATACAAATAAAAGCTTCTGCATTTACCGTATGAATGTCTGGTAAACGAAGCAGAAAGATTATCTCCAATTAAGTAATGATTTTGGTAAACTAATTCACTTTGCTGGGACTGTAGCAAACTTAGTACTCACACTGGATGCTCACAACTTTCAGAAGAACTAACATAAAAAATGCCTTATGGGATGCAGTTTGCATGGTCAGAAAAGATTACTAATGTGATAGATACAAGAATACTTTGGTGGTGGCGCAGAACAAGAAAGCATTTTGCAGATCATGCATTAAAAGAACAACATTATATTGATGAATGAAACTGAAGAAAACCTGTGATTTTTTTGCCTGAAATTAGCACATCACATTGCGGAATGCAGATTAAAGAAAAAAATGTGTAATAAGCAATTGCGAGAAGATTCATCAAGTTGATGCATTTTGGAAAAGAAGGTAATTTGGAAAACATCAACGGTAGCAAGGAGAAAGATGTTAAAGTTGAGGCAAGCAATCCAGAGAAGTTTGTAGCCTACACGCTAGGAAGTTATGGTACAGAAGTTCTTCTACAAATGTTATACCGCGTACGCCATGAATGCAAATAAAAGCTTATGCATTTACTGTACGAATGTTCAACTGCATCTTTATTGGACGAAGATTTGACTAAATAAATAGGTGTTAAGGGAAAAGAAACAATGCTAGGGCTACGCTGGTCGCCTTTGAAATATAATAATAATAATAATAATAATAATAATAATAATAAGCCGTTTATTGGGTTTGTATACAAAAAAAAGCTTAAAAACAGAAAAATGCCTGAATGAAATCAAATAACAATTTAATAATGCTCGGGAAAAACTAAATAAAAATAATAATGTACCCAAAAGGTCCGGGTTCAGTCGCTATGACTGATCTTCCACTCGCACCTTTATAATGCAACAAACTATCACAATAATAATTAGCACTCTAGTATGAAAAAAAATCAGCTTTTACATATCAACGCACGTACATGTAAAAAAAATAAACAAGTTAGTTATAAAAGAGAACGAAAGAAATTGAACGATTACTGCAAAAGTATATGTCGAGAGACAGCTGCTAATCGTGGGAGCCTAGACTATTTGTAGTTGTTCTTTAAGTAAGTGTTCTCGTAGCATTCTACGAAAACTAGCAATGGACAGACCAACAAGTGAACGGGACAAACTGTTTATATACTGGACAACATTAAATGAGAAGGATCGCCGAAAGAGAGCAGTACTGTGACGCGGAATACTAAGAGCATCCTTGCGCCGTATATTCACATTATGTACGTCCGTTCTGAATGTAATTTTATTGTATAAATAAGGAGGATTGCAAGACACAACAACATGATAATAAAACACGGTGCTATGTAATCTTCTACGACGCGACATATTTAACCATCCAGTTATTGGCAAGGTGTACGAAATTCTTCCAAATTTTCTAATGCCGTGTATATATCGCAGACAAGAATTCTGCACTTTCTGGATTCTCCTAGTATCCGCAACCGTCAAGCATTGCCCATAGACATAATCAGAATAATTAAAATGTGAAAGGACCAGCGACTCACACAACAAAGTTTTAGTTTTTATATCAAACATGTGCCGATAATTAAATAATAGTTTTAATTTACTGTAAGCCTTTTTAAGTAAAAAAGTCACATGGTCCGTAAATCTCAGCTCCCGATCAATAATAATACCTAGGCTTTTAACCCGATTGGAAGGCGGAATGAAAATAAATTTTATCAGATAGAAGCCTACACCATACGAGATATGGATTTACCTTCACAAAGTGCAAATGCTGTAAAATAAAATAGAACAAGAAGTGTATGCTTAATTAGATGTTATCATGATACACAAGAAGAGCGGATTTGAGTTGAGAGGATGGATTTGCACAAACATTATCAGGTAAGTTTTGGAATACATGATTTATACCAGCATTAATTAATAATCAAAATAGATTAGGAAAAATAGAAACTTTCGTTACTATTATATTAACAATAGATTTCCAAGAAGTAATTGGCTCTTAGGCAAAATTATTAACGTGCAGCCATAAAATATGGAAGAAGAAGGATAGTACATGTGAAAACAAGGAATGGAATATACAGAAGACCAGTTGTTTATCTTTGTACCGTACAATGTTTGTAAGCCAGTGATGTAGAAAATGGGACATTTTAGGGAAAAGAAATGTTGGAAAATAATAGTAGGCAGATCAGAGTGAACCAAGATTAGTTCTTTTAAGTATCTTTGGGCAGTTGTACAAAAATGATAAGAAATAGGTAGCTAAGCAAAGGGAAAGTGTATGATTGTGAATTAGAAGATAGTATAACGAAAATAGAATTATAAATAAAAATCAAATATTACACTGTTGTACAACCCATGAAACCTTATATTATGAGGAAGTAGTTTTTCACGATCAGTACTCAAAATCTTCTAAAAAAAGTTGATAGCGTACTTAAGCGTATAGTGTGTCACAGAATAACTATTTCTAATGGACAGAAATGATAATGGCGAGCTCTTAAATAAACATTTTTATAAATAAACTCATGTCAGAAAATTTATCAGTATCGAGATAAAATGAAAAAAATAGCCCTCATACATCCCCTTCCGAGGATAGTAGAAGCTGAATCATATTAACTTTTGAATAACAACAACAATTTTCGCAGTTGCCATTTTACAAATTACCCCTTATTAGATAAGTACGTTTAATAGTCCTTTATGTGTAACAAATCAATCTTTATATCAAAAACTAAAAAGCTAGCTGTTGCCCACGAATTTGCTCTCGTAGAAGAAGATCGTTTATACCAAATACCGAAATAAACATATCTGAACGTATGTCAATGTTTAACTAAATACCTAAATGTTTAAATATTATTTCGAAAACAATCAAGATCCCATACTTTACTTATTCACAGCCTTCCTACCCCCAAGGACGGTATGAAAATAAAAGCAGTACATATCATGTGCGTTACTTTCTCACCAAAGGCCTGACTACACAACATACTTCATTTTGAGATACTTCCAATTCATATAAGGTTATATTGGGGGTCCCTTTATATAAAAATCAATCGCTTTACAATGGGTTTACTGCAGGTCCGTGGCCCTACCATAAATTTATAGATCTGAATTTGAATAATATTTCACTACACTTGCTTGCTTTTTTTACCCGAATAGGTACCTACTTATCAGGATTTACCAATAATTTATAAAATTTATATTTCCTAGCTCGTGGTTCGTGAGCAAAGAAATGATAATCAGAGGAGATCCAAGTCCGAACTGTATAGTGGGTGATCAAAGACTTCCAATCAAAAATGCTGCAACTGAAGATTGTCATGAAGAAAAACAAAGATGACAATATTCCTTTTTGCTTGTTCTGCATTATCTTTCGCGAAATCTAAGACATTAAAGAGTTACACTGTAACTGTGATGGTCTTGCCACGTCCTTTTCCCTTCCAGAATACAGTGGCCATACATTTTCTGATGGAGAAGGTTCATTTGGTGAATTTCGTGGTATGACCATCACTGCAGCTCCTTACAGCGTGAATCTGCAACGTCTACGAAGGGCAATTCGAACAAACGTCCTTGTCCTTCTTCATGGCAATGCGCTGCCAGCTGGTACAAAGAAGATCAAGCAACGTTTTCGATAGAAACGGGATAGTTCGGACTTACCTCGCCCTGATTACCTATCGTCTGTTTGCTCACATGATACGCTGGCTAGGAGTAGAGCATTTTGGCACAGATAATGAGCTGCAGACCAGAGTAGAAGGTATGGGATATAGGAAAGTTAGTATAGTGCTACGACATGCCACGGAGTAGGTGTAAAGGTGTAAAACTCCCCAGGCTCGTATTTTCATTATTTTTTAGGTACAACTTTAACTTGTATGTCAAATTGTAGGTCTTTTTAAGCTCCTTAAAAATAGCATAGTGAATGTCCAAATTTTTTTTGCAGATTATGATATTATGCAAATAAAGTTAATTTTTGTAAATATTTTTTTTTACCTTACCCCATATAATAAATATTGCTTCATAGTCGAATGCGGACTTTTGTCTTCTTCAATTTGTGTCATTACAACGTATGAGTAATTTTTACTCCTTAATGAAAAACAAGAAAAACTCGTCGCCGCCATATTCTGTTAATAGGGCTATTCACAACATTTTAAGTGTTAGTTTAACAGCTTATTACGATAAAAATTATGCCTATATACCCATCGCTGTATACAAAACCCCAAAATTTTTAATAACTTTTAAATAAATCGAGTACAAAATTCGTTCTAAAGAGAGACAGGCTAGGAAATGAAACGCCATGACGAGGCTAGTAAGCGATGTAGAAAACCAAACTAGCCTCAACGTAGGGTATCGTATTCTAGCTTCTCTCTCTTTAGAACGAACTCTACTCGATTTATTTAAAAGTTACTCAAAATTTTGGGGTTTTATGTCCGGCGATGGGTATGTAGGCATAATTTGTATCGTAATAAGCTGTTAAACTAACATTAAAAAAATTGTGAACAGCCCTATTGACAGAATATGGCGGCGACGTTTTTCCTAAAGAAGGAGTAAAAATTACACATACGTTGTAATGACACAAATTGAAGAAGACATTAGTCGGCATCCAACTATGAAGCAATATTTATTATACGGGGTTACGTAAAAAATATATACAAAAATTAACTTTATTTGCAAAATATCATAATCGGCAATTTTTTTTTTGAAACTCACTATGCGATTTTTAAAGAGTTTAAAAAGATCTACAATTTGGCATATAACTTAAGGTTGTACTTAAAAAAATAATGAAAATAAGAGTCTGGGGAGCTTTAGGTGGCGAACCCTGTATAGCCCTACAAGACTGGAAGAACCATAACTACCTGTTTTACTGAAATATATTCTTATTACGTGATCTCTAAAAACAATCTTAGTTTCCTCCGAAAAAAGTAATTTTCCACGACGAACCTTGTTGAAATGTCTGAATGCCTGAATAACCCGCAAATAAGCAAATTTATCCTAATCAAACACCCGGCCAATTAGATCATCAAGATCTGAGCTATTCTACACCAAAAACTCCCGAAGCGACCAAAAAACACACATATCCCGGCAACAAACACATATAAACACGTCAGCCGTCAACAAATTTTACAGCACAATTTTTCATCCGAAAAAACAATATTAGTTCAAGCCATCTACTTTTTCTTATAAATGACAAGCGTCTACCATTAAAAATTACTACCATTACACAACATATGAACAAGACCCAAATATCTTGACATACAGTAAGGGTTAAATGTTAGTATTACTTATTCTATTAATATGTTAGACTATAAATATATATACGTATTAGTATCATTCCAAACTGTATCGAATTCATGCAATTTCTCTACTGATATCTGTTAATAAATGCGTTAAACACTCAAATAAACTTTGAAAATATCTTTAGCCTTTTATATCACTTGAAACTCCATTTTCTCTTTAATAACAGAAGGTCGACGACTCTTTCAACTATATGAAACCGTTACAAAATTCTTTTGGAACGTAACCAGTTTTATTAGTGCCCATTAGGTCCTATGTGAACGAATACTGGTTTGACCTAATACAGCTTTCGATAAGTTCAATACCATTTATATAGGAATAGTTAATTTATAGAACTATCCGAGAAAATGATTTCAGTTTAAGAACCGAGACCCCCTCCCATCACTAATTACTGTTTTCATTAGTAAACACATCCCCTATTCCTTTAGTAGTAATTCAATTTAAACTCACCTTAAGACCAACTTCTGGTACAGTGTAATTGCCATACTGATCAATGATGCACTGGGCTTTTTGCACGAAAGCCTGTTGAGTTTCTGGTTCCCACCAATCCACCAGATTTCCTTCCTTGTCAAACTGACGGCCCTGGTCGTCAAAACCGTGAGTGATTTCGTGCCCGATGACAAATCCGATAGCTCCATAGTTCATATAACGCGGACGATCGTTGTTGAAAAACACTCCTTGCAATATTCCAGCTGGGAATTCTATATATATACATACGCAAAGTGAGTATACTATTAAAGCAAACTTTATGTAAAGCAAAAGAATTGCAGATTAGTTATACTTTATGTTGGAGTCCATAATACTGTTCGCGCTCTTACAAATTTGGATTTATTAGACCTTTGTTACAGTATCTGATAAAATTGATATTGCGATAAGTACTCGTAATTACCAACACAGCACTAAGTTACTTGTCAATATCTCTCTCTCCATTTTATTAAAAAATGTGAAGAGCCGAGTCACATAACATTGGTATCGAAGTATAGTTTTTTCCGTTGCTACAAAAAGTATGTCGATAAGTTTTTTAAAAATATTATAGATCTATTTATATCGATGTATGTATCGATTATTATAATCTATATATAAATAAAATGTTAACTAATCTTAGTAAAAATAAACACATTACATTAAGGTATAACGAACTATTTTATAAATAAGTAACTATATTTTGGTAATCCATTGAATATCTATTCAGTTAATCCCTAAATAAAGTGGATTTATAAAAAATTAATATTTTGATCATTAGGTTCAGGATAAATAATATTTATAAGCTGGTATTTAATGTTAACATACAAACAAGGTTGAACGAACTAGTGATTTTAAAATATAGCAAAAAAAATTGTTCTGGCAGTTTTTTTATTTTAACCTCTTTTCGCAGGATTCTTACACTATCAAATAGATACTTTCATATTTTAATATTTAATCGGGATGGGTATACTTTGAAGATCAATAAACAATCAAGAAATGATTTGGAGCACCTTCGGTACGTTTGCAAAAACAAGGAAAATTTTAGCAGGAAAATTATTTTTAGCTTGCGTGAAGGTTAATAATCAAATAAGCAGCTGACGTTATTTATGTTTTCCTAGTTTCTTTTCGAATTCATTATACAAATCCGGTGGATATGACCACAAAATATAAATTAACAAATAACAAAAACCAAGTCATTGATCTCTCCTTGAATTTTATTCGTCGACCTTATCCGTCTGTTACGAGAGCAGGCTACTATAATAGACAACATAAGGTAAACTTGAAATTTTTCGATTAATTTCAAAAGCCTTCAAACTCCTGAAAAAAAAGTGTACAGGGAGTTCAGAATAGGTGTGTATTTTTGAGCATAATTTTAAGGCAAATCATATTTCCTCCATGACGTTTCATTTTGGCGCTAGAGGTCAAAAGTCAAAATTTTGATCTCTTGTCGAATTACTTCATTATTTTGAAAGGTACGGAAAAAGTGTAAAGGCATTTTTTGAAACAGAATTCTACAGTATATTTGACAAGGTAGATAAACAAATAAGAAGTTCATTTGTTTCTGAGATATGACAAAAAGTTATGTTTCTTTAGATGGCAATCATAAGTGGCTTTGGCAGATTCTAATTTGTAATTTTTTAAGCTTTCAGAATAAATATTACAGCTTGTTTATAAGATTATGGGAAACGACCGAGAAACTATTTTTCTAATTATGTAGTTAGCCATGGTTAGCAAAAAAACAATGTAAACGTTCTAACATGTTGTCGTTGCAGCTAATAATGGTGTTTGTAAAATACCTCATTATTTCCATTCAGTAGTTAGTATGACAAGTTTGTATGTTAATAGATACGAGTTGTTTAACATATTATACTGTTGTAAACTATCACCATCATGCTGCCACAACAAGATATTACAGAGTTTATATTGTATCTTGCTAATCATGGTTAACCAGATAATTTGAAAAACGGAAAACTGAGTTTTATAAGTAAACTACATATCTCCTGAAATATAATATTATAGCGGGGATGTTCGACCTTTTTTTTGCTTAAATAATATTCTCTATATTCCAAATCAAGCTTTCGGTGGATTTATTCACCATCTCCTCAAGATTGCTACAAAATTAAGTTACAATAAGCAAAATTTGCTAGCTTCAGCTTCAAACTGACAAGTGATTAGAAATATTTATCCTCAAATATGAATATAAAATACAAAGAACACGTAAACGAACTGCATGGTTTGGCAAATGGGCTTTTTTACAAAGTTATATTATACTTTCATTGATTTTTTAATTTGAAATATAAAATTTATATTAATTTTGTTGGAATGATTTGATTCATAATGCAAGTATCTGCTAGTAGATCTATCATTTTATGTCTCTATAGTAAATTTAATGTGCCAGTCATAGTGAGCAAACACTTGCAGTATCTCTTCGACACCATCAGATGGAAAAATTAGTATTAAATCGTCGACAAATTTTTTAATGTAATTCATATTAAACGTTAATTTTGGTATCACTCCTTTAAGGAGTGCATCCATTACACACTAAGCCACAATTGGACTTAATTTTGACCCTGTAGCACAACTAAATACTTGCATGTAAAAACTACCCAAATAGCTGAAATAACTGTTTTGTAAAATAAAGAATATAGTATTCAAAAAGGTTTTGATATATTTTCACTAAACGGTTGTATTTATTGCCACCTTTTTCCTATTACATATTTAACCAATTTCAAGCTGATGTTTCCAAATAAATTAACCACATCTAGAGAGATTATCACATGATTCTGTCATTAATCTTTTTAAAAAAATGGAATGAGTTAGGTATGTATTATTTAAGAAAAAAAAGGTCAAACGTCGCCCTTATAACATTTTATTATAATCTAATACGACCGTTAATTCTACTAAAAAAAGCTTAAAAAATAGCAAATTAGAATGTCAGTTACCTATGATTGCTATTTAAAAAAAACATAACTTTGTGTCATAACTCAGAGACAAATGAAGGTCTTATTTGTTTAACTTATTTGCCAAATTCAGTGTAAAATTCTGTACAAAAATTTCGACTTTTTTTAAATGTCAAAATTTTGACTTTTGGTATCTAGTGACCGTGATACCCCGGAAAACACAGGAATTCTGCACACCCTGTATAAGAAAATAATTCACCGTTTACCTAAGATGTACGTATTGGAATTTTTAAGTAACTTACGGATGCTGTTTTCGATGGAAGAATAGAAAGCGTTGACGATCGCTGGCCTGCCGTGGGTGATCCAGTCCGTTTTGTTCACAGGTTGACGGAGACGACGGAAAGAGAACTGGGTTCCGAAGAGGGTTAGGTTCAGAATAGATCTCAGATATTTTGTCGGATCAAGTTCCAGCTGTAAACATAATCAACGCACATGAGTAGATAATAAACGAGATAGCTGCGTCGGTATCAATTAGTACAAACAACTGTTGATGAAGAATGAATAGCTATGCTGTCCTCATGCTTTCTATTTATTAAGTCATGAGATGATTTCTGTCAAGATGGGCAAATAAAGTAGGTATAGCTTTTTCATAACCCCCAAGCCAAACAATTGATATTTAGAAAGCGAAATTAACCAGCACTTTTAAGGAGAAGATATTTTTGGTCAATTTAACATAAGAAAATACATGGTAAATACAGGGTWTATATAAATGATMCATGCAACGCGGGCGGCATTGATTTCTGAATTCTTTGTGCCGCCTTTTTGTAACTGGTGCCAAGCTAAAATATGTACGGCGATAGTAGTTGAAGGGTGCAGATCCCAAATGTGAGCTTTCTGGAACCTTAAAGTTAATTATCCTACAAAACACTACCGAATATGTTGAAAATACACACTCCCGTGCGTTATTTATATTAAAATATATCAAATAATTCAAAAATCGACAGATGACAAGTACACGTCACTTTCCTGAGAGGCGACAAGATGATTTAATCGATAATTTCCATAAGCGCCTTGGATGCATGAATCATTTATAGAAACCCTGTACTTCTAATGTGAACACCCTGTATAATTTAGTCCATGAAGGATAAACAATTCAAGCTACTTTTGTTAAAAACGCTGCAAACGTTTTATTGTTGAAGCACTGATGTCAAACTCTCTTAGCGCCACGTTTCTTAATATACATGGCTACTCAATATAAATGTGCCAAAATGTTAAAACATACTTTTATTTCGGCAACCTATCTATTTAGATATAGGCAGGAATATGGTATATCATTTAAAAAAGGCATTAATTGTCTCAGAATATTTTATAATATACAGGGTGTTGCATTAAAAAAATGCACTTTTCGCCATTTTTGTAATAACGGTAAAATTACGAATTTTGAACGACATTGGTAAAGTACATAAAAATCGCAACTTTCTACAAATGCAAATACCACAGTAATAAACATTTAAGTGAGTTAAAGAAAGTTAAGGATATACAGGCTGTCTCGTTAAAGTAATGCTACGTTTTGATATAAGCGGCAACGTAGCAGCGCTGAATTCTTTTTATGTGGATAGAGCCAGTTTACAAGTAACCAAATTTTCAGAAAAATTATGTCTCGTTTTCCGTAAACGTTTAAGATGCCATTGACCGTGAAACACCCTGTATATAGTTGTTATAAATTCGATTAACAAAGATATTAAACCGATCAACTATAAAAATTAAAACTTTCGATAGATATGTCAATAAGAGTTAACTCAAAACGCTGTCTAAGCATCTTTTTAAAACTGTTAAAAATGTAAAGGCGAAATTTGGAATCGCTTGAGGTGTTATCGATTGTAATATTAACTTCAAGTATTGTCTATAAAACTATAAAAATCAAAATCAACAACGTCGTTTTAATAAATTTATAAATAATGTATTGTATTGTGTAGACACAGGTCAGATTACCTACAGAAATAGAGGGCCGTGCAAATTTGTATTTCTCTACTTACGCCGTCATAAAATTCTTCCAGTTTCTTATCATCAAGCAATTCATCGGGATATGCGATATGTGTAGACATAGATTTAGCTTTATCAATTGCGTTTGCTCTGGTTTTCTCGTCCATCCATTCCACAGTCTTGAGAATATCCTCGAATTCAGTACGAATGTCTGATACCATTTCGACGGCATTTTGCCTTGCTTGTTCGTTGAAGTATTTCCTCACGTACAGGGCTCCGGCGGCAATGGACAAGCTGTAACATTAAAATATATGAACTTATCAACACGTTATATTCACTCCGATCAATATATCCTGATTTATCATCAAGTATCCGGTGGCAAGTGTTGAGGGTAATAAAACTTTATCAACTGTACTGAATTGTTATTTACAAATATAACGTTATCTCGATAAATAGGTTTGCCACTTGAACAGTAATGTTTACCTTCCTGCTGAGATATCAATGCACTCCTTCCATCTAGATGCTCGCTCTGTTTTTCCAGTTACAATAGTTGAATACTGCAACTGCCTGTTCCGTAATTCTTCGTTCAGGTACGAAACGGAGGAGGCTGCAGCCCTCCAAAGGACGTAATTCGCCTGGACCCTGTGGAAATCAATATTGAGATGACAAATTTAATGTAAGGTATTCCAAACAAAATAAGGTTATATTGCTCTGCTATTGTTTAAAATACTTCTACAATGGGGGTCATAAATTGCAGCACGGGAAATTTGGGTTTTAACAGAAGATGTTTTAAGTTACCTTGCAGGAAATCAACGGAGATTGTTCGTGACATAAATACTTCATTAATTACTTAGGTACATAGTCCGATAAAGGCACATTTTTATTTATGGTGAATTATTCACTAACGGAAATTCCTGCTTTGCCCCCTTATATCAAAAGCTGGGTACGCCCATGGAACTGTACTTTTCTTTTATTCAAGACGATCCTGAAAGGGCAACTGTTTGTTCCAGCATCTGTCAGTCTATGCTAAACAGGAGATTATTACCAGCTAAGTGTTTATTGTAAGTAAACAAGCAATTAATTGGATGGTCTGAAATTTAAAACTGCAATATAACCTTATTTCTTTTGGAGAAGTATAATATGGTAGTGGTACCTCTTTGGTACTTTGCTGATGATGGCTTCAAAGTCGCTGATATATTTAGGGACGCTAACGATGACTATTTCGTCGCTGTTAACTTTTACGTCTGGCGCAAGAAGTGTGTTTATGTATTGCAACCACGGAATGCTAGGGTACTTTTGTTGCATCTCCGCTATGGTCATCGGATTATACAAAGCGGTAGCGTTCCTTCGCTGTTCACTAGGCAACGAGATCTAAAATCATTAGCAAGACCATGAAGAAAGAGCAAGATTGTGGTATTCAAAAGTTATCTTACATTGGCTAGCTGCATTTCGAATTCAACCACTTGTTTCAGCTCCCGAATGGCTCGTACCTTCTCGGCACCGAAAAGAACGGCGATGTCTATCATGTAGTCGTAATAGGCTCTGACTAATTTGTCGTCGAAGCCTTTAATGAGGAACTCTCTTCTTAAACCTAGGGATGCTTGATCCAGCTAAAAAAGATATTACTTTGTTGTGAACGTAGGTTAACACTAAATAGATGGAAAAAGTTTGCAAGAGTTTTGCACATTTTGTATCTGACGATTGATGTAAGGTAAAAATGACAGAATGCCGCCATGGTCTTCCAATATCAAATTAAGTTTTAATTTTCATGAAAAATACTCTTTTTTTAAGTGATAGTATACGGTATGCCATTTTCAACAAAAAAAAAGATGCAGCGAAAAGCTAAGGCCATCCACGTTCTAAAGGCCTACAGCGATTCTCATCTCTATAAAAAAATTCCAGTGCCTTTATAATTGGTTATTTGCCATGTATTTATATTTTATTAAATTGCATATTAATAGGTAGCATCTAATCCACAAAACAACTGTGACAGCTTATAAATTTGAAAGAATCGATCGTTAGGTGTATTTTTAATACTAAAAATGTGAAAATTTAAAGGCACCGCCAAAACCCGAACATATTGGTCGTGACGTCAGGTGTCTTGTAAATAGCCGCTTGTTTACATCTGGGGTCACGCGTCAGCCTCAGCCTTAGCCCGTTAATTTATCATTTGTTGTTTGCGTTCACTTTATGACAAGCGAATTAAAATACGCCAAGAAAAAGTGAAATACTTATGAGTTCTGACTTCTGAAGCCATGTTCATTCATGGAATTTGTGTACTGCAACGAGTGATTCAACGCGGCGGAGATGAGGAACGTAAAAGCAACAAAGCAACAGCATAAGTGAACTTTTATCAAATTAGCGTAACATTGATAATTTGATCACAGTGAGTTGTTGGTAACATACTATATGTAAACATAAAAATGTAAGAATCAAAAATGTACCCTAAACTTGACATTTATTTTAGAGGTCAGAATAAATATAAATTGCCATTTATTTTCGGGGCCCTTGCGGCTCGTATCCGGTCTGGCTAACAGTCGAATATATGGGGAACAATGTCGTTCTTTATTATAACATTTCCCTCTATCAACTTAAAACGCATATAATTTTTCATTTCCTCTTCAAGCTATAATAAAATGGAAACTGAATGGTAAACACTTTAACCCCAAAAAAGAATAATAAAGCCTACAGTAAGAATTAAGATGATCTTCGCAACAGGAAAACAAACTTTGTGATTTCGGCATATCACGTCTAGGGGCCGTAAACAACTTTTTCATACGTTCATAATCTCGAGGAACGGTTACAAATATTGTGTTAGCTGTACTGACTGAAGTACTTTTATAACCATGTACAAAACAACACTTGTTTTGTTTTCCATACATAATAGATGCTTGTAAAACTACACAGATCACTTTTTGTTGCGATCTCTTACAGCGTCCTTTCAATAAACACCGCGCAAAAGCTTTTCCAATACAAGAATGATACTACACCATTAAACAGCACGCTCCTCGGTAATGTTTACATGACACTTGACGTCACGAGTTGAATAACCTTGGTAGAAGCGTTTTGGCGGTGACTCCTAAAATTCGAATTTCAGACCTGAAATTCTTTACCTACAAATATTTTTTTACTTTTATTAACATGGCGTACTATATATATGCACTTCAAGATTCATTTTACGTAATTTTCAAAAAAAGTGATAATACTCAATTGTATACTGTATACCTTTTTTATATTGCGTAATTTGCGCAATTTGGTGGTACATATATTTTGTTATAGAAATAAAGTATGGATGGAAATGTATATCCCATTTCGTTTAGTCTAAATGGTGTTGGTAGAAAATTCTATTTTAACAACTTACGTCAATTATTCTTTTCGTCGAGTTCTTTAAATCAATGCCAACCGAGAAGTCCATGAAGTAATCAACGCTATATCCCACTCTTCGGAACTTGTATACGGACTGCCTCCAGTTAAAGTCACCATCGTTCCATTTATCACCTTCGAGGACAGGCCAACCTCCCAGCTCTTTCAGTATCTCTTTAATGGTCTTCAATCCGTCTAATTCAATTAGGGTTTTGTTCATGCACGCTTGATACAACTGTTTGGTAAGGACAAACGGCTTAGGCTCGTTTGGCTGGATCGGTTCCTCGATCATTGTTCTAAGTTGTTCCTGAAGCATATCGCTGATTACACTAAACGACGTAACTGAAGACTTGTCATCGGGAATGTTGGTTTTCTTTAGGAAGTTTCCGCAGGCAAATTGATAGAAATCGTCGCACGGTTCCACTGATTGATCCATCTGTTCCAGAACCTGCGACGCTGTGTGTACGCAGCCAGGAGTCAGGCACAGTTTCTTTTGTTCATCCTTTTCATCAAAAGCGGTTATTATGAATGGAGTTTTCTCGCCTGTGAGGGCCTCCGCCCCGTAAGGAACACCTTTGGAGGAAACAGTTGTTTATAAGAATATAATAATATATTTTAAATAAAGTCGACATTTCGCCCGCTCTTGTAAAGGAGACAGAAACAGAAAACAAAAAAAAGAACGAAAACGATGGGGGGGATAGCAGCGCTTAGACGACAGAGGGTGGAGATTGCAGCCGTTGTATGATTGGGTTCCATATAGTGGAAAGGTGGTAACCATCTTCGCGGTTCAGATTATTTGGCTTCTCGGAATTTTCGAGTTGTGAAAAAGGGGACTTTCGCTAGAACTGACACATTGTCAAACAAAATATTGTGACCGGTTTCATGCTGATKTTCGGCTACTGCTAAGTGGATGAAGAAACCTGATATAATGCAGCGTTCGTGTTCATCTAGACACCGAAGAAACAGGGAATGCTGTAAATACCTCTACAAGATAGAGGACTTATTTTGTCCTTCGGAGATGAAAGAATCGGTACATTTACGAAGGGGGCTGGAAGACACTATAGATGAGTTGTTTTTTAAAAATTTTGCCGATTGTGTCTGTGATATCTTCAACATAAGAAAGTAATACAGTGGATCGACAGTTGGTGTGGAATTGAGGTAAAGATGAATGTTAATTGCAGATTGTATCTCACGGTTATTATACTTGTCATTGGCCAGACTGATGCGTAAGTGTTGCAACTCACTTCGAAGTTTGCTTGGTTCAGAAATTGATACTGCGCAGTTGACAAGAAAATTGAGGATTGAACGTTTTTTGTGACATATGATGATGATATACAGACTGTATATTCTTACAAGAAGACACTTTATTCAATTTATATAAGGGTGCGAAACACACTAATTCGAATTACATAGGTATGAAGAGTAAGTACTTAATATAGCGTCTAAATTTTATTTTCAGTATTTCTTTTAAGTAGTTTCCTACTAAATGCCCCTACAGTAAAAATTAACTTGTAAATCGAATCTTTAATTATAATAATAATTCGATTTGGTTGCAATATACCAAAGCAATAATGAATATCAATTAGGTAGCTTGGAAACAAGCTGATTGAACGTATGTGCTTTGTCTCACTTGACCTATCAGATTGTAAAGTTGGCCTTCAAAATCCAGGCGAGAGAATTTTGCAACTGTACTTTGCAACCCCTGTAAAAATGAGGACGTAATCAAAATTATTCACATCTGAGTTTAGAAACGCTGTTATTATTTTGACAATGACCGTGTGGTCGAAACGATCATCAGAGTTATCTGATAAATCAAGTGAGACAAAAGCACATATGTACGTTCAATCAGCTTGTTTCCAAGCTACCTAACTGATTCAAGATGTTTCACAATGAATGCACCTTCGAATCCATTCAACATATTAATAATGGATATTGGGATGAATGTCACAAAACCGGAAAGCTTAATATTTCACAGGTATTAAGTATATGCAAACGAATGCATGGTGATTCACTGCAATTAATTTTATAACAATAAACGTTCGGCTGTAAATAAAGCGAAACCTTTATGCATCTAATTTTACCAGGAAGCAATTGGATTTTAAGATTAATGAGTTAGTATGTATTCATCAATACCACAATCGCACCATAAGTGTGCATATATGTATATATTTATTCAAAAAGACTGATGTTAGACATACGACGAAAGTAAATATTTTTATGTTAGGTTCTCAGGATTCCGTAAAATGCAATTTTAATATCGCCATTTTTAGTACGTAATGTATTCGCCATTTTGAAACATGATAAGGTAAATACAAGAATCTATACTTGCTGCCAAGATATCTGAACTATTGTAAAAATAAAGACAAGGACCCGAATTTCTCTTAGGATTAGGGTGGTCTTTAATAATCTTTAAGTAAGTATCGTATGCGACAATACGTCGGCATGGTCTGTTCTGCATTTCTCTTAAATGAAAGACGTACTTTCCATATTCTAATTTATCATTATTACATATAAATAATTTGGCGTTAACCTATTAATAATATTTTCTCAAAGGTCAGGTTTAGCTATGGGTTTTTTCCATAGTCCACTTTTGGAGGAAAATGTCCATGAATAACTTACAAAAGAGATTATTGAAAAATACTGTCTTCTCACCTCAGTTATTTTTGGTACCGTTATGTAGATGACATTTTATGTCTTTTCTCAGGATATCAGGAAAATCTAAATAATTTTCTTACACATATAAACTAGTTTAGTTATTAATTTTGCGCAACCAGTCTTCTCAATATTATTTCATGTGAAATTTTCAGAAAACTTGTACATTATCCCTTGGGTTTACTGGTCAAGCCTCAGTTTCACTTTTCTAAATTATTTTCATCTAATGACATATATATTGCGTTTGCTACTGTAGGCAGTGACTGTTCCCGTTTTGTCCTTAATAAAGATAAAATTTCTGTTTTGAATCATTCAGGTGTATATAGCTTTGCATGTAACGACTATGGTTCTGTTTATATTGGATCATTTCTTATTAGAGGCAATGAACATCTAAAACCAGTTAATAAGTATAAAAATACAGACAATGTAACTTCAAATTCTTGGTTAGCGAATCATTTATTATTATTTAAGCATACTCTCACTTTAAACAATTTGAGAAGTTTAAATTTTTGTAAGAAATCGTCAAAATTAAACTATTTAGAAATGTCAGAGATATACAAAATTTTAAATAACCAAAATTGGACAATTCTAAACGAGTTTTGCAATTTCAATTGTTTCATACTATTTTTTTTTATTTGAACGCTAGTTGTTACGTTGCTGGTTTAAAAGTTGTTTTCCATTTTTAGTCAAGATTTCTTGTTTAGATTTTTAGATTCATTTTATTAATTTGACGTGATATTTTCTTTTGTAATTTGGTACTGACGATGGTTTATTAGCCGAAAGCGCTTTACCTATTAACCTTATTTAACAAGAATAAACATAGTGATAAAGGCTAATCAAACTAATATTATTTAAAAAGTTGATAATATTTTTTAATGCTTATTTCTCATAATTTATAAAATAAAACGTTGAAACAGTACTATTTAAAATACATTATTTTTTAAATATGCACTTTTGTCATTTTCTCCCTCTTTAAACCAATGAGCAAGAATACTACGATTTCCTTTCATAAACTTGGTTTTGATTCATTAACTGTATTACATTTTACCACCTGGCTAGTACTTTATTACGTTATTAGAATTTAAAAGACCGGACCACATTGGCGTGCTGCAGCAGACTTATTTACAATCACCCTATTGTTAAGAAAAAATCGGGTATAAATAACAAGTATAAACAAAAGACGTAGTGGAGTGTCATTTTCTGATGGGAAATTTTCTTCTTTAAAAATGCCATTTTTTTAAATTTACTATTTGTAAGCTGAATATACCCCTCGGTTTCGGTATATACGAGAGATGAGTAATAGAGGCCCTGGGTTATCCCTTTTCCTGTAGGTCCCTACTGCAACTTTTGAATATAACTATTACTGTACTGTACTACAGACACGAGGGGTTCTTATGATATATATGCTCTTAATAATCAAGCGTGGCACCTTCGTATACTTACTCGCAGTTTGTTGCTGGTTTCTTTTATATAATACTGTTGATAGAGCTACGATTAAAGATATGCCTATGAGGACCACTACAGCTGTTGTAAGCGTAAGGCATCTTTCCATGCTTGTTCTCCTTTTCCACCATGTTGGATTTCTGCAAAGAAACAGATAAAATCGTATTAGTAAGAACTATAAGAAAACCAGCAATTTTATTAGTGTATTGCTACTTAGATTTGGAGACAGATAGGACAGCAGAAATTTTTTCTTGAAAGGTATAAGAAAAAGGTAAAAATATTATGGATATTAGTGTAGTGTAGTAATTATTAATCCTGTGCCCATCAATTGTCTATCGTAAAAAACGATACAATAAAATAGAGCTACTCCCTAAAAATAAGTAAGACAACATTAATCAAAAAGATTTCAAACTGCAGGAATATTAAAAAAAGCATTTGCTTGGTTTATAGTAAATGAATGTGTATTATAATTAAACTATAATAAAATAACCCCAACCACAATGATTTAAAAAAAAAAATTTCGGCAAGTAAATTGTCATCTTCACCGGAAGTCGAGTCAGGTCAACATAATATCATTATTTATACTATTTAATTTTCAGGCTTGACTAAACACCTTATCTAATTAGTTCAAACAAAGGGGATCCCCGAATCGGACCTAAATCTGAATTCATTTAAGTATCTTTATTTCATCGAATAAAGATGCTTTAAGACTCGTTCAGTTCAGGTTGTTAGAAAATTACCTAACTAGTTTTAAGTTTTTCAAGTTAGGGAGTGCATGGGAGTACCGAAGGGGGGGCAAGGGGGGCAGCGCCCCCCCCCCTGAACCTAGGTTGCCAACTCTGGGCCCTTCCAATTTCCCATACATTTAGCTGGTTAATTATGTGTGTACAAAATTGTAAATACAATAAAATTTATAAGCAAGTGTATTTTACAATTTTCATCCAGAACTCATATTTGACCCTTCTCTAATAAGTCGTTGTCAAAAGGTTTCCAAGCTTAATCGATGCCATGTGCGTTTTGAAGCTGTAACTGCAATATTCTTGTTGTTACGAATCTTAGGGCGGATATAGCTTTAAAAGACTATCTTGGTCAGGATGAGTCATAACACGATTTCTGCTTAAGTTCAGCTCTTCTACCTTTTCCTATAAATATTGTTCAACTAACTACTGTTATATGGAATCACAACAGAATATGTCATATATTCGGTGATAATTCTAATTTTTATACCAACTTTCTAAATTCACATTACATTTTAACAATTAATACAAAGAAAACAAAAAAATCCATCCGAACTCACGTTTATGAAAGTCAATCTATTTAATATAAGCTTTAGGAATCCAGTAAAAGCATTATCAGCACGAATTAAAACCCGGTGTGTTGTTAAAAATGCAATTAAATATATTTCAGTTTATTTAAATGAAGCTTAATTTAGTTAAAATATTAAGTAGTCGGTTAATTTTTGAGAGCAATGCACTGGCGATCTAAGAAGGTTGACTTGACGCATAATGCTGAGGCATTTGTCATTCTGAGTTTTAATAATGTTAATTATCTATCGAGTCTCCTTCCCTGGGGAGTAAAAATTACTACAATTCTATCTTTAGCACTTATACATATGAACTCCTAGCTTAAATTTCTAAAGCTTCTGGCGTGAGAAGTTGAAACTGTACTAAAAGCGCATCGGTTAATGCTTTAGTATTTGATATGTGTTAATTCTAAACCAGAAATCGTGCTCCAATTAGTAGAACTGTTAAGGTGAAATTTGTGTTCCTTTGGTACTTCGTATGATATCATTATACATTATGTGGATCACGGATCTTTATTCTCCCAAATAAAAATTATCAACTCATTTTTGTTAAATGCGAGAGCGATGCAACTGAATGCGCCTCACCTAATTGAGTTTATCAATAACGGAGTTAGTAATAAAGGGGCTTTCTATGATCAGTGTCCATAGAAAACATAAATAATTTGGGTCTTTATTTCACAGAAGATGTTTGAAATCACCTTGCAGAAAATCCACGAAGATTATTCATGGAATAAATACTTCATTAATTGCTTAAGTACCTATATATTATAAACATTTATTATTTCTATTTATGTTGAATTATACTCTACAGGACGTTCCTGCTCTGCCCTCTCCCCTATACCAAAAGCTGGGTACGCCCATGGAGACGTGTCTTTTGATAAATCAAGTATCGCCCAACATATAGACAACTATTGGAGTCGCATACACCATTTTTAGAGTACCTTAGTGTAAAATATTTCCTCTATATTCTCTATTGTGTACCCTTCTTGTTACTTCAAAGAATAAACATACACAAAAGGGTGAAGAAAAGAACTAAATAGATTGAAATTTTCCAGTGTTCCTAAAAAAAGAAAATAAGATGGCCATCTTATCTTTAAGGTAGCTAGGAATCAAAAAGGCTATATCTATATGGTTTTTTGTGCCGATAAGATATCATAAAAGGTAAATAAACAACTAAATTCGTGTGGAGGTTTTTTGGTATCTAATCATTCAAAATATAGCATCCTTCTTAATAAACATTGAACATAATAATTATTACGCGATTAACAAATGTCGATTACTGTTTGTTGCCGACACAGCGTACTCATTAACTAATAAAAAAATTCACTGTCATTAATTGTTGAAATTGTTGGCTACGACAAAAAATGTGGCAGGTCTCATTTAGTGCCGCATGCTACACAAAGACGTGACAACCACTAATAGATATGACGTTCAATCCGATTATATAATTCGCACTAATTGTGGCCTTCGATCACACATGCAATCTGCACTCGTTCTGGCAAACAAGTTCTTAACGTTCATACAGAAAATTTTAGGTTTAAAAACTGCAAGAAACTTACATGTACTGTGCGAGCGATAACTGCAGTCGCCCTTTCGGTTTCGGTTCAGACAGTTCTCTGTAAGTCACTTCATTCTCCAGCATCCGAAACATGACTTTTCTTCGATCTCGAAACTTTGGCGTACAGATCGTTTAACTTTTTTCCCGTGACGTATCTAGCTGTGTTTTTGCGTTAATAAGCGGCAATACCGATTGTGAAACTGGCGCTAGAGAGCGTGCAAATTTCGGCATCGTTCCGTCTCTCTAGTTAAGTGCTTTTTTTGCAGATAAAATGTTGATAATACTCGTACCACCTGACATGGCATGTTTATAAACATCATTAATTTGGACGAATATAGCAGCAATGAACTTATCAGTACGGGATTGTATAACATAATGATAGTACTCAAGTGCAAGGCCTGAAGTACATATAATAGCATAGTGCTTTTGGAAAACACGGAACCTTTGTTATTTATTTTTTTATGGCTAAAGTATTAAAAATTAATACTGGGCCCCCTACCCGTACCCTGTGTACGACATAAATAATTTCCCCATTTTAAACATCAATATAAATCAGATCTCAATTGAGAACGATCCTCGTGTACCCACCTGGGTTTTAAGGAAGTCCTCCTACAAGGAAGCGTTTACCCGGAAAGCTGCTGCTACTTGTCGCGAATTCACAGGATTATTGAACATTATGGAAAGAGGTTTCAACGAATTTTTTAAAAATGTGAGCTATTAGGCTATTTCTTACTTCCTGGTAGCTTTAAAACTCATATGCAGTATTCAATATTGTTACAAGCAAAATATTAACGCAAAGAGAACAGCTAAAAGGGCGTTTGTTGAAAAAACTGTGTATAAAAATGAAATTATTAGTTCAATCATTGTGAAAATTAACAAGGTTCTATTCTGATAGTTACGAAACGATTAAAAGTCATCGAAATCGGTCAAGAATGGTCACCCATAGCATATAATTACTTATACTTACAGAGATACAGAGACGAATCGTTTTTTTAAAGGCAATTTTAGATCATAGTTAATATTAAAACTGATTGGTAAATTGGTATATACAATATATTAATTTTTCTTTTCTTTCAAAACTGTAGTTTGTGGTACTAGTCTAGTATTCACATGTCGCTACCATAAATTTGCATAATTGGGGTCATCTACAAACCCTCCTCCAGTCCCGTATTGGAAATTATCATCGTTTATAGAAAAGAAGATGTGCTAGCCTCTACGGGCTACCTGCGACTAATTTATATGTCTGTATTTTCTAAAGGGAACTGAAGTGGTAAGTAATCCTCCATTATTGGAGTTAAAATATTTTACTGGGACAATATAACTTTAGAAGAATGGGCAAAGTATAACAGTGTAGAAGAATACAGAAGGTATATATTCGGAGAAAGCCTGTCACTGATTTAAAAACTGACAAAAAACCTATTCTGWCGTTTCGATCACTTCAGCAATATGTCAAAGAACTCCAAAAAAAATTTGAAACATACAGTTCAAACAAGTTTTTAAAGTAAATAAAAAAATCACTTAGAAAGCGAAACGTCACAGAAATGATATGCCAACCTGATATAATTTAAACTGATTATAGAAACACCATATATATTTGAGTGTAGGTGATTTTGATCAGTTTAGATTTTATTGTAGTGTTGTTTCTATGACGTCACGCGTCACCAGTGCTTGGTGTTTAATTATTTAAAAAAAATTGCTGGAACTGCATGTATCAAATATTTTTCTTGAAAAAAAAGTCATTCTTCTTGCTATGTTCCATCGTCGGTACATAAATGCTGAATGGGCTCCCACATATAGTATGCTTATTATGTTCTGATGGTTGTACGTTTGTTATTTGACTACTCAACTGCGTTAGTAACAGAAACAAGTAATTTTGATACTCAACAGATATGCGATGTCATTAAATTTTAGGAATTTTGTGCCTCAACATTATGACTAGTTTACTAATCTAATATCAACTAATATAATTTATGCATTAGGTACTTAATTTTTCATTAGATCGCGAATGTAGATATATAGAATAGAGTTAATACAGGTACGACCGTTCAACTCACTTCAATTCAATTCAATAAAAACACAAAGTTATGCGGCCGGTACCCATTACAATTGTCTTTACTAAAGCCGATATTAGCTAAGTAATATTAAACCCGGTAACCAAACAGCGTCTTCAAGTAAGGCAGACGGTTCAAATTTAAATGACGTGATTTTGATATTAGCTTAATATGGAGAATAGGAACCAACCACCGGCGCATAAACTATTTGTATTACATTTTGCCAGTACATACAAACTATGTCCCAAACTCTCCACAGTTAGCCTGGTATTTTTTTAATTTCACCTACAATAACCTGTAAAACTAATGAATTGGTTGACATAAATAGTATTGGCCCAGGTGTCTACTTAAAATAGGGTTATTTGTAGATTTTCCTAGATTTTCCTATAAATATTACTATTTAATGGTAGATGGACTAACGCTTTGAGTTTATTTGATTACCACATTATAATGTAGTTATTAAATTCCTTAAGCTGAAAATTGGGCCCCCTATAAGTGGGGCCCGGGGCGGACCGCCCCCTCCCTCCCCCATAGTCCGCCAGTGGTCTCGATATTCCTAAGTATACCTAGTGTAATTTAGTGTCATTCGTCTATGATACTTTATTTAAAATTTTGTAAAAAAATCAGTATTTTATTGTTCAAACAAGAAAAAATTGAATATGAAGAACCGTTTGGGACAAAAACGATCTCTTGCATAAATAACAAAATTTTTGTACATTTATTTAAATACCTTTGTTGTTTATGAAACTTTTTCCTCATGAAAATATTTTGGACGAAACTCTTTGCTAAAAAACTCAAAAACTCACTTTAAAGGACTATTTAAAAGAAAATTTTCAAATATACAACTTTTAAAACTTTTATAAATTAGGCATACTACCACAATTGTACCATTTTTACAATTACTCCACTTCACTTATTCTACAAATGAATTAGTTTACCTTAGAAGGAGTGCCCACATTAAAATGAATCTAATTTGGAAATTATATACCCCAATAATTATAAAACGTTACGGATGGATGCTCCTACGATTTGAAAACCATTGAGCAATCATTTACGAAATATAAGCGCCTTGTACCAATTTTTCGGTTTTATAAGTATGATGCGAGAGCAACTATGAAATAGTAAAAATGGCACCAGGTACAGTTGTCGTTATGTAAATATAATTTGTCGCTAGCTATTCAATAATAACTCTTGCTGCAACTTTCTAATATGACGAGTAAACATTTCTTTCAAGTTTGGGGTCATATATTGAGCTACAAGTTCTTTGCCGTATGTTAATTACGTATCCAGTGAATTTGATTCAGCAACATTGCAATGCGAAACTTATTACAGTGCGGCAACAATATTCCACAAGTAATTGTTTTGTTTTGATGTTTATTGGAAGCAACCTTGCATGGTTATGATAAAAAAACCGGGGCATTTTTATCCGTATTGAAAATTACATATTGCGATGTAAGCTGATGGTTGTGGAGTTGTGGATCACGCAAACCTCTCATTCAATATCGCTCCTCATATTCTCATTCCTGTAATAAGAATATATCATGAAAAATATCCCCACTTAGCAGCTGATCCTTGAGGAAAATTCTTGTGATTATCGAATGTACTGTAATGGAAAATTGTAAGCAATCCTATATGAGTTAATTGCAGACAATACTCTACGCAATGCAGATAACTCAATTTGCATTCATTTCACGCTATTCGAGTCAATAACTGCAGTAAAATACGCCTTTTAACACCTAGCTAACATTTACTCTATATATTACTGCTGCAAAAGACAACTAGTTTGTCAAAACAATACCAAATTAATTCTGTAGTCAATTCTTAACTTAATTTTCTTTCAAGACTATACATTTTATTTGGGTCACGTAAGGTAGGTTTAAAATAGCAAAAAATTTGGGAAAACACTACAAATAGGAATATTCTCATAACACTTACTTATAAAAAACCGTGAAATGGGGTAGAGAAGATGAAATCAACGTAATGATTATTCAAGAAATCAAAATGCTGGAAGATGTTTTATGTTGAAAATGATGCACCCGAAGATTCGAATCTCATTAAATGGAATCATAATCATTTACCACCTGAAGCTATACAAGTAATTTTGAATGCTTCTGAATACATCAAAAATGCAGAGGCAGAAAGTGACGCCATCGCAAAAACCAGTGGAATGACCAAAATTTCACAATCAACTGTAAATAGAATTCAGGACAGAAAATCGCGAATAGAAACCCTCTATTAAGGATGGTCACGCAATTTAATTAATTTTGTATTGACAATTAAAAAATTACAGAAGCACTTAAAACTGAGCTAAAAATTAACTGCTGTGTGGAGAGTTTACGCAATTTTTCAAGAAAAATAGAGTTTGATTGTAAGAAAATTAATAAACTTTAAGTGCTTATGAAATCTCCACGAATTTCGGAATAACGAGTAAATTTCCTAAACCAAATTAAAAAATTTAGAGATAGGCCGATCATTTATATCGACGAAACTTGGTACGACACCAATGACGCTGTCGAAAAAGGTGGAAGATCTGCAAAAAATAGAAAGGACGGAAAGCTGGATTACTATGAAACTATGGCGGCTGAAGTTTTTGAAAATTGGTTTGAGAATAAGCTGCTGCCAAAGCTCCGGCCAAGGCAGTAATTGCATTATTATCATTCTGCTTAGATTGAAAACATTCCAAATACGTGTTCAAATAAAGAACAAATTAAAGAGATTCTTTTAAAACATGACTTATATTTTGAGGAATGTTATATAAAGAAATAACTCTTGGAGGTTCTAAAGACAAAATGTTTTGACAAAATATTCGAATTGATAGTTTTACGGCTACCGACGTATCACTATATATTTAATCAAACTTAAGAGTCACGTGAGGAGGCAAAATTCTGCATCAAATTTAGTGATAGTACCATATAAATTATCTAAGAAGGAAAATTTTTACAAGGAACGACTTGTGGGGGAGTTAATTCAACTTAGCGACGGTGGTAAAACAGATGATGGCAGTGACTTTTTATAGTAACTAAAATCTAATTTAAAAAAAGACAAAAATAATACTTAAAAAAAATAAATAGTATAGGCTTTGTTATTAATTATTCGTGTAAAATAGTTTTATAGCGGTTTGTGATTGAGTGTCGTAAAAATTAGGGTAAGTTAAATAGACCATTAAGTTGTATTCGCAGAACATTTCTAGTACCACAATATTTACTTCTCATGCGCTTTTACAAACATATATTTGAGAACTCATCGGTACCTTTATAAAATGTCTATACCAAGCTGAAAAATGCAATACTCCAGATTGCAATAAAGAAACAATTTATACTGTTTTACAAGTTCCAAAAAAAGAAGAAAATCGTTAACAGTGGATAAAAGACGCAACTGGCAAAATTATTCAACGAGTAACTATAATAGGTCCTTTTTATTTAAAAAAAAAAGCCTCAAGTAACGGTGCTATATTAAGTACTAACTATCAAACCGTCATTTGAATGTTGGAATGTGAACTGTAAGACAAACATACACCAGCTTACAATATTGTCATTATTCAATCAAAATAAAGTCGCTTACATTTTACTTTTATGTTTCGCTTAATGCGATCAAGGAGTGTAAGAATTTTGAAATACGAGTCAGACGTCATGATTATACCCTAATTAAAATTCCTGGTTTGTACATTAACACACCACTGTAGATAAGAGCGAATCTCCGGGCTTGTGATAAGTAGAATAGCTATTACAGATATATTTTTTGAGAGCTAGTAAATTTTGCTCCTGACATTCTTGGTGAATTTCCGAATGAAACGCGCGGGAGTTGTGCACAAATTATAAGTTTTATGGAATTAGAAGGTAATGTTAGTTTACCTTTCTTGGACGTCCAAATTTACAGAATAAATACTGAACAGTTAGGAAACAAGCTTTACAGAACACCAACACACACAGACAGATATTTACATGCCACATCTCACCACGCTCCCTCTTGAAAGAATAGTTTTAAGAGGACGTTATTTATTAGAGCACAAAGGATCTCAGACGAAAGTTCTTTACAAAAAGAAATACATCATCTTAAATCAGCGCTAGTGAAAAATGGTTATAGCAGTCAGTTTTTAACAAAGTGCTCATCCAAATCAAGTAAATTCTCAGCCAGGACAAAGGAAATTAAAGTTGAGTTTGCCTTATGTGCCTTATGGGAAAATTAAAGAGGATGCTTAGAAAACATGATATTATAGTTGTTGATACTACGTATAATAATTTAGATAAAATAAGTTTTATTAAGGATAAAGTACATTTAGAGAGTGAAGGTGTTTACAAAATTACTTGTTCTTGCGGAAAGTGTTACATAGGTCAAACTAAAAGAAAAGTAGGTACGCGTTTGAAAGAACACATACGTGCTACTAGGCTGCAACAGATAGATAAATCTTCCGTAGCTGAACACTCATATTTGACTAAACACACGATTGACTGATAAAACAAAAATTTTACATAGAGAAAATTATTATCACAAACGTCTAATAAAAGAAGCGATAGAAATTTATAGGAATAGATACTAACAACTTTAATAGGGATTGTGGAAATTACGAGTTAGGTGACATTTGGAAGGCTATTTTGTAGTTATCTTTTATCAAGTAGTTCGTGTATCTAGTAGGTAGGTAGTTCCTTTTTTGTCGTTAGGTTCATATTTTACCAGGTTGGCACGTTGATGATTTGTTTATTTACTTTCAAAATTTTGTTTCATCTTGTGTCAGACGAATTTTGAGGTTCTTCGTCTTTGACAAAGATTACAGGTGTAATCGAAACGTCAGACCAATAACTGTTTGTCAGTGTTTTAAAACGACAGCGACCTTTCCGAGAAAATATTATCTTATAAATATATTAATTTGCCATTGCAGGAAATGTAACTATTTTTAGTAACTATTGGGAAATCTCAACTCAACAGCTAAAACTGTTTTAGGTTTTATTACAAAATCGTATTTGAAGGAATATAATGAAAAATTAGAAATATTTGCTTTCAGTGACAATTTTATAATCAAAAAAAATATAACAGATCATTTTAAAACCCAAGATGCCCAGTTTGTAAATATCGAATATTGATTTAAAACCTTTGTAGTGGGCCCAAAACCCATATTTTATTGACCATAATAAGATGTATCATCTAAAGTCCAACATGCATCTGATTTGGATCATGATTGGATACTGCACTGGAATTGTAACCGAATTTTCCTTTGGAATTTTGAAGTTGCAATAAATAATCTTTTACCAACTAACGCCATCTATTAATTTGATATAAACTTTTCAGATTTAACGCTGATTAAATCGAAAAGTCGTTCAACGGTAAAATTGATTTACGCACGCTAGTGTCATATTCAATCAATAAGATTTATTTTTATTGATTTCCTTTCATTAAGTTTTGTTTACTTAAAACAGATCCTAAAACTATTTCTTATGCTTATATTGTTTGCTAAAAGAAATAAATTGATGGGTATCGTTAGAATTCGATGATAAGAACAGGTCATTAATGAAAACCTGGGATCAAATTAAGAGAATTGAATTCTAAGGATTTAGATGGCAATGCCATCATACTGACATGATAACAATGCCACTCAGCTGCCATTATGGAATCTACTTTGTCATCATATCAGTGTGATGCTGACAGATGGCATTGCCGCCTAAATTCTTACTTACATCATACCATTGCTTTGGTATATAGGCAAATCCAGTTCTATGCCGTGCTGTCTGCACTAGACCTAAACTGCACTGGTGAGCTGTAATGACATCGATATAGATCTATCTACAGTTGGTTAAGGTGCAGACAGCACAGCATAGAAAATAGATGCCAATACTGTAGTTCGATAGATCGTACTTGATAATCTCTAAACCTCTATCTTAAGCATGGCTTTTATGGGAGTTATAAATTACTAAATAATTAAACAATATCTTATTCTAACATAATATCAAACTTACAATTACTAACTTAATATACAATAAATTAATTATTGAGTAGCTCTTAGTACAAAGTGGTCAGGGCCGGCGCTACCATTAAGGCAAACTAGGCAGTCGCCTAGGGCGCAAGGCTAAAGGGGGAGCAAATGCTGCAAATTTGGTCATGTTTCTAGAACACCGTAGTAGACGTTAATACAATTTTTGTTAAAAAATTTTGATACGCTTTAAGCGGTTTATAAAAAAAGTAATCTCTAAATTAATTAGTGGAACGGATAATATGAAGAGTGGATGTGTGATGTGTACAATCGTAATATGTAATATTATTAGCAATAACTCGATATTGTTCACGCTCTATTCGCATTTACCCCCACCGCGCAGGTACCGGCAGTTTTCACACTCACGTGTTGGTGGATGATGGATTTGAAAGAGTTTGTGGAACAATTTGCAGAGAAAACTGCAAGAAAATTGAGATTTTAATTTTGTGTTCTGTTATTTTTTGCGTTTACAGGATGGCTACAAAGTATGGAATCAGCAGGATATTTCAGGTTCTGTTCAACCGATTTTTCTGAAATTAAGCATGGACCTATGGGTAATTAAAATGCACTTTTTTGTACTCCGTATCAGCTCCCGTTTTGGAATATAGGAACAAGTTGCATTTTTTGAAATGGGAAGGGGGGTCAAAAGGCACGTTGATTGCAATATGTGGCGGTGCACAAACTTGTTGAAAGCGTACCTGTTCAGAAGGACGCGCAGCATTTTCACGATTAGGAAACAGTCGAATAAGTTCTGGTATAATGTGTTCGCGCAAGAGCTGTAAATACTTGACCGCATTCAAATTTCCATGGTTGAAAAAAGGTCCAATAATGTGCTCGCCCATAATACCACACCAGAAATTCACTTTCTTGTAGCAAAATGGTTAGTTTTAGAACATACGTGGWTAAATTTTTAACATTATTTTGCAGCAAGGGGATAAATTTTGTTAATTCTGTTCGTTTCGGGTGATGTCATAAAATTGTCAGGCAATAGTGCATTGTTAAAAAGACTCGGTTATTGTCGTTCAGTCGGGATATTTTATTGCAACCAGATGTAGATAGTTGGTCCTGTTCCTAGAAGGTTCTGACCGTTGCGGCTCTTTTGCGATTGGGGTACACGGCCAAAAATTACGATGGTTAGCGCGCGAAACCTCTTAGTTTATAGTAAATTCCGCATTAGTTGATAGAAATGATTGATTCGATTGCTCAATCTCCTCAGAAGATTAAGTAAGGATTTAGTTACGATTGGCAACCATGTGAAGTTTTTCCTGAAGTTTTCTTTACATGTTGTTGCATATTGAAATGAAGAATGTTGGTCTTAGTAATCAAAGTCGTTCCCATATCGCGTGGTATCTTAACTGCAGCTTGGGGATATCCACGAGTTAGTTAGGTCTGATTAAAATTGTTTAGCTTTGGTTAGCTTTTATTTATATTTCGATAATTCGATAGTTGGACAATTGTTTGTCAACGAGAATATGACCAGTGCCGCGCTTTGAGAATAGCAAATGGGGGTAGTTTTGACCAATCAGGTCTCAGTTTAGAAAATCCAGCAAGTAACGTATTATTTTTCAAAAGCTAGAATCTTCAGTCTACGTTCCATCCTCTTAGATACCAGAAGCAATGTAACCTCTAGTCCAGCTCGCGATGTATAGAGTAATGTTAAGTAAAGTCAGTTAGCAAGTCTTGAAAGTTAGATTAAAAGATGGGTTAGTCACTCGCCCCGGTATTTTGAAAATTCTTTGTTAATCAGTTCAAACTCGCGTACAGGTCAAAATTGTTAATTCACGGGTTGAGGTCATATTCTCGTTCGTTGAATATCATATTGTAAAGAATATTTGGGAAGTACAATAGTTTTGTTGATTACGGTTTATTATTATTATTATTATTATTATTATGTTCATTATTCTCATTAATTAATTATTAAATATATTTGTTGTTTGAAACGTAGCTCTTTCATTCTTGCGACGAAAACGATTACAGTGCTCATGTGTAAGTTTGGTAGCAGCGTTCGGAAAAGGTAAGACACACACTTTCTTTGCTTTGTTATAGTTCAGTTACAATTGAATTAGATTCCACGCAATTACTAGAATCCGCGAATTCGTTTAATTAGTAAGCATCCCCAGTAATTAGTATCGGCCAACCACTGTGTTTTGTGACGGGGATCTTAGTATTGGCATTCAGAGCTTGCAGTGTGAAATTTGTAGATCCGCTCGCTGTCAATTTTAATCGGTAAGCAAGCAAGATAATTCGGCCACATCGACTTTGATGTTAGGCCTGCCGCATTCTGATGGTGTTGTGTGTGGACCTGTTACATCCAATGTGGATTTGTGTCCGGCCAATATCTGCAATTATTGCCATTCACATTACCATTGAGGCAAAAAGACGCTTCATCAGAAAACATAATCCAATTTAAAATATTTCTATCTTCATCTAGCATGTTCATAGCAAAATTCTATCCTACGATCCAAATCATCTTCGCACAGTACTTGTAATAAGTGAATTTTGTTTGGATGAAGCTTCTCTTTCTTCAAAATTTTGTGATCAGATCTTCTGTTAATATGGTGAGTGAGAGCACGCTGTTGTACGGAATACTACACATTTAAACGGACGTTCAAGCTACTTCCCTCACTCGTAGCAAGATTTTTAACACCGCCGGTTTCGTCAAAACGTTGCAATGTTTTAATAACTGTTGATCTGGTTGGTTCACGATCTTCTTGAATTGCATTGAAGAGTACAACTACTTCCGAAGAACTCGCCTTCTATTTCCATAACCAATCATCATCAAAATTTCAATGCGATCATGTTCACTTAACTGACGCATTGAGGTTGCAAACAACAAAGTGAATGAAAATTGTCACCAATCACGAGGAAAATGGACACACATGCAGTTTTTGGTTCTTATTTACCTAAACAAATATGGTTTTTATCCCGAAGTTTTTTGCAAGACCCAAGTTTGTTATCACACTTTTCTCAACTCAGAAGCAATAAATTGTATAAGTGTGATACATTTTTGAAATTAGGAAATAATATCCTCTTCAATGACTCAATTTTGACTCCCTTCCCATTTAAATAATGCAATTTGCGCCTACATTTCGGAAACGAGAGCTAACACGGAGTTGAAAAAATTCAAAAAAATGTATTTTAATTACTTATAGACCCATGCACAATATTAGAAAAATCGGTCGAACAGAACCTGAAGTATATTATATTTTGTTTTGTATTTAAAAATATATTTTATTTTATTTACAAATACATAAATATTAATTATTGCCTTTTTATGAAGAAAATATACATACAGGGTGATTTTTTGAAAACTTCACACCTTAAATAACTTTAAATATAGCAAAAATTTAAAAATTTGCAAAAACAGGTAAACTTTTGTTTGCAGGGGGACAACTTTTGAGATAAGTTTTTAATGGATAGCGCTTACTCTCTGAGCAGGGTAGACACCCCTTTAAAAATTTTAAATGGAACTATCCATCTTGTGATACATCATTTGAAAGCTTATTTCACAAAGAGTGTGGCCATGTAATTAGTTTTACCACGTTTAACTTATTGACGGGGTAATAGATTAATAGTGCCTACGAAACAGGTTGCTTATTAAATTGAATATTTTGGACTCTTCAACAAAATGTATTTTATTTTAGAGCGGAAATAAAATTTGTCCTTACGAGAACCCAAAATTTAAACAAACAACTTGTAAAAAATATGACACTTAAAAAAAACTCCCAGAATACTGAAATTTTTCTTTTAACATTATTATTAACATTAAAGTATTTATCATGTAATTTTTTAGAAAGTCCATGTCCACGAAAAAGAAAAATTATTTATTTGTAACTCCAAAAACAGTGTGAACAAAACCATAGAAATTCAAACCTTACAATAGATTCTCAAAATGTGCACCACCTCTTTCCATACATTAATACAGACGGTTCTCGAACTCCTGCTGCACTTTTCGGAAAGTTTCAGGTGGAATCCTCCTGCACTCGTTAATAATTCTTTCTCGCAGATCGTCCAGGCTAGTAGGTTGTGTTTTGTAAACCACAGATGACACAATGACCCCATAGAAAGAAATCTAAAGCAGTCAAATCGGGTGATCGTGGCGGCCATTCAATTGTTCCACGCCTACCAATCCAGTGAAGAGGAAATCTATGATTTAACCAATTTCGCACATTAATGGCGTAATGCGGTGGGGCTCCATCATGTTGGTAAAACAATTCGTATTCATACAACATTGGATTTCCTTCAGGGTCACGTTGGTTTTCTAATTGCTCTGTGATTAAAGGATCGATAACGTTATCAAGTAATTCTAAATACATTCCCCCATTTAGCGTCCCATCAATGAAAATTGGACCTACAATTGCGTTGCCAAGTATTCCAGCCCAGACGTTCAGCTTCTGAGGAACTTGTGTATGACCTTCGATTCGAAAAATATAAGGATTTTCGTCACTCCAGTACCTGACGTTATGTTTATTTACAGAGCCGTTCAAAAAAATGTGCATTCATCACTGAAGCAGATATTTTTTATTAGACTTGGATTTACTATAATCTTTTCTGTCATAATTTCGCAAAATTGCAGTCTTCTATCGAAGTCATCTTCGCCGAGTTCCTGGAGAGTTTTCATCTTATAGGGATGGAATTCGTGCAGTTTTGTAACTTTCCTTACAGATGAATAAGAAAATCCAGTGGCTGTAGAAATGTTACGCAAAGAGCTAGTTGGATCCATTGCAAAATGACCAAGTACTTCAAGTTGGGTCATTTCATCAACGACTCTATTCTCTGTCCTTTTTTGTTTACTACAGATCCAGTGTCTTGAAATTTCTGCACGAGATCGAGAATGTACCTAGCGTCAACATTTTTATCGGGGTGCCGTTCGTTAAACACCCTTGCTGACGCACGAGCACAGCTATGCTCAGCACCGTAAATAAAAATTATTTCTACCCTTTCGGCAGTTGAATAAACCATTATCACTTGGACTCTCACTTTAAAATTTCACGCGATTTATAAAAAGGAATGTGAACAAAAAGATGGTCGTGCCAAAGAAGTAGCCAAAAAGTTGAAACAAAAAATTGGAAACACAAAGTAGATAATTATTTAGCCAATTCAGTATAAACTGTCGAGTTGCAATATCAAGTAATGTCGAAAGAAAATTTTAAGTATTTTTGGCATTTTGCTTAGGTGTAACAATTATTTTTAACAAGTTTTTTTAGGCTTAAGTAAGGACAATTTTTATTGTAACTACAAGACAATAAATTTTGTTAAAAAAAGTCCAAAATATTCCATTTTATAAGCCACTTGCTACAATGCACTTTTTGACCCACTACCCCGTCAATGGGTAAAAAATAGTAAAAGTAATTACATGGCAAGACTCCTTGTGTAATAAGCTTTTAAATGATGTATCGTAAGATGGGTAGTTTCATATAAAATTTTTGAAGGAGTATCTACCCCGCTAAGAGGGTAAGCGCTATCCATTAAAAACTTATCTCAAAAGTTGTCCCCTGCAAACAAAAGTTTACCTGTTTTTGCAAAATTTTAAATTTTTCCTCTATTTAAAGTTATTTAAGGTGTGAAGTTTTCAAAAAATCACCCTGTATATAATAGGTAAAGAAGGGGGGGCGTACCAACAAATTTTGCCTAGGGCGCAAAATAACCTTGCGCCGGCACTGAAAGTGGTATACATTCAACTTGATGTACATCTTAAAGCTGAGGTATACTTTTCTCAGCTTTAGCTTGTCCTAGTGACTAACCCATACAATACTTATTGCATGCTTTCAGGTACATATGTTTAAAAGAAACTATGAATATAGTCTCTTTTCTTACTCACTAGCCAGTTTTTAACTTTAACATTGAATATTTTTTTATGTTTTATGTTTTCTAATATTTAGGTCCCATATAGAATACACTTTTTTGAAGAGTATGTACAGTTGTTGTACTTTTTATTTCCAAAGTATTATAAGTTGGTTGACCATCCTTGTAGCATGAGAAAGGGATGAACTTTGATTTGCTTATATTTATTGTAAGGAGTTTACAGTCAAAGTATTTCTTCAATTTAAGTATATCATTTTCAACCTTCTTTTTTAAATCTGTCCAGTTTTTGTCTTTATAAAGTATAGCTGTATCATCAGCATAAGATATTATATGTCCTGTTGTTGGTATGGTGAACATATCATTGATATATAATATAATGCACCACCGTAAAATTAATAAAACACTGTCAGCAGCAATGTTATAACAGTGGTCCTTTTGACAAACCGTGCAAATTGCACTAAAATAATGAATTAACAATTTGACCTATTCCAGTCAGGAACGTGCTAAATCAGTAATTCAGGCTGCACAGTCGCAATGAACAAACCTTGAAGGTAAGTGAACTTAACGTTGTTTTGTTGTGAATCGAAACTGTGACACACTAATTACATATCCTTCAGCACTTCCTTTCTGGCCAATAAAACGGACGAAATGCGGAAAATTGCAGGTTTTCCGCGATTTAGCCAGGATATTATGCAGTACCGAACGAGCGGCTAGATGACAATAAATCGAAGAAGATTACTGTATTTACAATGGGCGGGAAAACAAAAAAAAGTAAACGATATATGTGTCATCCGGGGTTACAATAATTTTCCACTCAAAACTTCGTCGAAAGCGAGATGTTTTGAATTTATTGATAGCAATCTTTCTTATTCAATTATGGTCAGTTAGATGTTTACGCAACTTAGCGGTTGATTAACTAATAACAATTACTTTAAAAATTCAATTAACCTCTATAATATGTGCAATTGGCCCTTTTATAACGCATTTAAAAGTTCAGATCGTGTTCACGTGTTGCTCCACAAAACTGCACAAAAGAACACAAAACTTTGAGGAAAAGTTTTGTTTCGAGGAGACGACGTTCCCGTMTGCKGCAGCAAGAACAACGTGACATTTGCGAGCGTGGGGCAATCGATCCCTTTTATTTGTACTAGTTTTAAAGATACCTAGTAAATGAAAAATGTTGGCAATTCATTGATCTGAATTCTTTTGTTTCTTTTTCATTTTTAACATAGTTTGGAATCGAGGCTTAACAAGTAGTAAAATTTCTTATTCCACCACAATGACGTTTTCTAGTTCCTAAATTTTATGTTTCGCTTTGTATGCAAGTATGCATGCATAAGTAAGGCTTATAAGCTGAAAAACGACGAAAACAGAAAAGTATTCCAAAATAAAATAATAGAAAATATGCAAGAAGAGACAAACCAAGTAGACATAGAAGAAAAGTGGAAATTTTTCGAAAGTAGCGTACTAGAGGCAGCAAGAATAGGTTGTGGAGTAACCAAAATTACCAACATATACAGCGAGAAAAGTAAGTAGTGAGCGACTGAAATATTGCAAAAAAATTAAAGAAAAGAAACAAAAATGGAAAATATACCTACGCACGAAGAAGGAAACATAATACCATGAGTACAAGAAAGCAGGAACGGAAGTAAAGCAATTAGTAAAAATGGCAAAAAAACAAGCACAGGAAGATTTCGGACAAAAAAATGCATCAGAATTACAAAGACAACCAAAAATTATTCTACAGTACACTGAAATAGCTAAGACAAAAAAAAGTTCAACGGCTGAAAAATATAAAAGACAATTAAGAAAGAATACTAACCGAAGCTGACGATATATTAAACAAGTGGAAACAATACTTCGAGGAACTAACAAAGAAAAACGAAAGTAGCGAAAAAGAAGAAGATGAGGAAGAAAAGAAAGAGGAAGAACTCCTAAAATCAAGTAACAACGACAAAGAKACACAGGTAATAACAGAGAATGAAGTTGAAATGGCTATAAATAAACTGAAACTGGGAAAAGCTCCGGGGCAAAACGACATAACAAAGATATTCACAAAACTACTCAATGACATCATCCAGGAAAGAAATATACCAGAAACGCAATTCTAGCCATCTGTTAAATACGGATCTCACACCCTTAAATAATCCACTTGTAGCAATAGTAAAGTCAGAAATGTGATTTAAATAAATTCTTTCCCACACCACGCAACTGTGTATCAATGTTTACCATATGTAAAAGTATCTTTTAGTGTTTTAATTTAGTTATACTGTTAAGCCGCCGAAGAAGGCCGGTTGGCGATTGAAATGCTGGCATTTGGCTTTGCCAAAAATAAAAATTGGAAGTAGGATAAAAACAAGTATTAGCCGTGCCGCCAAAAAATTGAAGCCTTCGATGACTATGGGCCCGGACAACATTTCAAGTTTTCTAGTTAAGGACTGTATTTCTTGTCTGTGCCAATCTCTTAGTTTTATTTTTAACTTAATTTTAACTAATGCTGTATATCCTGTTGCTTGGAAAGTATCGAAAGTTTATTCTGTTTTCAAGTCCGGTGATAAAACTAACATACAAATTTACAGACCGATTGCTAATATTTGCAATTTTTCGAAATTGTTTGAATGTATTTTATCGGACGTTCTCTATAGTCATTTTTCGTCATTAACTATTGCTGAACAACATGTTATTAGAGGAAAATCCACTCTAACCAATTTATGTGAATTTGTACAAAATTTGTCAAGTGCACTTGACGCAAGGTTGCAGGTCGATGTAGTTTATACGGATATGTCTAAGGCATTTGATACTGTGGACGTGGATATTCTCCTGAGCAAGCTGGATAGCATCGGTCTCTGTGATAATCTTATCAAATTGTTTCATTCAATGTTGCACGGTAGAAGGCAGTTTGTTGAATATAGAAATGTTAAACCTGCACAATTCAATACACCAACTGGTGTGACACAAGGCTCAATTCTTGGTCCTTTACTTTTCAATATTTACATTAATAGTGTGAAGGAGCAGTTGTCATGTCCGTTTTTGCTATACGCAGATGATTTAAAAATATTCAATGTAATTAATTCGGAATCTGATTGTGTTGCATTGCAGAAGTCTATTGATTCCTTTGTTCAGTGGTGTAGCCACAATAGACTGACAGTCAATATCACTAAATGTTGTGTACTAACGTGTTCTCGCAAAATCAGTAATTTTACTTTTTATTATAATATAAATGGCATTATTTTGGAGAAACGCTCTCGAGTTCGGGATCTTGGATTCTTCATTGATAGTCAGCTGTCCTTCTCTCCGCACATTGAGAAAATTTGTGAGGATGCTTTGAAGATGCTCGGTTTTGTAAAGAGAAATACCAGAGGTTTTGTAAATATTGATACGCTCTTGTCTTTATGTTATTGTTATATTAGAAACAAATTAGAATATTGTTCATTGGTCTGGAGCCCCCATTATGACAATCGTGTAAATGCCCTGGAAAGAGTTCAACGAAGGTTTTTGAAATATTTGTATTTTGTTAAATATCACGCTTATCCTGTACAAAACTACCCACAATGTGTTTTACTTGTAACCTTTCTCAATCTGCGTTAGCCGATAGAAGATGCTACTCTTCTGTTTTGTTTTTGTATAAGTTAGTTGATGGCACTTTTGTATCTCAACCATTGTTACAGATGCTAAAATTTCAGATCCCGCGGCCAGCTAGTAGATACACTACTCTGTTTAGCTATGAAGTCACTAGTACCATGCACCACTTTAATTCTCCACTATATACTGCTGTGAGAAACTATAATAAGTACAACCAAACCCTTGACCTGTTTTGTGGTAGCAGCTTAACATTTAAGAAAATTTCTAAAAGTGTAATAACTGGTATTCCATACTGTTTATTCCTCGAATTCCACTCTGACTTTATGTACTTTTTTTTCATTATTGTCTTTGTTATACATAAATTCATTCATTTTTTGTATTCTTTGAATTATAGAATTTAGTTCAATTTGTGCATACATGAACATTTTTTGCTGACTGTTTCTGTTTTTGTATTTATCCTGTAATTAGACTTAATTGTCTGCTGGATAATAAAGTATTATTATTATTATTATTATTATTATTATTATTATTATTATTATTTAATAACTTCCAAAATACTCTACTATTCATTATTATGGTATACGGTTGTTTACAAAAATGCCAATCAGCTTTATAGGCGAATTCTAAATCGACACTGCAGTAACAATACTCTAGATTCTAGGAGGAAATAAGTGCAAAACGAAGTATACGCCACCACCTAAATCACATCAGCGCAACCGGCAATAACTCGCGACGCACAGAGGAGTATTTGTATTGAAAAACTGGTCATAAGTCAGTAACTAAAAATGTCAAATACAGAAATAAAACTTGTTAATTCTGAAACAATAATAAATACATAGGTGAGGGCCGTGAATATTTTGTATGTTTTTGGTAGTAGGTGGCGGTGCAACTTGTCAGAAGTTGACAGTTGCGCGCGGCAAGTTTATTCGTTGTTATCGTTTCCTATCAAGTTATACTTCAACAAGTGAATTAGTGAATGTGTAATGAACTTTGTTAAATTTCGTAAAATGGATTGTTCTGCCGCAGATATATATAACATAATTTAATAATCTTTATTGTCAGTTTATTTCTTTTCATACAGAAATGAAATTTTTTTTAAAAGTCACAAAATTTTCGGTAACGTGTTGTTGCCAGATTTGTAAATTACTTTTTTATTATACTTCTGATCTCTATTGGACAGTAATTTTTGTATTAGAAAACAGAGAAAAGATCGTAGTTTCAAACTTAAAATGCGTTAGCTGCGAATATTTGCGAATTTGAATTTTGGAAGTATTTACATACATTTACCGATTTCTAAAATAAGTACATGGTTAATACAAAGTTCAGTAACAGTTCAAAAACTCCATCATATGAAAATAAATTATTTGAAAATTTTGGATGGATATGAAGTGGAAAGCAAAGAATAAATTTTTGAATTTTTTGACACTTGTTTAACCGGAAATATGCCCCTAGTTCATTTTTTAAGTTAATACTTCTTTTGGCGCCCTTGGTAGCTATTGAATTGAACGAATGGGTCCCTTAACTACCTTAAGTACGTCATACAACGCTGAATACAGTATKACCAATTTTACGCTAGAWTTAGCGGAATTCGGGTTTTTTAAGCTGGCAAAATGACAAATTGTGGACAGCGGATTTAGGGACTTTTACAAATGACCATATTTTTGTGAACAATGCTTTGTTGTTTTAACAAAAAAATTGTTAATTTTTGCGTTTCTTTTAATACAGATTGCAACAGTACATCCAAAAATTATAGATGTATTTCTTTTGATCGTAAGAAAGCAATTCTCAATATTTTTATATGGTGACAAACTGGGCGGTTTTATTTTCTTAAGTTTTGTATATAAATGTTGTTTTCAAGTAGGTAATTATTTCATATCCTTTATTTTAATTTGCCTTCTAGATACAATAGTGATAATTATAAAATAATAATGGAAAACAAACTCCAGAATGTAAGCTTTAACATTTTATATTACTCGAAAATTTTCTTTTCTGAACATTTTTTTTCATAACATTTTATCGTGTTTAAAAATAAACAGAATTTGGATATGTAAAAACGCAATATGGCGATCATACAAAAAATGAAAACAAAAGTGTGTCAATGTCTCAAAAACAGTTTATAGAAAAAACTGAAAACTGCATTACTTGAAATATTCAATAAAATATTAACAAAAATTAACGTCAAATTTGTTCAATATTTCCATACAAACAGACTAAATATATAGCAGTTAATAAAAAAATATAGCAAATAATAAAAAAATATTTTTTTAAACAAATGCCGAACGATTCGTAATCGATTCGTTTTTTATTGCATATTAAATAAGCCATTAGGCTACATACCTATACCTATTTAATCAGGTTTTGCGTCTTACCGTTTTCGATATTCCAATGGTGAGGCTTCTAAATTTAACACTCTGTATATTTGTATAAAACTTTTTTGCATCCTAAGCCATAAAATGTCTTTTAAACGTAACGTATGAAAAGGTTATATCGTTTAAAGAACCATTCGATCAACAAATGTTTTTGGCCGGTTTCTGCGTGCAAATACTCCTCTGTGCGACGTGTTGATGGAATCGGAGTCTTGCGTTCTGTTCACACCCCATTTCCTCAAATGGGCGCCAGCAAATGGTTAATCGATTTTAAACAATTTTCTCTGGGGGTTTTTTACGTTCAAGGTCAGCAGTTTTCTGCAGCGCCGAGCAATTCGCCCTGAGAGGTAACGCCAGCCAAATTCGGCAAATGTATTGGTCGATTTCACTTTTGCCGGAGGGACGCCATTACTGGAGCGTTTCCAAAGTCCTTAGAGGACGGAAACAAAAATCGCATCCGCCGGATACTTAGAAATGACTGCAATATTCCAATGCCCGCCCACACAATAAATAACGTGAGTGCTGGGCGCGAATCAGTGCGTGGAAACCTAATCATTGAATTCGTTACGTTATTATTGTATGTTTAGATTAGAAGGGGATTATGTTCAGTTGTCAAGGATTCTATTAGGTAGCTCCATAATTGATGTTAACGCAACAAATCAGTCTTTATTAATTTTTCTTACAGAGGTTCACTGGGCCTCTTTTGATTTTAACTGTTTAGCCGATTTCAACACACTGGATTATTCGATTAAGTCCCAAGAACACTGGTCTCAAACGTTAAGATTGTAACACACTATGTCAAGTATCCTAACGTACTCTACTGCTACTTGAATAACCACGAAGGAACTTTCAAAAATTGGACTGGTTAGGATTTAGTACTCAAATAGATATGAACCTTCGATGGGTTCCAGCAACTCCTGAAAACTACTGGTGTAATAAAGGCTGCTGTAAAAGGAACAATTCCAAGAGGTTTTCGAAAATGCTACGTCTTGTGTTGGAATAAAGAAACTGATGCCTTGTATAGACAGTATCAAGCTCATCGCAGTTATGAATTGATTGACAGGATTCTAGAATCCCTGAATCAATCTTGGAAGAAAAAATGGAGTACTCTAATGCATAGCATAAACTTCACCCACTTCAGTCGCAGCAGTTGGAACCTGCTGAAAAAAATTAGAACCGACTGTTAATGAAACACATAAACAAACATCATTAATTTCGCCTAATGTTTTAGCTTCTTGACTGGTTAATATCTCCAATTCTATTCAAAAATCCACGGAGGAAATTAAAAAGGTAAACAGAAAACTTCGTCATGTAAGAAAAAATACGATCCTTCAGTAGAGTTGTCACAATTATTCTCATTGGAAGAACTTAGGCAAGCTATTTGTGCTCTGAAAGCCCGCAAAGCTGCTAGTTTTGATGGTATTTTCCCAGAATTCTTGAAAACTTGGGACCGAATGCTTTAAGATGTTTGCTATTGTTCTATAATAATAATTTAGATACATGTATGTACTCTCCCAAGTTTGTTTCAGAAAACGAAGGTGATTGCTGTCTTAAAGCCTGGAAAACCTCCAAATGAAGCACGAAGTTACCGACTCATTGCCTTTCTAGAAAAATGCCACACAATAACGATCATTGCCCAAGTCAGCCTTCTTCTTCACTGGCCCTACAAACTTTGGTACTAACGGTAATGACTCTTTTTGGGGCATGCACCAGCATTATTAGACGTTCAAGTTTTTCGCACGCATATTTGCTACTAGCGTTTGGAACAACTTCTAGCCAAACCATCATTAATAGTTAAGATCTACGTAGTACCTATTTGTGTTTTACAAAATGGTCCAACGTGATCCATGTATAATTTTGCCTATAAGGTTATAACTGGCATTTTCGTTAACTCGTTTACCCCGTGCATTAGTGGGTTTAAACTCGCGCGTAAGTTAAAATTGTTAATTTGCACATTATTTTCATTTATTAATTATTGTTAAATATATTCGTTGTTCGAAACGCAGTTCTTTCATTCTTGCGTAAAATGATTTTATTGTGCTCAGGTATAAGTTTGGTAGCGGCGTCCTAATAAAGTCACACACTTTTATTAGATTTTGATATAGTTCATTTAAATTGAATTAGTACTAGAATCCACGTATTCGTTTAATTAGTAAGCATTCCCAGTAGTTAGCATCGACCAACCATAGTGATTTGAGATTGGGATCTTTAGCAATGTGCAATTGATAGATCCGCTGCATAGCTATTAATCTAACCGGTGAACACGATAAAATGGACACATTAAATTTGATTTCAGGTATGCCACAGGTTTTATTTTGAAATGTTACGTTCTAAGAATATGCCACAGATATATTATCCTAACAAGAGGAAAATCCATGGTACGCAACTATATATAAAAAAACAAATTAGTTAAAGCAGGCTAGTGTATTTGCGCAAACACAATGGATTATGAATTAATTTCGAATTGCGTTGTAACGTCTTTATGTACTCAGGGAAATCCTGATGAATGGTGCTAAACATAATTAGAATGCTAATTAGGATTTTCTGCTTTTTAGCGTTATAATTTGCTAATTTTGCTAAACAATTTGTTTTTTAAATGTGCGTTTATGAGCACAGAAAATATAAGAACACTGATAACGAGGACTAAATTATGTAGTCAAGAATCTGATACTTAATTGTCAATTATTTTAGCTAATGCATAATTTCAGTATTTGTATTTAATATTGCAACAAAACGTAGTAGATACAGAATAACTTTTGCAATTTTCCCAAACACCAAAATGAAAGTAATCGTACATATAAACAAAATGCCGTTCACACTAACCTAGAACACACATTGGCTCATATACCCGCACTTTAAGGCTATTCGTGCAATAATGTGGTGTTATATTGAACGTGTATAATGAAGCGTGTGTCGAAAAGATATTTATAAAAAAAGGAAAGCTTCACACTTCCCGTGCATCTTTCTCATTCCAATACCCTTAATGATTTTTTCTGCCAGTCTGCTACCACTCAGGCTCCTGAAGAGGAGAAAATTAGATTTAAATCTGTTGATGAGGACATAATACTGTCTTTGATATCTAGGATAACAACTATATCAGTGGGTTCAGATGGTATTAGTATTAGCATGTTGCAATTTTGTTGTCCAGTTATTGTTCCTTATATTACTCATATTATAAATGTTTGCATTGTCAATGACGTTTTTCTCATCAATGGAAGCTATCTCTTATCCAATCGATTCCTAAGAAGAGCAATCCAACAGAAAGAAAAGATTTAAAACCAATTAGTATTTTGCCTGTCATGTCCAAACTTATAGAAAAAAATCATGGAGTAGCAGATTAGAGACTTTCTTTCCGCAAACTGCCACCTCTCCAATCTGGCCTTAGAAAAGGACACAGCTGTACTACATCATTGTTAAAGATCACGGATGACATACTGAGGGCTGCAGATGATGACAACGGCGCTGGTTCTCCTAGATTACTCAAAAGCCTTTGATACTATTAATCACAGTTTACTACTTTCAATTCTTAACTACAGTGGCTTTCATGAAAGTGCTATTAGCTTGGTGCACAACTACTTGTCTAATTGACGTCAGTGCGTGGTTTTGGGGGAGGAGATGTCTTACTGGGCCGATATTTCTTCTGGTGTTCCGCAAGGATCCATAATGGGTCTGTTGTTGTTTATTATTTATTCTTGAAGATATTGTAGTAGCTTACAGAACTGCCAGTACCATCAGTATGCTGATGATACGCAGGTTTATCTATCTTTTCCCCTACTGAGGTGGATATTGCCAGTGCCCAGCTCACTAGCGATCTCGGTCGTCTTTCATCTATGCCTGCAAGGAGCAGCTTGACAATTAACCCAACTAAATCCAATCTAATTTTATTTGGAAAGCCAAAATATATTCCTAGCGTGCGATCAAAGCTAGATGTCAGGTTGGATGGAACTGTTTTATGTTATCAAAAAGTGGTTAGAAACTTAGGACTTTATATGGACGAAAATCTCAGGTTTAGAGAGCATTAGTAAATGCATTAGTAAAGCTTTTGGGAACTTGAAAATACTGTATTCGAATCGTCACATGTTAGACGCTAGGTTTAGGTTATTGTTGTGTGATGCACTGTGCTTTCTCATTTTATTTTTTGTGATTCTGTTTACGGTCAGTGTCGTGCCTTAGCTTTGTGTATGGCATTCGGCGAAATTCTGGAATTACGTATAAACTGAAGGAAGCTCGTTGGTTGAACATGGAACGTCGTCGTTACTTTCATTCAGTAGTCTTATATCATAATATAGTTTTATACAAAATGCCTCAGTACCTATACAAATTAATAACTTTTAGAATGGACGTGCAACATGTCAACATCAGGAGGAAAAGTATTATTACCGTCCCTCAGCACAAAAGCGCTTTTTTCCAACGAAGCTTTTCTTACAACATTCCCAAATTTTATAACAATTTAGAAACGCGTTTCAAATCTATGTCCCCGATTAACATAAAGAAGAAGTTGCGTGAATTTTTACTTGAAAAGGTGTAACCGGCGCGAACATGAGTACGCATAGCTTTGTTTTTCTGGTGCTGCCGGTGACAGATCTGTTCCTCGTGGGATCGCTTGTCGCATTACCCCTCTCCGCTGTATTTTTTTTTCATTTTTCTTTTCTGTTTTCTCCTCTCTTTTCACTTCTTCGCTGTCTTATTTGTTGTATGATATTTCTTTTACCATTAACATTCTGAGTCACGTTCCCTCTCGCTCAGCAATGAGAATAAAATTATTATTATTATTATTATTATTATTATTTTTTTTTTCTATCACACTGTTGAGTGGAGTTTTTCAGTAGCCGGATTTCTCAGGGCTACTGAAGTTAACGCCTAGAGATCGTTCTTCGGATGATCGCAGTGGTTCCAAGAACGACTGCTTTCTGCATCCACGTTAGGGCGTTCGATTGGACTTGAAGTTCCTCTAAATGTCGTCGAGTGTTTTTGTGGACTAGACCGTTGGCAGAAATTATCAGTGGCTTAATCTCAACATTTTGCATCTTCCACATTTCCTGGATCTCATCAGCAAGTTGCATGTACTTATCTTTTTTTGTTTTATATGATCTGCTGAGGTTGTCGTCAAGAGGGATAGCGAAGTCAATTATTGTGCATTTTTTTGTTGTTTTGTTGATTATAACCATATCGGGTCTATTATGGAGAACCTGTCTGTCTGTGTGAATGGTAGTATCCCAATAGATTTTAATGTTGGAATTCTCTAAAATGTTTTTTGGCTCGTACTTGTGTATTGGTGTGCCTTTGTTAGCAAGACCTGCATTCTGTGCTACGAACTGGTGGACAACTTTTCCCATGTTATTATGGCGGCTTGTGTATACAGTGGGTGCCAGGTAAGTACACGCTGAAATAAGATGTTGGACAGATTCCTCCTCGTGGCCACACAGTCGGCATGTGGTGGTTTCAACCGGTTGCTTTAGAATATGTCTTTTGTAAAATCTTGTTGGGACAACTTGGTCCTGGATCGCACATAAAGCTCCCTCCGTTTCCGGGAAAAGGTATCCGGAAGTCAGATAGCTGTTGCTTGCCTTAAGGTCGGCTTCTTGCTGATGCAAGCTGGCATAGAAGCGCCCGTGCATTGCTTTGGTTTTCCATTTGGTTCTCAACACCTCGCTATATTTTTGCTTTTCAGGAATTGGAGCAGCTAGGTTCAGCGGGGAATAGCCTTTATCGGCCAAGGCTAAGGTTTGGTAAAAGGGTAAGTTTTTTGTTTTGAAGTATTTTGTTAATCCAAGTTTCTCCTTTTTACAGGTTTCTTCTAGATTTAACATACCCCGGCCTCCCTGATCTCTTGGGAGATATAACCTTTCCATTGCTGAGTTGGGGTGCAACATTTGATGTTTAGTGAGCATAGTCCTCATCTGCCGATCCAGTGTCTGGAGCTCAGTGGGAGAATAACTGAGTACTCCAAAAGAGTAGCTAATAACCGGATGTGCCCATGTGTTAATGGCATTTATTTTGTTTTTAGCATTAAGTAATGTCCTCATGATTATATTAACTCTCCTAAAGTACTCATTTTTGATTTTTATTTTATTTTCCGATTCGTCCAAATTTAGACTTTGGTAAAAGCCAAGATATTTATAGCAATTCGAAAGTCCGGGGATCAATGTGTTGTCCATAAGGGAAAGATTCTCCGTTGTGGTGACTTTTCCGCGTTTGACATGTAAAACAGCGCACTTGTCGATACCGAGTTCCATTTTTATTGTATCGCTAAACTATTAAACTAAATTATTATTATTATTATTATTATTATTATTATTATTATTATTATTATTATTATTATTATTATTATTATTATTATTATTATTATTATTATTATATTTGTTTATTTTGAATGGTTCTTTAAGATTATCGAAAATCCGTCTGTATATAAAGTTATGGCAAAAAAGAACAAAAATGTTTTATGTTAACTGATAGTGATTTCTCAGCTACAATCCTTAAATTATGTATTTTACAAACATATTGCATGACAATTAAAATAAAAACAGTTGTTACTTTTATGACCCATTGAGACCCTGTACCTAGAAAAACAAGCATTTACGGGAATATGCTTATATGAAAAAATCATATAAATTTAGTCATAGTATCCGTGGTTATGGTAATTTCAGAACACCCTGTATAATGTTTTTTTACTGATTTCTGAACAGTATTTCTATCTAACAACAGAATTCTTGTTTTAAATCGAGTCTCTATACAAGTAATTGCACTTACCTATAGGTAATAATCGAGACTCTTATAATATGTATGTAGGTTACAAGGCCAAGTAAGGCCACTTGCTTAGGTGGTATTCTGAGGTGCATACTTTATCAAATACAAGAGCAAGCCGTAATTATCAAAGTCGGAACGTCGGTTGGAAGTCGGCTGCATGGAATAATAATGCGTGTTGCATTTAAAGCACACCCATACCGTTACACACAGATTACTGGTGATGAGAAGGCAAAACATCTTTCTTATTTTAACCCGGCAACGATTTGTGCTGCGCATTAAGTTTCTAGCGAGGAATCCTGCTTTGATATATTATTCACTGGTAATGTAACAAGGTTTTCTGCAATTTCCATGTAAATCATCTTCACGGATTAACTGCAAATTACAGCAATAATTGGCCATAAACGGTTTAATGTTCCTTATAAACATAACCGCCAGTTGCAAATTTGCAAACACATTATCAAATAGCAGTTGGAGTGCTATATAGCTAATTTTATGTTTAATGATTCCCATTAAAGAGTCGAGCAACCAAAAAATTGTAACCTAATCGTTAATATGTATATGTTTAGATGGTTCAGTTGATTTTTGTTTTGAATCCTGCGTTATATATAAATCTATAATAAAAGCAGCACAGATATTTTATTAAGTTGTGTATACAAAACACCGTTGTAATAATTGAAACTTGGGTAATTACTAACTAAACAACTGTTCAACTTAAGAGCGTTTATTCGAATGTCCACAAATGTGTGTACAAAATGAATTGCTGATAAAAACAATCACAAACACTGACACCGAAACCCAAGTAAACAATGCTGATGGATATGTTTATCTCTATGTCTTAAGAAATAACGAGAAGAGCTAGGCTCAGAATTTGATGCCTGATCTACTGGTAACAACGGTATATGATATATTGAACAACGCTTCATACGTTTATAGATGTTCTGCCTCAATCCAATCAAAGGCTATTGTTGTGGTCATAGGGTTATACCTTTGATTTTCTCGCTATACGAGGGTTAAGCGCGAAATACTGGTACAAACGTCTCCACGTATTAGGGAATTGTACTTGGAGGTGAGTACTTACTCCGCCGTTACTTCATGTCGTTGCTATTTCTGATAAGCTTTTCTCATACCTACTATTTGTGCATTTTAGACGTTTCACGTCGGCGTTTTATGCCGTTTGGCTTTATAACGACGTCACTATTGATTTCCATTTCAAACGGATGTATCTCAACCGCCATATGTTGAAGTTGCATTATCGATAAGGGTCACCTCGCTGCCCCAGGAGTCGCAGATCCCGTTGGACGAGCTACAGTTAAGTACCCCTAGTGGGGATCTCGTATCTTAGCGTTTAACTTATCACTTGCTTATGAAAGTGATAACGCGAAGTTAATTTCAATCTGGTTATACTCGAACCTTCCCTGTATTTACCGCGCTATTCAGTTTTTGTAGCTTACACGCCCGCGTGTTTTTCTCTCTTTAAGCACCACTTTTCTTTGCTGATCGTGCACACGGGATAATTAAAACTTTAACGCGTGCATCTAGCAGTTGATGTATTGTTGTTTTTTTATTTACGCAATTTACTTTATTTGTGAATTCCTGGAACGACGTTTATTCAAGTCTTGCAAGAGTGTTAGAAATATATATGCATTTACATATGTGTCTATGAATACTGATTGTTTTATTACTTCTTGTAAATCATTGCAATTATTGTAGCTACTAATTTCCTAGGATATATGTGTGTATAAGTGTGTGTAAGGTATAGTAACGTATATTGCTCTTGTCCCATTCGTGGGGATAACCACCACTTATTATGGAATTTTTGTTTGTTCATTATACACGTTTACAATGGCTGTTTTTATTTCTTTTGTCATCTCCAAACCTGTTACAAGGGTAGTTGGATAGACTTAGGTATCGCGCAATACGTTCTGTCCAGTTGTTGGCTTTCTTATAGTAGTTCGGAGCTCATGATTACTATTCGCGGTGTTTTACAAAATCAGAACTACTTGGCGCCCTCCCAGTTTTTTTATTGTTGTTATCTTTATCTATAACACTGCCCCGGTCATTTTCCGACTTTAGAGCTGCCGTGGTCGAGCATCATCTTATTTGCTTAATGAGTAATTAAAACAGATGCGGTAATAACACATTCATACTTAGTTTAGGACTGGGTAAGCATATGGATTTGCCAGAAATTAACTGGTCAACATGTTTTCGCAGCACCACATCGTCATCCACCTTTACATCGTATGTTACATTTCCTGATTAGTTTTTAATTTCCAAACAGGATCGGCGGAATTTGAGTAATGTTTAACTAAAACATGTGAACCTGATTCCAAAATGAACATAAACGCTGCATAGAATTAGGCTTCTTCACCCACTCAACAGTAGCCAAACATCGGCGAAATTTGGAGATGCCAAAGGAATTTCTTAGCATCCGAAACCGCGAAGATGGTTATCATCTCTCCACTATTTGGTACCCAATCACCCAACGGCTATCCCCACTTTTACAAAATCCCACCTCTGCCATCCGAGCATCCCCACCCCCTCGTAACGCCAGGTACAACGCTAACGATCGTTTTCATTCTCTTTCTTCCTTGGGATTTGGTTCAGTTTGGAGGTGTTTCTCGTGTTAGGTTTGTACCATGTTCCATGATTGTGCCCCTTAACAGTGTGGGCGAAACCTCCAATCAAATTGCTTCCTTATCAATGGGGCAATGTAGACTATTCACCCCTGTAACCACAAGTCTGTGTACTTAGGGGTTGCAGAGAAAAATGACACTTTTATTTATTATACGTTACATTACGTTACAGAAATCACAAAAGGTAATCCAGTGAATTGATTGCACTAGGAAAACCTTAGTTTCTCTTAGTTCAATTTACATCAGACTTCAACCCTAAGACGTCTCAGCAGCACGGTGCTCTCTTAATTCCTGACGTGTTCCTTAGCATTTCAAGGCCCGTCTCAATAAATTATTTCAAAGTTGGATGCAACTTACGTAGGTAATATTAACGAAGCACTTGTTTCTTGCAAAGCAGAATGAGGTCTCTCATCGTATAATTTCCAGCTGTTTAGAATATTTAATGATGACCTGGTCAGTGGGTTGCCTTGTTCTATCCTACGGTTAGTGTAGGTCTAACTTAATGTGAGGCGCACTAAAAGGTAGATGAACAAAATATACTGATATGTGTGAAAAGTTAAGTTCTACAGACGATAGTAAAGATCATGAATAATAAAAGAGATTTCAATTATTGAATGTTCGCTAATCGTTTCCTCATTAGAAACCAGACGCTAACTAGTGGCCAATAGAATATTTTACTGTCACCGCTTTATGAATGGAATGTCTTCATGTATATTTTGTTAGCTTGCGCCTTTGAAAGGAGTGTTTTAAAATAACTGTAATAAACACAAAGGGAATTTGCTCTAATATCCTCGATTTTTTTATGATAATAACAGCCGTTTTCAAATTACACTGCGATAAAGTTTGAGCACTAACTTCGGTTGTGTAAACAAACGGTGACGTCAAAATACACAGAGTGGTTTCTTGTTACCAAAAAACGCGATATGTCATAAACTGTACGAAGCTTGACGATTAATAATTATGTCTACATAACGAAAAATTAAGAAATACTTAATTCACAAAGGAAAAGATATTCAGGTAGTATAAAGTTGCCAACCAGTTATTTAACAGGGTCATACTGAATGTTACACGAGCTACATTACTACATTAGATGTAGGTTTAATAAGATAAAAAGTCAGATGTTGACGAAAATTTAAACAAGGAACTGCAAAATTAACTCCACACAATAAGAAACTACAGTCAATGCGATTATTTACTAGACCACATAAGAACATAACAATTCATTCTTCACGAAGCGATTATAATGAAACATAACATAACACCCGACTAAAGAGAATACAGTGCATTTAAAGCGTGAACATTACGAAAGTCCCTGCAATTTCTACAGATAAATTTTTTGTAACTGTTGGCGACAATATTGTTAACGTAGTCTACAAAAAAGAATTTATCATCAAAAAGTATATCTAAATCTTTAACACTAGATATCCTACCGAGAGCAACATTATTAAAATGGTATGGATATTGTTGGATTGAATTTGCGCACAATGGATATAATACTACATTTAGAAAGATACAAATAAAGTCTGTTAATAGCACACCACTCAGAAATCCCATCCAGGTCATTCTGCTGCGTCTATCCGATAGAATATCTTTAGGACGCTTGCAAAAAGTAGCTCCTCACACTGAATTGTCCACAATGTCGTTAATATATAGGAGAAAAGGCAACGGACCAAGATTTGATCCCTGATGCGCACAGGATGTATTATAGCAACATATGAAGTAGAGACATAGTTTCTGTATTTAACGCTAAGCACACAATTTTGCAGATATGATTGAAATACATGTATGAGCGAAGAAAAAAAGCCATCTTACTTAATAGAACGAAAAGGTCAACTTGATGGAATGCTTTTTGGAAATCCGTGTATATGACATCAATTTGTCTTCTATCATCCAAGACCAGGCCAGGTCTTGTGCTCTTGAAACTTTCATATAACTGTAGATATAAAAGCGTTTTAAATATTTTACAAAAATTGTAAAGAAGAGAAACCGGCCTATAATTTGACATACAAAGGGTTTCTTTCAAAAATCCCAAATAGTATACCTCTTTGAAATAAGACTGAAAAGATATGAAAGCGGGATGGAAAAATATCAGCACAATCTTTAAAGATGGGAAATTAGGAATACCATCTACTCCAGAATTCACGGAATTCTTAGCAGCTTTCAATATTTTGAAAACATCATCTTTAGAAAAATGTGAAAAAGAAACAACATTAAAAAACAAAACTTTATGTTTAGATTTAGAGTCAACATAGACCTCCAGGAAAAATGCAGTAAAAGCGTTTATGATATCCTTTTGTGGGTTCATTAAGTATGAATGTCTCAATTAGCCATGTAGCACCTATAAGCTGAAGAAATCAGTCGCTATGATCGTGATTTGAACTGGCTAAACTGTCTGCAGTAGTAATGAGAATTGCATCTTCTACATAACCTAAGAGCTTTATGCTTGCCACGAAGGCACCGAATGATATCCCTATCAAACCATTGAGGATATCTAAACTTACACTTGGGTACTGAATTTTCCACATGCCTCACTAACATCTTGAATATCACGTAAAAACGACTAATTCAGTTGAAGAAGATCATATAACTGACGAAAATTAGCTTTTTTTAAATTAAACTGACTACTCTCAGCGTTCATGTCGTATGATGCTGCAACCTGATATGAGGCATCGAAATAAATGTCTAGCAGAGGGCAGTAAGAAAAGGATCTTCGGAAACCAAGGGTAACAAAAATGCAACAACATCACAAGCAGAAGAAGAAAAACCGGATGCAAAATCCCACCATAATAATTATCAATGCCGTCGAGCTGTGAAATAGTTGAAAATTATTTAGAATAGTACTGTGGGCATCACATGAGCCGCTACCGGTACTTAATGTAAATTTACAAGACAAGATCTATGGTTCCAACAAGATGGGGCACCTGCGCATTATCATAGAATAGTGCAAAATCATCTTGATTTGGTTTTGCCTAACCGATGGATAGGAAGAGGTTCAATTAATCGTTTGCCACCGAGAAGCCCGGACCTTACTTCTTTGGATTTTTTCTGTGGGGAATGGTAAAAGAGCAAGTATACTAAACACCAATTGAAAGTGTAGAACATTTAGAAAATAAAATACGTGATGCATGTAGATCCATCACTCCAGAAATGTTAATGCGTTTAAAAGGTCGTTTTGGGCACGAATTCAAGCTTGTGTACTACATTAATGTTATTGAATAAACTTTTTTCAAAAATAAAATTTGTTTTACAATACCGAATTTACTTAAAGCAAATTATTAAAGTTTATGTCAAAATTTACGAATTTATACAGCTCTCTACATTTTATATTATTTAAGACGATAAACATTATCAATGTTAACTCTGCAAATGTATTTTGGGTTGCATTTTTAATTTCGTCAGAGTCATTATCACTCGTGAAACATCCTGTATAATAAGGTTTTTTTAGTTGACGCTCACGTACATCCTCACCTTCATAATTTGAGAAGTCAATTCTTCAGGCAATTTGTCGATAGAATTGTGGAGGTCGCTCTGCACTGTCAGTGATGGCCTTCAAGTTTTTAAATTGTGTGATGTTGTTACTGCAGAAATTGCAAACCAGTTTTAAGTGATTTTAAAATAAGAAAAAGCAAAGAATTACCTTACGCACTAGTCTAGTGCAATAGATAAATTTCCTCAATGTAATATTTAAAACTTGGTGATTGATTACACCTTGAATATTGGATTGTAACGGCCCATAATGTGTGGCAATTAGTGCAGCTTACGTGAGTGCTACAATAATAATTTAACTATTTTACTTTGCAGCCCTGGGCGATTTAGCCCAAAGTAATTGATGTTTGCCTGCTGCTAATTAATTCAATTAGTCCGAAAGGTGTAGTACGTCGTATGATGATTTATGGGGACAAAAAAACGCCAGTAAAAATTTTTTATGGCGAACAAGAAATTTCCTTTATTGCTCAGGTTAATTAACGAATACTAAAATCCCACGTGCACAAATATTCTGCAGGCAAAAATTGCACAGAAATTGGTAATAACCTTAAAATATTGTTGACCGTACTTTAAGTTACGTAAAGATGTTTACCTCGGCTATGTATTTGTAAATCGGTGAACTTTTTCTGTTTAAAACTGTAATACAGCTTAACATATTAATTAAGGCACACGAATACACTTAAAACATTTGAACTAAACTTTTTTATTGGAGAAAAACACAATTTAAGCCAATTTTATTAGCTGAAAGGATGCGTATAAAAATAGCAAATACTTTTAACCTGTTAAAAAATATACGAGTACAACTTTTTTTGTAGTTATTATATCCGACACATAACCATGACCAATCGTGTCTACTACTGAAATAGGTTTATTACCCAAAATATAATCAACATATGATCATCAGATCTGATTTCAGTTAACTTCATCACCCTGAGCAGAAACAATACCTTATCACCCAGTAGTAAAAGAACAAGTATGTTTTAAACTGTTCTGTATTTTATTTGCTATAGTTATTGCCTATGAGCATTTTAAAGTTTTTTTGTTGTTCATCACTTTATTAGTGATACAATTATGATGAAAACTTAACAAAGAAAAATGGAAATCAAAATTAAGATAGATGTTTATAAAAGTCACGTTCTAGTTTCATTTGAATCGAATTAAGTTAAAGCCTACTAAATTTCAGTAAAACAAATTTTAAAAATTGTTTTTTTTTTGTAAAAAATGAAACAAAACAACTACGACAGTCGTAATAGTATTTCTGGAGAACTAGAAACACTTTCAATATTGCTTCAATATTCCTACATGCAAATTCCTTAATTTTACCATTGATTTCGTCAATAGACGATGTGCTAAATCTATTCTTATTCATCTTCACAAACGATGGCAAATTTGAGACAAATATAAAAACAAAGTACTACAAATTATTATAGTGATGTGATAATATGAGATTGTGTTTTTGCTAATGAAATTTAACAACAGAATTTACTGCACTACAGCTTTATAAGTCTTCTACATATACTGTACATTTAAGGGTGTTCATACGTTTTGGGCCAAGTAAAATTTTTAGGGCGGTAACATAACTAGTCCACGTGGACGTTACAAAGCCTGTCACTATATTGCAGCTGCACTATTGGTCTGCAAGATAAGTTATAACCCCTAATCTATCACTCTAGTATTAACAGCATATTGCACATAGACCAACCGTTTATGAGCACGGTAATTTGTCATTCGGGCAAAAGTTACTTTTTCTGGTGAAACTCTTTTTTTAATTCAATTAAATTACGTGTAATTAATTTTACACCAAGTAAATTTATTACATTCTTACCTCATGGCCCAAAAATATAACTCTGACTTGTACCCTTTACCCCCAAGTGAAACTTTTTTTTAGAATAAATACTTTTATCAAAATTTAAAAAGGTAAAGTAAGTAATGGTATGTTTTATTTTAAAATACAATCAAGATAGATTTTGTATGTCTGTATTTGAAACAGTCAGAAACGTGAATTTTTACTGTTATGTACATAATGAGAGAGGCGGTTAAAGTTGAAACTCAGAATCACAAAAAAAAATATTTTTGTTTTTGTAAAGTAATGTAGACAAATGACAATTACTGTTAATATACTTATACAGTAATGTTTGATAACTATTATAAAAATAAAATGTTTTATTGGAACAAGTGTAATTGTACAATAGTTATTTATTCAATGTATGTATATTTTAACATTTTATTTAAAAAAAAGGATAATAATTCTGGCAACATTTTCTGTTCTCAAAGGTTTGTATCTTCCTTTCGGGGTCCAGATGACGAAATAACAGAACTAGTTGCCCCTGAATTTGATAAAAATATTTGTCGGTTCTACGTAATATAATTATTCCATTTTGAATAGTCATATTATTTAAGTGTCTTTTTCTTAATTGCATCTTCATGAGAAGTCTCTGACGGAGCTAGGATATTTAATTTCTATAATGGCAGTGTCATTGATTGGACTGGCAGCAAGAAATTGGTGATTGTAGTGCACAAATAAACCGCAGTTTTTAATTTTAAATCCACTTAAAGTTTCAATTTTTTGCCAAGTCTTCATTATCACTGCCCGAACGCATATATTTATTGCCTTTGAAGGGAGAATGAACAAAACTTTTAGCAAGAATGTCGTAGGTATTAGGATTCCAGCGAAATACAACACGACCAAAATTGGAAGCAGTTAATTTATATGATCGTTCTTGGAACCACCTCGGATTAGCAGATTGATCTATAATATCTTTTTTTTATTTCATCAAGTTCTGTTGAAGTTTTTGAAAGCAGTTCTCCCATTTGCTGCTCTTTATAGTCATCATCGATGACATTTTCATCAGATTCACTACTGACTTGGCCATGATTTGGATGTTGTTTTTCTTTTTTTGTGGTTGATCATCTTCTACAAGCTTTATCTCGTCATGTTTAATAAAATTTTGCACTAATCTTTTAGAGCATGTCAGTTAATCGCCAAGCAAACCACGTTCGTCCATCTCCGAAATGAAGTTCTTTCCATTTGGTTTTGGTTCTGTGCAAAAGTAATTTTCACAATTTATATGATCACCAAATACATGTCTTGGGCAATTCTCAGTGTCTCTAGATAATCCTGCCAATTGTTCATCAAACGAAACATCCCCTGTTTTCCTGAACTTTAGGGCTTTCTTTATTGCTCCTCTCATTCGCTCTATGTTAGATTTCACGCTTTTCCGCAGCTTCACAGGTAAACCTTATTTTATGTCGAACTTAAACGACTTTGTGCCATTTGATGCAATTTTGAGACAGTTTCTCAGCAGATGGATTGTGCATTTGGCGAACCAGTTGTGGTCCGTAAGATTTTGCGGTCAGAAGTCTGTCGCCGTCACCTACCAGTTTTACATACTTCAGTCCGTGCATATCAATACTTTGAAACTTTCAGCAATTATATCGGAATCCATTCAAGTAGATATTCCTTTCCAATTTTTTTTTCATATCTGCACTAGGATTGTTCTGTGCCTTTCGCACACCTATGTATAGCAATTTTCCTGTTTCCGCGTGTCTATTTAAAACTAAAACCTTTGAGTAGCATCTAAGATTTCCCTAGTGATAAAAACAGTGGTGACAGTTTTAAGAAGAGACAATAAATACTTATAATTTACGAGCACAATGATCCATCTGCAAATTATAAAGGGATTGCAACAAGGGGTACATCTGCATAGTTTACGAGCGCGAAACTCCGCCTTGTAAAGCATTAAAGGTTAACTTCCTCGATGCGAAAATTGTAGAAATTTGATGCAACAAAAATTCTTTATTTTTACTGCGATAAAGAAAAGAACAAATGTTTTTTTAAGTATCAATATTAAATTTTCTCTGGTGCTGTCGTCTTATTTTTTTTGTTTAATCTTAATTTTCTTCTTGCACTTTTTTATTTTCTTCGGCAAAAGTCAGTGTGAATTTCGAAAAAGTTCGATGAAACTCCGGAGAGAAATAATTTAAGCGCTCAGATAAAAAAATCTCAAATCGATGTGATGAAAAATACGGATTTTATCCTGCATAAACCATGTAGAGTAGTACGTATAAAAGTGTTAAACCTGTTCTCTGCAGTGTCCTACCAGTTCTATACCTAAGGATGATAAGAAAACGTACAAAAAACTTGGTTTTATCAATATCTAACAGGTAATATATTCTAGTGGTTATTGCCAGCATAACAGTGTTTTGATTGGCTAAAAGGTACACAAGTGGAACGAAACTAGAACTTTCTATGTGTTTAGAAATGTCAAAAAATAATCAGCTATAATATCACAAGAGAGTGAGAATAAACTGTAAACAATTCGACAGAACTTGAAGAACTGATGCCTGGCAACAGCTTTTTTAAAATTCCAAAATCAAGGATTGTGCTCAAAAATTCAAAGCAGATCATGTTTTTTCCTATCTCTTGTGGTTATTTTATGAGAAATCGTTGTACTGAATTTCCACCAGATGACACATGTTATTTTGTAGCTAGAAATACCGGGCTATCAAACTTAGTTTTACTAAAATTGAATATTAACAAAGGCAATTTTAAAAGGAAAAGAAACTGTTAATATATACGTCAACGAATGTGGGTAATTACCAAATACCGCGATGTTTACCTTGAAAAATTTGTTAAGCAGGCATCTCCCGAATAAAAAAAAGCATTATTATAGCCACGTTCCTTTAAAGAGTCCTACCACAGCAGCAAATCGGGTATTTCTTCACGCCATTGTTACTGCGTCCGCCGATGTCACCTTCATATCCTGTAAGACGTCCGGGGATTCGCATGAATAACGTCATCCGTATGAAATGCATTATTTCCCTTTATCCGTGTGTTACGTCACATCAAAAATTCATAACGAAGGATTTTCGCCGGCACATGACGGGTTCACGTCAGGAGAGATCTTCGGATTTAAATTTCAAATTGGTGTGGATACATTCGACCGCCTTTTTTCCCTCAGAAACAGAAAAAGCATAATAACTAGTTGGAGCAAACCTAAGTATTTGCAAGAAAGCAAGTATGTACAATAAAGAGCTAATAAAATTAATAACTGCAATAAGTATTTGTAACAAGTCCAATAACGAGTAATTTATTATATGTTGCCTTCCCTAATAAGCACGTTTTTGTCCTTGAGCTATAAGCTACCTAACAATAATTAAACTTAGAAGAGCCTGTTATTATTCATTATCATCTTGAACAAAAATTTTATCTATGTACTTTTTTTTATTTTACAACAAATATGTACCTCTCGGTTCCCTCACTTTATAATAAGTAATCTATATGTTAGTAGTGAAACCACGTTCTGTTTCCTTGCCTACTTAAAAGATTTCGCAATATCAATCTTATTTAATTTTTCCTAATTTGTCTACAACTTGCAGGTATGTTGTTAATTCCGTAACAGTTTAGTTGAACAGCATTAAGCAACATTCCGCACACCACGACGTAGTTACCAAAGATTGTGGCTGTCCAATATTGAATTAGCGCAATAACTTTCAAGTAGGCAATGCAAGAAAAACATCATTGTTGCGAATTATGGCATACTAGTCAGGTGAAATAAGTGAACAGCGTGCTTTCGCTAAAAAGCTTAAACAATTTTTTATTTACGAAGGCGCATCGTGTTTTCTGAAACCTCAAAAATATTCGTAAATTAAGTGTAATTTGAAATTGGCAAAGAAGATTTAATAAAGTCACGGTTCCGTTGCAATTGTATTCACTTGTTCTCCTTTCCCCAAGTGGTTCACTTCGCAGACAGTAGTAAAAATCGTTTGTGGAAATTTAATAAACATTGTTTTTTATCACTTTTAGAAGCCATAAGGAATTTTAGCGTTGTGTGGGAGATAAGCTGTAAGATGATGCTTTCCATTTTTGATCTATATTGACACCATGAAGAATTCTTCAGGATACCTGGCAAAATGGTGTTCAAAGGTATTCATCTGTCACCGTCACGAGAAATTGTGCTTAATCAATCATGCTACTGACATAAAATATCATATTTATACACTTTTTCCATAAAAATAAGCCGCTCTATATCAGAAGACGAAATTGTGAATGGGTTTGTATCGCATTTTGTTCAGGTATTTACCCATTCTATTGCTTGTGATAACAGGGATGGTTGTGCTTGTTTCAACAATTGGGTATTATCACTATTTTTGAAAATTACGTAAAATGAATCTTGAAGTGCATATATATCGTACGCCATGTTGGAAAAAACAAAAAAAAATTTGTAGGTAGAGAATTTCAGGTCTGAAATTCGAATCTTAGGAGTCACCGCCAAAACGCTTCTATCCAACTCGTGACGTCAAGTGTCATGTAAACATTACCGAGGAGCGTGCCGTTTAATGGTGTAGTATCATTCTTGGAAAAGCTTTTGTGTGGTGTTTTTTGAAAGGACGGTGTCAGAGGTCGCACCAAAAAGTGATTTGTGTAGTTTTACAAGCATCTATTATGTGTGGAAGACAAAACAAGTGTTGTTTTGTACATGGTTATAAAAGTACTTCAGTCAGTACAGCTAACAAAATTTTTGTAACCGTTCCTCGAGATTATCAACGTATGAAAAAGTTGTTTAAGGCCCCTAGACGTGATATACCGAAATCGCAAAGTTTGTTTTTCTATTGTGAAGATCATTTTAATTCTTACTGTAAGTTTTATTATTCTTTTTGGGGTTATAAAAGTTTACCATTCAGTTTCCATTTCGTTATAGCTTAAAGAGGATATGAAAAATTATATGCGTTTTAAGGTGATAGAAAGAAATACTGTAATAAAGAACGGCATTAGCCAGACCGGAAACGAGCCGAAAGAACCCCGAAAATAAATGGCAATTTATATTTATTCTGACCTCAAAAATAAATGTCAAGTTTAGGGTACATTTTTATGTTTACAAATAGTATGTTTCCAACAACCCACTGTAATCAAATTATCAATGCTACGTCAATTTGATAAGAAGTTCACTTATGCTGTTGCTTGTTGATTTTACGTTCCTCATCTCCGCCGCGTTGAACCGCTCATCGCTGTACACAAATTCCATAACAATGAACATGCCTTCAGAAGTCATAAGTATTTCACTTTTTCTTGGCGTATTTTAATTCGCTTGTCACAAAATGAACGCAAACAACAAACTAATAAATTGACGGGCTGAGGCTGACGCATGACGCGCTGACCCGATGTAAACAAGCGGCCATTTACAAGACACCTGACGTCACGGCCAACATGTTCGCGTTCTGGCGGTCCCTTTAAATATTCACATTTTTAATATTAGAAATACACCTTACGATCCATTTTTTTCGAATTTATAAGCTGTCACAGCTGTTTTGTGGATTAGATGCTACCTATTGATATGCAATTTAATAAAATATAAATACATGGCAAATACCCAATTGTATGTAAATGTGCTACATACTTTTAAAAAACCGCTGCAAATTGAATCAATACTTCCACATCCAATTGTCAAAATTACATTTACGTTTTTACTTCTTATGCTATACGATTAGTAATCAGATTTTGAGCATTTTGTCTCTCTACACATTTTTTCTAAGTCAAAGTCTTCGTGATATTAGCAAAAATATATAAATTTTAAATCGTTTTTTTCCAAATAACTCGAGAATTATTAACTTAACAAAAAAATACTACAGTGCTTTCTGATCAGAAATTTGATTTTATATATATTACCAAAATTTAAAAAAAATCGTACTAGCAGGGACCAAAATAGGTTTCTTGGAAATATTTCGAAAATGTCAAAATTTTTTGTGAGAAAATTGATTTCCTATCTGACGGCATTTTCATTTTTTGAATATATTAAGTATATTCGGAGATATTTAGGAAAAACCGTTTTCTTTAAGTGACGCTTTCTTGCTAATATCTTCTAAACAGTTTGCTGCACCGAAAATTTATGAGATWTAATAATACTCACAGTTATACTACTAATCACATACTAAAACGAAAAAAATATAAAAAAAAAATTCCAAAAAGGGTAGTTACCCCCCAGTTTTGCCCCCTTCCCGATACCGTACTTACCCCACAAACAATAGGTCACTTTGGGTAATTGAGATTTATATGTTCGCCAAATTTCAAGTTCATATATTAAGTCTTTCGAAAGTTACCGCGTATACAAACAAAACCACAGACACACACACACACACAGACAAGAAATTTTTTGCTAAAATTTTGTTCTATTGCGTTTTCGACCATTTTAAAGCGAATGAGCAAATAAAAATTTTTGAAAATTTTTTTCGCGATACAATACTTCCCATCCGTTGGATGTGGAAGTAATTGATGAAAATGATCTAAACGTAGCAGCTAGTAAATTTAAACCGAATTTCACCTCGGGCACACTGGCATTCCTGCTTTTTTTTGTTAAGGACTGTGTTTCTTGTTTATATTTACCGTTAATGCATTTATTTAACTTGACTGAAAAGCTATGTCCTGTGTATAGAAAAGGCGATAAAATGGCATTACTAATAATAGAGGTGTTGCAATAAACGTGAATTTTGCAAAACTATTTGAAAGTATTTTAAGTAATGTAACTCATATTATTAACGACAAACAACATATATTATATTTAGCTCAATTTGTGTCAAATGATGATAAGCAATTATAAGTTGATGTAATTTATACAGATTTAAGCAAGGCATTTGACAGAGATGACCACAAACAAATTGTTCGAGTCAATGCTTAGTGCTAGAAAACGGAATTACAAATCTTTTAACTTCGATTGCAATAGTGGTGCTTCTCAAGGATCTAATTTGGATCCTTCGATATTTGTGATTTTTAAAAATGATGTTATTGTTATTATTAGACCTGGTTTCAAATTTGATATGTTATTATACGCTAATGACATTAAGTTATTTAAATCTGTTTCTGAAACTGATGACTATAAAATTGCAAGCCAGTTTTGATTGTTGATCTTCTAATTGCTATGGGCCTGAGTTTGCCACCCACTCTGCATATTAATCATGTCATCTGTAACAGTCTGAAAACATCTGGTTTCATAATAAGAAACGCTAAAGACTGCTTTAACATTGAATGTTTTAAATTATTGTATGTTGCCTTTATAAAGTCAAAGCTCGAATATTGTTCAGTTGCGCGTAACCCGCATTATTTTCTACATATAAATTAGTTAAAGGGAGCTCAAATGAGTTTTTCAAATACTTATAAAGTTTATGGTCAATATCCTGTGCGTAATTTTTCTCAAAATCGATTGTTAAATGAATTTAATCTTAAGTCTCTGGACGTCAGAAGAAATTATGCTTCACTTTTGTTTTTATATGATAATCAGTTGTGAAATTACTTGTAGTGAATTTTTTTTAGGAATACACTTACATTTTATAACGAATTCTCTTATACTTTACTGCTTTATAATTAACCGTTTTTTTATATTTATGGAATCTATAATAAGTCAATGTATTTTTTCCACGATAAGTTAATTAAGGCTTGCTCGATGAAAAGCGCGTCCTACAGCTTTATAACCTTAGCATCAACGAAAAGAAAAAAATCACAGCTCACACTTAGTAAATATATACAGTAGCAATTTATTAAATATATCACGTTACAATGAAATTGGTAAAGTTTGTAGTTTAAGCTCTACCTGACATAGTTTTTGCAATGCTGGATTGTAAAGCGAATAAAAAAATGATTACTTATTAATAATGATATCCACATTTAAGGCAACCTTTTTAAACTAAAGCTCACAGTGCTTTACGAACAGTTCTACCAAAAACTTCCAGGTCTGCTTATTAACATAAATTAAAATGCTCCATGGAGGAAAGAAACGCAAACGTTTCCTCTTTACCATATGAAAAATCATCAAATTAGCATAAAAAGCTGACGTAATTTAAGTAAAATATTATCCTAAAACAATTTAGCAAGGCAGATTTGAAAATGTGACGAAAACGTACAAGCTAATTTCGTCAGCAGCATTGACTATGTATTAAATGCATCGTAACAGTTTTTTGTCGTGTTAATTTATTTAAGTGATTCTATTATTATGACTGCTTAATATATATTTCAAATGGTAACACTATGAATTAGTGTTTTATTAAAAGGTAATATTCCACGGCATACTATTAGTCCAACCAAATTGCATTTAAAGAAAAGAAAAAGTATCCAATACAAAAGTTATAGACAGTCAAAAAATCAACAACTTTTGTCTGGTTTTATGTTTCTCATTTCTACAAAAATAATCCAATTTTAATTAAACCTGATGAAACCTTTTCTAATCCTGAAATAATTAAAAAACAAGGCGATATTCATGGTTTCCTCTTCAACACACCTTTCCTTCAAGGACTAATTCTACTAGAATGCCAGTGCCCATTTTTGTTTTCATTTTAACATATATCTTTTGATAAAGTAAAGAAATCTACACCTAGTCATAATTTAAGAACGTGCCCAAAAATGCAAAAGAAACCTACCTTTACTGACTAGGAAAATGAAGTAATTATATTTTATTGTAATATAATTGGGTCCTTGATTATTTCATCTGATCAAATATTGGACTTGGATGTCCTTGTGGATGTTTATCTTACATTTATACCTCATTTTGTGCAAATAGCTAAGAACATTAGGGTTATCATTAGAAAGACCAGAGAATTTAGTAGTATTTCGTCTATCAAGCTGTTGTATGTGCTTTCGTTGGTTCACGTTTGGAATATTTCTCTGCAACGTGTCCTTGTTCATGCTGGGTTGCTGGGTACGTACTACTACAACTAGTACGCCTTAKTGACTGGGCAATTAAAGTACATGTTAACTAATATAAAAATGAGTTAAAGAAAATATTGTTTTTTTTTATTTTGTAAAGGTATGAAATTTTATCTTCACGTCAAACTGCCTGTGACATTTTTCAAGACATTTAAACTTGCAAATTTTTTAGGTTCATGTCAAATATATTCTCCAAGTATTTACGACGAAATCCCGGGCTAAGGCTCTGCGGTGGTAAAATCGTTAATTCGAAAACGCAATAAAACAGACTCGTAAAACTCAATAATGCATTAATCTAATGATGTATAATAAAATGTGTCATCTGTCGGTATTAATTTACATTTCCCTGCTCGCTGTTCTATCGGCTGGAGTTTTAGAATGAAAAAACAGGGAAGCGTTAAGTTCAAGGTCGACAAATGCAGATGAGCAAATTACGGTACCTCTGTGATAATATCAATCACAAACAACGAAATTATTCGCATTTGATTTGCACGCCATTCAACTAATTGAATAATGTGATTTCTGGTCTGCACGCTGGCCGTGCGTTTCGACATCTATCCTTCCAATAACACAATTCATGTTTCTAGGACGGGAAGGAACAGTGTGTAATAACGATAATCTGTTGTTTGGCAAGTGCGACACGTCGGCAAATATTTAATTTGTGACAATAACGATAAACTAATCGAGACTACTATATTGGTACGCTAAAGTATTGAAGCACGTTTTTGAAAACACCCAGCTAACATTAGGTAATATTTACATAGGAGATGTCCAGTGACGTTTTGCTGTCTAGATGCCCCGCTGTCAATTTGTTAATTGTATATACGTAATCAAGTGGAAAGATATATCGCATTACTTCGTTCATCAAGCGTTATGATATTGTATTGTATTAAAAAAGGTAAACAATCATTACTTTCGTAACGATTTTGTAAAATGATATAATTGTAAGTTAGAGAGTTCTAGGAAATATTACGACAAATATTTTTGGAAACAAAAAATACAGTAATAAATCTCTAGAACTAAACATATAAAACTGATCTTGATACATTGTGTATAAAGGAAATGCCGATATACTCAATATTAAAAATAAACGATTGAACAAATTAAATTTTTTAATGCTAAGCGGATGAACTCTCAAACTAAGTAAAGCTAAAACTTCCATACAACCTATATTATCAGAAAGAGTTTGTAAAGAAAGCATAAATCAGAAAATACTCGTCTTTTACTTAGCCTAACTACAACTTAATAAATATTGTCATAACTATCGGAATCGTGAAAACGTTAACTTTAAAGCAAACTTGTTTTATAAATCGTTTTTGAGTAGGTACATTCAATTCTATCTATACTTGTATTATAATAAGGACTCCAAATGATAGAGGCATATTCAAGAACAGTTCTAACAAAAGCAGCAGTGTATAATAAAATATAAACCCCTGAATTTTTAAAGTCAATGAGATGTCTTATAATAAAACCTAAAAATTTGCATGCGCTTAAGAAAATGTCATCAATATGCAAAGAGAACTTTAGCTGTTTGTTTTGATATTGAGACCAAGATCTTTAAATGACAAAAGATTATGATTAGATAATCTATAAATATTAGGAAACAGCTGTCGACTTAATCGCAAAATACATTTTAATGTATTAAATAATTACCCTGACACCACTTCTCAACTGAACATTCTGCAGGGATTTACAATCATAAGCGACGAATGTATTACATTCGTACAATTTCAGATCATCATTAGATCACAAATAATATAGGACCTAGATCCTTGGGGAGCTCCAGATTTAGATGTAACATGCCATTGAACAAAACATGCTGCTTCCCGTTTGTAAGGTAATMATACAACCAAGACAATAAACGGTCACCAACACCAATGTTACTTAACTTTTAAACTAAGAGATTAATGCAACACGATCAATAACTGTGGTCATATGAGTGTTAATACAGTCAACTTCTAAACTTTTCTCGATGTCGTTTACTGTAAAATTACTAAAGACACATAAATTGGAAACAGTTGAGTGATCCTTTACAAAAGAATTTAAAAAAATTTCACAAGGCCATAGCAATGGAAACAGCACGATAACTGCAAGCATTACATCTGTCCCCGTGTTGGAATATAGGAACTAGGTTAGATGTTTTCCATATCTCAGAAAACAGATAATGCTAGAGACATATTATAAATAATTATCAGCCGTCATTTCATTACTGAGAGTGTTAAGTCTTTAGAGAACCACTTTATTAGAAACATGAAAAACATTCAAATCGATTCAGTTTTGATACTACTGGGGAGTGCACGTCAATATTACCATCAGAATCATAAACTAAATCAAAATGGAAAGCAAATAAGTCAGCAATGTTCCTATAGACCTCGCCTTACTCCAGGAATACTTTGGATTATTTTTTATGTTGTCTTGTATGTTACTAAACTCAAGATGTAAACCTTTAATTAATATCTCGTATAAACGATATTTGTCAGATATTGAAAGATCTGCTTCACTGGATCCTCGTAAATTCTGGTCATTCGTTCATCTCAAGAGGGAGACTTCGAGAATTCAACCTGGTATGAAATTTCATGATGCAGAGCTCATCTCTCCACTATCTATAGCAGACTCTTGCTTCTTTCTTTGCCCAACAATAGTGGTAATACTGCTCTTCATTTTGTAGAGACACAAGTATTCGGTACATTATGTATAAATTATATAACACGACATGAAATTAATTCTGCTTATTTGAAAAGGGCGAAGAATACTTTTACTATTGGACCGGGTGGAGTTCCCAGTTTCATTATAAAAGACTGTGCTCGGATATTTTTATCCCCGTTGTTTTATTTATTAAATTTAATATTAAAATCCTCAATATTTCCTTTTTTTGGAAACGGGCTTACATACATATGTCTTGTCCTTAAGAAGGGTTTTGCAACGGATATAGAGAACTACAGAATTATGTAACTTTGCAAAAACTTTTGAAGCTATACTATTTGGAAATACATACAAGACGAGTAAACACTCTATTTCTACGTTTCAGCACGGTTTTGTCCAGTTGAGGTCAACTTTTACTAATTTGGCTTGTTTCTCTTAGCACCTCGCTGACCTTTCTGGACGGCAGAGGTCAGGTAGATGGTATTTACAAGAACGCTACAATAACTACACGTGGATTTGCTGCTTGGTCAGATGTGCCTCAAGGTTCGAATCTTKGCCCTTTGTTGTTTTTGTTATTCAGTAATGATATCACGTGTGTTATTCATAATAATCAGCTGCTTTTTGCGGATGTCTTGAAAGTATATTGTGATATTAACGCTGTACATGGGACTTAAGGGACTTTTGTCACAAATACTGTTGCTAAAGCATTTCAGTTGTTTGGTTATATTTATAGATATTTTGGTGGCCTTCAGAGCAGCAACACAGTGAAATCTTTTTGTATTTCGTTAGTTCGTTCAAAACTTGAATACGGAGCATTGATTTTGTTTCATTTATTTGGTTGAATCTGTTCAATAGGAGTTTTTATAATTTTTAGTTTATTTTGAGGACTGTATTTATCCTGCGCTGAGTACTGATCAGGAACAACTATTAACCAGATTTGATCTTAAATATCTGCATATAAGAAGAGTCGTTTTGGCGATGAAGTTTCTTTACAACATTCATCACAATAGGGTCCCTGGCTTTTTTAACAKCTGTATTTTCATGTCCCACGTTTGCTCAAAACCTTGTAAAACAAACATACTATGACGATCACCTGTCAACCTTATGGTGGGCCACTTAATGTGACAATCACAGAATTATGATGTCATGAAGAGGTTGGTGCCGAGGTGGTACGAACACTGAAAATGTAGCTTGATTTGTTTCATCTGTATTGTGCTCTTTATACAACTCTTTAACAACCTGGGGGATGAAAATCACATGCAACTATAGGCAGACCATTTTCAACATTTAAGTGGTGAAGATGGCGTTATTAGCATTTATCACATTGTTGAACTGGAATATGTTGTTAAACGACAAATGATGGCGAATACGTTGTTCAGAAAAGAGCAAACATTAAACGAATAGGAGAATTTTGTATTGTTACACTGACCCACACTTACTCCAATTAAAGCGCCACCGCTAGACGGCATTTTTTCACTTTTAAATAAACACTAGGGTTAGATTTAGGGATTGCTCTGGGGACATACGACAGGCGACCTTACTGTATTCATTTTACAGTCAGAAAAAAAAACATTCATAGTATTATGTTCAAATAGTCCATCACGAGTATTTAAAACGAAGTCATCTTTGATCCACATCTCCATACGTACATAGTAGAGAAGGTAATTTAACTTTCAGCTAAAACGAATACTACAAAGATTAGTCATTCAGAGCAATTTTATTACACTGGACTTTTTTTGCCATACTTGTCCAGGAACGCAAAATGATTAATAAAATAATTTCCAGGTTCAGGGTTTTCGGTGAAAATTCTTTTCGTGAAAATATATTATTTACGTTGAATAAGATAAGTAGTCTTATTAAAATACAATCATGCGGTCGACACCTTCTTGACATGGCTTGCATTATAATTGCCATTCCTTTTATGAAATAACGAGAACGATTTGATGCGATCGTTGGCATTAATCGTGCGAAGAATGACTAACGAGAGTATAATGAAGGTTTTGTATACTTTACATATTGAATGAAGAAATTCGTTCGGTTTTTACAAACCACACGAGTAATCATTTTTAAACAGAAAAGTAGGTTGGAGAATACTTTTCATAATATATAAGATCAGTACGTAAAAGGTTCTGAAACAATATATGTTTGGAAAAACGGGAACGGAGACATGTATCAAAACTGCCTCCTATTTACATGTCTTCAATTTTATATTATTTGAATTTATAAATTTATGTGTACTTATATCTTGTATAAGGAATATTCTAATGTTCTATTCTAATGTATCTCGAAGTTATAAAGGTATTTAACCTGCAGATAGCGAAAACTTCCTGTTACACAGATATCCGCTTTAACAATGTTATCTTTAATGAAATAGCAAAGACTGGCTATAACGTTTCCCGCTAAATAAGTTTAATGCTATCGAATTTGTCCTGATTGTGCCACAGTATTTAATTGATCCCCGTTGAATTTGGAGGCTACTCTGTTCACCATATCATGTGAATACATAGAATACGCAGTTTTTCAAGAAAATTGGCAACAATGGGTTTCCCATACCTCTTCTAAAAATAACCTTCTGGATTTATTTTATTATTTTTGCGATTACATTAATTAAACTTTTAATGGAACGTACCTACAACCTTTCAACACACTCAGATACACAGTTTATATTTCCTTTGATATAAAATTATACTGCTGCACTAAGGAAGAACACCGCATATGCAAAAATAATGCAAACTGAGTTAAGCGCAAAATTCTGTTCTAAATACTTAAATTACGTATTTCCATAGTAAAAACACCGTATTTAAAACCCCAAATATATATTTTTCAAAGAATATTATACCTAGCATCTACAAAAACATTATAGAAGTGAACCAGATCGTAGATATTTGCCCAATGATTTATTTTTTTGGACTTTTTGTTACGTGTGACAATTATTTATAATAATTATGAAGTAACTGGTCGTTATTTATAAAATTATCCTACGAAAAAATAACGCATTAGCTGTGGCATTTTTTAATATAAATTGAATTTCTTTTCTTTTACTAGGCAAAAGCTGCATTTTTTAAGAGAAACGCAGGTTTTTTTTTTGAAGACTTATTCAAGTAAAGTGAAATCATTTTCATTTGCAGCGTTGCAAGGATTTGTGCACATTTTAAACGTTTTTTTTTAACTCAATTTACTCATTATTGTAATAACTGCAGATGCGGTGGTTTTCCTTATTACGGCAGTATAGGTATCCATTTCGGACAAATTTTTAGAAATTTGCACTTTTATCGTAACGTTAATTAACATCATTTCATCAAGTACGTATTTAAATGGTTGTTTAATTTTTTTTGCAAGAAAATATCACTTTATAAATTTATACGATGCTGAACATTCCTCAAGGGTCCGTCGTTGCCCTGGATGGTTCTTAATTACTTGTTGTAAAGAAAATGTACAAAAATAAAATATAAATGTGTAATAGGTATCTCGCAAAGTAAAATAAATCACGACATGCGTTTTTTGCAATTCCGCGGAGCATTAAAAATCAATAAAAGTGCGTAAAAAACATTTACAAGTTTAGATTTTTTGCGCGTTAACTTTTTATTTTCGGAAAATTGGATCATAGAAAGGTATAATATCCCATAAATAAATATAAATTATGTATTTCTATTTTTTGTTTAAAATTACTAACCTATGTTAATTTGATTTAATAAATTTACCTCAAACATAATTACAAATTTAAATTTGAGAGATGCATTCGCCATCTGTTTGCAATTACTTCCACATCCAACGGATGGGAAGTATTGTATCGCGCAAAACATTCAAAAATTTTTGTTTGCTCATTCTCTTTAAAATGGTCGAAAAATTTATCTGTCTGTGGTTTTGTTTGTGGATACGATAACTTTCGAAAGGCTTAATATATGAACTTGAAATTTGGCAAACGTACGTCGTACGATTTTTTTTTAATTTTGATATTATATAGAAAATCAAATTTCTGATCAGAAAGCACTCTTGTAATTTTTTGTTAGGTTAATAATTTTCGAGTTATTTGAAAAAATCGATTTTAAAAGTTTATATATTTTTGCTAATATCACGAGGCCTGTGTCTTAGAAAAAATGTGGAGAGAAAAAATGCTCAAAACCTGATTACTAATCGTATAGTGTAAGAAATAAAAATAAGATAAAAAAATAAAATATCATTTTAACAATTGGATGTGCAGCGATTTTTTTATACCGATATTAACTATCGACACTTTTGCTTCGATACCGTGTTTATTTAATGTCACTTATCACATAATATTTAATTTAAATTATACATGGACGTGATAGTTTAAATCTTCAATTTAAAATAAGTCGTGTCATAATTTAACGTACACCTAGAAATGTTTAGTACTGCACTCTTTCTCAGGCAGGACAAAACACTGATCGGAGATATCGTCATCTAATTATTTTCGTGTTAACCGCTAAAACATTTCTATTTCAATAAAACGATTCAGTTCCATTGTTTTCAGTAAAAACGGCCAGTTACAATAAATAATAGTGTCACTCAAGTGAGGTTTTTATTCACGCTGAACTTAATCGTCAACTTTCTAAATTAGTCGTACCGTCTGCGGTTTCATTTGCAGAAATCAAATTATACGAAAAACGTTCAGCATGATAAAAAGCGATCATGATCGGCTTTTTTCCATCGCGCTAGGTTTGTGTTTGCTAGTGTGCTAGTGAAAGTTTAAAACACAACAATCTGATCGGTTTATGCAGTGTAGCTCTCTCTGCCGGCATTATAGGTCGAATTATTCCGCAGATTGTTTAAAGTATCATTTATCAAACTTAGCAGCTTCCTTTTTCCACGACGATTCCCCGAAAACCGCACAAATTTTTAGAATAAACATAATTTGGCGGAGTAATTTGAGAGGTAAACCATTGATAATTAATCACAGTTGGTGTTTCTGTTTTGTAAATTGTTGACAAACATAATCGAGTACCTCAGCAATCAAAAACTCAAATGTCAACATGAAATTTCATCGAAATGCATAGGCAAAACAAGCAATACATACTTGATTACGGTTTGCTTCACACTGGACGTCATGTTTGGTAGTCACTTGGGTCACTTTCACTTGTTAACAAATAGTCTAGATACCGTCACTGTCGATGTCCTATGCTCATCCCGGCTTGTCACTGGTGCTTAGCTTTTACACACTATTGCTCTGAGTGCAGCGACAGTAGTGGTTTTCAGCGGTGTGGAGTAAACCTGCTATATAAACTCGTGCCCCACTGCGGTGGGGATACGTGTGAATGGACAATTGAGATTATGCGCTTTTAAACTGAATTTCTGTTTGGTACATTGACATATGAACATAAATTGTTAATCTTCAATTCTTGTAAAGTTGTTCAGAGCCTTCGACAAAGCATTTAAGATCATCTTTTCTTGTCCAGTGGCAGCTCGTGATCCATTGCAAGGGTGGCGCTCAACGGGGTCCTTGCAGTGATTAATTCTTAGGGGAATCGACGTTGACTGATTGTAGGGTCAGCATTTCTGCTACTCCCGGGTATACCGCTAGGTCGGCCGTCTACGCTGGGTTGGAGGGGTACATGCCTATTGCTAGTAGTGCCTAGTGCGACTGCCTAGTGCAGGGAAGGTAATATAGGTAGGTACATTCATATTATTTGAATGTTTTCTTGGTTCTGTTGACTTCAACGGTCCATTTCGAAGTCGCTTGATTAATTTCTTGTTCCTAGTCATTTCTAGCCATTATTCTCGTTCTTCCCTGAGTTCTGAATTATCTTCTCTATAGTTGTTTTCCATGTAAGGCTCGATCTTCCTCTTTTCGTTGGTCTCCGCTTAGTTCTCATGTCTCCCTTAATATGTGGTCTGTCTTTCTCCTTTGAATATGTCCCTAGTATTTCATCACGTATGTCTCTATTATTTTTATGATCGTTGCTGCTGCTCCGCATGTGGTATGTATTTGGTTGAAGATTATTTTCCCTTAAAATAAGGATTGTCATTTTGTTATTTCTTGAGTTATTAGCCTAAACACTGCGTTCGCTCTTCTCTCGTTTGGGACATGTACAATGTACACCTACTATGCATACTGTTTACGCCTTCCAGGATTCCACTATTCTGTAATTTCTTGTATACACTTAGCTAAATACACGGTACTATACTCTGATCGCCGTGTAGATGAAGTGATCACATGAACTGTATGCATCTTGCACGTTACCGGATTTGATGCTGTTTATTCAAGTTCGACTTGATCTTTATAACAAATTTTTGACTACTGAACAATTAACTAAAAAAATATGAAAAAATTTCTTGAAGAACACGCATCATGATCACTCCATCTTTTCGGTGATCGGAGTATAGTTCACTATAGCGACAGCCACAATAATAATAGTAACGCAAACATACGTACATAACACTAAGACGCATTGTGAATTAAACTCTTAGTGCCAGTTTCTCTTCTCTATTTTAAGCTAAAATCAACACTATATTTAAAATCTAAGCCAATCACGTACCTAAATTTATGGTGTTGTCATAGTTACTGGATGATTTTAGCTAACATCAACTTTAGCGAAGAGAAGAGAAACCGGCCCTTTGTATTTTATGTAGTTGTTCGATTTTTGTACTTGTTTAAGGTGTCCTTTCATGATGATGTTGAGGTTTCCTTCTGTGAATTCGTCTATGTTTGTTCGATCGCTTGCTGGAGCTCTAGATAGGGTGATGATCTACAGGATCCTTCTTGTCTGCGTGCATTTTTTTATAAATATATTAAAGATTCTTTACGGTCGTGGGTTTATTTTTATTTTTTTTTATTTATATTGGTTACTTTCAGTCCTTACTGATGCTACCGCTAAGATTTCTTCTCTTCAACTGAAGCTTTTTTTCTTCCAAGTCATTTATGAGTGCTGGGATTCTTTTGAGTTGTATTTTGGCGGTAGACCTTGAACAGTTACTTCTAAGCTGATTCCGAACTTCGACATGTTTTGTCTGGTGTAATTTACAGATCTTCTTCTTACTTTTCTTACCCGATGTATGTGTTATTGCTGGACGGTTTCTGTACCACAATTGTGTAACTTCTTGTATAAATTTGGCTAGATACTTAGAACTACATCATTGTAACGTCGACAACAATATCAACCGCAACATAAACACAAGGACGCTACACAAGGGCGTCGCCAGGTCGCAAGGAAGGGGGGGGGGGGGCTTTTATCATAAAGAATCGCCTCACAGGGCCACGATTGCTAGAGAATGTCCCTGTAAACGTAAGAAGCACTATCAGCATGATGGAGCACCTGCACATTAGTTACCCTCCAAGAAGTCCAACTCCAATACCACTAGATTTTTGTTTATGGGGTTGGTTTAAAACAGAAGTTTACAAAGTTAAAGTGAGTAGTCAAGAGGTACTAATCAACGAATATTTGATACTGGCGCAGTTCCTCAAGAAAAGCAACAAATAGGACAAGCAACAGACGCTGTTCGCAGACGTAGCAGAGCATGATTAGAACTCATTGGGGGGTATTTTTGAATATCTTATATTCATAACTATTAAACAAATATTACTGTTATATTGTATTTTTTAAATTACTCTATAACTTCAAAACAAATGCTAATCAAATAAGAACAATTGAAGTTTCTTCATTATTTTGATGTGCAGATTGCAATCCTGGATTCGGTGCGATTCTTCCGATTCACTCAGTATACAAGATAAAAATTTATGCATTATCAAAGATTTTGTCTTCATCAAAATTGATTTATGTCAGTGTGGTGATTTTACTATTTACTATTTTATAGTATTCGATAGGATTTGGAATTAATTATTTAATTTTATATAATATTGTGGTATATATTACTCAAGTGCTTTAGTGCTGTTAACTTGCTATTATTTTTGTGTTGTTTAATTCCGTTTTTGATGTAGTGGCTTAATCGTCCTATGTAAATTTTGGGGCAGTTTTTGCATGGTATTTTAAATTTATTTTTAATATAGTGGTACAACTATATCTACGCAATTAGATATAAAAATTATATTCCCTTTAGTGAGATTATTAATTATGGTTAAAAGTTGCAAATTTTGTTAATGACATTTAACAATGGGTAATTGTTAAAAATGTTGTTGACGGCCAACGTTATGGAAATGTAGACCAACTGCAAAACACTTGTAGCAACATGCCAACCCATTCCTCGTCGCGAAATTCAACGAAGCATAAATAACATTACAAAAAGAGCTTAGCTAAGTATTTAATAAAATGAGTTCCGCTTGACTATTTTCTGTAGCATGTTTATTTGTAAAGTCGCTCTATTATGGTTCTTTGTTTTGTTTAAAAAAAATAATGTAATAATCCATTAATTATTGCGTCTTACTAAAAACTGAAACGTAGTGTTACAAATACCTAGTCGTCGTCATGTAAAGTATAAATGTTACTTTAAAAAGTGCTTTTTGTTCTTTATTACTTAAAAATAAAAGAGTACATGTCAACTTTCAGTTTTTCAAATACATCAAAAGAAGAATTCACAACTTGCAACGTTACTGAATACAATCTGGCGCATTTGTAGTTAAATCGCTCATCGTTCAGTATTTTTGAGCTTCAGATAGGAATTCACAGTGGTGACAAATTTGTAAAATGCTAAATAATTCTAATCACAAACTGTTTGTTACAAATAGCGAAGTACACTAACGAGAAGTTACTAATTTAATAACAACGTAAAGGTGAAATGAATAAAACGTACTTCTCAAGAACTACGAAGAATCATGGTTTTTAAAACAAAAACGCGAAAACAAAAATTACGTTTTAGCTCTGAATAAAAGAAACTCCGATATTAGCGACAATTGTGACGTATACAGTGTTTCTTAGCTAGATGCATACATTGAAAAAGTGGCAGGACTCATGAAAATATCTTAAGATTAATAATTAAGATATTAAATATCAGAAATCTATCAAAGTCTGTTTAATTTTGAGTTTCATTATATTGCAGCTATTTTGCCACACCTTCGGTAAACGTGTCCTTGTCAACACCCCAGGTCAAAATTTCTGGGCACGTCACTGTACGCATGAGATAGTTCTAATGCTATTACACCAATAAAGCATTTACTGCGCTCAAGTAATATTTACTATGTCCCATATACGAGAATTTGTAGTATTTCCTTAAAATTAGTTGCTCGGTAGTAATTACTTCAATTTTGAAGTTGCAGTATGAGAAACTTTGGGTCCAGCAAATTACAAATTCTAAGTTGCAAAAGTAACTGCTTTTTCGAATTTGGTTATTAAACAAGGTGTATTTATTACAAAGTATGCCAAGCTACAAAATATTAAGGATTCGTTAGAAAACATTATGATATATTTTCTTAGTGATGCCATTGAAGCAAGACGCGACAGGGTAGATCCCAACATATTGCTTGCCAAACTGAAGAGTTTAGATCAAATCCTATTTGAGTGATAAGCAGTACTATGTAGCATATAACGGACACCGTTCGCGCTCATATCAGGCCGACTTAGGGGTTCCCCAAGGCTCCAACTTGGCCCCCTTGCTTTTCTCATTCTTCACCAACGATCTATGTGAAATGATCACTCCCGTTACTACCAAGGGATTTTTGCCGACGACCTCAAGATCTATGGTAAAGTAAGTCGTGGCAAAACTGTATTACACTACAAAATTTAAATCAACGAAATACAGTTATGGTGCGTGAACAACAGACTACAATTGAATGCTGTGAACTACACTAGAAAGCAAACCATAATAAGATATTTATAATAAATTAATCAAAATGACTTGGAGCGCTGTTGTACCATAGTTGATTTGGGAGAACACTTTGACGCCAAATAACCATTTGTGCAGCACATAAGAATTAAATCTCAGGAAGCGATGATCATACGGTTTTATCGTAAGGAACTGTAGAAGCTTCGACAATGTAATCACTGAAAATATTGTACTACTGTTACGTGCGCACAAAACTTGAATATTGAAGCATAATTTAGAATCGTAAAGAAAACATTAAGAAATTACGGCTTAAGTTTGCCATATTTGTCTGCTCTAAAATTCTTTGAACAAAAACTGATTTAAAAATGGCGATAGTAAAAGTAAGAAGTAAGTAATATTGAAACCGCAACCCCTAGCATGAATAGTAGATAACCGGCATACCCTCAAATTTTAACGAAAATGAGACACACCCTGTAAACAGGGTGACCCATTAGTGCGTGGACGGCATATTACGCAATTGTTATTACAGTTTTTTAAATTCTGCGAGGGCAGCGTGGTAGGGAGTGATTAAGTCTACAAAATAAAAATATTTTTACTCTTCCCTCCAACATATACCGGGGTGGTTCGATACATTCTTATATTTTTTTAAATGGAACACGCTGTATATTATTACATTTTTGGATTCCTCTTTTAACTTTAATGGGACTTAATATAACATATATGGGGTCCAAAATACACTGTAATAAAGTTATTTCATGTTTTTCCAAAATTTTGACATTTTGGAAAATTATTATATTTTCAAAACCTTAATAGCTAGAGGTATGCAGTTTTCGCAGGGATGTTACTAATAAAATGCACATCACCTGTAGATATAAAGGATTAATATAAGAATAGTTAGTAGTACTAAAATTTACTTTAGAAAAGTGATCATATTCAATCCCAGCCAACTCGATTATTTTAAATAGCACCCTATTTTAATTTCACCGTAGTTCAATGCGCAAATTAATTTCGTCTTATATGATATAAAGAAGTATCTATTTATCTCTAATAGTTTTTAAGAAAATTGCATATTTTTAGGTTTAGTTATATTTTAGTCATTCTTATAGTAGGCTATGGGAAAAACAATGAATGCGCTTTTGTTAGCTTCAAACTGTCAATGTCTGCTTGATGTCAGTAGTTCTACTACATTTGTATGTGTCTATCTTCAATCATTTTTGAGAAAATGATGTTTGTACTGCTTTAGTCATATTAACATTAATATAATATTTAAAATTAAAAAAAAACAAATAAATATAGACCACATATGAGTATTATGTTTAATTGAAAAATCAAAGACATCGTTAAAAAGCAAAAGCAACAAAAGTAACCCATAACAAAATAACAAAAGTAGGTGAAAACAAAACAAAAAAAATACAGGAAACATAACACACAACAAAGCAACACAAAAGTAACAAAAGTATCTGAATACAACAAAGCAACAAAATGCAAGGAACGTAACACAACTAAATAACTCAAAAGTAACAATAGTATGCAAATACATGGAACGTAACAAGTAAAAAAATAGCACAAACTAACAATAGTATGTGAAAATAAGATAACGAAGAATGTAATGGCACTGCAACCTACAACAAATGTTCAAAATGGCGACCGTTGTGGTGCAAACACATTTCAACTCTACTACGAAATGAGACCGCCACCCTAGTTAAGATTTCAGGTGTAATACCCCTGAACGCTGCCCTTACTCTATTTTTCATATCTTCCGCCGTCGTAGGTGGAGTTTGGTAGACAATATTTTTAATATAGCCCCACAAAAAAAAAAGTCAATCGGTGTTAGGTCAGGTGACCTTGCTGGGCAATGAACTGGTCCTGCCCTTCCTATCCATTTTTCTGGGAATCTGTTGTTAAGCCACATTGTCGCTATTTGGCCATTGTGGGTAGGAGCTCCATCGTGTTGAAAATACATGTCCCTCACGTAAGCCAAATGAACATTTTCCAGCAAACCAAACAGTTCATTCTCTAGAAAATCTCTATATCGCAAGGAATTTAAGGTACCTTCAGAAAAGTATGGGCCTATTATGTAGCTTCCAATAATTCCAGCCCATACATTTATAGACCACCTGTGTTCATTATGGTTCATTCGTAGATGGTGCGGGTTTTCATCGGAGTAGTAATGATAGTTGTGGCAATTAACAAATCCATTTCTGTGAAACGTAGATTCGTCCGTAAAAAGCACATTTCTTAAAAATTCTTGATCGTCATTGATTTTTTCTAACATTATGGCACAGAAGTTAGTCCTGCTTTGAAAATCGCCTTCGTCCAACTCTTGATGCAGTTGTAACCGGTAAGGATGGAAATTATTTTTGTTCAAGATGCGCTGTACTGAAGTGCGGCATATTCCCAAATTTCGGGTTAGTTGCCTATAACTTATATGCGGGTCTTCTACGACGGCAGCCATGACGTTAAATTCATTTTCTTCAGTTAAAGAATTTTTTGCCCTATCATGCTTATTATACACCACAGATCCTGTCTGCAAAAACCTATTCAAAACTTTTCTGAATGTCTCTTCCCTCGGCTTTCTTTCCCTATCAGGAAACCGTGCAGCGTAAACTCTACTTGCCAATAAGGGATTTTTATCAGAATCTCCCAGGATGAACAACATGTCAACTAGTTCATTTTGAGAATAATGAGTCATTTTTAAAAACTAGGTACACTAAACACGTAGATAAATCACTAATAACACTAAGCAAACATTGACAGTTTAAAGCTGATAAAAGATAAAAATATGTAATTTTCTTAAAAACTATGAGAGATAAATACATACATATTTATATCATATAAGAGGAAATTAATTTGCGCATTGAACTACGGTGAAAGTAAAATAGGGTGCTATTTAAAAAAATCGAGTTGGCTGGGATTGAATATGATCAATATTCTGAAGTAAATTTTAGTACTACTAACTATTCTTATATTAATTCTTGATATCTACAGGTGATGTGCATTTTATTAGTAACATCCCTGCGAAAACTACATACCTCTAGCTATAAATGTTTTTAAAATATAATATTTTTCCAAAATATCAAAATTTTGGAAAAACATGATATAACTTTACAACAGTGTATTTTAGACCCCATATATGTTATATTAAGTGCCATTAAAATTAAAAGAGGAATCCAAAAATGTAATAATTAGAGGGTGTTCCATTTAAAAAAATATAAGAATGTAGTGAACCACCCCCGTATATGTTGGGGGGAAGAGTAAAAATATATTTATTTTGTAGACTTAATCACTCCCTACTACGCTGCACTCGCAGAATTTTAAAAGCTGTAATAACAATTGCATAATATTCCGTCCACGCACTAATGGGCCACCCTGTATATACAAATGAAAGTAAGCTGATCCACACAGTTTATCAAAAAAAAAGGTTGTCGCCAAGAAAAATCGAACTGTAACTACCACTTACGCCTTACTTTCCTCAATTAAATGTTCAATTAGAGCGAAATCATCTGTTTATCATTAAAATAATTATATCTGTAGCCGAACATACCGTCTAATACCTAAATCAATTAAACGTATTCCCTAAGTTGTTAATTTAACTAGTCAGTTTGCTCAAACTATTGCTTCCAATTAGAAGCTGGGTTTGGCAAATTAGTCGCGTTTCAATTCCTATACATATTACTTTACAGCCCGTGTTCGCAAAACATGTACTTAACCGTTAGTTGGGCAATTAGATATAAGCGTTTTAAATAATAACGGTTGTACTGCAAGGTAGCTCTAACACGTTCGTTAATATCTTGTGAAATAACCGAACGGACAACTTCGTGTAACTGTAGTACAGTCATTTAAATAGAACTGATAAGATACTAAATTGCTGAATGTTTGTTCTGACGTCTGTCATTCCTGAAGTTATTCGCATGTTTTAAGACAAAAATAAGCGGAAGCCAGTTCCACCAACCAAGTATAGCTTACTTTAATTCCCTCTTCAATTACTAGGCACAACAATGAATAAACTGTATTTTAATTAGGAGTCCCTAWATCGTCCAAAGTACATGATTATCATGTGCGTACTAAAGGGGAGGGGCAGCTGCCCCCCCCTAGACCTGGGTTACCAACTCTGGGCCCTTCCAATTTCCCATACATTTAGCTGGTTAATTATGTGTGTACACCTAAAAATTGTCTTATTTACAAAATTGTAAATGCAGTAAAATTTATAGGCAAATGTATTTCACAATTTTCCCATTACATTTTAACAATTAATTAACGTTTATAAAAGTCAATTTATTTAATATAAGTTTTAGTAATCCAGTAAAAGCATTATCAGCACGAATTAAAACCCGGTGTGTTGTTAAAAATGCAATTAAATACATTCCAGTTTATTAAAATGAAGCTTAATTTGGTTAAAATATTAAGTAGTCGGTTAATTTTTGAGAAGAATGCACTGGCGATCTAAGAAGATTGGCTTGACGCATAATACTAAGGCATTTGTCATTCTGAGTTTTAATAATGTTAGTTATCTATCGAGTCTCTTTCCCTGGGGAGTAAATATTACTACAATCGTATCTTTAGCACCTATACATATGAACTCCCAGCTTAAATTTCTAAAGCTTCTGGTGTGAGAATTTGAAACTGTACTAAAAGCGCATCGGTTAATGCATTAGTCTTTGATAAGTGTTAATTCTGAATCAGAAATAGTGCTCCTATTAGTAGATCTTTTAAGGTGAAATTTATGTTCCTTTGGTACTTCGTATGATATCATTATACATTATGTGGATCACGGATCTTTATTCTCCCAAATAAAATGTATCAACTCATTTTTTGTTAAACGCGAGAACGATGCAACTGAATACACCTCACCTAACTGAGTTCATCAATAACGGAATTAGTAATAAAGAGGCTTTGTATGATCAGTGTAGATAGAAAACATATAAATAATTAGGGTCTTTATTACACAGAAGATGTTTTAAGTCGCCTTGCAGGAAATCCACGAAAATTATTCATGGAATAAATACTTCATTAGTTACTTAAGTACCTATATCTTATAAACATTTATTATTTCTATTTATGTTGAATTATACTCTACAGGACGTTCCTGCTTTGCCCCCCCCCCCCTTAGACCAAAAGCTGGGTACGCCCATAATAACACCCGTTACCTGGTTTAATACTAAACGAAAAAGAATATTAAACTGTTTCGATTGCTTCTCTAAAAGAGTGTCAACTGTCTGTGTTTCCTCTTTACTTTCCAAATAGATATCATTTTACTCTTTGATGTAAGCAGTACTACGCCTCCAAATTTGGCCCAACACTTTCTTAATATATGTATATAAGTCTGTAGGTCAAGGACCACTGAAACCAAAGCCAATAACGCCACCAATACTGGACACCTTGTGGTTAGATAATTGACCAGGACTTTTCACTGCGATGACTATTAACCACCGAAAGAAAACGTTATCGGGGTCAACTGTTACCATAAACGTTTACATTTCTGACTTAAATACTTAAAAAGCAATATAAAATTAGAATACAAAGAATGCTGTACAATGCTAACATCAATGAAAAAGAACATATTTTTGCCGCAGTAAATTATGTCAAAGGAGTTAGTGTTTGTGTTAAAAATAGGCTGAATAGACTCGGAATAAAAGCAATAGAGGTTAATAAGAGCAATTTGACAGGTCTTCTAGTTAACAATAAGCCAAAATCCAATAAATTGATCAAAAACGGCATTTACCAAATAAAATGCATGCAATGTGAGATAATATACATAGGACAATCAGGTAGAGCTATTAAAAACAGAATTAAAGAACATGTTGCGAATATAAATTCAAACAAAAGCACAACATGTTTTGCTGACCATTGCATAAGAAATAACCATCACTTAGATGAAAACGACGTCAAAATTTTGCATTGCGAAAGGAAAGGTAAAATATGAACCTTTTAGAACTTTTGGAAATTAAAAAAGCGCAGCATCAGAAAAAACATTTGGCAAATACACAAATAGAAATTCCCACGTCCAGTACGCCTTTGATATTGCCGAAATTATAAAGTCGACCTTCAAACTCAGGCGAGAGATTTTACAACTGTATTTTACAACCCCTGTAAAAAAGGGGATGCAAACAAAATTCTGCACATCTGAGTTTAGTATAACGCTGTTATCTCTTTGACAATGACCGTTTTAGGTCGAAACGATGGTCAGAGTTATCTGATAAATCAAGTGAGACAAAGCACATACGTTCAATCAGCTTGTTTCCAAGCTACCTAATTGATTCAAAATGTTTCACAATGAATGCATCATTGAACATAAAAATACCTGTTATTTCGTTGTTTTGTAAGTACATGTTTTTGTGCATATTATGACTGTTTTACGTGCATATTTGCCGAGCTCAAAGTATATGTAACAAAAATGTTTTTCAAGACAACTGGACAATTGCAATTGCTTATCGTTTGTGCGACATAACGTATGTAGTAGACTTACATGATTTATTGTTACTACCCTTACTTAAGCATTTTTTATTAAAATCTATTAAAAATGCAAAGTAACAGTAACTGGATTTATAAAGCCTTGAAATTAGTAATAATATCGCCAGCTAAAAATAATGTAAAATAAAAAATAAACTGCTTGTTATTTACTTAATTGGCATAGGTCGTCTAGGAGGCGATTTATTAATTACCAGTAGTCTAAGCGATTCCAGTCGCGGCAAGCAGTCCTCTTTTTGGACTTAAATAATTGTGACCGTGCGACCTCGAAATTTCTTGCATTAACTGTCTCTCAAATTTATTTTCGATTAATCTTTATCACACCATATTTGTCTACTGGATTTTGCTTTACGTAACCATAAGTTTTGCGATAAAAAAGCTACAGTTTTCTCTAACCATATTTGCTCTTGCATTATAAGTTTTAAATAAAGTTGTAAAATCCCAAAGGCAGAATTTTAGTTCTTTTTTTTCTCCAGTTGCAATTATTTTTTTATATTTTTTTGTCTTAGGTAGTTTTCCAGTTTTGCATTAGTTTTTTAATATCATTTTCCTTTTTTGTATGTACGTACTATAAATATATTTTAGTTATTTCTAGTTATAAAGATAAAAAGAAAAAACAGACACATTGGTGGAATGAGGAGATAAAAAGCCAAGTAGCAAGGAAAAAGAAGCATGGAAACAATACATTGCAAAGCAAACAATAGAGAATTACACAAGATACAAGGAGCAGAGAATAAAAGTCAAAGAACTAGTAAAAGAAGCCAGGGCTTGGGAAGAATTTGGGACGAAAATGGAGGAAAAAATACATTGCAGGTCAGATAAAAAACGACCAAATTGCACCAAAAATGTTGAAAAGTATGGGACCAGAAGCGAGGAAAGTGCTGGCAAAAATATTTAACATGGCATGAAATAAAGGAGCAGTATCAGATGACTAGAAAATGGGGATAATTATATCAACACATAAAAAGGAGACACAAAAAATGTGGGAACTACAAAGGAATTACATTGTTAAGTGTAGTAGCAAAGATTTATAAAAGACTGATCGAGGCAAGATTAAAAGAAAAGCTGGAATCACAAAACTACACGAAGCACAAAGCGTGTTTAGAAGAGGGCGAAGCACCCAGGACCATATATTTACGATTAAACAAATGGCTAAAAATAGGCAAAGAAAAAGGAATCTGTTTAGCATTCTTGGACTTAAAAGAAGCAGAACAGTTGTCTAGGAAAGTATGAAGAAAAGAGTTATAAATAACAAGCTCAGAAAAAGCATAGAGAGTTTATACAGTGATACAAAAAATTACGTCAGAACATGTAACATGGAATCACGGGATGGTGATGATTGTTAAGCCCAACACTATTTAACATGGTAATGGACGATATATTGTGGGAACTACACACAAGTCAAATTAGGGTACAGAAAATTAAAGGTGGTAAAGGTAGCACTTGCGCATTTACAAATGACCTGATGATCTTTGCAAAAAATGAAGAGAAGTTACAACAAAATGTAGAGTTGTGGGAGAAAGAACTAACAAAACGTAAAATGTTAATAAATACAAGCAAGACTGAAACAATGGTCATAAGAAATCTATGAATATACACATTTCTGTCCATTGAACGGTGTACCACACTAAAATCAAAGTTCTTTTTTTAATTGCGTTTTTCAACCTCTAAGACAATAAATATGGGTGGGGTATACCTATACTAACCAGTAAGTTTCTTATCTAAGCAATAATTTAGTTGATCAGGTTACTTAATACAATAAAAGAAACTAAGGTGGACAACTATTAAATGTAATTTACCAAAGATAGTTGCTTTTAAAGGAATAAAAATAAAAATTATTACACTCAAGACAAATTACATATAAACTGAATGCGTGATAACAACTATGTAAATTCGAAAAGACAGTAAAAAAACATAAGGTCAGACATAAAAGATAAATATGGAAAGACATGATTAATTTTCGCAGGTGCGGAAACCAATAATAAAATTAAAACCTCGTCTTTTATGTAACCCGAATAATAGGTGAATGTGCCGCAGATTTAATTAATTTATGCGACTGCCACATACTTAGAAGTCGACCAGTCTCAAAAACAGTTTGTTAAGTTCCGACATGTCACTAAATTCCAGGTAAAATAATATCGATTGTGCAAAATTGGCAGGGAGCCACAAAAAAAGATATATAAAATAGAGAGTGAAACCGTGATAAAAAATCTGTTTTACATTCAAGAAACTGCTAGACTTTGATAATGAAACAATAATTTTTAGCGATAAGAACAAAACATGCAGAATGATCGCGTTTACGAGTACATTCATTTCGTTAAAGCTTACACGTAAGTCATTAACTGTAACTAATTGTTGCTTTTAGGCTTCTAACATAGTTTTAATATTATTAACATCATCTAAATTGACATGTTGATTTTGTAACGGTTCAAAGATTGATCATTAAGTTTTTTAAATGATAAATCTTAATGCGGTAACTCAAGCTTCTTAAATTTTGGTTTAAAGTTTTAAAAAGTTCTTAAAGTAATGTCTTGTAATCTCACTTTGCACTCATTATTTGGTTCAATCACATAACCACCATTTAGCGCAATGTTTTCCTCACTTTGTTCACATTTCTGAATCACAACTGAAATTTGGGGAGTCACGATGATCCACTGGTTCCTCTCAAGTTTTTGGGTCTTGATGTCATCTAATTTGACTGTAACTTGCAGGCAATTGGTTATTCTTCCTGAATACTGCAGCATTTGTATTTCGTAATTTTGGCTGAGTTCATGTCGAAACAAATAAATCCTTCTTAGATTACTTCACTGGATCTTGCATCCATGAAGCCGTAGTTGTGCTCATTGGAAATTAGGTATTTTGAGGAAGGAATTGTAGCTTTAAAAGGTATTGACAACTGAAGGAGTAAGCAAGGAATATAAATTTTTCAAAGATATTATGGGAACTCCTAAGACAAATATGACCTGATTGAATTTTCTGTAACATTTAATCCCTGTAATTTTTTCAAACAATAACATATTATTTATATTTGGTTCATACGGTAATTTATTTGATTTTTAACTATTTGGAGATTTGACTGATTTCCAATAAATAATTTTGCGGTTCAATTTTTTTCTATTTTTAATTTTTTCTAACATATCATAAATTATTTGCAACGCTGTAGTAAACTGCGATATAATCACTTCGAACTGAAAATAATTATATACTTCGATATACTCTAATTTTGTTGTTTTGACAACGTGTTCTAGCTGCATAATTCTAATACTATTTGGTTGTGAGCCAAAAGTGCTACCTTTTGCTTAAATTTTTGTTACAATAATTTTTTGAAATATTTCCAAATAACATTTTCAACTTTCCCCGTATTGTTAGAGTTGTCTTCTTTGCATTTTCCATCGTTTAATCACGTCGGCATTTCCAATGGAATACCTTCGCAACGTAAATATTTCTAATGTTCCGATTTAGTATTCTGAACTTCCCCCGTATTGCCAGAATTCTCTTCAAAGTATTTTTCCTTTCGCACCTGCATTTCCAGTGGAATATGCTTCTTGTGGACCACTTTTTACCGCGCCGTCGACAAAAACCGCGAGAGATTAATGAGGATCAGTGTGGTTTTCAGGAGCCGTTAGATTCGTATTTGGTAGCATTTGAAACAGGTGTGTTGTGAAAATTCGCTGATCGGTCTATGAACATATTGTGCAATCATCCAAAAGTTTTGGGATTATCGTCCAAGCCGCTTTTGCGGGATTTAAATCACAACGCCACACGTTTCGCTCGATATTGCTTTTTGTAAGAACCCTCTTCAGAGGTGAGTGTTATAATCGATTGTTTTTGGCTTTGTTGTAAGACGAATTTGTAACTATAGGGTTCTTTTCACATTCTTGATTGTGATCGATTGTTCGAACTGCTTCTGTGAACGATTGCTTCCCTTGACTGGTTCCTGGATTCTTTGGAGGCCACTGATCATACCACGTTTTCCCGAACATTCTATCGAACACGCCAAGGATTCCGGAGGTCATCTTACCAAAACCGAACCAGCTCAGTCCCGAATCGAGGGATTTTCAACGTCCCCTAGGATTCAACCCACTGCTTGCATAACAGATAAGTCAACACTAGTTTCTAGTTCAAATTGACGGTTTACTCCAGGTCAACGTCATTCAATCATTGTTTATTAAGATTTCGTTTGATAAAGTACAGTAATTGCAATTTTAATTAATATTACATATTGTTTAAGTGTAAAATACATATATAATTTAATATTATATAACATTTAAATCAGGCTTGACTTAATTCTCCAGTTATACATCTCACTTGTTCGCTTGTTTTTTTTTATTTATGAAAGAACAATTTGTAAAGGGAAGAACTTGTAAACGTACGTGTGCACACTAACGGTATTCCATCGCTATCCCTGAAACAAAAGAAAAGGTACATATATAAAAAAAATTGTATTCATTTTATCGCGAACGCATACTTACCTTATTAATCCAATAAGCTTTATTTTTTTAAGGATACTTACCTTGTTTATAGCGTATATTTGATTTAATAATCCTCTTGCATTTTAATATATTAAATTCATTTCTAATTTTGTATTCACACTTCTGGCAATAAATCTTGTGTTGCTTTTGTGTGAAACCGTACGTTTTTTTTATACTCGCGTGTTATAGTTGCGGTTGAATCACTTAGGGTGGTGTTTTGGGAATTTTAGTGATGTTTGTTGGTAAATTAGCGACACTTAGGCAGTTCAGCTCTTCTAGTGATTGAATTTCCGCTCAACTTTCTTGGTTTTGTTATTTATAAATATTCTGGAGGTAAATAAACCAAGTGGCGCTCACATTTCTAACGTAATAATTTGGTTAATTTCTTGATAACCCCGACCCGTCTCCACAGAGCTAGAGAGGCACTCAATTACCTCCAAATATTCGCGCGGAATCTTTAACCTGGGATCAATTGCGAGAGCTTTTGTTTAATGTTGTTTCGTGAACGTCACGTTAAATTTTTTAATTCAGGTCTGCACGTTTTTTGATCATTCATTAAAATTTTAATTTTGATTTGGTTGCCTAATAAGGAATCGATGGCTTTATGATACTCTATCGTCATCGTTTTGATCAAGATTTCCTGTGATAAATTTTAAAACAGAACCTAGGCACTTAATAAGACCACTTTTCGTTCTATTTTGCGTGGGATTTAACTGATCAATTTGATCGAGAATTTATTTTCCAAAGTACCAATATGATGGTATGAGTTCAAAATTTTCTGCCATAAGTAACGAAGTCAATTGAATTCTCCAACAGGTTTTTGATTCGGCAGTACGAGCTTGGAAGTGAAGTTACATTATTTATATCAAAAATTTGTATAAATGATCATTAATCATATTTTACTTGTGCCTTGCCTAATTTTAGTGGTAGGAGTCCTGGATTAGAGTTTAGGTTGTGAAATTTCGGTGGTTCTACATCTGTTCTGGTGGTGCAGAGAATAAGTGTTATCTTTATGACTACTTGGATTATCTTCATTTGATTTTCGTTCTTTTCTTAACCTAGTGCCTATAGGTTCCGACGATGTACGGTCTTTCCCCAGGCCTTCCTATTCTAGTCGGCTTTCGCGATGTTTGTCCTTCACCGGGCCTCTCCAAGGATTGACGATGCTTTTTGTCCCTTTGGCTGTACTATTCCGGGTCCTTCGCGATCCTACTGACTGCGCCACATTCGTTTCGGCGTCGCTAAAGACGATTTTTACAAATATTCCGAAATTACCAAAGTAGATCTTTACTTTACGAACACAAGGTCGTTATACAAGTTAAGTGAGAATGAAGTCGCCATTTTGCTGGGTCAGCATTTGCTGCAGCTGCAGCATCACGTTGCGGTAGGACTCTGGTTATCTCTGGATTCCCACGTTTTGGTTCTTGTAATTGGCGGTAACTTTTTATGGTTAATTAGCTCCAGATTATTAGCGTCATAAGAGCTCAAAGTACTTATCATAACATTACGAAAAATTCTATAACAAAGCTCGGATTGATCGCCAAAACTTAGAAAGGTAGGCATATTCGTAAGAAAATCTAGTACCTAACAACATTCTAGTTGTCCAAAAAAGCTACAAATAAACCTGAAATTAAACTAAGCAACTGGAATTAAATACAAAGGCAGAAAAATGTGATTAGCAGATAGTTGAACAAAATATCTGCTATTGTAAAATGATTCATAAAGACACCTAATGATATCCACACAGTTCAAGAAAGGAAAACCAGATATTTATACATGTTCTATTTTTAAGTATATATTTTATTCATATTATTTAGTAAACAATTTATTTATGCCTTATTCGCATTTAATAATCGATATAGTAAGTCTTTTAACACTATATGCGCACTTGCATATTAAATTACGACAATTAGCATTTCAATCATTGTTCATTAATTATTAATGAAAAACAGACTGACAAGAAGAATCGAACCTTATATTGTATCTAAAATGTCCAGTTATTTTAGATACTATGTATAATATTTTCAATATACTTCGAAAAAGAGCAATGAGCAATCTTGAATACTTGTAGTACAGACATGTATTATGCATGAATCAAGACGAAATCTTGCTGACGCACCTTTATTCACAATTTTGATGATAATGCATTATGGTACGGTTTAATTACAATATATGTTAACGAGTTCTAAATACTCATATTCCAAGAATATTCAGCATAAAGAGCTTTATAGAAAATACTGTCTATCCAGTCGTAGAATAGACCAAATAAATATTGTGTCATTCATAACATGGAAACCACGGTACCTAGGATAATATTTTTTTCACAAAAAGCTTCTTTAGACCTCTCTTGACATTTCTCTCGTGCATATAAGTAGCATAAATTTTTAAAATCAAATAAATTCTTAATTTTTTTTCTTCAAAACATGTTATAGTAAGAAGCCCTAATGTTTGTACTTTAATTTAAAAACTGCTGCTAATTGAATCAATACTTCCACATCAAATTGTCAAAATGACATTTACGCTTTTATCTTTTATATTATACGATCAATATATTAAGGTTTTGAGCATTTTTTCTCTCTACACATTTTTTGGAACAACAAACGGTGGTCGTGATCCATAAATCCAAAATTTTTTTAAATTATTAATTAAAAAAGTTGCAGGAGTGCTTTTCTATCAGAAATTTGATTTTCTATATAATAGCAAATTTAAAAAAATCGTGTGGACAGGGTCCAAAATCTTGTATTCTGGGAATATTTATAAAATTTTTAAAACACTTTTTATGGGAATGTTATTTTCTATATATTTTMCTATTAAGCCGTTTTTTAAGTGACATTTTTTAGCTAACAGTTTACTGCACCGAAAATATATAGGGACGAATAATACTCGCAATTAAACTACTAATCAAACACTAAAMGAAAAAATAAAAACTTGCAAAAAGGGTAGTTACCCCMCAATGTCACCCCTTTCCCTATACCCTACTTCCCCAAAAACAATAGGTCGCTTTGGGTAGTTGAGATTTATATGTATGCCAAATTTCWAGTTCWTTTGTTGTCTTTCGAAAGTTATCGCGTTTTACTCAGATTTTGTTTTTGGACGTTTTCGACCATTTTAAAGTGATTGCGCAAATAAAAATTGTAGAAAAAATTTTTCGCAATATAATAATTCCCATCCGTTGGATACGGAATTAAAAATGAATGCAATAGGACGTGGTATTTGTTAGAAAGCAATGATGCCGCAGCTTTCATGTCTTCCGAAACTCAAAAAAGTCCTGCTCTAACCAAAAATGTCGTTAATCGCCCAGGGCCGGACTGGCCCGGCGGGCATCCGGGCGCTGTCCCGGTGCGCCCTCCTTCGTGCTTATACCCTTCAACGTTAAAATTAGTAGCGTATTAAGAAACAAGAAATTAGAGTGCCGCGATTAACCTCATGGTACAGTGCTCCCTCAAGACCACAGCTAAAGACATATCTTGAACTTGACGCCCGAACTTACAGCAATAGGCCGAGTTCCCGTGATGGGCTGGTAGAATACGCCATGTAGATTACGCTATGTAATAGTCTACCTCGAAAGTCTACTGTAGACAAACAGAAATATTGAAATATTTAGTTTTCTAATGGTGTTCATCAAAACGCCTCAAATGTCAATATTATTTTTTATTTTATTCCTATTACAAAATATTACCATGTCGTAATTAATTAGATAAACATCTTAACAATAATAATTTGTATGGGCAATTGGGCAGGACAAACAAAGCACTTTGGAGATCTGGATCGGTCAAATGGATTCCTCCAAAACTGTAAACAGTGATTTTATTACCTTTCTTCCTCGTAAAAGATTATAGAAGGGCAACTTCATACGCCACCCTTGCTCTTTTGTAGCAATCTTTTTAATAGTAGGTCAATTTTATTTGTGCTATATTGACAGGGTATACATACAAGCACTTCTCATTGCTGATCTAGGCACACTGATCTAAAACAGCAAGGAGCAAGTGGTAGTTTCTTTGAAGAAATATCAACAATTATGCGGTTCCGAATTGAATAGCATGTAAAAAATAGGCTTCTTAGGAATATACCTAATATAGTCATCGAAGAAAATACTTCGACACTCATGCTTTCTGTTTTATATCCTTAAGAAGTAAGAAAATCGCTTGAATGTCATGATGACCTACTGATTTATGCTATACAAGTTTATAATATAGATATTAATAAAACTTTATTAAAATATAACATTTTAAGGAATTTGACGCATGTAGAAGCCAACAAAACAGAAAAATTTGATACAAAATAATTTACGTTTCGGTTTTGCGGGTACCTAATTTATTTTAGTCATAATATACTCGTCTTACATTTTCTACTCAAACTCTACGCGAAAGTGCTTTATTTACGTGAGCTAAAAAATGCAACAAAATCTTATGAGAAACCAATTTCTCACTCAGAAAGGTTAATTCGAATAAATGTTCCAAATATTAAACAGAWGGAATTGTTGGATTACTTTAATAAGTCTTGCTCGCAGAATTTAGCGCATTTGAATTAAAAGAAAAATATACTTTCAAAATAACGCAAAATAAGAATATCTGGCCATGAATTCCGTACAGAAAAAAGAGTCCGGCAAATGTAAGAGGCGGCAAAAACTTGCTCGAAAACTATAATTTTTTTTCAAAACCCTAGAAGGAAATACTAACTCTACGGCTACGCAACCTAAAGTACAGCAACTACCAACCATCAGGCTCAACTAGTCCCCTAGATATTTCTCAGAAAAAAGGATGTGATAGTAATTTTGATTGGAGAGATTATGACAACGCTGAAAGTTATAGTACTGATGAGAGTGATAATACTGACGGTGATAATGATACTGCTGGGTATAATAGTGACCCGAATGACTCTATAATTCAAAAAAAAATGTAAGCATAGAAAGTATTGACTATTTTAAGAAACCTAAAACAACTCTTTTGAATTCATTTTATGATTACCATCCTATATAACTGTCGAAGAAACTACTTCCATTTCGTGAACGATAACGTATATTTTTTTTGTAAAGACTAAGGATGGACAAACTTTTTAACACAATTGGCTTACATGCAACGAAAAGGTAAAAGGACTGTTTGGTTTTATATGTCTTGCGTTCAGTACTGGAAATTCAGCTTTTTGTTTTGGATTTGATGAATGGAAACACTTCCACCAAAGGTTAAAGGAACATAAATCGTCAAAAGTTCATTTAAAATCTGGAAAATCTTTTTTTTTATTTTTAAAAACGAGAAGAGTGCATATAATCTATTGTTCAAGAATCAGAATGAACTAGAAACTGTTCCAGTGTATAAAGGTTCTTGTTTATTGCAGAGTTTATTTTTTTACTTACTTATACAATAAAATTTCAAAATTTTTCTTTCAATTAAGAAATGTTTAATATAACTATAAACAGTAAATATAATTAAAATTAAAAAGACTGAGATTTTTCTCTATTTTAATAATACTGCGCCCTAATTTTGTTTCCTATCCCGCGCCCTCCAGTTGCTCCCATTCCGGCCCTGTATTCACCATTTCAAATAGAAAATTGAATAATGAGCGCAACCATATAGGTTCCATTTGGTTCTAGGCCAAGAAAAAATCTGTTTTAAACCGATTTTACTCCACTGTAAGCAAAATGGATGTAAGAATAAAGATAATTGGCCCAGATAACTTCTCCGGCATACTCGCCAAGGTATCTGCGGAAGAAAATCCTATACATAATATTATTTAATAAGCTGTTGGTAGAAGGAACATTACCCTCATTATACAAACAAGCTTGTGAAATACATGTATACAAATCTGCTTAGCGTTCGTTAGCCAAGAATTATCGCCCCGTTTTTGCTTTACCTATTCTTGCAAAAATATGCGAGGTCTGTATCTTTGAAAACCTGTTTTTTTAATTAATATTTATGTAACAAAAACCATTATACATTAATCTTGTAAAATGCATTCAGTACACGCGGACGCTGTGTAGACGAACTGCTACAAAACGTTCGACAAAGACAGCATCCTTCTCGTACTTGGAGGGTTTTTTCGCTATTAATAATGTCTCACCTTATCCGATCAATACTACTTTCCGGCGTTCCACAAAAATCACACTTCCAGAAGCCTTAAAATCACGAATAATGATGTTTTAAAACCTCAACAGTGCCGAAACCTATGTAACTTAAATCGTCTGAGAGAGTGAATTAATTAATTATAAATTTACATAAATTACATTAAAAGACAAAACAAAACTTTAGTCGAAGGATATGGGGATTGTGCTTAAAATCAAAGTGAATCACAAGAATTAAAAATCACTAAAAATCTAAGATACAGTAATAATAGGACATAGACAATTGCTGTAAAGCTTAATGTGAAATGGTTGATGTTGATGGCAATGTTAGAATGAGTCCTACAGATTTACAATATGTAAATTCTACTACATACAACAAGAATCACAAAATACAGGGCTAAAAACAAGGTATAGGTAAATGAAATGCTAATTACTTTTGAAAAAAAACGTTGACAGAAAAGACCCAATAAAAAATGTGTTAAAGTAACAATTTTCGTATTAAAATCTATCTAAGGATTGATGAAATTACTTAATGACCTTTATACTTCTAAAATTTTGCCTAAAAATCCTACAACCCTATTTCAAAAGAAAAATAATGACTTGGTTAAAAATTACTCAATAATAAATTCATAGATATCAATGACAAAAAACTTACAATGCAACGTTGCTCAACTCCTAGAATTTATGGTTTCCCTAAAATTCATAAAGAATCTGTCCCACTTAGACCCATCGTATCTACTATTAACTCACCCACTTCTGAATTAAGTAAATTGTTGCTAATAGCCTAAATATGTCATTTACTAATTATCATAAGTATGCTGTTAAAAATTCTTTTGAATTTTCCAACTTAATAATTTTTAACTGCCACCAAATCAAGTAATTATTTCATTAGATGACGTTAGCCTTTTTACGAAAATATCTCTTTAGCTAGTTATATCTATTATACAAGAATAAAAAAAATGATAGCCCCTAATATTAATATTAATAAAAATTTCTTCATTAAAATTACTAATTTTATATTTGACACAAATTATTTCGTTTTAAAAAACAATTTCTTTCTGTTCTATGGGCTCCAATCTCAATCCCAGTTTGGCATCCTTAGTAATGACCAAACTAATAAGTGTGTGCATATCTAAACTATCTTTTCCAATACCTTTTTATACCAATATGTGGACGATCTTATCCTTTCTATACCCCAGGATAAATATGTTGAGATTTAGAAGTTTTCAATTTTTTTAATGAGTCCTTATGCTTTACTCTCAAGGAAGAAACCAATAGATTAGTTCCAAGCAGCTTGAGTTGAGTTATTAGAACTGATTCTAACATAATTTTTCTTGACTGGTATTCATGTCGTTACATACATTATGACTCATACTATGACTGGAATACTAAATTAAATGTTATATAATCACTTAAATCTAGAATTATTACATTACCCCCAAACCCTAGTTTTTGCAGGCCTTAAACGTTTAGTAAACATTCTTAATAACAATGGTTACTCCATAACCCTTTTAAAAAATAATTTTTCAATCAGATAATCCAAACCATCATTCAAGACTAAACTTAAATTCAAACCCTGAGGAGATTTTACAAACTACATATGTATCATTTCCTTACATTCAGTAGCTAACTCCCAAAATTAAAAAAACTTTTTGGCAAGATGATTTGTGAAATTTGCCATTTACAATCTAAAAACCAACAAAATTCTTTTCTTAAAATTAAAAGATAGTATTAAAACCAATGATTTATCCAACATTATCTATTGTATTCATTGTCATGACTCTGATACAGTTTACTTAGGTCAATCTATGCAAACTAGTAGCGACGCATTTAACGACTTTTTCTTCTATTGCTGCAGAACTGGCAAAGAAACTGCCAGACAAAGCAATAGATCCCATAAATGAATGATGTTTCATTGTTCAGGTTTAAATTAATAATATTATAAATAACATGAAAACTAGTAACTCTATGGATACATGTAACTAGAACACTTGTATTATTAAGTATATTAAAGATCTTATTATGTCTCCTTTACTCGTTTAATTCATCTTTGTATTAGTACTTCTATTTTTCCAGACTGTCTAAAGATACTCCCAGTTTTGAAAAAGATTTATACTCACAAATAGTTTATTATTTTGAAGTCAATAATCTATGACAGACAATCAATATGGATTTAGACAGGGCCGAAATACAATTAGTGCAGTTATCGAATTTGTAAAATATATGATAGATTGTTTGGAAGAAGGAAGCTATGGTATAGAAACCTTTCTTGACTGTGTTCATCACCACATTTTACTACGAAAATTATATTTTTTATAACTCGCTACCTAATAGCTGTAAAATGATATCGTCATTTTTAAGCAATAGATCACAGCTTGTAAGACACAAAGAGAATTGACTCAGGTAAAAATAGAGTTGAATTAGGAGTGCCCCAAGGCACTTGGGCCACTTTTTTCTTCATATATGGGAAATAAAAGTATACACTTTGCAGATGATACAACGAAAATCTGTATACAGCTTTAAAAATCGTAGTTATTGCATAGTTGAGGGCTTTGTCTTGGTTCGAATCCAACAAAGTAACATTAAACAAAAATAAAACAAATACATTGGTTTTTTCACTAAAGAAAGAAATGATTTTGTCGAAGGATGTACAAAATTTTTAGGAATCTTTCTTGACTCCTCATTGAGGTTTAATACACAATCAGAAAGGGTTGAAAAATTACTTTGCAGTGGTATTTTTGCACTTCGCAATTTAAAAGATCAGGTCCCTCCTGAAACTCTAAAAACTGCATTTTATTCATTACGTCATTGTCACAGTAGCTATGGATTATTAGTATGGGGTCCTTCTGCTTCCATTTCTACAATCTATCCGAATAATAGGTATGACAAGACTGCAAGCATGTTTTCAGGAATTTAAATATGACGTTATGTATTAACTTTGTGTATATTATGTATAGTGATTGTTATCATTTATGTTCTTGTAAGCCCCCTTATTGACTTGTGTTACGACCAGTGTAGTCTTTAAACATTAATAAACATTATTATTATATTAATATTATTGTTATTATTATTAAACTCTTAAACAATGTATTAACTTACACAAGAGTGATGTTTGTTTACATCCTAAAAGGTGTACCCTAGCGTTTCACTCTAATAACCTTATTCATTCTCTCGATTTCGATAACGCCAAGGTATTTCATTCACAACCAAACTAATGTTAATAATGGATCAGATATTAACAATCTCAGTAACATTATAACTATTTACTAAAATTAGATAGCACTAGATAATTATTTCTTAGTTTCTAGCCTATAATTAATTACCTGGTTTTGGCTGCATATCTCCTATTGTTTTCAACCTGTTGGAAATTATAATGAACGTTTTTTTTTCAAAAGCAATTAGTATTTTCTCACATATACGTTGTAGATTGTTTTGTGCCCTATATTTTGTGATTCTTGGATGTTAGATATTTGTGTAATAATTTACGTTTTGTAAATCTCCTTGCAATCATCTATTTTGCATTAAGCTGTAAGTATTCTKTTTTAACCAACTGTATCAATTGTCTGTGTCCTAATTATTTTAGTTGTCCTGATGAAGAGACAGATTTATCTTTTTGTCCAGCCTATTGCAGCATATCCGGTAACCAATAAATTACCTTTCGGCAAAGTCAAATCGTGAATTGGGGTTTACAAAGTAGGCGGTACACATTAACTCTAACGAAAGCTTTCATAATATCGGTTTAGATACAATCAAGACTATGTCCTAATTAATAATAATAATAGTATTTTATTCTTCCATTTCCATTTTGTATATACAAAATATCTATAAACTAGAACATGAACATATTTTTAGTATTTGCTTCCTATTTGAATTACAGCTTTCAAGCATTAAAACGGCGTTCCTGCTTAAACCAACAAAGCTCAAAACTGTCATTAATATATCATGATCAATGGAATCAAAAGCCTTGCTGTAGTCCAACAAATTCTAAGGAAATATTGTATATAAAATTTGTGATTTGTGTTCTCTGATAATAAATTGCCGACAAGAAACAAATAAGTATTTAGAAATGATCTCCTCAAAAAGCTTTGCAATTGATATACAAACACTTGTACAAATGAAAATTTGCATAACTAAAATTGATTTATGGATAGGAATCAAATAATCAAATATCAAATAGTAGCTTCCAATATTTTGGAAAAACTTTATAGCAGAGAAATATTGAAAATTATAGGAAAACACTCAAACAAACTTGTAGCACATTGCTTTAAGAAAACATATTGGAATTCCATCAGGCCTACAGGTCAAACATTGTTCTAAAAATAATAATATTTATTAGATGTACTGAAGAGTAATTTACATATTCATATACAATCTTTAAATAGAAGATGACAACAAAAACAGTTGCAATCAGTTGCAAAATTAAAAAAAAGCAATCAAAAGGACATTGTACGTACTGAAAAATTCTCACGATACAACTAATCTTTTTTCCATGATCCTATAATCGGATCAACATTCATCACCTAAATATGTCTTGTAAATGAGTAATTGGAGACCATTACACATGCACAATAACCATTTATAACTAACAACGTTCTATTGGTTAATAGCAATACACTTTATTTATTTCTACTGCGTTCCTTCTTACAAATAGAAAAAGTATATAAATCGAACTCACCGTTGGTCTCTCATATTACTGTCTCAGTAGCGCACCAGTTACACGAAAACTAACTTTCGTTGTGGATAACTTTGGTAAGTACTGTTGTACGGCATCCATTTTGCGACTAACAAAAAATTCGTTACGTATTATCTGACACGATCTCGCACTAATTGTTCAATGAACCGACTACTGATCAGCTTTACCTGGCCTTAACAAATTGAGTCTATTGTATGGACGACTTGGTCGCAACCAGTTACTGCAATGATGGTGTTACTTAATGCACTTTCTGCTACGATGGTCACAATAAAACATCTACTACCAAAGAAAACTGGGTGTAATAAGACCAGCTGCGTTGTAACATACCTGTATACGAATAGGTGAACGTCTTGCAGCAAGATGGATTTTGAAAAGTAAACTGTAAATGATTTTTAATGCTGATTTCTTAACAGAAATCTTTTGTATGACGACATTCAGCTTTCTTAATGCACGTCAATAATAACGTCCATAATAAACTGTTTCAGTTTTTAGATGTGATCAGAAATTAACTAAAACTAATGGCTTTACAAGAAATGGAGTTCTCTTAGCGATTAGGGATTCATTCGTTTGTAAGGAAATTGATATTGGTCTAGTTGGGTTAAAGTTGTTTACATTCCTCCATAGATAGTGTACACTGATTTGTTACATTTCTTTGAATTGTTAAGTGACGTTGATAATGCTATTCTACCTGGAAATATCGTTGATGAAAGAGACCACTGGCCGATAAGTGAACCATTAGAGGATCTAGATCTTATTATAAACAGGATAAAAAGCAATAAAGCACCAGGCCTAGGCAGGATAAATAGCAAACTATTAAAATATGGGCCGGAAACAATAAAATAATAACAACAGCTTGCCGTTATGATTCACCAAATCTAAAGTTGATATCTTTTTATAGTGTATATCAAAAACAAAGCGTTTTCGTATTCTTTTTATTCGAAAAAGGTTTTTAAAATTACATTTTCTATTACATGCATAGATAAAACTGTTTGTTTCGATTTATAAAATCAATTTGTTTGACTTACACCTCTTTAGGTCCAACAAATTTATTTTCAAACAAACAAATTTTATTTGTAAGAACAATATCAGTTTGTTTGTAACTATATTACCAATTAAAAAGAGTAAAATAATATTTTTCACAGTCAAACAATTTATTCCAATCAGTTAAAATTACAAATATTTAAATTAAATGCTTTGAAGGATTATATCAACAAAAGTAAATGCTTTTTTCTAATAAATATGTCTCACGTTAAATCAGTGTTCTTTTTTGTTATTATTCAAATGTTCAACTCAAACACACCTGTTGTTATTTAATGTATTTAAACAAAATAAATGATGCTTTAATGCAATAATCTGTTTTTGGTTACAAAGAAATAATTGTTTGAATTTGCGCGTGCCACTAGCAAAGTGGAAGTTTGGGGTTCCGCTTCTTTAGCCATTGTTGGACACTGGACAGAATGCATCAAGGTAAATAGAGGAAAGCCGCTATTATTTGTTTCTTATTATTGTCAGTTTATTAGTTGAMACTTGTTCGCGTTCTTCTCCGTTATTTATTGCGATTTTTTGTTAACCACTTTAATTTTGAACGTTTACATATTAATGAAAGTAAAAATTTAGGATTTCAGTGCCATCTGTCAGCATTACACTGACATGATGACAAAGCCACCTAGCTGCCTTAACATGCATTTTATGTATGTTGGTTCTTGCCCGTTAGCTTAAAGTGCCGTGGGGGCCTGCTGTCAAATTGAAGTATGCAGTTGCATGCCAATTTGTCAGGCTACAGGTCACTTCCTTTAGGAAGTAGTACCCGTTAAGGCAGCTAGGTGGCTTTGTCATCATGTCAGTGTAATGCTGACAGATGGCATTGCCATCCTAAATTCTTACTTTCATCATACCATTGCTTTGGTATATAAGCAAAACCAATTCTATGCCATGTTGTCTACACTAGACCTTAACTGCACTGATGAGCTGTAATGACAGCGAAATAGTACTATCTGCAGTTGGTTGAGGTGTAGACAGCACAGCATAGACATGCATTTTATTTACATATTAATGATAGTACTAGAATGTTAAAATATATTGTAACTTTAAAATTGTTAGAAATAAATAAATGAATGATTGTTCCATCTGTATTATAAGTTTGAAATTAATTCCTAAAAAAATAACAAGTTCAAAAAGTGACTACCTTTATATTTTGAGGAGTGTTTCAATATCGAATCGAAATTTTACTCCAATTCAATTGTTTTTATCTGTACTACACAGGACGAAATCTGTAATGCGAGCCATCACCGAGCCCGATCCGTCGAGTCGTTCTCGAGCTATGAGTCTACAGACATCAGACGGATATTTGGCAAATGCGCTAAAATGAAACAACGCTTGAGATGACTTGAATTGGGAACTTAATACAAATTAGACAGAAAAAGTCTTCGTCTGGAACTATGGTTGTGTCAAAACAGCAATTAGCTTGGACACTTGGCAAGGAAAGTTGTTTATAGTGACCAAATGAAATGAATAAATGCGTTGCTTAGAAAATTAAAATAAATTATTTTTGCTAAACGATAACTTAGCGCCTAATTGCGCAGAACCTTACTTCGAGTAAACAAAACTGATCGTCAAATTTAACCTTGGGATTATATAGGTAGGTACGTGGATTTAAAATTTGTGTAATAATACAATATTATTGTTAGGTGAATTAAAATCATTACGATTATATAATATCCATTAAATTCACATTTTGAGTAATTAAGGGTGTTACATAGTTCACCTTACATAATCATTATAAGTGACATTGTATATACGTGAACCTATATTATTAGTTATTATTCATTGCCTTTTTTATATATACATTTATATCAACAACATCTCAGACAGTGTGCAATTAAAATAAATAAACCATAAAAACCATGCCCGCAATGTGTATAGAAAGCTAAAATTAATTTCAGTTTACTTTCACTAGAAGACATCACAATAGTAAAAATATTTTAAACACGTTTTCCACTAATCTAAGGTTCTTGAATGCGGCGTATTATATATCTACATATTATCTTAGTTTAAATTAAAGGTTTTTTATTTGTATAAAAATATAACAAACAAAACACATTCCTAGATTGGATGACACTCACTCTACTTTTAGGATCGCATTTGTCAAATCGTGACTGTCAGATTTTTTTTCAAAACGCTTTGTATATCTAACAACAAATTTGCAAAACCAGCTAAAAACTTGGGTGTTTCCCAAAAAAATAGAAGTACATTTTGTTAAAAGTCTGTAAGAAATGAAGACAATGCTTTGCAGTTATTGCTCTAGTAGTTGATCAGCATATGCATATCCATTCTGCGAATAGCCATTGCAACTGATATTTTTTTTTTAGGTCTGAATTTTGTATTAATTCATTTATGTTTACTTTCGTACCTATTTAAAAACATAAAATGACTCATATTTATAATCCATTACCTGAAGCAAGCTGAAGAGCAGCTCATGTTTCACTTAATGTTAAATGACCGTTGTAAAACATTTTTACTATTTGAAAATGGTATAATTTGAGTACCACCCATCGCAAGACCATGTTTTGTTATTTCATAGACAACGTGTCCTTTTCAAAACTTAATATTTATTGAAGATCCTAGAAATTTTCAAAAGCTTAGATAATGCTAATCTAATAGGGATCTGTTACCAGAATTTACTAAATTTTAAAAAATAGTTTTATGAATTCCTGTAATTTGGCCTAGGGCGGAGCGTTTGTTTTCTGCTCTACGAAGGCTGAAAACATATTTGAGATCAACAATGTCACACAAATGATTTGGCTTTGTACTGCATATTCGTAAAAATCAAAATACTGATTTACTGATTTACTGATTGTTTTTAGACCTTGCGAAGGCCTTTGACACTGTGCCCCATGAGACGTTATTAGATGTATTATATGCACATGGAGTTCGTGGTATAGTTTTGGAGGTTTTTAGGAACTATTTAGCAAATAGACAGCATGTAGTGAGAGTTCAAAATGCCATAAGTGAGCCACTCACCATGCAGATTGGTATACCACAGGGTACAGTTCTGGGGCTCCTCTTATTTATTACCTACATTAACTCATTGACTAGTATGACTTTTCCACAAGGTGAGATTATATTATATACCGATGATACGGCTGTCGTTTTCGGTGGAGCCTCCTGGGATGAGGCAGCTCAGTCAGCTTCTTGTGGTGTGGGTGCAATTATTGATTGGTTGAACTCATTCAAACTAACAATAAACATTGCCAAATCAAAATATATAGCCTTCTCCTTGACAGCAGCAAACAGGCCTAACTACACCAGGCTTAAGATACAAGGAACTGATTGGACAATTGACGAAGTTAGGGATATCAAATATCTAGGTATTCACATAGATAAACATCTCAAGTGGGACAAACATATTATAAAACTTAGTAATAATATCCGTAAATTAATACACAAATTTTACGTTTTAAGAGAAATTCTTAGTCCAAAATTACTAGTAATAATTTACAAAACAATAGTAGAATCCCTAATTAATTATGGTATTGTGGTGTGGGGAGGTTTGGGTGGAACTTGCTTGCGGCAACTGAACGTCACACAAAACTATATTCTAAAAATTATTTACAAGCGCAGCAGACATTTCCCAACTGATTGCCTTTACCATGACAACGTACTTAATGTTAGAACTTTATATATAATAAGTGTTTGCCGATATATTCATCTATACAAAACTCGTAGGGAATATATTGACCACTCCTATAACACGAGAAGTCATAGTCGTAAACTGTTGAAAACTCCAACTAGTAATACCAACTTAGGCACACGCTTTTTGAATTTCTTGGCACCTAGGTTCTACAATATGTTACCAACAGACATAAAACAGATAAAAGAAATAAAAACCTTTATTAAACAATGTAGAACATATGTTGTGCAACATCTTAATAAATTTATGACATAACTTTTCTGTTTCTGCATAGCATGGCTTGAATGTGACCTGTTGTTAATTATGCTATTAATTGTTGTTTCTCTTTTTTCTTTTTTCTCTTTGTGAGTTCTAATTTTGTGTTATACTAAATAAGATAATGTATCTCATTAATAACTTTCGAATATTAATAAATGTCTTTGTTTTATGCACGCACAGATGTTTACTCATCTAGGTGCAAATTATAAAACAACTTAGTGATAGTAATGTAATACTTATGATGTAATAATATTGCCAGTTGTCTATTATGCTAAATATACTGAATATACTGAATAAATATAGGCAAAATTGCTAACACGTTCATTAATAAAACAGAAGCTGGGCGAAATTTTCTTCTATTAAAAAATTGTCATTCCATGCAATAACGTATGTTTAGCGCATTGACCTTGAGAAATGTTTGACTGAGATGACAGATATGGCGCAATTTTATAACGAGCCGCCCTGAAATTTTGATATCTCGGCGCCTATGGCCTAATACAATTACTGCATTGGCCGGAAGCTTTGGCAGCAGTTTATTCTCAAAACAATTTTCAAAAACTTCAGCCGTCATACTTTCATGGTAATCTACCTTCGCGTCCTTCATATTTTTAGCAGTTAGAAATAATGCATCTTTTTTTATTTTATTTCTAAAACTAATTTCTGGGTAGAATGGTGCTGCTTTGACGCATGCTTTCCATCATACAATTTCTTCGTTCTTCCTCTACACGTTTGCACTTTAAGATGAGTTTTTAAAAGACTTTCTTATATTTACATTATCGTATTAATTAAGAAACGTTGGTTCAACTGGTTATTTAAGAGGAATTCGCTTTGTAAAAATGAATCTGACAAACTGTTAACTAAATGTATTAATATCTAACTTTCGTGAAGTTACAGATATAATATACGACCTGCTTGGTTAACTTTCTTTTAAATCTTAAGATGTACCTGTATATAATATAGTAACAACAAGTATAAGTAATTCCATAACAATGATACAGAGGTTGCTGAAACTTTCTTGCTCATGAAGGCTGTTGCGGTTAAATTTTCTTGTAGAAATCCATATTAAAGACTTGATTGTTTATTTTCCTCTGCTGTTTTCAAAGAACCTTTCAATGAGACTGCTGGATTGACCTTGATTCATTTTTATACATCTTTCTTTGTAGTCAATCCCGTTGGAGTAAGTATGCAAATAAAAAAGCTACGACAAACTGCAACTAACACTTTATTATGTTCCATCGAAATTTCTTAAGGAGAAAATGATTTCTGATTCAAAATGGATATCTATGTAATAATTTAATTCTTTATTTTTTATTATATAACCACACCCGCTTTGTACTTATTATGTATATGCAGCATAAATATGCTGCCCTAGATTCACTACTCCCCCCTTCCAAATAAAGAAGCGCGGATAAGGTCACACTTGTTAAAAATTTAGTTCATCGCTTCCAGTCACTCTGTACCAAGATAATTCTGTCCTTTTCTTCTAAAAGCTGCAGTGTTTTGTAATTTCCTTAAGTGACTAAATTGTGATTAGTGTAAAACGACGGAAGGTCGAAACTATTGTATTGTTTAAAGCGTGGAACGTATAATTTGTTTTTTCCTGAGATAATTTTTGCTGAAATTTGAACACATTAGGTTACTTGGAAAAGCATTACCAAAGTCTTCTATTATAGACAGTACACAAATTATTAAATCTACCTGTCACAGCCAATGAATAAAACAAATATGTAGATATACAAATACAAGAACTCCTAACAAAAAATCTTAGTAAGATACGCCAATAGAATACTATAGTTTACATTTTGGTTTTGGGAATTGCTTTTGATTGGGGTCTATAACATTTGCAAGAAGAAAATGAAAATAATGTGTTGCCCGTCGTTTTAAGAATGAAAAGAAAGAGTGGACTGAAATGCCTCCATGATTCGCTGTAGTTGCTTAAGAGGATATGTTATAACTAGTTTCCGGAGTATATCGTCTATATTGAAAAAAGTTTGACTAATCCGTCTGCAAGATCTAATATTAAGTAAGAATTAAAAAATGAGTTTAACATCGCAATCAGCAAATTTTAAATATCTACATCAAACTTAAAGGACACTTCCAAATAGGAAATACCTTGGTTTTTCAACAGTATTTCATGTTAAATGTAATATTTATATGTATGCCGATGACTTAAAAATACTGAAGGCTATAGGTTCTTATTCGGACTGCTTGCTTCTTCAGCAGGATATTGACAATTTAAATAGATGGTGTTTCACGAACAAACTTGAATTAAATATTGGTAAGTGCAAAATAGTGACATTCGGCAGAAAAAATGTATGCATTAACTTTTTTTACAACATGTCAGGGAATGTACTTTCTAGATGTGACGAAAATAGAGACTTGGGTGTTATCGTTGTCTTTTGTTCAGCACATTGAAAATGTTGCCGCTGCTGCACTTAAGACTCTGGGGGTTTATTATGCGAAATACTTCTGAATTCAATAACATTATTGTTGTAAAGTTATTGTTTTATGCCTTAGTTAGATCTAAGCTCGAATACTGCAGTGTGATTTGGAGTCCTCACCAGCAGCAATATATTGATCTGTGGGAAAATATTTTAAGATAGTTTTCCAAGTATCTCTATTTTAAAAGGTTTGATGTTTACCCTACAAGACATTGTGATCAGAGCGCGCTATTAATTGTTGTTAATGAAGTCTCTCTTGAGAGTAGACGAAAATTGGCATCTATTGTTTACTTGCAGAAAATTGTTTGCGGTAAAGTAGTTAGTAGTACTCTTCTGAATGAGATAAGCATAAATGTCCCCAGAGTTAATAGCAGATCGCCTACTCCCTTTTATTACAGTGTACCATCCACTCGACATCATTTCAACTGCGTCATGATAATGGCATTTTAGTCATAAATTATGTTATGTCCAACAGTTACTTTGATATTTTTATGACAATTTTTCAACGAGTTCACTGAAACGAAAGTTGCTAGAATTGTTTGCTTAGTTTATGAGATTTATTGGTGTACACTCACGCGTTTATAATATGATTGTATTTGTTTCTTATTTTGTATATTTGTATTTTTGTGCTCTAAATAGACAAATATGTCTGTCGGGCATTATTAAACATCATTATTATTATTAGTAACAGTGAGTTTTGTTCTTTGTTTTTCTATGATGTTACGTTGCTAAAGCTACCAGGATTTTTTCTAAAGATTTTTCGTCCCTCTGTACATTATAAGCATTGCGATAAATTCTTACTTAGAAATCAACGACGGTCATCTAGATTATGATGTAAGGCTGTTTATTAATTACTTATTCGTTGGATATTCTACTAGCTAGAGTAGACAGCCTCACACCTTTATGATGTAAGCTGTTTACAATAAGGTCGTCATAGATTCATGTAGGTGCAAACAAAGCAAAAAACAATAAAGAATGACGACATCTGTAATAAAGTGTGATGTAAGTGTATTGCGTCGTATTTATGACGATTCTTAGTAAAATTTGTCACCTACAAGGTGCACTGCGTCTAAAACTAGGTAACACAATGATTCACGTGTTATATTAAGAATTTGTCAAAATATACGGTACAACATTTTTCTAACGTTTATTTGGGTTAGTGTTAATAACATAACACAAAAACGTTATCTTCATTCTAACACCAAGCAAAAGACAGAGGTTATTTTAGACAAAGAATGTAATTTGAATAGTTTTTAATTTTTTTGAAAATGGAGATTTTGAAATGATTGAAAATAAATTAAAGGATCTGCTAGGCAAGGTGGAACCAACTTTAATTTTTTTAATTGCAATAAATCACACATCTTGCGTATGAATCATTTAAAACCAAGTCTTTATGGACTTCCTAAAATACGCAAAGGTGGTTGTCCTATAAGACGTTCTAAATTCTGAAAATTCATTTGCTATTAAAAATTCACTGGATTTGAACAACAAAGTTAAAAATTTCTTTTGATGTAAACAATTTAATTCCTTTCCTCCAAAATTATAAGTAACCTACTTAATGAAAATTATCGTTTATCTTTATCGTATTGCATAAAAATATGTGGTTTCGTCAATGGAGTTTGTGTTGCATCAATATTCTTTCTGTTTCAATAATGAAAATTTTATACAAAAGACAGGTTTAGCTATGGGTTCTTCCCTTAGTCCATTTTTAGTTGAACATGAATAATTAGAAAAAAGGTATTTACAGAAACAATTTTTTGTCACGTTAAATTCTGGTACCGTTACGTAGATGATATTTTGTGTCTTTTTACAGGTAATTCACTTGATATAAATAATTTTCGTACTTTTATGAAATCCTTACACGCTTCTATAAATTTGAGTTATGGAAGAGAAATTAATAATCAGATTTTCCTTTATAGATTTTACGTAACGTAAGAAAATCCACTTGTACAGACAAAGTTATTTATTATTTTTCCTTATACCCATATTCACTTAAAATGGACCTTTTTCATTCGCTTTTAACAGACTTCTTTAAATATACATCTGTCATTCAATACTTTAGAAAAAGATGTAACTCTCTAAATTGCTTTCAATAAAAATTTTGCAATTATATAAAGACTTTTACTTTAAATATTTGACAAAAGTTAAATGTTCTTTCTGTACCACTTACTTTGTTATAAAAAGGTAAAGTTTAATTTCCTCTTAAATTTGCTGGTCAGGTCTTAAAATTTAAAACAATTCAAAAAGAATAAAATTTCTTCGTTAGCTAAAAATTAAATTATTGTAAAATTTTAGAAATTTATAAAACTATTAGTATACGAAATTCTAAATTATTTTTGTAATTTCGATAATTCATTTCTAAATTATTTATTTGATCTTTTTTATTTTTGTTCYCCTCGTTTAAAATAATTAGCCTTTGGCCCTTAGACACAGGTTGGCGAAAAAATAATTTTTTTCGTTCTTGATATTTTAGTGCATTCTTTTCATTGTGAGTGTCTAATAATTTAGAAATGAGCCTGTTCTAGCGAAACAAATAAAATATATAGGTATACACTGAACGCACACTTTCAATGGAATGTTAACATTCTTTCAAAATGCCTTTAACAGCTACTAGAAATTGAGGAGAGGTTTCTACCCTAGCTTCGGAGAAAAATCGCGTAATTTTAATCTGCACATTACGAATTAATATTGTAAATTCTAAAAGCCATTAAATAGAATTGTATGTGCTCGCTTAAACTTACGACAGCGGCCACGATAAAGTAAAGGAAAACTACCTTAATATAACCCTTGCATTCTAAGTATCTGATTGCTTCAAAATCTAGGCCAAAAATGAGCTCCGATAAACGGTTTGCTACCTGAGCTACTGCACATCTATTGCTCTGCCTATTTCACCCGCATATATATTTGACGGTACCAGTACACATACCTTGGCTCTAAAAAAACATGTAGTAGAAACCTAAAAGAAGAGGTGCAGAAACAAACAACAAAAGCTGTTCGTCGGTCGAACACGCGCGCAAGAAGTCTGATTTAAACTGCAAACGACAAGCGATCAAAGCGAACAAAGTGTTTTTGTGCTAGTGAGTAAAGTCTAGTGTTCTGAATATTAGTGTATTGAACAAAGTAGTTGTTTTTTTTATTTAGTGTGCTTAAACAAAGGGAGTTAAGTTAAAAAATCTGCACAGGTAATAGTATATATATCCAACTATACAGGATGTTTCACGAATGATAATGACCCTGACGAAATTAAGATGCAACCCAAAATACATTTGCAGAGGTAACACTGATAATTGTTCATCGTCTAAAAAATATAAAACGTAGAGAGCTGTATAAATTCGTAAATTTTGACATAAACTTCAATCATTTGCTTTAAGTAAATTATATTTTTAAAAAATGTTTATTCAGTAACATTAATGTAATAAATACTCAAAATGTCGCCCTCCGCTGTTTTTACAAGCTAGAATTCGTGCCCAAAACGATCTTTTAACATGCATTAACATTTCTAGAGTGATGGATTTACATGCATCACGTATTATATTTTCTAAATGTTCTACACTTTCACTTGGTGTTTGGTATACTTGCTTTTTTTACCATTCCCCACAGAAAAAAATCCAAAGGAGTAAGGTCCGGGCTTCTCGGTGGCCAAGGATTAATTGAACCTCTTCCTATCCATCGGTTAAGCAAAACCAAATCAAAATGATTTTCGCACTATTCTGTGATAATGCACAGGTGCCCCATCTTCTTGGAACCATAGATCTTGTCTTACTTGTAAATTTACATTTTGGAGAAGTACCGGTAAAATGTTTCTTAAAAAATTTAGATGAGTATTGCCGTTTAAACTATCGCGAAAAAAATAAGGCCCAACAATTTGATTCCCCAATATTCCGCACCAGACATTCGTCGAGTAGATAATTTGAAAATGTCCTTCTCGAATCCAACGTGGATTTTCTTGCGCATAATAATGCATGTTATGTTTGTTAACTCCGCGATTATTAGAAAATCTTGTTTCATCTGAGAGGCAAAAGTTGTCATAAAATCTCGCATTCAAATTTTGATGTTCCCGAAAAAAGTTACAAAAAGCCAGTCTTTTAGGATAATCTGTCTCCTTTAAGGCCCGAACCAATTGCAAGTGATACGGGTGAAATTGATTGCCTTTAATTATTCGGTGTATTAAAGACAGACTAATACCGGTTGCTCTTGAGACTACCCTTTGACTAATATGAGGATTTTCGTCAATCATTTCCAATACTCTAATTTCATTGTCAGGGCCTGTTGCTGTTCTTTCTCTTGACTTGTTCAGTAGTGGCCAGTTTGTCCTTAAAGTTAATTCAAGTCTCTTGAAAATTGTATCGGCACTCACCATAAATCAAAATCATATCTGTTTTTTCATCATTTGAATACATTTTGACTTTTAATAAATACAGTGACAGGAGCCATAGCGCATAGCCGTCATGGACTCCCAATTTATTTTTAAAATAATGTCATTACGTAAAATAACCACATTGGCTATGAGAATGTAGTTTGGGTTGCATTTGTAATTTCGTCAGGGTTATTATAATTCGTAAAACATCCTGTATAATCAGATGGACTAAAAGCCCTATGTATTTTGGATTGCATTTTTAATTTCGTCAGGGTCATTATTATTCGTGAAACATCCTGTATAAACAGAAGGACTAAAGCCCTCTTTTAATGTGCTGTTTCAGTCTGAACACGATGAGTACTTTATCTGTTCGTATGTTGCTCCTGTATACGAAGAAAAAAAACATAGGCTGCTTTTAGCACATCGCCCCATGGTCTTAAACCAGTTCAACCCGTGGAGGTCTTTTGGGTGTTCACCCCCAAAACAATTCCAGCAGGGTACGTTTACCTTACTTCGGATCGCAAACAATCATTGCCGAAAGACGAGACATTCGAAATGCGAAGATTGTGAATACAAATTTATTCTGATTTGCATCAGCCAGGCATTTATTAGTGGCCTCGCCTACTCATGAGGGCAGGTACGACCTGGGACATCTGTTAACGGGACGAACCGGTCCTTCAAGTTCAATGCCACGTTTCAAATTTACATTTAAAAAAACACCAACTGCAATCAAATCGTAAACTATACAAGATGTTATCCAGTTCGCTAACAGATACATTCGTGGATGGAATGGTGATTAGGTACTGTAGAAAGTCTACAACGGCTTCTCTTTGCGCAACATCGTTTTTGCCTCCATGACATAATATAATTATGGACACTACTTACTGTTGAACGTTGAGACATATTAATCTTATGTGTCGCAAATATACAAAATCTAGTTCGCACGTTATTTTTTATAACCAGCTAAGAATCTCAAATGACTGATCTTTAGTTGCGGAATTTAATGATTATTTTTTTGCATATCTAGTGGGTGACTATAATTTGCCTAATCTAGTATGGGATCATATGGATGATTGTAATTATTTAGTACCTATTAATGTATCATCTACGGTAGAGGAAACGATATGTGATTTTTTAGTAATATCTTCATATTTTAAACTGCTTTAAATCTCTCTTAGATTTATGTTTTGCAAACTGTGAATTGGAAATTTCTGCGTATTGTACGGATTGATTTATATCGTCCTGCATTAAGTGTATTGTGTTGTCTGATATAGGTACAGGATGTTTCAAGAATGATAATGACCCTGACGAAATTAAAAATGCAACCCAAAATACATTCTCATAGCCAATGTGGTTATATCCATGACGGCTATGCGCTATGGTTCCTGTCACGTTATTTATTAAAAGTCAAAATGTATTATAATGATGAAAAAACAGATATGATTTTGATTTATGGTGAATGCAAGAAAAATGCTTCCGCTGCTGCCCGTTTATACAAACAACGTTTTCCAAATACAAGAGCTCCTACCGATACAATTTTCAACAGACTTTAATTAACTTTAAGGACAAACTGGCCACCACTGAAAAAGTCAAGAGAAAGAACAGCGACAAGCCCTGACAATGAAATTAGAGTATTGGAAATGATTGACGAAAATCCTCATATTAGTCAAAGGGTAGTCTCAAGAGCAACAGGTAATTAGTCTGTCTTCAGTACACCGAATAATTAAAGGCAATCAATTTCATCCATATCTGTTGCAATTGGTTCAGGCCTTAAAGGAGACAGATTATTCTAAAAGACTGGCTTTTTGAAACTTTTTTCGGGAACACCAAAATTTGAATGATTTTATGACAAAATTTGCTTCTCAGATGAAGCAAGATTTTCTAATAATGGTAGAGTTAACAAACATAACATGCATCATTATGCGCAAGAAAATCCACGTTGAATTCGAGAAGGACATTTTCAAACTATCTACTCGACGAATGTCTAGTGCGGAATATTGGGGAATCAAATTGTTGGGACTTATTTTTTTTAGTTTAAACGGCAATACTTATCTAAAAAAATTTTAAAACATTTTACCGGTACTTCCCCAAAATGTAAATTTATAAGTAAGACAAGATCTATGGTTCCAACAAGATGGGCACCTGCGCATTATCACAGAATAGTGCGAAATCATCTTGATTTGGTTTTGCCTAACCGATGGATAGGAAGAGGTTCAATTAATCCTTGACCACCGAGAAGCCCGGACCATACTCCTTTGAATTTTTTCTGTGGGGAATGGTAAAAGAGCAAGTATACCAAACACCAACTGAAAGTGTAGAACATTTAGAAAATACAATACGTGATGCATGTAGATCCATCGCTCCAGAAATGTTAACGAATGTTAAAAGATCGTTTTGGGCACGAATTCAAGCTTGTGAAAATACCGAATTTACTTAAAGCAAATGATTGTTTATGTCAAAATTTACAAATTTATACAGCTCTCTACGTTTTTTATTTTTAAGGCGATGAACAATTATCAATGTTACCTCTGCAAATGTATTTTGGGTTGCATTTTTATTTTCGTCAGTGTCATTATCATTCGTGAAACATCCTGTATATCCTGATAATTGTTAATGGAGAAATTAATCCGTTTGCTTATGACTTTAGAAATACTCCTTGTGAGTAAATAAATACTCATTTATGTATTACTTAATCAATTCATTAATAGCTGAATACATACCCTTGAAAAAACGTAGTAATTGTAATTTTCATATCTGGTTTGACGGGTATACTAAGATACTTATAATTCGCAATTTTGTTTAAAAAAACAAACGATATATCTTACTATTTGGCCTTCAGTTCTTAAAGAAGAGGATGCAAAAAAACGGTTAGTCGGTGTAGAAGGCGTTACAATCTCAGTGATGAGAACAGTATTTCATGCACCCCTAAACATTTTTTTTAATTGTATTAATTCTAATAGAAACAGTGCTAGTGGGATTCCATCAACGATGTATGTAATGATAACAGAACAAGTTCTGGTCGAGCTATTATCAATTTGTTTGCTAATTATTTTCAATCAGTATATTCGACCGACCAAACCTTGGTGTAATATAATAGATATAAAGCAAATTATAATATCTCATAATATATATTATTTTAAATAGGTTAAAATCATTGAAGCGCTCTAAGAGTCTGAGCCCTGATGATATTCCTGCAAACTTTTTACGAAAATGTGCTATTATTTGTGTTACCCCCTAAAGATTTTGTTCAATAAATCACTAAATGAAGGGTATTTACCTGAACTTTCTGCATAAAACCAAGTTATCGTTATTGCAAGCAGGATGTAAAAAATTACAGCAGCCTTTCTTTAAAGGTACCTGTAGCCAATGTTGTTTCATTCTACATAAGGCAAATAATAGTAGATGAACAACCATGGTTTATGAAGCATCTTTCTACTTTAATAAATCTTTTTCTGTTTACAAATTACATTTGGAATTCCTTAGAGGATAGCCTTAAGGTTGATTGTATATTTGGTGACCTCAGCAAAACTTTTGACCGAGTTAGCATTGACTGCGTTAAATCTTTGTATAATTGCCATCAGTGATCCTTTATTGTCTTAGCTAAAATCGTATTTGTCAGAACGCAAACAGTACGTGGTAATTGGAGGATAAGTCTGGTTCAATTACTGCTTCGTCTGGGGTTCCACAGGGCTCCGATCTAGGTTCTATATTGTTTCTGATATTTTTCAATGATGTAGTACGTGCAATCAAACAATGTTAGATATTACTGTTTGCTGATGACGTTAAAATTTTTAGGCAAATCACTTACATATAGTAGGAATAAAAGTGGGCCTAGTATTGAGCCTTGCGGCACACCACAGCATGGACTTCTGGATTTTGATATTACTTGCGAACCATTACCATCCTTTATCATCACCCTTTGGTTGCGGTTTTCTAAGTAAGAGTCATTCAGCTTTCCAGCATTTCCCCGAAAGCCCATTATCTCGAGCTTTGATAATTAATATTCTGTAATCTACTGTGTCGAAGGCATTTGATAAATCCAAGAAGACATCGACTACAGGTTTTTTATCATTTAAGGCTTCGTAAACTTCCGGAACTCGATCACGCTGTTGCTCTTCCTTGACATCGATACATCTAAAAACGGAAAACTTCCTTGTTTTTTTCCATGGTGAAATTAATGCTTGGGAATTAAAGTTTTCTGAAGGGGGAAGACAGTTTCTCATGGTTGTTCCTTCGTGTTGTGTTTTGTCATTGTTAATTTGGAAACAGTTCTGGGCATGCATCAAGAGGTCAATTGTATAAATTCTTGAATTTTGAATGCCCTCCCAGATCTCCTGACCTTAGTTCTTTAGATTTCTTTTTATGGGGATAGATAAAATCTAAGGTATACGATACTCAACCTGATACACTAGAAGATTTGCAAAAACGAATGATAAGATGTGACCTTTTTAGCATTATAAATTAATATTGTGTCAAAAATGTTGCGAATATACAAAGATTAGGTGCTTTATTTTTATCAAAATAGTCAATCTGTTCCTGCAATTGTTCAGGGTATTTGGTTTACTTCAATTTTTAAAGAGAATTGCCAAGGATTTTATTAATTGGCAAATAATATAAATAGATTTTGAATATATCTTGAAATTCCCGAGAAATCCAGTTATAAATCTCGTTAAAACGAAATTGTTTTAATTCTTGCACAAATTGATAATTTTTATTATCTAACAACTGAACAACTAAAAATTAAGTATGCCAAATGTCGACAAAACTGAAAGTATGTATCACATCCTATGATGTTGACATGTGGTTTTCCGGGCTGGTTCCCACGTTGGTTATTAGACCTTGACGTTTCGACACTCATGTCGGTGTCTTCCTCAGAAGTAGCTCTGAAACTGAAGTGTCCTAGCCTGTTCGGGTTCTGAGGAAGACACCGGCATGAGTGTCGAAACGTCAAGTTCTAATAACCAACGTGGGAACCAGCCCGGAAAACCACATGTCATCGACAACAACCACGGAAGCCTTCAAACCAAAATCCTATGATGTTACTATTTTTACACAGCAGTCACATACTTAGCTGTAAAAGAATCATATACAGCAGTTAATGATCGATAATAAGCTAATTTATTATAAAAAGGAACATAAAATTAAGCATAACTCTATTATCATTGCAAATTTTTCGCTAATAAAACCAAATGAAATATAGCTACAAAGAAATTTTCAGTTTTGATATGATTTTTTTCCTTCACGTGCATTAAATCGTCATACATAGTCCGTATATAAATTGGGGAGCATAACTATAGCCCCACCTTGAATTATCAGTTTTTTTGCCAAATGCAAACATAATTTAATGTATCTTACAAAAAAAAAACATGTTTATATTTTGTTATTATTTATTAACTGTCACTGTGTTGTAACAATGGGGTCGTCCCTTATTTTTTTTAATTTACATTTAAAATGTACATGCACAAAGACATTTTTTGCGATTTTTTCCGGTTCTTCTTTGCCGAGAAAAAAATGTGAAAGTATGAATTTTTCAATATCCGTTTCAAATGCCTCGATATTCCGCCACGGAGATGACGTAAAAGGTTCTCATGCTGACGAAAGCGAGAAACACCAATAATAGCCAGTGCTCTAGCGGCATTGCAAGTAATATTAATTAACATTTTTTTGAGCTGTGACACGTTGCCAATGTGGGCAAATTTTCGCGATACCGTGAGGAATCTACTCGTAAACTGGCATTGTGATGGGCATTCACTGGCCTTTTGCTGAAACAGGAAATCACTTTAACCATCGAACCTGCTTTTGAACTAAAGTTTTTATTATGAGGAATTAAACAACGCTCGAAGCTTGATAATGTTTAGTTTGTATACTTTCGTATGACAACGATATGTTAAATTTTGAAAATGTCAGGACGATCTCTGGCCGTCGTTAGGAAGATCATTTTAATTAATAAAGAAATGCTTGGAACTCGATTCGTACGTTTCATCATATTAAGCAAGGAACTAAACTGTTCAACTCTGACGAACTACATCTTTATTATTTTTCTTTCGTTTTTTTTTGTGGCAACCCTACTAGCTACACAACACTGACAAGATTTCCACCGAACGTTCTATATAATAAATTAATATTGGTGTTACACCCACATCACATTTACAAGACTAGAGCATCTTAAGATGCATAGCTTATAAACAATAGTAGGGCGTGCCTGGTAAACTAAATATGACTCAAACACGCAGAGGCTTTTGACACCAGAGCAAAATGAAAGTGAAAATGTAGATATACCACAGGGCAACAGCATTCTTCTTGGAAGTGACAACAGCTCTTCTTAAACCAGTTTTAAAAAAACTAATAACACCGCCTGATAGTTTTAAACTGATCATCGCTTTGATACACGCATCTTGGAAGTGAAACCGTTTTCAATGTAGACAACAGAGCATTAATCTAAATTCTGGGTGGACGGGGTTATGCGACAAACTCCTGTATCACCAATACAACTATTTGTTTATCTTTTGTGAAATCAAGCAAAAAATGGAGTTCGACAAACTACAAGAGTTTGTTGACTTTAAAAGGCCTTACTCTACAAACGTATACATTTGTATTATTAGACAGGGTCTGCTCTAGGGTCGGGCAACCTGGACATTTACCCTTACCTTTATTATAAAAATCTGGAGACCGTGGAATGGGGTGGATGTTTTCCACCCACAAGAAGGTGAAATCAACGTATAGGTTGTTGAAGAAGTCGCGGGACATGTTTTTGACAATAATGTTGAAGGAGCCAAATCTCCTTAAACGGAATCATACTAATTTACCACCTGAAGCTAAACAAATAGTTTTGAATGTTAATGAAAACTTCAAAAATGCAGAGGGAAAAGTGACGCCATCGCAAAAACTCGAAGAATTACTAAAATTTCACAGTAGAGCTGTAAATGGAATTCAGGATGAAATGTGCGAAAAGATTTTGGTTCGTCGTTGATCACGCAAATTTAATACGACGTATGATTTATGAGGCATATAAAAATAATTTGGTATTGACAAGAGAAAAACTGCTGCAAATTGAATCAATACTTCCACATTCAATTATCAAAATGACATTTACGTTTTTATTTCGTATACTATACGATTAGTAATCAGGTTTTGAGCATTTTTCTCTCTACACATTTTTTCTAAGACAAACCTTCCTCGTGATATTAGCAAAAATACATAAATTTTTAAAATCGTTTTTTCCAAAAAACTCGAAAATTAATAACTTAACAAAAAGATTACAAGAGTGCTTTCCGATCAGAAATTTGATTTTCTATACAATACCAAAATTTAAAAAATTCGTACGAACAGGGTCCAAAATACGTTTTTTGGAAATATTTCGAAAATGGCAAAATTTTGGATAAATTTTTTTAAGACACTTTTTGTGAGAAAAACCGTTTAACTTTAAGTGACGCTTTTTTGCTAATATCTTCTAAACAATTTGCTGCACCGAAAATTTATAAGAACAAATAATACTACTAATCACATACTGAAACGAAAAAAAATAAAAATTTGCAAAAAGGGTAGTTCCCTCCCCCCTCTCCCGATACCCTACTTACCCCACAAACAATAGGTCGCTTTGGGTAGTTGAGATTTATACGTTTGCCAAATTTCAAGTTCATATATTAAGTTTTTTGAAAGTGTCCACAAACAAAACCACAGACACACAGACAAGAAATTTGTTTTTGCTCAAATTTTGTTTTTACGCTTTCGACCATTTTAAAGCGAATGAAGAAATAAAAATTTTTGAAAATTCCAAAAAGAACAATGATGTTTTGTGATTTTTCGGTGGAAACTAATTTTAGCTCAAAATCGACACACAGATGTATTTTGAGCTGCAGATTCCAAAAATTTGATCAGAAATGAGCTAGGACATCGGACGGCCTAATTTACTCCGCTTTTAGATCGAACCGTTGTAGCTAGCGACAAAAAACAGATACCATTCCGAAATTCAGGAGGTCCAGATTAGTAAATATGCTTGAAATTATACAAACCGGAGGTGCAAAAATTTTAAGGTCCAAAAAGAACAAAGGGGTTAGCCTTTGATGTTTTGCGATTTTTCGGTGGAAACTAATTTTAGCTCAAAATCGACAAACAGATGTATTTTGCGCTCAGATTCCAAAAATTTGATCAGAAATGAGCAAGGACGTCGAGCGGCCTAATTTACTCCGCTTTTAGATCGAACCGTTGTAGCTAGCGACAAAAAACGGATACCATTCCGAAATTCAGGAGGTCCAGATTAGTAAATATGCTTGAAATTATACAAATCGGAGGTGCAAAAATTTTAGTGATAGCACCTCTTTTAATACATATTCATTTTTTATTCAGTCCATCCTCGTTTTAAAGTAAATTTGTGCCGTACTATAAAGTCCCTAGTTAGATAAAGTACCGCAATTATCCGCCATTTTAGGGCAAAATATTAGCAAGAGATGGAAGAGGGAACCAAACCAATCAAATTTAACATTAAAGATTATAAAACTGTCAGATATAAAGTTCTGATGCATAAAACGCGACGCCATTTACCTAGGGAAAAGTCAAATAACACTGCATTAAAGTTTGATATGTGCCAGTTCTCTGATCAGGTTTGATAATTTAGTTCCCTCTCTCGTCACCATTATCAATATTTATATTTCCCACCGTTATTGTGCATTTTACAGGATTTCAACACTGTCATCTAGCGGTACCAGTTAGTATTATGTTCAATAAGCTTTAGCTGTAAAACAGAGCACTGGACCTGAAGCATAAATGACAGACCACAGCCCATTGCAGATATCTTGAATACCAATATCAAGTTAGTTTATGTAATTGTTAATAGATAGCGCTAATTGTTACAGGTGTTTTTAATGTCGGCATGATGTTAGGTTAAAAGATTAATAAGAGATAGCGGCAGTATGGGACTGCTACTAAAGTCACTAGATAGATATTAATTTAGTGGCAACATTCAAACGCCATAATTGGTACTTAAAAAATATATATTTCACGTTTTAAATATTAATACAACAAAATATAGATACAATAGTAATATATTTTCATCAAGCATGATTTTATTAAGTAGCAACAGTCAGTCTTCATTAAATTCGAACAAATCCACTGAACGTTTTTTGTACTTATCAAAATCAGATAGTAATGTATAGTCATAATGGTTATGAGCTCAGTTCTTGTGAACAATGAAATCCCAAGTGTCCTTCCATCTCAGGGATATGATGTCGTTCAGTGAAAGATCCGTGGTTCCGTAACTCATCGCACTAAATCGTTTAAAAATGTAAATCACAGCGAACATCCAAATAAACAGGAGAAATAGGTATGAGTACATGAAAAGCTGCGTTTTCGCACGCCTGGCTATCGAGTACAAATGTTCAACTACAGCGGCCAACAGCAAAGCTTTAAAAGTGAATGCCGGTAAATAGTGATGAAGAAATAATGTACGCTCGACGAAGAAGTACGGGATATAATGGAAGAGGTAACCGAGGAATAGCACTTCTCCGACCAACCTGAACTGCTSCCATTCACTCTCGTCCAAATCGTAGCAAAGCCTCCTGCGCCTCAGCAAATAAAACGCCAAAAGGGCAAAGTAAACTACTAACGCTGCCGTTGCGGAGTACCATATCGCCAAATTTCCCAGCAGATGTATTTGAGCCTACACAAATTTTATTTTTTTTGTGAAACCATTACCTAATGTGATTTATCTTACGTTGCTTTTAGAAGACACCCAGTAAGCAATTCCTCTTGACATCAGGGGCCATTCCAGGGGTTCAGAGCTGTACATGTGGTTTTGTACGCCGTCGGTGCTTGTGAACAGCATCTTGTACTGCAGTTCGAAGAATTTCTGCCAAAATGACAGTTTCGTTGCGGATGTAGGTATCATTTCGGCTGCCACTAGTTCACGTTCACGTTCTTTTTGATCTTCGGCTGTGAAATAATCATAAAATATTAAATAAAGACTGACTTTCACTGTTTGTCAAAATAAACCAAATATAGCTAACCGATTAAAATATAGCTAACCAGTTTTCAGTATCTGTAACAATTCTTTTACATCCGTTTATGAATAACGAGGTAAAGCAACAAAAAAATAAACATTGCGAACAGTTCGGCGTTTTGATTTTACTTTGTAAATTCACCCTAAGGAATTTTAAGAAAACTTCATGATTTTTTAATGTTACCACTTGTCCACCCTTAAACATATAATACACAAACTACATGTTCAGGGAAAATCAGCATGCATGGCCTTCATAGATCTAGAAAAAGCATTTGACCGAGCACCACGCACAAAAATATGGAAAAGCTTATTGGACAGAGGAATAGACCCAAAATTAATTAAGGCAATAAGAAGCATATATAAAAGAAACACCAGATATGTCAGGACAAATAACGCTAAATCTGCAGCATTTCAAATCAGAGAAGGTCTAAAACAGGGAGGTGTATTAAGTCCATTAATGTTTAATGTATTGATGGATGACATTATGAGGGAAATAAGGGGAAGAGTGAAAAAACTGCATATAGAATACAGACATCTTAAAATCGTAGAGATCAGTGAATGTGCTTTTGCAGACGACGTAGTTGTATTTGCCAAAAATGAAACGGACATGCAATATAATCTACAATTATAGAATATTACGCTAAATAAATATAACATGAGAATGAACTGTGAGAAAACTAAAGTGATGTCAGCAGAAAAAAACGAAGAAAGGCTAATGCTAAATATGAACAAAGCACACATTCAACAGGTACAAAATATCAAATACTTGGGAGTAAATATCAACTGTAAAGGAGACCAAGAACTGGAAATAATAGACAGAATACAGAGAGCAGCAAACATGTATTATGCTATTTACAAAAAACTTCTTGGTAAAAAAGAAGTATCAAGGAAAACAAAAATCACAGTTTACAAGTCAGTGTATGTACCGGTGCTTACATTTGGATGTGAAGCTTGGATACTAAACAACAATCTACGTAGCCAAATTCAAACAATGGAAATGAAATTTCTGCGAAAAATGAAAGGAATAACAAGAAGGGACGGAGTCCGCAATGAAGATGTACGAAAGGAATTGAAATTGCAACCTCTAACGGATGAAATAAAAAAGAAGCAGCTTGGACGGTGGGGACACTTGAATAGAATGAATAGTGATAGACAAGTTAAAAGTGTGTGGGAAGCAAGGGACATACAGAGAAGAAGCAGAGGAAGACCGAAAGACACCTGGAACAACGTAATCATAAAAACATTGTAGAAGAAAAATACAACATGGCATGAAGCGCAAAAGTTATGTGTAGATAAAAAGAAACGGAAAAAATTTGTGGAAGAATAGAAGAAGATACAGAAGAAAACCCTACACCAGAATGGTAGAAGGGATCCGAATATATATATATATATATACACCACTTGTCCCCCTCTTCGTCAATTACCAATATTGCATTTGACACCACATTTTACATTAAAAAATAAATTAGATGAATTCATGGTCATTTGCTTTATATATAAGATATTATGTCGATAAATATTGCCAGTTTGTATTTAGGAGATATTACAGATAAAAATAATACTCACATTTCGTATACCTATGTTCTTCTACGTTCCATATAGTATCATCCTGATTGATAATCCTATCAGCAACGACTTCGTGTTGATGAAAACCCCAATCCGGCAACTGCCTCCCACTGAACCGCAAAGCCTGATTAGAATCTACGTGTATGAGCCTAACATGGGATTGTATCGTACGCCAGGAATCTCCGTTCTCTTCCCTGTTGAGAATTTCCACTCTCCACAAAGCCTGTGCCGGCATAGACACGTTGTAGTCGATGTAACACGATACTTCCTGGCACTGCGGGGACATAGGAGCAGCCACGTCGTGAGAATTTAAAGCACGACTCGTGATTCCTGCAGATTGACACAAGAGCGTTTTTAAAGTCGGGAAACCGAAACAACTTACCGTGAACCAGTTGAATAACATCGCCGTGTTTGACGACGTCGATGGGTTGCTCGACTACGAGGTCATTTTTGTCAGGTCTCTTGATGATCCACCAGTTGTTGACGTCCTTAAAGGAGTAACAGGTCACTTGCTGTTGGTGGCTCGAACCACGTCCATCGGGGTATTTTATCGGGTAGACGTGTGCATGGGAATGTAGCCAGCACGTTCTTCCGTGAGTGTGTCTAAAAAAGGACTTTCGTTTTGATGGTGATACCAACAGGTGTACAGGGTGTCCCATTTTCGTTGTAATTGTAGGGTATCTTGGTAACTATTAATGCTAGAGGGTTGCGGTTTCTACATTACTGCATTACTTTTTTGTTCTGAATTCAGCTGTACCATCGCCATTTTTGTATCACCTTTTGTTTTAAAACCATAGCCAACTTTTAGAAAATGTAGCATTTCTTCAGTTCTCAATATCTCGATTGGCTATGTGGACACAAAAAAAACAGTAAAAACATTTTTTATAGATATTTTTATTCTGCATTCAGTGGCGCACTCAGAATTTTTTTAGGGTGTCACATTTTTGAGATATAACACAAACTTACATTTTTTTAAATGGAAACCATAGTTGGCTTCGCTATGGTTGTACAGAACTATTTTTTCTGATTAAGAAAATGTATACATTGTTAGGTTTATCTTTACTAATTTTGGTATTATTTCTATTAATGTAATACGAGCCCTAACACAAAAATGTTCGGACATCAACTGATTTTTCGTAAAAGTTTGAAAATTTCCATAAGGGATACAATATCATGTTTTTCTTTTATAGGACACTATAATATGTATTGTTTTACATCATATTTACGACATTGTTTTGAAATAACATAATACCTATTTATTTATAAAACTAAACTAATGTTGATAACAATACAATATTTATTGACACATAAATGTTCGTACAATACATGTCAATAGCCGGTTGCGATAATAACTGCTTTTATTCTGGCAGGTATAGTTTTTACAAGCTTTTCGCAATCTTCTGCGGTAAAAGAATCCCATATATTTTGCAATTTTACGCGCAAATCAGAAATGTTGCGCTGCGGATCCTTTCTTAATTGCTGCTTCATTTTATGCCATATAGTTTCGATTACATTTAGATCAGGACWGCTGGAGGGCCAGTCAWGGACGGAAATGTTGTTGTCTTGCAGCCACTTTCTTGTGGTCTTGGCTGTATGGCAGGMGGCGCCATCTTGTTGAAAAGTAAAATTTCCATCGGGTGATAACATTGGAMTTGACACCAACAAATTGGTTTCAAGAATATTCTGATATTTTACTGCGTTTACAGTTCCGTCTATGAAGTGCAGACATGCTTCCCCATACCATAACACCCAATGGAAATTTTATTTTTCTTTTTAGGCAGTCTTTGTGGAAGGCTTCATTTTTGTTTCTTATAACATGTGATCGATGGTCACCCACACAAACATCAAATTTTGATTCATCACTAAAAATGATCCTTTTCCAATCTTCGAAAGTCCACAATGCCCGTTCCTTTGCTTGCGCTAATCGTCTCTTTTTTTGTTTTTCCGGGAGGAACGGTTTTTCTTTTGCCTTAAGCAATGATAATGATGAATATGAAATTTTGCTTAAACATAACATACGTACCTTATAAAGATGTAAACCAGAGTTATGAATCCAGCGACGACATGTTTCACGTGAAACATTTCCCATTGTTTCTTCATTCCATTTTGCTGTTATTTCTCTTAATGTACTTCGACGATCAGTTTTACAAATCTGAACAAGACATCTTTGCATTCTGGAAGCGACTTTGCATGGCCGACCAGCACCATGTCTTGAAATTTGAATTGAACTCGTTTCTCTATACTTTTTCACAATAACTGACACCGTGGACTTTGCGACATTTATTTGCTTAGCAATATCCCGAAACGTTTTTCCTTGGTGAAACAGTTTTACAATTAATTCTCTGACTGCACGATTAGTTGCTTTACCGCGTGACATTTTGTAGTCAATTGATATCTAATCGACTTAATTGTMAAATTAAAAGTCACATGGAAACATATTCTTTTGTTTCCAAGGCTTGCTATTTATTTGTTTGACTAACGTGTCTGAACATTAATGTGTCAGCAAATATTGCATAGTTATCAACATCAGCTTAGTTCTATAAATCAATATTATTTTATTTCAAAACAATGTCGTAAATATGATGTAAAACAATACATATTATAGTGTCCTATTAATGGAAAACATGATATTGAATCCCCTACGGAAATTTTCAAACTTTTACGAAAAATCAGTTGATGTCCGAACATTTTTGCGTTAGGGCTCGTAATTTAATGAGATTTTACGTTTTTCGTCAAAATAGATGTAAATATTTGATGATAAACAATGCATAGGTACTTATCTCCAAATAAACAATCATTTTCGTTAGTTACATGGCCTCCTAGATTATCGATAACAAAATGCATGAGTGCTCTTAGGAGTCTTATGTATGTATTCAAATATGCATATATTATTTTTAAAGTATTAAAATTTTTATTTAATAATATAAATTATATCGTATATTTTCTTATACCATAGCCTCCTGGATGTAAACGTAAGATATGATTAAATTATTTAAAAAAATTTAAATAATTCCAAAATTAGTAACAATAAATCTAACAATGTATACATTTTTTTAATCAGAAAAAATAGGCCATTTCAACCATAATAAAGCCAACTATAGTTTCTATTTTAAAAAAAGCAAGTTTGTGTTATATATCAAAAATGTGACCTCCTAAAAAAATACGGAGTACGCCACTGGATTCCAAATAAAAATATCTACAAAAAATGTCTTTGCAGTTTTTTTTGTATCTACATACCCAAGCGAGAAATTGAGAACTGGAGAAATGTTATATTTTCGAAAAGTTGGCTATGGCTTTAAAACAAAAGACGATACAAAAATCGTGACAGTACAGCTGAACTCAGAACAAAAAAGTAATATGGTAATGTGGAAACCACAACCCTCTACCATTAATAGTTACCGAGATACCCTACAATTACAACTCTAAATTAAAAAATTAGACATGCTTCACTTTGCATGTTTTTATACCAAAACTTTCAAGATGTTTTGTTTTATAAATTAGAGTATGTAAGATGTATGTACCTATTCAAAATCAGTTTCAAGAATATAAGTAATACACTATTACACTCTGTATCTCTTTGCACTAACGAGTAGTTTTTGCCATTCAATAAATGACAGAATTTTTTCAACTCACATACCTGAGAGTTACCTGAGAGCCGTGGGCCACCATCAGCGGTTGTCCCCTAGTAATTGAAGCTAAGCCTCCCTCCAAAGATGCCTGAAATGCACTGGTCATGACGCTATCATGAGGTCCTGCCTTGTACAGCACGTTGAGGTGCACATAAAAAATTCCCACATACACCACAACAGGAACGAAAACGATTACAAGAGCTTGGGCCATGAATCGTAAGACCAGTKAGAAGTCCGAATAATGCGGGAGGGACAGCGAACTCCAGAACATCTTAGTTAACACAGTTACCGCCAGAAAAAAACAACAAAAACCAGAGTACTTCACACAGAGCGCGCAAGTCAAAGAAACAAACCCAACAATGAGATAAAACCACCAGGACAAGATGTACGCTTGTTTCTTACGGAATTTCAGTATGCAAAGCAGCCCAAATAAATCAAACATAATAAGCATCGATTCCATTAAGATAAACCTGCTCTGCGTCAACATTGCATTGTCAAAAAGTAGCAAGAGACTAGCCAATACGGAAGTCCATTGGCTTAGACCTAATTCCAACATCAGTTTGTAAGCTAAAGGCATCAATAAGCTTCCACACAATGCAGGTACAAATCTTAAGGCAAAGAGAGGCACTGTATCAGAATACGGGCTACCAATCTTGTCGAACTTGAACTTTCCATCGAAACCTGCCAAGTAAGCTGCAGCAGCTAATATTTGCTTCGCTAACGGGGGATGGGGGTCATAGAAGAACGTGTTCGTTCTGTATAGGGAGATGTATTTACCATAGTGTAATTCATCGAATCTAAAAAAAATATCACTTATAAGAATTTATTCTGATTACCTACCTATAGTGAGTTCATCTTACACTATGTTTCTTGGATCATCCAGTCGGTACATTCTTGTCACTAATCCACCCAAAAACAGACATACCGACATCAAATCTATTTCTATGTTGACACGAAAAAATTTGTTGGGATACCCATCATTCTGAATATTTCCTTCTTTGTTCAACCCTATGTCATAAGTTTCTTGTATTATCCCATTGATCTCCTCTTGTTTCTGTGGTTTTTCTTCACAAGTGCTTGGTTTTTGTTTGTTTTTGCCGTTTTTGCGGCTACGTATAGAATTGTCTTTTTCCATGATTATAAACGAAAAAAAAATTATATTAAGACATTATTTAATTTACAAAATGAAAGTGCACACTTGGCAAATTCACTGGAGGTCATTCACTGGTCAAAAACGTAAACCTGTATAGAGGCCATGGTATAACGGTACCAACCTTTTTTTTTAAATCGTCCACAATCTATCATTTTCCACACATTTCAGCTTTCGAAGTCATCTTAAAGTCATTTTGAGCTGTTTTTCGGAGTATACTTTTAGAAATTGGCGGTTTGAATTATGCTTACCGATTTAAATGTCGCGCGCTTTTCTTCGCTATTTATGTTAAAATGAATCCACTGCTTTACCGACGAAGTATGTCGATTTCATTTGCAGATGTTGGATGGCGCTATTACAATGTAACGGCGCTTATTTCAAATGACTTAAAACCTATTATAATAATGTAACAATAATTATTATCATGATACTTAATAACATTTCTAATTTTATTGAGTTTCGCCGTAGTAGACCTTTCTGAAAGAATTTATAAAGATAACTATTGCTTAGAATGAGAATTTGGTTCACAGCCACTTTCAATACCCTATCTATGAACGGGTAGTACTTATGGCAGCATTTATAGGTATGTGCTTGATTTTTACAAGTTATTCATTTATGGGGGTTATTGATGTGTAGCTGTTTCAATTTACAATAATCCTAATTATACCGTTTTGGTTATTTGCAATATTAAATCTACTTTTTCACTAAATGTTATATGATGGAGAGTAATCGAATTAATAAAACAAAAACTACTTTAATTTATATGTATTCATTTATTAATGATATTGCTATTTCTTTAAACAATTTATCCAATTCGTATAAGTAATATATTCAGGTATGAGACGTCTAATTTAAGGACTGGAGTTGATGTCAATAAGCTTTTTACATCAGAAGTATCTACGAGTAAATAATATTTTTGTAGTTTTTTCACAAGAGTTGTCACAATTTTTGTGACAATATATGACATAACTAGTCTCACAGATAATTATGCTAAAGCATACAGTTTTGATGCTTGTAGATTTTTGTTCCTTTATTGATACCTTTTTTGTTCAGTGGTCATTGTTTCTGGATAATTAATCTTTGATGACTTTTTTTTATTTAGGGTGAATTATTCAGGGTTTAAAAGGTTTTTGTATGTAGATTCTCTTACTCAAGATTATTACTGTGTTGCCTTTGTCTCCTTTACATAGTACTGCATTATTATCAGCTTCGCACATATTTGATTGCCAAAAACAAAAGCCACCCATTGTTAAGAAAATAATAAAGACTGAGGTATTTTTAATAAAAGGCAGCGCCTACCTGATGCATTAATAAGCCATTAACAAGTACAAAAGAAATCTAATGATCAGAAAGTAAAAATATGGACATTTCTGAACCACAAGTTACCACATAATTTACAGAAGCATTTCTAATTAACCAGAGAACATTAGCAAAGCCCACAAGTGTTTGCAAATAATAATTAAAGTTAAAAATTTATTCGGTGCAAAATTACATTCAAATTAAGGAAATTAAAAACTAAAAAATACTGTTAAGCTGTTTCCTTGTGATAAAAGAAATAATGGTACGATCTGTAACTTCACTTTTGTTTGTCAACGGATTCTTTTTCAGGAGAATCAAATGTTTAAAGTACATAGATCGATCTTTGTCACCCCAATAAATTCAAAACTTAGTGATTCTGAGAAAAGTACATTTGCCACAACTATTTTTAATTTTTACTAAATATATTTGTTTGTGTGATGTTAAGTACTTTGACGTTTAAGTTTCATTTTGATCTCTGTTAATTTAAACCGAACGAAACAAAAACAAACAAAAAGTTACACAAGAAACTTATAAGTCATTTATTTAATAAATCTGTAATATACAGACTGCTACAAAATGTATTCCATTCATTAATAAGTAAAACCAACTGATTGGTTCATCTGAATAATAAAATTACAATTGGACAAAAAAAAAACTGCCTTAAAAAACCTTGCGATCACGACATGCCTCCCACTTTAAAATAATAAACCATTTATTTGTCTAACACTCAACACAATCGATACTATTTGTTACATGAGAATAATTTTACTATGAACTAAAAAAGAACGACGAATTAAAAGCGATAGTCGGGACCCGCCATGTCGATGGCCCAACGAAACTTGTCGCGCTGTGTCTTGTTGTAGATTTTCTCGATGGGCACCTCGTACTTCTTGCACCAGGCGACCGTTATCCTGGGGTCCAGATAGTTCAGCTTGGACGTGCCCAACGCTATGGTCTTGTTCTCGTCCCTGTCGGTTTCCTGCACCTCGAGCTTCAACAGCTGATCCTTCAGTCTCTGGAGCAGTTTCTTCTTCTTCTCGTAGACGACCTTCTCCTTGACGCTGCCCCTCTTGGCGTCCTTCGCCGCGTCCTTGACTTGCCTCTCGGCATCCTCGATGGCTTCCCTCTTGGCCGTGATCTTCTCCTTCAGCTTTTCCATGGACTTTTCGTGACCCTTGGGAACGGAACGTTGATGGTTGCAGAGAATCGCGACGGCACGGTTAGCACGGTTGTACGACAGTATCTTCTCTGCCAAGTTGTCGTCGGGATTGGTTAGCTCGTCCAGTTGCTGTTGTAAGGTGAAGGACGCGTTGTAGGTACGGAACACCTTCGCCGTCAGTCCTTCCATCAGCTCGTTCAGGTGTTTGTTCATGACGGCCGTGTTCAAACGATCGAACAGATCGTCACTCGGCGCCTTGTTCTCCATGAACAGCTGCAGGTTCTTGAACACCCTCTTCTCGACGGGCACCTCGTTGTAATACCTGATGGAATCTTTGCCGAGGAAATCGAAAACGACGACGTATTCCTTGTCGTCCTTCTTGTCGTGCAGTTCGATGTGTTCGACTCGCAGCGAACAGCAACCGACCGTGTCTGCTTGGTCTTCGTCCTTCTCGTTGCCGGCCCTCAACGCCAATTTGTCGATGAAGTACAGGGCGACGGCGCGTTGCCTTATCCTCATCTCTTTCGATTTCCAGTCCTCCCTGTATTCGCGCCTGATCTTGTCGATCGATTTGTGCAGTCTCCTCGCCGTCTCGTACTTCTGCCAATCCTTCTCGCCCTTCAGCTTCGAACTGGGGTTCAACATGACATACTTCACTTGATTCTGGACATTCTCCGTCCAGGAGGCTAGCCATGTTACGGTGGGATCGTGCCTAACCTAAAAAAAAAAAAACATCTGTAATGCTGGCTTCAAAATGAATCTCTTCAATTTCAAAAATCTATAATAAAGTGTGAGATTTCAATATTTACGGGCCCTGAATTAGTCACAAAATTTACCATTTCTGTTCAAAAGGAATTTAAATCGTTTTCACATTAAAATGTATTTTTTTTCACAAAATATCAAATCACCGTGAGAAATCTGCAAAAACTTACCTCTTTCCACTTATGTCCCGGCGGTGGTTCTGGTATCTTGGAATCCTTACTGCAATTAATAAGCACGTCCTCCGGCATCACCCTCCTCTTCAACATGCCCATCTTCGGATGCTCCCCTCTTCCTCTAAACAGTCCCGGCGGTTCAATCTTAAAGTTCCCAATTTTCTCCTTATGACCGTCGATGACGCAGATGCCGTACTCCTTCTGTATTTCCTCGTTCTTCTTTTTCAATTCCGCCTTCTCTTCCTTCGTGCGATTCCTGTTCTTCTCCGCGAGATCCATGAAGTAGGCGTGCATCGATTTGAAGTTGCACTTCTTGAGATCGGTGATTTTCTCTCGCTCCTTCGACGTCATCACTTTGCGCCAGTCCTTGAAGAAGTTGCTGTTGAAAGCCTCTTTCGTGGTGTAATCGTGGTCCAACATCCTTGCATAAAAGCCAGCCACTTCTTCGGCGTCTTGTGACAGCTTCATTTCTTTACCGTCATAATAGAATTTTACATTATCTGGAAGTGGTTCGTACGCAGGTGCAAACACTGGGCCTTTGTGTTCGAGGAATGTCCATTTCGTACCATCATCACGCTTCTCTTCTTCCCACCTAATCAGAAAATGATATTTTAAAGCAAGAAGTACTACATGATCAAAAAATGTGTTTATTATTGTAACTGAAGCTTTTTGGATGCTAAAAAAGTAGATAAATCGAACTCTTGACTCTTAAAGCCCATAACACATGAACCACATAACAGGACAGAGTACATAGTGCAAAATACCAAAGAAGTCAAGCTACACTAGAAAAAACTACGTTAAATACCTGCTAATTTTGCATTTTTCAATGCTACATTGCTGAATTGGTTCATTTTTTACATTTAAACGAAGCACGACGCTTTTCAACCTAACCTGTACAACAACGGGACTAGTAAACTTGACCAGATGGGGTAACGTCACAGCTACTGTTCTAATTTTCACCAAATTTCTCATACTGAACCACAAAAACATCGCGATAATTAATTAAAACACGCTCTTTTGCTCAAAATACCATTACGAAATGACATTCAGCAACGTCTCCCATTTTGATTTCTAGAACGACTACCGTCGCGCCACCTACGGGAGGTGCAATTGAACTAAAAAAAAATGACTAAATATCAGTTAAATATCAATTTGCAAATTACCGTCCATTTTAAAACACACACGACCATCGTAAAGGTGCACTAGTCAACTTTCTTGCAGAAATTTGGCACGGAAATGACCAAACAAACGCGACACACAAACTAACCGCAGCCATTTTGATGCCGCGCGACCCCTAGCGACGAAAACGGCGAACTAAATAAGTAGCGGCAAATTTTAAAACTTACCATTTCCAAACCTCCTGTTCCTCTTCCTCCTTCTTTTTCCGTTTCTTGGGACTTTCCGTTTCTGTTTTAACGCTGGTTTTCTTTTTTTCTTTCTTCTCCTTCTTTATGGGTTTGTAGTCCTCCTCCTCTTCATCACTGAAGGCACGTTTCTTCTTCTTCTCCTTCTTTTCTTTCTTCACCTTCTTTCTGGCAGCCAAGGGAATGTCATCTTCATCGTCATCATCCGATTGAATCTTTCTCTTTTTTTCACTTATATCTTTCCGTGCAGCCTAAATCAATTATTGTACTAGGGTTTCTCATAATGTACAGGATGATACCTTTACTTACCAATGGTACATCCTCTTCACTATCATACTGCTCATCTTTAACTTGCGGTTTCTCATCCTCTTCGTTGGCAGAGAAGTCCGGTTCATCTTTGAACTGTGACAGATTATAATCACAGCTGCTGGCGGCGGATACGTTGACATAATCTTTTTCAATCTCGTCTTGTGAATCGGGTTCTTCTTTTATGACTAACTTCTGATCGTCTTCGTCAACAGAATCCTCTCTTGCCGAATCGATGTCCGATTTTTCTTCTTTTACCTTATCTTTTTGATTTTCTGCATCACCCAAAATATATTTAGAAGTGTCTGACACGTAATTTTGAACGTTCAACAAGAACGACATATTTGACAAACAAAACCAATAAATGTCACTTACTTTCAGAGTTTTCCTTTGATGATGATTTCTTTTCCTTATCTTTCCTGTCCTTATCTTTGGAACTGGAGTGATGCGGCTTGTCTCTTTCCCTTTCCTTATCACGATGCTTGTCTTTGGAACTACTGTGCTTGTCCTTCGATGAGCTGTGCCGATGTCTGTCCTTGTCCCGATCTTTGTCTTTGTCCCTGTCACGTTCCTTATCCCTATTTTCCTTATCTTTGGAGCTCTTGTGCTCCCTGTCTTTATCTTTGGAGCTCTTATGCTCCCGGTCTTTGTCTTTCGAAGACGATTTCTTTTCATCCCTCGATTTGTCCCTGTGCTTGTCATGGTGGTCCCCTCGATCCTTATCTTTACTTGATGACTTGTGATGAGAACTGTGTCTGTCTTTATCTTTCGAACTGCTGCTGTGCTTCTCTTTATCTTTACTTGAACTCTTGTGGTCTTTGCTTTTACTTTTATCCCTATCCTTATCCCTGTGTTTATCCTTGTGTTCTGACTTGTGGCTTTTGTGTTTTTCAGGATAGCCATTGCTCATACCATTCATGTGATTCAAATTGCCAGAGCTGAATTCCTTGCTCGTTTCCTTCTAATTACGCAATGGGAATACAAAAACCTCAATTAAATAACGTAAATAAAACGTTAAACTATGCTATCAAACAAAAATTAAAGTAACATGCATGTTAGCTATCGAGATTTCCGATTATGAAAAGTACGGCTACACGTTGCAAAGTGGGACTTAGTCTCTGTCGCCATTTTGGGACTTAGAAAATTTCGCGTAGAGCACAAGCTATCAGAAAACAGCGTTTAAAAAAGACACCGACTGAATTCCGCACGCACAGGGCTGTTCCAAATAAAATTAGCGTTCGATTTATATACTTACCGGAGCCGGAACATCCTCGCTAGCAGAATTATCCGTATCCATACTTCACCCGAAAGCACAACGAGGTGACACTTTGCCGTTTTCACTAGCAAGAGGAACGTAACAAGAACGCTTTCTAGACAAAGTACTGGATTTGCTTTCGTGCGCAACCGCCACGAACCTGGGCAAACAACCTCTAGGGCGGCACATTCAAACACTCGACCGTACGTTCAACTTTGCTGTCAAAATCAGCTGGCAAGATTTATGCGGCTGATTCATTACTGAACAGAATCTGGCCGCGTATTTCCGTATAAAAAAGACCCATTTCTGTTCGATGTTTAAGGACGAAAATATCGCAACAACGAGAAACTGAAACCCATATTATGGTCCACAATTATTGTGATCAAATATTAATTATTGACTTCTATATTGCCTTATATTTTAGCGTTACATTTGTAGGTAATTTGAGCGTGCACCAATTATTATTATAGAGCCAAGACAAGGTTTAAGAAAGCATTCATAAGATGTGGTTGAACTGCAACAAAATTTAAAAAAAAACGCATATTTAATAGCATCGCATCAGCCATGTAAGTTTTCTTTAGTCACAAAATAGCAACTTGGTTTTGAGGTAGTCTGAAAATTTGTCCTTGTGCCTACCTTATTAAACTGAAAAGTGTATTTTTATTATTTAGCAATTTTATCTATAACAAACTTTTAATAACCTTATAGCATACAAAAGTTACGAATTAATACTTTTCATAATATGTCAACAATCCGATATAAATATTAACTTATATGTCATAGATTGGTGTTCCATCCTTATTCCAAGTGTTCTTCACTTTTTCAAAGGCAAATGTTAGGTACAAAGCTAAAAAAAATTAAAAAATATTATACACTCCATATGAAAATTTGTAAAAGTTCTTACATGATGCTTCCCATTCGGATTTTGAAAGTGTACCAATTCTGGAGTTCTTATCGTTTTTAAGAAACTCTTCCGCATGTACATAATCATCTTTTGCCGACCCTAAGGGGCTCGTGCCTGGAAACGGGGGGTATGCTTCCAATCCCCTCATATTATATAATAAATTCCTGCCATCAGCTTTCATCCGCTCAAAAAATTCATAGAATTTCTCCTTCTTCGCCAGCTTCAGTCCAAATTTCTTCGCCAGCTTCACAAAGGTATCGAAATGAACAAGAAATTCAGGGCAATCCACGGCGTCGTCCATATAGAACTTGTACTTGGCACCAAACAAAGGAGGCTTGTTAGTGTCACATTCAAACTCTACTTGGTAAACGTCGTTACCAAACCTGTTAGAGTTAGCCTTTCGTGTCCGAGCAATCAGATCGTTGGCGTCAGGCATAGTGCCGATGAAAAACCCACCGGGCTGTAAACATTCGGCAGCGTTCCGCATCATGCATTCGGCCTGTGGAAGGCTTTCGAAGCTGTAGTGGAATCCAAACTGGCAACTTACTACATCCAGTTTGATGGAAGGGTCTTTGTACTTTTCTCGCAGTCTAACTCTTGTACAGTCTGCAGCGATGTATTCGATAGAATATATGCTACCAGATTGTCGATCCCTGTGATTTCTGTGTTTCATATCCTCATAGCGTGCTTTGCAATGCTCGACAGATACAGATGCTATATCACAACAGATCAAGTGTGCTATGTTGCCCTTTCGCCACTTTAACAAGTCGCCACCTTTGCCGCAACACATATCCAGCACCCTCACGGGTTCGTTGTACTTCTTTTTATCCTTTACCTTTGTCAGGTACTCATTAATCAACATGCTCTTTATCCAGTTGTGAAAGTTTCGTAAATAAATAATGCGAGACTTTGATCTTTCCGCCAAACCCTTCTCCTCCAGCGTATTATAATGCTGGGCAACAACTTTAGCATGTCCTTCACCAACTCGCAGGTATTTAGTTGGTTGCTCTTGCTCATCGTCCGTTTCCAATTTACGGATACTGCTGGTAGCGGGATTGCATTCGCGGACAGAACTAGTAGCACCCGCGGTATCTTCGGGCAAATTCTTACCTTCTTCATTGTTTCTTGCGTCTGCATCTGCCGCAGCGATAACTAGAGCTTGCTCCAAATCGTCTGCGTTATCATAATGCACGTAATTGGTGTTTCCCGACATTATTCAGATAAAAATAAACGAGTAATATGAATATCCAATCCCGGGATAACCAAAGCAACAGACAAAATTACGTTTCCAGTAGTTCAAACGCTCACCCAAATGACAGAATATTAAATAGGGATGTACATATATCAGTATAGGGTACATTAGTATTTTAAAATATAGAATGTCAAGTATCTACTAGCTAGTTGAATAATTATAAAGTGTACAAGTTTGATATGATATAGGTATATAAGTGTAATTATTACTAGATACGAAATCAATACTGAATATTCAATACGCCAGGAGTGGCGCATCTCTAATGCAATATAACACTAGTATCTCCAATGTTTGTACTTTTTCAGCTAGTATGTTTGATAGTTTCATATTAGTAGAAGAAGTCCTGAATCGAAACTTAAAAAAAGTTCATATTTAACAATGTACCTATTAAACTCGATTATGTATTTGTCAAAATGTTGTAGTTCTAACGTACTGACAACTGACAGGAAGTAGTTTGGCAGCCGTCAATGTCAATTGTCATAAACTCTGTACCCTAAAAAAAAAGTGCTGTAAACAAAAATGGATTTTGAAATTTCTAATTTTAATCATTAATTAACTAGTTTGAAAACAGTAAGATGAATTCAGACGTTCCCGATAAGTCACAGATACTTGCTGTGCTGCAAGTTTTAAAAAAATATAATTTGAAGGTATTTGTTTTAAATATATTGTAAATGATCACTAGGTACTTACGATAACATTTGCAGAGCACAGAAGAGCAACTAAAACGGGAGGCTAATCTAGGCGATGACGTAAAAGACTCGTTGCAACAAGATTCAGGTGTTAGTAGCGTTTTGACTGGTTATAAGAGCGATGGAGACCCAGAAACCTATGAGGAATCCTATTTGGAGTTGAAACGGTTTGTAGAAGGCGCGTTGGATATCTACAAGCATGAGTTGGGTATGATTTTGTACCCTGTCCTGGTGCACATGTATCTAGAACTAGTTTATAATGGTCACACGGAGAAAGCCATATCATTAATGATGCGATTTGGACCAGAACAGGATGTTCATTACCAAGACGATTTAAGGAAACTAGCGTTGGTTACCAAGCGTGAACACATGAACGGGAATGAGCTAACCGATACCTTTAAATCTAACCAGTTCATTATCAGAATGTCGAGGGACACGCTTTCATTATTGAAACGCCATCTGCATGACAAAAAAGCATCTGTCTTATTGAATATCATTCAGGAACACTTGTACTTCGATATGTACGAGGGAGTGGCAAGAAACAAGAGCCAGATAGATGCTACATCTGGTGCGGTGGTGGGGGAAGCCACCAGACAAGATAACAAGGCTAAAGTGTACTACGGCTTATTAAAGCTTCCTGATATACAGTCGTTGGCTGCACCCGTCGAAGACGAAGAAGAAAACGTCGAACAGGATGCCCCAGATAAGCCTAAGAAAAAAAAGGCTAAGAAAGACCCCCTGTTTTCCAAGAAGACCAAGTCAGATCCTAATGCTCCTCCTTCTGATAGAATACCACTTCCGGATTTGTATGTGTAGTAGTGAATTTTAGTTGGAATGCCTGTGGTAATGTTTTGGTTTGCAGGAGAGACAACGATAAGTTAGAAAAAGTGAAAGCATATAGGGAGGCTTCGAAAAGGGTCACTCTGGGCCCAGACACGTTACCATCAGCTTGTTGTTATACTTTACTCAATGCAAATCATACGTAAGTTGATGATTTTCTATCTCGATTTCTGTTTGATAATAATAAATAAAAAATAATAAGATTTCTGGTTCAGTTATAATGTCAACTTGTAATTTTAGAATAACTTGTGCCGAAATAACGGAAGATTCGAGCATGTTAGCCGTGGGATTTAGTGAATCGATGGTCAAGGTGTGGACGTTGGTACCACAAAAGCTGAAAGCGATGAAATCGGCTGAACAGCTGCAGGAAGTCAACATCGATGCAGACGACGTCTTGGTAAGTTACCGCCGAGACATTTCTATCTATCAATTGATAAATGTTTAGGTACGAATGATGGACGAACGTTCGGGCGAGGTGTCTCGTTCTTTGTTCGGACATTCAGGACCAGTTTTCGCTGTATCTTTTTCTCCTGACCGCACATTGTTGTTAAGTTGTTCTGAAGACACTACCATACGATTGTGGAGCTTGCAAATATGGACGTGTCTGGTGGTGTACAAGGGTCACATGTTGCCGATTTGGGATGTCAAATTTGCCCCCGTAGGTTACTATTTCGCATCTTGCTCCTACGATAAAACTGCCAGACTGTGGGCTACCGATCATTACCAGCCGTTACGAGTGTTTGCAGGCCATTTCTCGGACGTTGACGTAAGCATATTATTCTTTTGAGTTAATTAATATAACTAACCACTTGACAAAATGCTAAATCGTAATATAGTGTGTGCAGTTCCATCCGAATTCAAACTACGTAGCCACGGGATCGAGCGACAGAAGAGTCTGTCTGTGGGACTGTACTACGGGAAATCACGTGCGTCTAATGACCGGGCACAAATCGCCAATATACGCACTCGCGTTCAGCGTTTGTGGACGATATTTGGCCTCAGCTGGAGCAGATTGTAAAATTTTGGTCTGGAATCTGGCCCATGGACATTTAGTGGCAGAGCTCGTTTCACACGACAAGCCCGTGCACACACTTTCATTTAGCAGGTAGCTAAAATGTTTTAGATTGCACGGGAAACGGTAAAAACGGTTGGTTTCAGGTGCGGTAGCATGCTGGCATCAGGAGGACTGGATTGCTGCATGAAGTTGTGGGACTTCACTAAACTGGCCGAGGAAAACAGTTCCGAAGATGTAAACATCTCACACAATCCGGATGTCAAGACTGGAGATGATTATTTGTTGAGGAGTTACCCTACGAAGAGCTCACCCTTGATCCATTTGCATTTCACTCGAAGGAATCTTCTGTTAGCGGTTACTATGTTTGACGGTGTATCAAACTGAGAAAACTTACCTTGTAATCAAGCAATTCATAATACATTGCCTTTTTTCAGTTGAATCTATTTCTACTTAAATGACTCTCATTCTTTTTAACCTTCTTATATCTTTAATTACACTGAACATACTTGATTAATAAGAACTAGACAATCAAAACACTCTTTAAAATCACAATTTATTATCTAAAATTTAAGTTCGCATACCAGTCGACTTGCGATACATAGTGAAATGTTCCAAATACTGATGAATCGTATCAATGGGAGTATAAACGTCCTGCATCCGTTTCTGCAAGTATTCCGGCGGCGTATTTAGAACAGGAGAGCCCAAGAAGCCCTGCAGAAACTCGCGCATCAGTTCCCAGCACATGGCGGGCACAACACACGGTCTGTATTCCACTTCAACGAGAACACCTTTGAAATTTTGGCTTACTGTGACAGTCCCGAGTTTAACACAAAAGTCTCCTATTTCATAACGTGGACCCTTCGATTCTGCCTTCGTCTGCTTCTTCGAATTGTAAAAATTGGACATCTTCATCATCAAGAGATCGAACAGGCCATCAGTCACCAGAGGTATCGTCTTCGTGCCCGTTTCCAGTATGGAAAATACTGTGGCGGGCTGCTCGGAATTGTGAAGAACATGTACCGTTCTTTGATTGCCCAGCTGCGGTACGGAAGTGAACGTTTCACAGTCTACTAAAAACTGACCTTGCTGCGTTGCGCCCAAGGCAGAAATGCGCTTTGTCAAAAGTTCTATCGTTGACGGACCAGTGCGGTTTTCGACTATAGGAAATTGCTGTAACACAGTCACACCCATTACTTTGATTAATTACACAACCATCTATTAACGATAATCTTGGTTCGCGCTTGTTTGTTATTTTGAGGTTAGATCAAGAACGTTGATATTGACAACACAGGTTGGACAAGTTGATCCGTTAAAGGACTCACACTTTAATTAATAAAAACGAATGCAACTAATGAATAAAGTTTAATAATACTGAATTAGAGTATGCATTAAATCATTAATGGAATAATCCCGTATTAATAAGTCAAACATTTCATCGCTAGATGACACTGCAAATTGACAGTTGGTAAAGTCAGTCAAAAATCCCTATATGGTTGACAGTTGGTATTGACGTTTGACGTAAGATTAACCAACCTTAACCTCAATCTCATATATCATTATATCAACAACACGTGCAATTTTACAGACAGATTTCAGTTAAATGTGTTTTTAAAGTGGTAAGATGGCAACTCAGCTAGCAGATCAGTTAAGGAAACTAGCAGTTCCACAGTCGTCGGCTGTTGTACCCGATAAAACACGTCCATCACTTCTATTCGATCCTAGAGAAGCGGCCAATTTCAGCAAGGAAATCTTCTATCAAATTGGTTTAGATGGTCTTCATGAACTAATCCAGTTGAACGCGGCATTCTCTCAGTTTGAGAACAGCCTGTTCAGTTTATCGTCGAAGGATTTCGAGAGATCTGTACAAACGGAGGAAAGAAACAAAACGTTGGATAAGCATATTCGAAAGTTCCTGTTGTTGCTTTCGCCATACTTTCTGCTTAGTTATGCGCACAAATCATTGGAGTGGTTGATATATCGTTTTGGCATACAAGATTACAACAAAGAAGATTTCCTGATGTTAATTTTGCCATATCACGAAACAAACATTTTTGTTCGGGCCCTACAGTTGATCAAGATACACGATGAATCAGACAGGTTTTCATGGTTGAAACCGTTGCAAAAACATGGCGTCCGCCTGACTAAAAGCGTTCTTTTTAACCATGCAGCCACAAACGTGCAATTTTTAAAGTGCTTATCCAAATTTCTCACATTGCTGATGAAGCAGCACACTAGACCTTCAGATGTAACGGTGGGATTGAATTTTTATTGCGTTACTGCAATAGGAGTCATCGAACGAGCACCTGATTTGAACGAAACGCAAGTTTCACATATGTTACCGGTGATTATGAAAGGTCTGAGTTCTGAAATGCCAGATTTCACTTCCGTGGCATACGTAATCACAGCAAAGCTCTGCCAGAAGCTACAGCTTTCCGATAAAATTTTAGAATACCTCGTGGAGAAAATCGTGAAGGTCAAGAGTAAAAGTTTACATACCGAAGCCGTATTGCTGTTGATAATCTTGTACCAGTCGCAGAACCAGTATCGATTAATGAACTCATCTGCTTTGGAAAGTCTAGCTACTGAGGGCTGGTTTACAGGTAATAAAAAAAATATAATAAACTGTGCTTTTTCAATTTATTTAGGTACTCTTTTTTGTCACTTACTGATCATGTTTTTTATATTTTTGCCTAGATGTGCTGCAAACTTTAAACGACAATGGATCTTGTATTGAACCACTGTTAGAAGCCGTTTTGGTGTCTGCATTGAAATTTGCCGTTATGAATGATGATGATGATAGTGGGCTTTGGGATTTTCTAAAGACACTTATTAATGGTGTTAAGTTAGATAAAGCGAGCGTTGTAATGTTCATTAAGTAAGTATGAAATTATATCTTTGTTTTTGGTTTGAATGCTTTAATTTAGAAGTGATGAAACTTTTAAATATATTTATTTATATTTTTGCATTTTCTTGTATACGTTCATATAGCCATAGAAGTAAATCAGAAATATTCCTTTAAACCTATATAACTTTTTTTGTACGTTTTCAGCAACATCTTGGAAGCTGGACAATTCACTGACAGTCAAGATAATGATCAGTGTTTGTCAGAATTGCTCCAGATGATTGAAAGGCAGTACCCCGAGATTTTTGATAGCGAAATAGATTCCATTTTCAAAATATGTGGAGAGGACATGTCCAATGAAAAGCGAGACACTCTGAGGCGTCTTCTGCACAGTTCCATGGAGGTGGAGGGTTCTTTTGGGATTTTCCAGAAGCTGTATCATCCAGAAGCGTGCATGAGAAAATCGGCAATTCAGCATCTAGTCAAGAATTTCGAAAATTTGAAGGAGCGACAAAGGAATCAAATAAGGCAGTACTTCATCAGCAGATTAAGTGATGAAAACAGTCAAGTTGTCGAAGAAGTTTTATCTTTTCCCAAGAATATTTTGCTGAAAATCATCGACGAACAAAGTTTGAAAAGAATGCTGGTGGAATTGTCCAAGAAATATCGGAAAGAGAGAGGCACTTGCGAGCATGTCCTTCGGCTGTTGTGTCTGAGTTATGACAAAGACATTTTGTTGGACTTGTTGCCATTTCTGCTACCCCAAGACGAAAATGAGCTGCGACTTGCTAAAATTATAACTTTTTCCCCTTTTGGAAGAAGCTGTGTTGTAACAAGGGAAATGAACACGCAAGGGTGTCGAGACTTTTGTGCGAAGCTACTCAAGAACTTGGATAGGATCAAAGATGTAATGGACTTGGAATCGTTTGTTTCTAGAATCCAAAGCATGGAAAACCTAAGCACATGTCAGCAATATTTGATACTGGTCATGTTATCGAATTATGCAACGGAAAAGATGGGTATCGAGACGTGCTCAGTTATAATTGAGCGTTTCCATGCTTATTTGAAGAACAGTAAACTCGCACATTTGGGCAAAAGCAAGGGGCATGAGAATGCCATTTCTACAATTAGAAAGGGAAAATTTCCACTCGAAAGCATCGCTGCTTGTATTCATTCGGTAATTTCAAAAACGGCAGTCACGGAATCGTGCTTTAGTCTTTTAGATTTCCAACGCCACCAGTTTCGCAGTTTCTTTCACACTTTGATACAGGTCTGTTTGATTATGGGAACTTGTCAGGTTTCTTTTGAATGCCTACTTAAGTTTTGCAAAGATTGGGTAACACTTGCCGAGTTTCTTTTAAATTACTCGTGTAGTGAAAATTCGCTTGAATGTGTTCGATATGTCCGATCCGCAGTCAACCGACAAGGTGGTTTTGCTGAAGTTGACAGAGTCGTAGTTCCGTATTTGTTAGTTTTGGCTTGCAACGAAGCCTCGACAATTAGAACGGAAGCGATGTCTCTGATCAAGCTTCTTTCGAATGGAACAGGATATGGCTCAGTTTTACAATATTTGGCAGATCGTGAGGAGGAAGTCCTAATGGACCATCAGCAGGTGCCGCTGGTCATCCAAAAAGCACTCTGTGATGATCGTGCTGTTTTGGACAAGCTTATAGATTTGGCTTGTAATAAAAATTGTCCTCGATATCTGAATGCTGGATTATTGAAACTGTTAATGCACGTCAACTTACCAGAAATATTTGAGAAGTCGTCGAATTTAGCTAGTTTTATTTTAAAAGAAGAAAGTGAAGATTTGAATGAGGCCCAGTCGATTGTACTGTTGACGAACATCAGGCGGTTGGATGAGTCTGTAGCAGAAAATGTTGTTTTAAATTCTCATTCATGGAATTTTATGGAATTTTGTTTGAAGAAAGAAATTATCATTAATTGTGAAGAAATTAAGGCTGAAGCTTTACCCGCTTTGATTCTAGTACAAATCGATCGTTACCTTTTTGGAAAGTTGACACGGGAAGTGAAAAAAGCTGTTTTGGATGCTGCTATTGAAACGGCAACCTTCACTAAAATTCCCGCAGTTCTTAACGCTGTCACTCGGCTGTTCAAACACATCGATCTTGACGTCTCTTTAATCCTGCAGCACCTGATAGAAATGAAAGACGTCAAGAGTCAGTCGCAAACCAACAAGCGTAAAAGGACGATCACACTGCCCACGATTGACATATTAGACACCCCCGAGTGGAAAAAGGGCATGACTATCCTCGAATTGATTCAGAACAAGAAAAAATTAGAAAACGTCACGTTAATAACGCCGTTGTTGTTCGATGTGTTGAAGAAGTGTTTAGATTTCGATGAACAATCGAGCGTTGAATATCCAAAACAACTGTTGCTGTCCTCCGTTTTGAACTGCTGCTCTAGGGAGGCATCGGCCGGTCTGATCAACGTTGAATTAATAGTGCAATGCATCCGTGCCTCTCAGAACCCGCAGACGCATCATCATGCACTCTTGCTGCTTGCCCAGGTGACCCCTTTCGTCCCCGATCAAGTCTTGCATCATATCATGGCGATCTTCACCTTTATGGGGTCTTCCGTTCTGCGTCACGACGATGCTTACAGTTTCCAGATAATTTCAAGAATTATAGACAGCGTCGTCCCTATAGTTATCGGTGAGGGAACGATAAAAGTGTTGCGCGTTTTTGTCGATGTCATGCTGGACGTGCCGGAACACAGGAGACTGCCGCTCTACATGAGGTTGCTAGAGAAGATCGACGCAAAGCGCCACCTGCACACATTTCTGTTGCTCATATTCGAAGCGCACGTCGTTCATTCGTTGAAAAACAATTCGAGAAGGATCGATATCGCCATAGATTTGTGCACGGAATTCTCGGTCGAGATCGTTCTGAATGGCTGCATCAATATTTTAGAATACTTAATTGATTTGCCGCTGGAGAGGGAGAAGTCGGACGCAATATTCGATGTGGTCAATCGCACTCCCAAACAATTTCGTCACTACAAGTACACGATAGTGCAATTCCTTAGCAATCTTTTATCGTCTTCGAAATTCATGAACGTACTCGCACAAAGAAACGAGGACCAATTGCTCGAACTGGAGCCGTTACACCGTGAACTCCTCGTGAAAATAATCACTCACATTCAATCCACTTCGAAAGTAACCGATCAGAACCTAAACGCTCCCCATGCCCAATTCTGGAAGGCGATGCTGCACTCAAGTTACGACGTCTTAGACAGCGTGAACGCCTTGTTGACACCTCGAATGTTTCTTTTGGTGACCAGAGGACTGATGGTGCACAGCTTGAACACGATAAAGAAACGCATTCTGGAACTCTTCAATCATAAACTGCAAAACAGCCCAGAATTTTTCAGCAGCTGTAGCGAAGATGAGATGTTTAATGTCGTCGTTGGTGTTGTTAATCTCATAAAACAAGCTGATGTGAGTGCTAGTGCAGATTTTGAGGTTACAGTTCAGACTGCACTACTTTCTCTCAAATTACTGATCAAATATTTAGCTCCCGGTAATCCAGAGAGGTTTGTACCTGTAATGGATTTCATCACCAACATGTTGAAAGTCTATAAATCAAATGAGAACGTTCTGGCATCGGTTATTTTGTGTCTTGGGGAACTTTGCGCAAATCTGCGAGCTCACGCAATATCTGCACTCAGCAGTTACTTACCTTCAATACTGAGAGTCCTGAAAACCGGTAACAACTTGTTGTTGCTGTGTGCAGTTACGGCATTACAAAAGATTGTGGCTAATCTGTCGTTGTTCCTGAGTTCTTACCTTGTCAAGATTTTGTGTGAAATTTCAAGGCTGGAAGTAAGGGAAACGGATAAAACATCTCCAATAGCCATAAAGCTAAAAATTATACAACAGAAAATTGGTAGTAACGTGCCCCATAGGGTACTGATACCCAACATCCAAGAAGCAGTCGCTAGACTTACAGAAAAGCAGAAGTATCTGTGCATCGGTCCCGTGATGAAGGTCTTATCTGAAAGCGTATCAAATTTACAACCTTCTGAAATACACGGCGTTTTACCAGATTTGACCACTTTGTTCATAAAATGCTTGGAATTCAGGGTGGATTCACGAGTTAGCGACAATCAAATAGACATAATTGAAAAAGATGTTATTAAGGCAATCACCATATTAATAATGAAGTTGTCAGAGAACACTTTTCGACCTTTATATTACAAGATATTTGACTGGGCAACTCGAACACACAACAAACCTGAAACCCTCATCACATTCTACAACCTGTCACACAGCATCGCTGAATCGCTAAAAGGTTTATTCCTCCTCTTCGCTGGCCACATTGTAAACAATGCAGCTTCCACTTTACAATCTTGTAACGAAGACCAACTCACTTTACTCGATAGCGTTTTGAAGACGCTGCACTGCATGTTTTTGTACGACACTCAATCGTTCGTGAACAAAGACAGGTTCGACCTTCTCATGCAGCCTCTTGTAGACCAGTTGGAAAATATGGCTGGCGGAGAAGAGGTTTACAAGGAACGATCACGCACCCTCGTAATACCGTGTGTTACGCAGTTTGCCGTTGCAGCTTCTAATGATGCCCTCTGGAAGCTGCTGAACTACCAGATCCTGTTGAAGATGAGAGACTCTTCACCTGTAATACGTCTCATCACGTTGGAATGCTTTACTTCTGTAGCGAGGAAGTTGGGCGAGGACTTCTTGCCACTGTTACCGGAAAGCATACCTTTCCTGGCAGAACTGCTCGAAGACGAAGATGAATCAGTGGAGAAAGGATGTGAAAAAGCCATACAAGAATTAGAGAAAGTGTTAGGGAAACCCTTGAAAGAATATTTTTAATGTAGTTATTTCTGTTCTTTAATAAACTTGTTACAAAATACGTTGTGATTCTTTTTAGATTGTTAATACTCCAGTGTCGTGAAAATAGTCCTCTTGCAATCTGTGGGATAAAGAAAAGTTACTACTAGTGCATAAAAAGTATTAATTTGGTTACCTCCGTCGGCACTCGCGAATCATGTAGAGTACTATAAGATTAATTGCAAACAAGATGATTAGTATCAATACAGGAACAAGAATATCTGTAATTAAAGCATTTGTTAGGTGCACAGTTCACTATTATTGGATTATTTTACCTGAAGTATTGGATTCATTGAGCATATTGCCTAATTTACTGTTGTTTTTCAATAAGTCGGCCAACGAGGTATCTAAAATAATAAAGCCTGTTTAAAAAGACCCATTAAATAATAACTTTTATTATATCCACTAATACACGCTATTGTGTCTATTGACTTAGAGAGCGCAAAATGGAAAATATTTGTTACTTGATGTTTTTATGCTTGCTCCGTTATTTTAACAGCTGGTTTTGTCTTTTGTCTATTACACCATATTGACATAAATATAAAGGTACATAATAGAAAACCAACTTCTAATACTAAATTTAAATCATCTGCATCACTCATGTGAATGTCTAAGGACCCAAATTTGAATGCCCTGTAATCTCAGCTTTCACAAATTGACACACGATTTTATGACAAACTTGTATCATTATAATTCATCAACCATAAAATCTACCAAAGTCACTGTTATTCAAATTGATCTTGACCATCTCATTCTTTGGGCAGTAGAGATCCTGGAACTTTAAATTCTTGTGTAACTGGAAAATAAACAATTCGCTCACTTTTGCAGTCGGGAAATGGTAACTCCGCATCCCATCTGTGCCCCATACAATTGATGGTGCGAGTCCTTTCGTTGGCTGGTGGAAAAGAGAAGCCCACACAGCAACTGTACTCTGCTGAAGTAGCGTTCCTGTAAACCAAATAACCATCCTTTGGTGGCTGCGGCGTTGGACAGCCGACGGCAGTATAATGGAACAGCACCCCCCTTCTCGGTGTGAACACCCTGGTAGAACTCAAAACCACCTCCAGAAGATCAGTAGTTGAACTTATGGTCAGTGGCAGGTTGAAATCCTCACAAGATGTGAAAATTACTTGGCCAGAGTCTTTGATTGTCAAATTATCCAAACAAGAGTCATCTTAAAAAGAGAGAAAAGTTCATTCTAAAATATTGTTATCAAATATCATGTATTTTTTATATTTTGGTCATGTATTGTACATCATTATTTCGGCACTATTTTCCGTATCTTTCGATAGAATTATTACCTATGATAGAATGAAAATTTGGTGGAATACATTATAGAGAAGTGCATTTGTATGCAAAGCATAATATGTGTAGCGTCATCTAACGTTTGCATTTAATAGTAAAATTTTGTAAACACGTAGACAGAAGAAGAGCACATAAAATTACTTTCAGCCAACAAAATTAAAAATCATAGGCTCTTTTGACGACTGTGTCCATGGCAATGTATTATATAAAAATACACAATAAAAGATTTGTCATTCTAAAAAGTGGTGTATTTATTCCATCAAAACAACTAAATAAATGGTGCTACCCCCTTCTAGTAAGTGACAATTATTAAAAAAATATTGTTGCTTGAATAGTGCCATTTAAAACATTAAACAAATTATCTAACTTGAAAATTAATTATTGTTTAAATCTTATTGGAAAATGAACTGTCCATCCCGACCTGGTTTTCACATATGTTCTAATGGATTTAGTCTGAACTAACTGGTAGATCGTGCAATACAGTATGCAAATACAACAAATTTCAAGTATATATACATACACACACACACACACCAGGATACCTAGGTGTCGATATACAATGCACCAATGGAAAAGTTGCCAAATAGGTGGAAACCCGCCCAATCTGGCAATCTTGTACGCAGTATCCGCCTGCCTGTAGTCGGCCACGCATAATTGCCAAATTTACACTTTCTGCTAGTTCATTATTAGTGTCTACTGATCGCAGCTACTATATTTACTATTATCTAATTAATAATAATATCAACAATAATTTACACAAATTTCTGTTCTGGCTCAACGCCGTTTAAAATGTCATTTGTATTAAAACGTTTACTTTTCACAATAAATAAATATGTTTTGAAACAAAAAGTGTATCTTTTTATATAGGTATATAGGTTTTTATATCGCCAAAAACGTTTAAATATCAAAGGTACTAGCATTGCCTGTATGTATATAAGAATAGGCAGGCAATAAACAAGGTTCTAATAATACTCACCCCCATCGATTATAACTTTATTGTACTGCTGTGATTTTACCTGCTAATAAAGAGAAATCCAAAAGCGTCATTTTGACGTTTTGACCTGGAAGCACCTTTATTTTCCATCCACATTCTTTTTGACCGGAGTAAAATCTTGGATATCCTGGATTATGAACGTATCCGTCCGACAATTTATCAGTGTCGTGTGAGAATGGCAGTTGAATAACAGAATTGCAGTATTTCACCGCGTGGTAATCTAAAAATGGTTACATAATCTGTTGAAAATCAAGGCATTATATTGCTTTCCGCCGGTAACGGAAATTCTTTTCATTATTCAATGTATGCTGTATTAATCCGGCCGACCGACTTTGGCGCACGTGAGCACTATTTTCGTTTTGTGAAAAGCTTAGTCACGGTAAAAGCAAAGCTTCCCCCCGTTTTTTTTAACACTTACCAGAGACGCAGGCGTATTTTATTGTTATATAGCCGGATCCCCATTTATCGGCACCGGGAGTATCTTCCGCTAAGATAAAGCTGCAATAATTGACGCCAGAGCACCTGAAATAGAATGTAAAAGGCTAGATAACATTAATTATAGAGAAAACCACCCCTACGCATGTTTGGCATCAAATCAATCTTATATTCGGGGGTCCGTACGACGGCCTTGTCCGACATACTATTGTTTGTCCACGTTCTTATATTTAGGGTAGCTTTGTAGCAACCCTGACCCAAACACGCATTACGCGCACTTTCATTCTTACTTCGGATATTGACATGTTTATTACCTGTGATTTATCGCATTTGTTAGATCCGAAGGTGAAAACTTATTGCTAGGAGTATTTGTTACAAACGAAGCTTCCAAAATAGCTATAGTGGAATTTGAGTGCCTGCACGTTAAGCGAACTACGCAAGTTTCACAGCCTTTGGTTTCCACGATTTCTGCAATCCAATCGCTCGAATAGTATTCGCAATGTTCAGATTTATCAGAACCTTACCAATGTATGCTGTTACATCCTGCCGCAGAAGGAAGAAACACACCAACCAATTCATCCACATTTCATCGGTAACTTTTCGTATCCGCTCATCATGTGTAGGTAGATATTGTTCATTAATCCGTCGGGGATTTCGAATAAATATTTAAACCGGGCAGGTAAACATTGCAAAAGAGCGATGCTTTGCGGTTTTTTGTTGGCTTCCCCAAGAAGAATGAAAGAAACCTTCCAATCCCACGACACCTGTTCAAGATATGCTCGTTACAGCGAGCGTCGCGGCGCAATTTATACCGACCACTACATACGTGCATCTGGTCCGGTTCAGAGTCGATTGAATCGCTTGATATTATCCCACCCCCGTTGGGGGTGACGTCATCCACCCTCTTGGCACCCTGCCCCGCTTACACACTTTTCATGAATATGAATTAAAAACGAACACAGATATTAAGATAGGATTTATTTGTTTGTTGTAAATATATATTATTAATTTGTTATATTATTGTGCGGTTGTTATTGGTAGCATCGTCGTTACTGTCGTGCTCGTGTTACTAATTGAGGTATCTTGAGGTATACTGATTTGGAATTGCAGCAAGACCATCAAATACGTCACCATCGTAGCCAAAAGCTGCAAAATCGACACTCGCGTTTAGTAGGTATCCGTTATAAGCAACGCTTATTCTTACGTACCGATTTAAATAGGTTCCTATTTACATCGAAGAATCCTCCCAAATTCATGTCAGTTGGATTCATTTCTGTCGCTCTTAAAAACATATTTATCTGAAAAGAACACGATTATACAATATTACGTAATAATAATATAGGTAGGTACCTCCTGCTGCGCATCTTCGTTCATCCACGATAGTTCCACAAGAAGTAATTTCTTTTGGAAATACACGCGCACCTAAAATTAATTATCAGTTCAGTAAAGCAGTACTCGCAAATCTAGCTATGTATTCTAATGAACTAGTTAACTAACAACTTCTATGGTTCATTTCTTACGCAGTTTGAAGCGTAGTGCGCCTCATCGCAGATGAAATAAAGCAATGCCACCGCAAAAGCAGCAGTAACCGTCAAACCTATGTCTTTTACGCCGAAACCCTCTTGCAATTTAGACAGCAAACCGTACACGGTCAAAGTTATAATCAGGAAGAGGTACAGGCACAAGAAAGTGACGGCGTAACACATAGCATTGCTGATCTCCCTGATCAATCTGCTCAGAAGCATCCACAACGAACGATAATCTGCGACCATCGAAGACGGTCCGATATGTTTCAAAGCCTTCTCAAAATCGTCGGCTATCGTCGTAGCTATTTCACCAATGACATCAGATTGTACGTACCAAATACCACCGACCAGATATGTTATCGTATTTATTAAACAGTATGGTACAACCTAGGAGAAATGATTATAAAAACGCCCTCATTTTTTTTGTATTATTTACCTGCAAGAATTTGAAATTCAGCATGGTAATATGCGTCACTACCATGGTACCAACTCCAAATATGGGTAGTACGAGAGCAACGAGCAACGTTTTGTTTCCTAAGAACAAAGGAAGGGGTTTCCCCGCTATCCTTTTGTATATACCTTCGAAAGTGAACCAATCAGTGTACACTTTCGCCATTTTCCTGGACTCGTACAAACTGACGGGAAGAATAACCACGGGCAGCAGATACACGGAAAAAAGATAATCAATGACGGCTTCTTCGAATTTGCCTTCTGCGGTCCTCACGATTTCCACTTTATCATACTTTATGTAGGCCGTGTAGGCCAGGATGACGGCGAAAACACCGCAGGAGTAAATCAACAGTGGCGGTGTTACTTTGAAGACACCTGGTGTTGTCACAGCTACGGGGAAGAGGCCCATGGCCCTCAGGAGATATATTACGGGCTTGAGCGCCTCGAAAACTATTCCGTGTTCTTCTGTGGGCTCGAACGCCTTTATAGGCTGCTGGTGGTGCTGCTGGTACGGAGGGTAATAGCCATCCGGAGGAGCTGGGGCAATCTTGTTGACAGCACTGGTTCTCTTGTGGTAATCCGTGCCGTCGAGAAATACATTCCTCGCCGGATGTTCCACTCTCTCACCCATCATTGGCATATGGCCACCGCTAGCACCACGACCGTACATGATAAAGTGCACCCTTGGACTAAAAGATCGCCTCAAGTTATTTAATAACGTTTGTTTGCTACACGGTTATTAATTCCGACCTCAGGTGTTAATCATTCAGTAGTAATTACTAGAAATTTTCGATCAATAAATGGGTCAAGTTCCGTTTTTCGGAATTGGATCAGATTTTATCGGAATGTTTAAGTCAAATAATCGAGTCATATTTCTTGGAATAACTTGGAGGTACTAAACATTATTAGGAATTGCGTTTAACTATTTATAGTAATATACCTGGAGTTTTACTCCAGACGCTCTTGGATTTAAAACAGCACATAATTTTCATATTTACCGCCATTATATGCGTATGACGTCACAGGAAAGTAGCGCCGTTTGCGTATAGGTGGTGCGCGTGTGGTTTATTTCATCATTACGCCGCCATCCAAAAAACAATATGGCCGACGCCGCCGCGCATTGTCAATTTTGATATAACCGCAATTTAGTCAATTGTCTTCGTTGCTCACTATACTGGATCAAGTCAGGTAGTGTTCGGTAAGTTCTATGTACATTGTTAAAATTCACCATTTGTTTGCCTGCACGTAGATTACGTGATTTCGTAAACACCATTACCTGTCAAACGGCGCTTGGTTTGCCGCCATTTTGGTCAGTTATTCAGTTTTCCTTTTCCACAGTGTTGCCATCCATACCATAATTATGGTATATATACCATAATGGTATGACAAATACCATATACCATAATAAACTATTATGGTATCCACATTTTACCATAATTTGCACAGAGTCAATTTCAGTTTTTTTTCTATAACACAAAAATTACATCATGGCAAGCTTGGTTTTCTACATCGCGTACTAGCCTCGCCACAGGGTTTCATTTCCTAGCCTCTCTCTCTTTAGAGCAAACTTTGTACTTAATTTATTCAAAAGTTACTTAAAATTTCGGGGTTTTTTGTACAGCGATGGGTATGAAGGCACAACTTGTACTGTAATAAGCTACTAAACTAACACCTAAAAATTCTGAACAACCCTATTTAAAGAAAATGGCGGCGACTAGTTTTTCTTGTTTTCCCTAAGAAGGAGTAAATATTACGCATACATGGCAATGACACAAATTGAAAAAGACAAAAGTCGGCATTCAACTGTGAAGCAATATTTATTATACGAGGTAAGGTTAAAAAATATTTACAAAAATGAACTCTAAATACAAAATATGATAATCTGCAAAAAAAATTTTTGAACACCCACCAAGCTATCTTCAAAGAGTTTAAAAAGACCTACAATTTGACATATAACTTAAGTTTGTACATAAAAAAAATAAAGAAAATATGAGCCTGGGGAGTTGTAAGTGGTGGACCCTGTATATGTCGTTGATCGTCAACCAACGATAATGCATATACCATAATTTGTGCCAAAATACCATAATATTTTGAAGTTGATACCATAATTTATGAAGCAAGGCCTGGCAACACTGCTTTTCCATCACTACTGTGTAATAAGTGTCTAGGTTACCTACATTTTCTAGTTGTTAGTTTGCTTTGTGCCTAGCGTTATGTGATTTTCTTTTTGAAGTATTAAAAGCTGCGTCTAATAACCTATAAGATGTAGCCGAACGTGAACCGCTCTTTTCAACGAAAGATACGTTCGGGCTCGTTCACAACAATACAGTTGTGTTTGTAGACGAGGAACTTGATCTATTCCTGTTAAAAAGACGTCTTTATAAGTGGCATGTCACGACGAGAGACCCGCAACCAGTCTAGGCGAGCGGCTAGTAAAGAAGCATTGAAGCAGATGCAGTTGATGACTGCATTCGATGACGACGACAGCACGGAGACATACGAAATTACTTCAGACGAAGATGTGGTAGCTGTGGAGATGCCGCCAGCTAAAAAGAAGTATCGTCTGAGTCACCGCAAGTCATCAGATGGGAACGGTAAGAGTTTGCTCCCTTAAAACGTCACATTTGGCATGTTCGATTTAGACAGGGACGTTCTCGTGCTAAAAACTATAACCGATGGAGAAGAAACACTGAAGCTAGAATCATGGGCCGAGGAACTATCACCTGCACAGCGCAAAATGCACGAGAAGCTAGACAACGACCTGAAGGAGATGAACTCGCGCATCGAACAGTTGGTTAAAAAAACCGGAGCGCAGGTTCTCTACCAGACGGACACTTGCAGCGTGTACCAGGTTAGTGAGCCGCCCAGTCTGACCTATACAGGTGAGTTTGGAGCTTATTCTGTTGGGGTTTTTCTGTGAAAGTGCATTTAGGTTTGCCGAGCCAGCAGTCCACCGTGCTGCAAGCACAGAAGACTAGTGGGGGTACGCAAAACAGTTATCAGTTAGTGGTGGATCCTAGGCTCGGTCTCATAGTGGGAACTGTTGCCCCGTCTACAAGTACTGCGACCGTTTCACCTCAAAGCGCACAGCAACCGACTGCCTCAAATGCCACCGCTGCCGTTGCTGTCCAGCAGCAGCAGCAGCAAAGGAAACGCGGACGGAGGTCCATAGTTAAACTGCCGCAGGTACAGCAGCCTGCGCCACAAGCTAAACCGCCTCCTCCTAAGGTGGGTGCAATTTTTTTTTTAAATATGCATTCATCGATGCTTTTGTGGTGATGTAGCTTGAGCACAGACGTTAATCTTTAAATTCCCATTAGGTGCCAGCTGCTCCATCTGCTCCCGTGGTTCAAATGCGTCCGACTGAATCGACGGCTGTAGGTGGTCTCAGTACTGGCGGAAGCAAGAGCCCCGCCAAGGGTAACGTGGTCGATCTGACGAACGAAGATGGAAGACCTGCAGCCGATTCACGTGAGATTTCTTTCAACAAACTGCAAGGGAAGACGTTTCCTTCGTTGGTGGTTGTGGCCAGACCCCATTTGAGAGTCAAAGACGCATCTGGCGGTGATAGAAGCAGATTAGATGCTAAAGTTAAAGCTGTTTTGATGCATGCACCGACGAAATTCACCGAATGGTAAGCTGCTTCCGATAATTCCTCAGGATTTGCTTAGTTTGTTGGTTGCTTCAGGTTGATTCAGCAAGGTCTGGTGCGATCCGAACAGAACTGTTCCGTTCATCCGAGTTCGAAACTGAAACTGGGCATGTACAGCGACGTGTCGAAGTTTCCTTATTCGGGGGGCTACGTTTGGATATCGCAGTGTTGTCCGCAAAGATTCGTGTCGGTTTTCAGTGGATCGCTGTTCGAGGGATCTCCACATCCACCCAGCGTCATTTTGAAGCTGATTTACCACTGGGCCTGTCAGACTAACGTACAAAACGTCGTGCAGTGGGTTTGTATAATATATATATATAATACACATTATTAATAATAATAATAATACACTTTATTAATTAGCACAAGGCTAGTATTTGATACATTGAAAAATAACATTTATTAATTTATTTAATGTTCAACATGAATACACAAAACAAACAACCCAAAACAAATTAAACAATATTCGCATGCTACCCAGTGCCCGTAATATAAACCAGCAACTGTGATTTGAAGCATCTAAGAGATTTAGCAGATCTAACATGAAGTGGGAATGAATTGTATTTTATAAAACCTTTAAAAAAATAGAGATTTAGAGACAGTTGCAGTTCTATTCACAAAAATATCACCAGCATTTCGAGTTTCATACTGATGAACATCATGTGCCCTAACTATCATTTTTGTTAGGTAAGGTGGCATGAGATTATTTATTATTTTATATATAAAGACCATCGTAAGATACAGCACCCTATCCGCAATATTCAACCACTGTAGAGCAATCAACATAGTCCTAATCGGCGTGAGCCTGGTACACTTTAGAATAATTCTCATTGCACGATTTTGAAGTTTTTGCAAGCAAGACATCTTGTTAAGGTTGAACTGGAACACTATCGACGCACAGTATTCAAAATGAGGTTGTATAATAGTTTTATATACACTAATGGTCGTTTCCATAGAGAGGAATTTACCCACTCTTAATAAAAAGAACAACTTTTTAGATATTTTCTTATGCATGTAGTTAAAGTGCTCATCAAACGATAACAAGCAGTCAATTGTGAGACCTAGGTATTTATATATCCTTACAATATCAATCCTACAATTGCAAATATGCAAATCTATTTTATCTAAATCTAAAAATTTATATTTGTATTTAGTAGTCACAATCATACCCTTAGTCTTTGATACATTAAGCTTTAATCTATTTGAAGCTAGATACTGCTCTACCTTTGCAAGGGTTTTATTAATTTTTACTATTGCTACATCTAAATTACAATCACTTTCAACAAGTAATGTATCATCTGCAAATAAATTTACAAAATCACAACCAACAAACAAATCAATATCATTAATATATAATGTAAACAACGGAGGCCCTATCACACTCCCCTGAGGTACCCCACATTCACTCACCGCTTCTTCTGAAACTATGTTCCCAATCCTGACTCTCTGTTTTCTACTACTTAAATAATTAGCCAACCACTCGTGCACCTTTCTCTGAAAACCATATTGAAATAATTTTCTGAGCAATATCGACCTGTCAATTGTCTCAAAAGCTCGCTTCAAATCGAGGAAAACACAAACAATATACTTATTAGTGCTAATATCGGCATAAAATTTACTGAGAGTCAACTGGAGGGCACTCTCACAAGAGTGATTTTGCCTAAATCCGGATTGATAAGGCAACAATATTTCATATTTTTCTACGTGCTGTAAGAGTTGTCTGTAAACTACCATTTCCAATATCTTCTCAACAACAGGCAAAGTATTAATTGGTCTAAATTCGCTGCACTCAATAGTGTTTGCCGCCTTTGGTATAGGAAGTATAGTACTAATTTTAATGAAGTTGGGCACACAACCACCAGACAGTGAAGTACCCTAATAATTCATATGAATTTGCTTGACCATTGTATGTATGCTTATCTTCATTGTTTATCATGCAAGTTGATTGAGATGTTCTTTCCCCATAACAAACAGGTAAAGGTAGACAACCTGTACGTGAAAGGTTTGAACACCTGGCTGCGTGCGGCTTGCACCGTGGCCCTACACACCCACATAGCTCCCTTAGGTGGACCCGGTGTCAAAGTGGAAGTCGGTGTGATATCCCTGGGCACCACGTCCCAAGACGGCCACCAGAGGCAGGTGAAAGTCGAGGTCCTCGGCATCTTAGAGACGGACAACAAGCTGATCAGGTTGCGTGCCGTTGAACCTTTGGCCGATGGCGACAGAAACTACAAGAAACGCTTCTCGAAGATTCTCGAGCCCATAGTCCAGTGGGTGCACCCGGAGAGCATCATAGTAACGGACCTTACTGTCGACAAGGCGACCTTGCACGGCATGGGCTTCAAAAATGTCCAGCAGGCAACGTCCACCGATCAGAAGAACAGCAACCACACGATAATGGAATACCTGAGGAAAATCGTGCCCAGGATGTTCCAGAATACGTTGTCGCTGTTGTCCAGGCAGATCATACAGCAGTTTCTCGATGAGCTGGTTTGGAGGGAGTGGTTCGGTACGACTGCCGTGCACGCTTTCGATAACATGGTAATTCATCTGTCGCAGCAGACCAGGTGCGACACTGGACAGTCCTTGATCATGCGTCTGAATAAGGTTAGTCTGGAATGTGTGATTTCATCTATGAATTTCAAAATTTTGCAACTTTTGACAACACTTGTAAGTTTACATCTTTTGTTCTTTTTGTTGTAAGAAGTTACATTTGCATTTGGCTAAGAAGAATAAAAAATTCAGTATGGGACTATAGTTATGCACTAGTGAGCATATATCAACATAAGCCATAATTGAAAAAGGAAATATTTGCTTTTATGTGTGCTGTAGGAATTCAAAGGAATTAGGTACTTTCTGTTGCTTATTTGATGAATAAAGACAAAAGAATTGTGTGAACTTGGTGACTAATGTATTGTTATATAAACAAGCTTTGTAGAGATAAACAGTTTGTATCAGGTGCACTTACAATTTAATAAACAACACCAGGTTTGTTGTTTATATTAGTTGTTTACTTGTATCAACAGGTGGCCGCAAACCCGTTCAAAAATTGGAGCATTACACCTTACACTGTCACCAGCAGCACTACGGTCACGCCATCGACCAACAGTAGTGAACCCGTGCCCAAAAGATACACTGTAAGACCGAAACCGAAACCTCCAGTTACAGTACCTGCCGCTTCCACGCCGGAAGTTTCCAGGCCACCTAAATCAGTATCCCCCGACATTCCAGAGCAAATGGTTCCTTTAGAGAATTATTATTATGGGACCATCTCCGGCATGAAGGACAATAGACAGGTGTCGTTTTCGATGAAATGCTGCATGTGCAGGTAAATATTTCTTGAATGTGATTGTTATTTTTTCAGAACTTCTATACATTGACTGATGATAGTTTTGTGGAACATGTTACAATAAATCATAAAGTTTTTTTTTTATTATAGGAAAACTGTAAGTATTAAGGTTGTATTAAGCAACTATCAATCAGGAATAACAGTCAATTAGTAACGGCTTGTTTTCTCCTGATGATGGCTGCTTAGCCGAACCAATTGTACAGTTTTCCTGTAATAAAAATATTAAATTTTCAATCTGAAGAACTTTGTGAGTTACCATCTATAAAGATGATTTGAAAATGGCATGTGTATGTAATTAAAACGAGAAGTTACAGCCTTCATTAAAAATATCAATTAGAAATGCAAAGTATTTCGAAATCAATTTGGGAAATCCACAACTGATATTTAAAATGTTAAAAGTTGTGAGATGGGATTATCATACACTTCAGAAAAATAGCTTTTTGTTTATATTGCTATTGGAACCCACATCCCCGTTATAATAATAGCAATTATCTTGGACGCAAATTTTCTTGTGTCTTGTTTTGCAGATCGGTGTTCACCAACAATATCAAGTTGTTGACGCACCTGTTTTCACATGCACACAGCGTGTCGACAGGTTCACTGCAGTGTCGTTACTGCTTGGCGAGCGTGGCAACTTCTGACGGTCTCTTCAAGCACATCTCAACGACGCATCCGAGTGAGACGAGGTTCGCCGACGGCTACGCCTGCGTGATATGCGAGGCGCGCTTCCAGAATCCCTACAGTCTTGGCAAACACATGTCGAGGGAGCACCGGCCCGGCGAGTTGCCTTACCTCTGCGGGACCTGCAGCTTCCGCTGTTCAAACCATAAGCAGGTATTCAAAATCGATTCAATAATAATTTTTCAGAAATATATATATAGTCCTGTTTATTATTGAATGTGGTAAAAACCATTACAACAAGAGGTAAAAATGAATTTTTTAACGTGCAAAATTTAGAAATGCAACCTGATAATGTTACCAAACAACTGACTACTGTAAATAAACATCTGATAGACATGGCCGGGTGTCAACCACAAAAATCAAAGAATAAAGCTACATTCAAAAACAGATTACAACATAGTATGTACATGTATGAGGCAGATACTCAGGAAATAAAAGCCATCATATATAAGCTTAAAAATTCTTCAGCCATTCCACATCACGATATACCCATCAAACTAATAAATTATTGTGCAGACAAGTTAACACCTCTCATCACTTACTTGATTAATCTAAGTTTAAATCAGGGAATATTTCCAGATGAACTTAAAAAGTCAGATATTATGCTTATCTTCAAAAAAGGTGACAAATCACAGATTAACAATTACAGACCTATATCAATTCTACCATATATGTCAAAAATTTTTGAAAAAGTCATCCATTACAGATTAACAAAATTCTTATCCAAGAACAATATTTTAAGCACATTGCAAAATGGATACATTGAGGGTAGATCTACGAACTGAGCTATTTATCAGGTGCTGGAAGACATTATGCAAGGTATCAACAAAGACGACCACACTTTAGGGATCTTCATGGATTTATCCAAAGCATTCGACAGTGTTGACCATAACTTATTAATATGTAAACTGATAGACATTGGTATAAGAGCATTCCAAAGCAGCTAATCGAATCTTATTTAACAGATCGCAGACAGCGTGTTGTACAACGGAATCCAGTTACAGGACAAACAAGTGTCTCTGAATGGGAAACTATTAAAACAGGTGTGCCTCAGGGATCTATTCTTGGTCCGATCCTATATCTCGTCTATGTTAACGAGGTACCTAAAATTATTACCGATCACACCACGGTCCTTTTTGCAGATGACGCATCGTTAATAGTAAGACTTCCTAAAGATAAAGATAATGCCTGCATAGGTAGTGACTAGAACGCTGTATATGTGCAKTTAAAACATTTGGTTTGATGAAAATGCCCTAAAGTTGAACATTAGTAAAACTAACCTAGTTCGATTTGGAACACGAAAAGTTACTGCAAACGTTTTCAGTTATAAAGGTGTAAACCTGAAACCAGCAGCATGTGTCAAGTTTCTTGGTGTTATAATTGATGAACAGTTTACCTGGAAAGCCCACATTGATTATCTATCAAAAAAAATCTCTAAGTTTCAGTATGTTTTGAGAGTCCTGGCAAGCTCTGTAGGTGTAACTGCGGCTCTTCGCGCATGCTATGCTTATATACACTCAAACATAAGATATGGTATCATGTTCTGGGGAGTATCAGTAAGGGCGGACAGAATCTTTGTCCTACAGAAGAGCTGTCTTCGTTCCATTTTTGGCCTAAAACGGACACAAACTTGCAGAAATGTTTTTCGTGAGCACGGTATACTTACTCTCCCTAGTTTGTATATTTACGAATGTGTGTGTGTTTCTTTAAACTAAATTATGAACTAATTAGTGGCAATGAAGTAAAACACATTTATAATACTAGATGTGCTGAACAGAAATATCTCCTCTTACCACAGACTAAAAGAGCATTGGTGCATAAAAGTATCATTACAATGGCTTAAAAATATTTAATCACTTACCTTTGAATGTGAAAGCCTTAAACATTACTCGTTTTAAAACTATGCTAATGCATTATGAATAAAATTATTATTATTATTATTATTGCGCAGGCCATTGACCATTTCTACAACGAACATGACGGGGGAGGCACACTGCAGTGTCCGTTCTGCCTGAAGTCAACCAACATCTGCGTTAACGGTAGGATGTGCCCTCAGAATCTGAACTTCTTCCTGCAGCACTTGCACAAGCACCAAAAGAAGCAGCTGGCGAAGAAGTGCAACAGGTGTGCGCTGTGGTTCGTCCAGAAGGAAACCCTGAAGGAGCACCAGATGAAGATGCACGACAGCCAACGGCACAAGGTGGGACTGATACCGTGGAATGTGCCGAGGAACGGCACCATCATGGTTCCAAAGTCGAAGCAGGATTTTCAGCCGGTCGAACAGCAGGAAATAAATTACACCACGTTGAAGATAGACCTTCCATCGAGCCTCATTTGTAAGGAGTGCAAGGGCCCGATGAACAAGAAGGGACACTTCCCGTAAGTAGACGATAATTAGTAAGTTGTCGTGGGGTTGGGAAAATGAACTAATCTTAGATTGAGAGTTAAAGATGGAAGCGCGGCTGCTTTCGAAACGTCTCAATCAAATTGTCGACCATTGATATCTAAGATTAGTTTATTTTCCTAACTCCACAACATAACCTTACAAATGCTTATGAATCAGGGACAACAAAATCAAGTATAAACAGTAGATAATAATGTTTATTTGTGATCTTGCATCAGTTCATTGTATTTGATCCTTTTTTATCCGTATGTTTTAATTTCATGTAGTTGTACTTTTAATGCACATCTTGTGCCATATAGTTTCGATTACATTTAGATCAGTACTGCTGGAGGGCCATTCAAAGACGGAAATGTTCGGACATCAACTGATTTTTCGTAAAAGTTTGTAAATTTCCGTAAGGGATTCGATATCATGTTTTCCATTTATAGGACACTATAATATGTATTGTTTTGCATCATATTTACGGCATTGTTTTGAAATAAAATAATATTGATTTATAGAACTAAGCTAATGTTGATAACAATGCAATATTTGCTGACACATTAATGTTCGGACACATTAGTAAAACAAATAAATAGCAAGCCTTGGAAACAAAAGAATATGTTTCCATGTGACTTTTAACTTGACAATTAAGTCGATTAGATATCAATTGACTACAAAATGTCATGCGGTAAAGCAACTAATCGTGCAATGAGAGAATTAATTGTAAAACTGTTTCACCAAGGAAAAACGTTTCGGGATATTGCTAAGCAAATAAATGTCGCAAAGTCCACGGTGTCAGATATTGTGAAAAAGTATAGAGAAACGAATTCAATTCAAATTTCAAGACATGGTGATGGTCGGCCATTCAAAGTCACTTCCAGAATGCAAAGATGTCTTGTTCGGATTTGTAAAACTGATCGTCGAAGTACATTAAAAGAAATAACAGTAAAATGGAATGAAGAAACAATGGGATATATTTCACGAGAAACGTGTCTTCGCTGGATTCATAACTCTGGTTTACATTTTTATAAGGTACGCATGTTATGTTTAAGCAAAATTTCATATTCATCATTATCATTGCTTAAGGCAAAAGAAAAGCCGTTCCTCACAGAAAAACAAAAAAAGAGACGATTAGCGTGGGCGAAGGAACAGGCATTGTGGACTTTCAAAGATTGGAAAAGGATCATTTTTAGTGATGAATCAAAATTTGATGTTTGCGTGGGTGACCATCGATCACATGTTATAAGAAACAAAAAAGAAGCCTTCCACAAAGACTGCCTAAAAAGAAAAATAAAATTTCCATCAGGTGTTATGGTATGGGGAAGCATGTCTGCTAATGGTGTTGGAAAACTGCACTTCATAGACGGAACTGTAAACGCAGTAAAATACCAGAATATTCTTGAAACCAATTTGTTGGTGTCAATTTCAATGTTATCACCTGATTGAAATTTTACTTTTCAACAAGATGGCGCCTCCTGCCATACAACCAAGACCACAAGAAAGTGGCTGCAAGACAACATCTCGGCTCTTGACTGGCCCTCCAGCAGTCCTGATCTAAATGTAATCGAAACTATATGGCACAAGATAAAGCAGCAATTAAGAAATGATCCGCAGCGCAACATTTCTAATTTGCACGTAAAATTGCAAAATATATGGGATTCTTTTACCGCAGAAGATTGCGAAAAGCTTGTCAAAACTATACCTGCCAGAATAAAAGCAGTTATTAAGGCAAAAGGAGACGCAATTTTATTTCAAAACAATGTCGTAAATATGATGTAAAACAATACATATTATAGTGTCCTATAAAAGAAAAACATGATATGGAATCCCTTATGGAAATTTTCAAACTTTTACGAAAAATCAGTTGATGTCCGAACATTTTTGTGTCAGTGCTCGTAGAAATCTGAGCTAATTCAGGTAGTTGTAAATAATTTTAAAAAAAAGACAGAAAGGTCATACTGTTAATATAAAATAAAGAAGGCATATTCCAGAGGTGACAACAACAACTTTTATATTACACAAAATAAAATTTAGTCATTGGAAACAATTGCGAATTATTTTTCCCAAAGTTTACTTTAGGAAAAGTAATTCGCTTATGTAAAATTAAAAATAAATAACAATGAAAGATGTATCGCAGCTGATATTCTAAAATCAAATTATCCTTTCCTCCTAATTTTTTGTTTTAACAACGTTTCATCCTCAGGTCATTAGAAAGCTGTGTAAACGACAGCTGTGAGTATTCGACCTGCTGTTCGGCGGCCCTCAAGACTCACATAACCATGTGCAAGGATCTGAACGAGTCGTTGCCCGTTCAGACCCTTCCTTTTGAAATGTTCTGCGTGTGCGGATACAGCGACACAGACGGCAACACTCTGGCCCGCCACTTGGCCATCTGCGAGAAGAAATCGGCTTATCCGTCGTCTAAGAAGGCCGATGCCGCCATAGCCAGAAACAGCATGCTCGATGTGTTGGGATTGGTGCGGAGACCCGAAGAACCGGCCAACACCAATGGAGAAGATGAGATCGATTTGAAAGGCGAAGTGGACGAGGATACACGAAAAAAAGATGCGAAGAGGTGAGTCGACATTTTGACAGATTGTTATTCAGATTCCTCTCATTTTTGCGAGCAGAAAAAGTTGTGACAATTTTACTACACCAAACACTTGTACTGTAAGCAAATTTAATTTCTAGTGATTTAAAATTGCCAGGATCAACTGAAGATGGAAGGCAAGTCCCTACTGGTGGGGCTGAAGAAGCATAGCTGGTCGACGGAAGGTTGCAGGTCACCGACGGTACAAAAGCATCGGAATGTGTTGTGGATAAACGGAACAGTATCAGTGCACCGACTTAATTTACTACCGGTCTTTTAACTCCATTGTTTGTGTATTATTTTTGTCAATGCAGGATTTTAATGTTCATTAATTGTAAAGGATGATGATGTACTCTTCAGTCTTCTTTTTAAGGTTATTTAGTACCTAATGAACTGCGAATTTTCATTTTTTTCTATAGATTGAAAATGTTGTTTATCTTTCTATTAAATAAATAATTTCATGCGATACTGTGTTTTCATAGATTTCTAATTATTACAAAGCATGTAACCGTGTAAGTAACATTTGCATGGTGAAGTCAGTAGTTTCAAACACATTGTGCAACTTCTAACATTTATTATGTTTTTTACATGGGAACTTTTGCTTTGGTTATTCTAGGTTAATGGCCATGCTTCATCAACATGGGTTGCCTACACTAACGTGCAAACCAATTTTAGAGATGGGATATTTAGTTCTTTGAGGGAACTAGTTCCGTAGATCTATCCGTCTAAGGTACTAATTCTTTTAATATTTGTACTGTGAAAACAGCAAAGTAGTCCTTGTAATCGATGATGATCCTTGTAGAATCTTCATCCCTTACCTTTTGATTAGATAGTGTTTGCAAACTTGAGATATGTGTGCAGTTTAGCTACTTCAGTTCCTTGGAACCGGTTGCGGCCTCTAATACTAGTTCATTTCAAAACTACCCACCTCTATACTAAAAATAATGGTTGCCATGGTTTAAAGATGTAAACACAAATTTATAATAATGTAAACATATACATAATAATACATGGCCTATAGTCGCCAGCAGACGGTAGCAAAACTTCAAATATGACATTATATTTTGAAAATCCCGTTAATTTTTCTAAACCCGGTACCGTAACAACGAATGGAGTTTGGCATTCGTCGGCACCATTGCTTGCATTGTCCAGTTACACATCGGATGCTGGAGGAACGGTTGCTGTATTTGATGAATTCGTGAGTAGTTGGTAATTAGCTGCTCATCATTAATCTAATGGGTATGATTCGTAGGGATTCCAGTTATCCGATGTTGAATACCCTTTGCACAGGGCTTCCCAAGTGAGTGCTATCGCTTGGCATCCGGAAAAACTAATTTTAGCGTGCGGATGGGAAAATGGCGAATTGAAAATATGGAACGGTGAAGACAGGGAATTTTTCAACGTCGCTGGGCCACACAAGGCGCCCGTTACGTTGTTAGGTTTCAGTGAAAATGGAGGTAGACTCGTCACCTGTGACACCGTAAGTAGCAGTAGCTGTTGCAGTAAACAAAAGTAATCCATTTGTTCTTATTAGGGGGGATCCTTGGTGGCTTGGAAAGTGGACAACAAGGGTGAAACGTTAATTATATACCACCATGATCTGAAAGAAACCATAATGCACCTAACGTTTAGAATAACCGTGAAACAACAGTTTAGTTATGACATTGAGGGACTGGCGAAAGCAGCGGTTAATGGCGATGAACACGCATTAGATTTATTCAGTAACTGGCGACCAAAGACGACCGCTCGAAAGTTTAGGGTATCCCAAAAGATAGAGAGTCAGTGTTTTTACATTGCAACACGGGGTGGCTCCGTGTATCATGTGAATCAAACTGGGGAGTGCATAGAAGTATTGAACACGGAAGGTGTGCCATTAATTAGCATGACTCATCACCCAAGTAAAGATGGCTTGGTGATAATGATGGAAGGCTTCACCGTGGGATATTTCTCGATCGACACGACAGGCCATCTTTTAGAACTGTCAAAAGTTAAACTGAACGGAAAGTTCCAAGCTGGGTACGGAGCTCTGGATCAAGGGTTGGTTTGGGCCGGTGCTGGTTTTCTTGCCGTCTTGACAGGTATGTGAATTTTCTGTCGTTCGGGTGTTTTTACCACTTTATAAAGATTTTGCTAAAATGAATCATATTTGTAACCTGTTTTAGTTTTTTTTTTATTAAGATTTGGAAATTATGAACAAGAAAAGATACAAAAGCTGGTATTTAAGTGTTGTTTAAAATAATCACTTTATTTGGAAACTTATGAAGTGTCATATCTTTTGCTTTGTAACACATAATAACTTTTGAAATATGAAAGTAAGAAAATAAAGCATTTCAAAGATCGCACTGTTCATTTCAGATTATTATTGTGAATTATTATATTTTACCTTTATTAGCTCGTTCGAAATACAAGTGGTACATAAATAAATAATAATTTTAATAATAGTTTGTGTAGAAAACTAAACTTTTAGGTGATCTCACCGTCCGTGTGTGGAATGTAGAAACAAATGACAACTACGTCTTGCCTACTTCCTTGCCTAACTACCCAGACGAGAAACCCTCCTCATTCAATGAGATTTTCACTTGCATCTCGTATTCAAAAGTGAACCACACCATCTGTGCGGGTACCAACATCGGACGTTTGTATTTTTGGACGCGCAATTTAATTTCGCCAGAGTCAGACGAAGCCTGGGATCTTAGTAACATCGGAAACGTTAACGGTACCGTGAAGCAATTGATGTGGGGTTCGGTACACCTCAGGCAACCGTTGTTGGCAGTGAACTGTGTCAATGCGGTGTATATTATGAAAGAGCAAAATATTTCGGCCTGTTACACTGACGACTTCTGGGCAGTCCAGAAAAGTACCAGCCAAGTTCTATTGGAAACTGACGTGGCCAAGTGTCTTCTTAGAACTGATGTGCAGGTATTGTAACTTTTTTTTCCAATTGTGACCTCGAAATCAACATTGTTTAAATATAATCAGTAGAACTTACTTTGTTTATTCTCATTTAAAAACACTAAATCTTAAAATGCAGGTAACCGACATGAGTATAGGAACTAACACGGTTGCCATAACAGATGGAAGAACAATAGTTTTCTATGAAACAGCGCGAGAGGAACAATTATATTTAAAACTTGATGCTAACCTTAAAGAGACCGTTGGAGGATTGAACTTTAACTTTCTCAATTCGATTCGTTGCGATAACGAAAAGATTGTAATGAATGGGAAGGATGTTGTTGTTCTGACACCGAAAAATGTGCTTGTCAAGTCTATTGGGGGTATAATTTTGACAACGATACCTTCTACAGCAGCTGAAGGTGAACCCATCGGTATCGATGTGAACTGTGATTATTTAACAGTGTTTACCATGGAAGGTATCTGTTTTTTTTTCCTTGCAGGTTGTTCACTAAAAGGCAATCATTAAATATGACATCATTTAAATGACACAATTAATGATACAGAATTGCACATTTATGTAAACTCCTTATTACTTCCACATCCAACGGATTGGAAGTATTGTATCTCGAAAAAAATTTTCAAGAATTTTTGTTTGCTCATTCGCTTTAAAATGGTCGAAAACGTAAAAAAACAAAATTTAACTCAAAAAATTTCTTGTCTGTGTGTCTGTGGTTTTGTTTGTGGACACGATAACTTTCGAAAGACTTAATATATGAACTTGAAATTTGGCAAAGGTACAGATCTCAACTACCCAAAGCGACCTATTGTTTTTGGGGTAAGTAGGGTATCGGGAAGGGGGCGAAATTGAGGGGTAACTACCATTTTTGCAAATTTCTATTTTTTTTTTCGTTTTAGTATGTGATTAATTATAGTAGTATAATTGCGAGTATTATTTGCCCTTGTAAATTTTCGGTGCAGCAAATTGTTTAGAAGAATTAGCAAAAAAGCGTCACTTAAAGAAAACGGTTTTTCCTAAATATCTGCGAATATATTTAATATATTCAAAAAATGAAAATATCATCATATAGGAAATAAAATTTCTCACAAAAAGTGTCTTACAAAATTTATCCAAAATTTTGACATTTTCGATTTTTTAAAATTTTGGTATTATATAGGAAATCAAATTTCTGATCGGAAAGTACTCTTGTAATTTTTTTGTTAAGTTAATACTTTTCGAGTTATTTGGAAAAAACAGATTTTAAAAATGTATGTATTTGCTAATATCACGAGGACTGTTTGTCTTAGAAAAAATGTGTAGAGAGAAAAAATGCTCAAAACCTGATTACTAATCATATAGTATAAGAAATAAAAACGTAAATGTCATTTTGACGATTGGATGTGGAAGTATTGATTCAATTTGCAGCGTTTTTTTTTTTAAGTCTAACAAATAGAATGATGATCTCTTACTTCTTTAATTTGAAGTATATTTTTGTGTCAGTAGTTCTTGTGAATAATAATAATTCAAATTGCGTATAAATACGCAGAATACAAATAATACATCCACTTATTTATAAAAATAAATACAATTATGTACTAAAGTAAGACATGTGAACAAGTAAGTAGAATGTGATGGCATTTTAGTGAACCACCGTATTTTTTTTTGCTCTTATATATTTGGTCTGTCTGCAGGTTTTATCAAATTATTCAAACTCTCTGAACAAGATGCGAAATTGGTGGTACCCATCCGAAATTTGTACGACCTCTGCAATGATTTTGGTGAAATAATTCAGGCCAAAAGTAACAGCAACGGTACAAAAATTGCTCTTACTCTTGCCGGGGCCAATTTGGTACCTGATGGAAAGTTGTACGTGTGGGACACAGAACGGGACGATTTGATCCACTATGACTTTCATAAATATGGTGACTATGTCGAAGATGACAGCGACAAAGAACTGGAAAAAGCCACCAGCAACAGGAGTGTCTACGATGAGATGTGCACGAATTGTATACCCGTTTCTGTAGCTTGGGACAAGTATGATCCACGGTTGTTAGTCTGTGACGTCAGGCGATTGAAAAACGACAAAAAAGGCTTCGAAAAGAACGGTGCTTGTAAGTCGCATTGCTAAGACGCCCGATTTCATTTTTACTCAACAGGTGGTGTGAAGAATGAAAGCCATTTATTGCTAACAATATTTGTGTCCCTCGAAAATGACATCAGGATCCAAGATGTCAAAGCTGTAGATGATGGGGTTTGTCTTCTGGGTGTGTCAACACCGTACATAATCGTATTGGAAAAACTAAACGTGGTTAGAATTATAATGACAGATTTCGTGGGTTTGGAAAAGTGTAACAAAGCCACCAGAGATGCCGTGCTTAATTTCAGCTACAACCTGAGCTTGGGTATGTGTCGCCAAAGCCTTTTCCTCTTCGTTCATTCTCATTCATAGTTAATTCAAATACAGATTTTTTAATTTAATTTATAACTCTTTTCAATCCATCTGAGTTTGTTCTTTTACTGAATAAATTGGACTTGTGCATTTTATTAAATTCAAAGTGTGTGTTCTTTTCACAGAATTTCACGGAAATCTTTTCATTTTTGATAGAACATATTTTGTTCAGTTCGATGAATTATTTTTCTGTTTAATGCAGGCAATATGGATGCAGCCTTCAAATCAATCAAACTAGTACAAAGCAAGGGCGTTTGGGGCAGTTTAGCAAGAATGTGCGTGAAAACTAGACGTCTCGATGTTGCCGGAGTATGTTTAGGTCACCTGGGGGATGCGCGAGCTGCCAGAGCTGTCCGACTAGCCATCAACGACAAAACACTACCCAACGAGGCAAAATTGGCTGTTCTGGCAATACAATTGGGCATGATTGTAAGTATCTTGTCTTTATTTAACGATCACATCTTACAAACTAAAATTACAAGTACGAAATTTTTTTTGCTTAGTCCGAAGCGGAACAGCTGTACAGGGAATGCCAGCGCTATGACCTTTTGAACAGGTTATATCAATACAGCGATAAGTTCGAAGCTGCTGAAGAATTGGCGGAAGCTAAAGACCGCATACACATCAAAAATACCCATTACCTGCACGCGAAAACTTTGGCTCGTGAAGGCGATTATAATACGGCGATTTTGCACTACGGGAAAGCGGGTACCCAGAGACAGGACGTACCAAGAATTTTTTTGGATCGACCTGACCTACTGGAGGCGTACATGAACAAAAATAATGATCCGTGAGTCTGATAAAGTTGTTAAAAATGTCAGATGTATATTGTTTAAAAATTTCTACAAATAGCCTTCTTTTCTCAATTATTTTTAAATACCGAAAGGTTGTTTCCGTTTTTTTGCCAGTGAAATGCAGAAATGGTGGGGCCAGTATGTGGAATCGCAAGGTGACATGGCAACAGCATTGAAAATTTATGCTGCGGCCGGCGACATCTATTCTCAAGTGCGTGTCCTGTGCTATCTGGGTGAAAACGAAAAAGCGGCACAGTTGGCAAGAAATGCAAACGACAAGTTGGCCTACTGTCACATGGCTCGCCATTATGAGACATCGGGAGACATAGCAGACGCTGTGGTGTGCTTTGTTAGAGCAGGTGCGCACAGTAAGTACCGATGAACCCTAAGGCGTCTAATGCATCTAATAAATGACGTATCCTTCAGGTAATTCTATAAGGCTTTGTAAAGAACACCATATGGACGACGATTTATGGAACATTGGTATGGTGGCCGGCAAACGGGAAAAAATAGAATGTGCAAAATACTTTGAAGAAAATGGCAATTTGGAAAGGGCCACTGTGCTGTACCATAGGGCAGGTGATTCAGCATGATTTCGTCAAATTCACATTATGAGGTGTATAATTAATTTTTAGGACTTGTTCACAAAAGTCTGGACATAGCATTTAAAACGCAGCAGTACGAAATGTTACTGCAGATTGCCTCTGAATTGGATGCGGCGTCTGATCCCAAATTGATACAAAAGTGCGCCGATTATTTTTGTACCAACCAGCAGTTTGATAAAGCCGTAGATTTGCTGGCAGTTGGGAAGAAGGTGAGTAAACTTTGTTGCACAATTAGTGAGCGTTCATATGTAGATTGTACCTTGAAGAAATACATTTACAATTTTTGTAAAATATAGTAGAGGAAAACTATATATGTTGTACTATCATTCAATCATAGTTTGAAGAAGCCACAAAGCTATGTTTGGAGCACAACCTGATCATAACAGAAGAACTTGCAAAAAAACTAACACCAGAAAAGGATGACGTAGAAGAGGCAACACGCAAACTAATATTAGAAAACATTGCGGAAAGCTTGATGTTGCAGGGTAACTACAGTGCCGCTGCTAAAAAATTCACCCAAGCAGGAGACAAGGTAATACTTTTGCCAATAATAATATTAATAATACACTTTATTAATTAGCACAAGGCTAGTATTTGATACATTGGAAAATAACATTTATTAATTTATTTAATGTTCAACATGAATACACAAAACAAACAACCCAAAACAAATTAAACAATATTCGCACACTACTCAGTGCCCGTAATATAAACCAGCAACTGTGATTTGAAGCATCTAAGAGATTTAGCAGATCTAACATGAAGTGGCAATGAATTGTATTTTATAAAACCTTTAAAAAATAGAGATTTAGAGGCAGTTGCGTAAGTTCTATTCACAAAAATATCACCAGCATTTCGAGTTTCATACTGATGAACATCATGTGCCCTAACTATCATTTTTGTTAGGTAAGGTGGCATGAGATTATTTAATATTTTGTATATAAAGACCATCGTAAGATACAGAACTCTATCCGCAATATTCAACCACTGTAGAGCAATCAACATAGTCCTAAATCGGCATTAGCCTGATAAACTTTAGAATAATTCTCATTGCACGATTTTGAAGTTTTTGCAAGCCAGACATCTTGTTAAGGTTGAACTGGAACACTATCGACGCACAGTATTTAAAATGAGGTTGTATAATAGTTTTATATACTCTAATGGTCGTTTCCATAGAGAGGAATTTACCCACTCTTGATAAAAAGAACAACTTTTTAGATATTTTCTTTTGCATGTAGTTAAAGTGCTCATCAAACGATAACAAGCAGTCAGTTGTGAGACCTAGGTATTTATATATCCTTACAATATCAATTCTACAATTGCAAATATGCAAATCTATTTTATCTACATGTAAAAATTTATATTTGTATTTAGTAGTCACAATCATACCCTTAGTCTTTGATACATTAAGCTTTAATCTATTCGAAGCTAGATACTGCTCTACCTTTGCAAGAGTTTTATTCATTTTTGCTATTGCCACATCTAAATTACAATCACTTTCAACAAGTAATGTATCATCTGCAAATAAATTTACAAAATCACAACCAACAAACAAATCAATATCATTAATATATAATGTAAACAACAGAGGCCCTATCACACTCCCCTGAGGTACCCCACATTCACTCACCGCCTCTTCCGAAACTATGTCCCCAATCCTGACTCTCTGTTTTCTACTACTTAAATAATTAGCCAACCACTCGTGCACCTTTCCCTGAAACCCATATTGAAATAATTTTCTGAGCAATATCGACCTGTCAATTGTCTCAAAAGCTCGCTTCAAATCGAGAAAAACACAAACAATATACTTATTAGTGCTAATATCGGAATAAAATTTACTGAGAGTCAACTGGAGGGCACTCTCACAAGAGTGATTTTGCCTAAATCCGAATTGATAAGGCAATACAAATATTTCATATTTTTCTATGTGCTGTAAGAGTTGTCTGTAAACTACCATTTCCAATATCTTCTCAACAACAGGCAAAGTATTAATTGGTCTAAATTCGCTGCACTCAATAGTGTTTGCCACCTTTGGTATAGGAAATATAGTACTAATTTTAATGAAGTTGTGCACACAAGCACCAGACAGTGAAGTGTTAATGAAATTCAAAATAACATGACCTATAGTTTGAAATATTCTTTTTAGGATTCTAGAGTTAGTGCAAACATTCACATTGAATTCATTATCCAGATTATTAACTATTTTCCTTAGTTGACTCATGTCCACTCGGCTGAATTCCGATAAATTTTGATACATATTGCTGTTTTTAAATTGACATGAATCATTGTAATCTATATCACTGACAATTGAACCAATACTTTCTATAAAATAATTATTGAACCTATTCGTAATCTCTACAGTATCTCTTACCAAAATCGTATGATCATCACAGTAGAAACGAACACAACTATAGTCACACTGATTTTTTGTATTTACAAGTTTTTTTAATGTTTTCTACATCATACTGGAGTTATCCTTAAAACAATCAATTTTTTTGTGGTAGTAACGTCGCTTTTTCTCCCTAAGTAAACCTACAACCTCATTCCGCTTTGATTTATACAGCTGCCAACTGAGCACCCTGTTTTGCTGGTTACTACTCCTAAACGCTTTATATGCAATATTTTGTTTTTAACATCACTATCAAACCAAGGTATTCCATTTTTTATATTAAAAGTAATAATCGGTGCAACTGCATTGACCACTTCTTCAGTTTTTTATAAATTCCAATGGAGTTCAAAGACCATTTACACATTCGAAGTTGGCTTGCTATCATATCAAGATTATATTCATTCATTATACGAACTTTTTTAACTAGGTTGTTCACTTTTAGTGTTGAGTGTAAGTTGTCCAAATATTATTTGCAGACAAGAGCGATGAAAGCACTACTGAAGTCAGGTAATACCGATCGAATAATTTTCTTTGCAACCAAATGCCGTGAAAAGGACATCTACATAATGGCTGCAAATTATTTACAATCGCTTGACTGGCAGAACCAGCCGGAGGTCCTGAAGCACATCATAATGTTCTACACGAAAGCGAAAGCCTTAGATTTACTGGCAAATTTCTACATGGCGTGTGCGCAACTAGAAATAGACGAATTTCAGAACTACGAAAAAGCCTTAGGGGCGATGGCTGAAGCGTCTAGATGTCTCGCAAAGGTCATCACACCTAAGGATCCCGTGCAGCACAGGAAAGCCTGTGAATTAGTTGAGGAACGTCTGGCAGACGTCAAAAAATTCATCGAGATCAAAAAAATTTTTGAAAGAGGAGATGTCGAGAATGGTAAGTGACCGCTTCGATACAGCAAACCTCACTGATGTTTTCATATTAGGTATGAAGCAGTGCCGAGAGTTACTGCTTTCACGTGGACAAACGCTGGAAGATTCAGTGAGACGTGGTGATATTTATGGACTAATGATACAAATGTGTATTAAAAATGGCAGTTTTATTGAGGGAAAGAAACTGTTTGACGAATTGCAGCAGTTGTTGAAAGGAAATGTGGCACCAACTTATTATGTCAACAAGGAAACAATCGAAGCGCTAGCTGTGGGACTGAATGTCCCTCTGACGAACCTTCTACCGGCTGCAGTTAAAAAAACTATACATGAAGGTTCCGACGAGATCAAGGAACAAATTTATGAATAACAAGTTCATTTTTTTCTTACATCAAGGTTTTATTGTTTATTATTCAGTATTGAGTAGATAAAACTTGCACAGTCTACTAGAATTTTTCTCTCAAACAGTACATCTGCAAGGAAAAACTCTTAATTTGCTACTAAAGTGTTATACACGTTTATCAATAAATTTACCACCATCTTGAGAAATCGTGGAACCTATGCCGCACAGGCCTTCATTTCCCTTTATCCTCATGTTCACACACTTCCCCAGCTCATCGGAAGCAATTTAGAATTTTAGTTGTTAAAAAAATTATCATTCCGAAAAAAGTTGCAGAAACTAATTCTGTATATGGTGAATGAATACAGGGGGTGTATGTATGTTAGAGGGTTGTAAAATTTTCGTCTGTTTCGTCCTAAGATTTACCGTTTCCGAAATATTTGCGTTTTAAGTTTTCTATTGTTTTTCTTGAGAAATCATGGATTTTATATAGTACACAGACCTTCATTGCCGTTTGTAACTCCCCGGCTCATCAGAAGCAATTTAGAATTTTTGTTGTTCAAAAGTCCCAATCCAAAGGAAGTTGCCAAATGACTCCTATGTATACTGAATGGGAAGTACTTTGAAAAATAGAGGGTAGTGCATGTACGCTAGGGGGTGTAAAATTTTTTTCTCCGTTGTGTCTTTTTTAGTGCACGAATATGCAGGGTTTCGGGTTTTCTCTGACAACGCCGCAAACGAAGTAATATATTTTATTTCTATTTATTTCTACATCCAAAATTAATATTTATTCGTGGAGCATCGAAATTTTCTAATTTGTTTTATCTATGTAGGCAACCCCGGCTTGCTTGAGTTAAGTTAGTTTCGTTTTCATACATAGTACATAAACATCAAAAACTCCAAACTGTTAAACAGTTTCATTATTAGCGGCGCATAAAAAGAAACGGAAAATGAAATAATATGTAATCATCACACTTTTTAGATGGCATTTTGAATKAAAACTYATAATTTCACAATCCAAATTTGAAAAAACCACCGATAGTGTCCTGGCAATCTTGCAAACTATCCGACAAAATAATTTAGGAATGTCCGGTAGATGTCATGCACGCGCAAATACAGGTATCTGCAATACCGACTGTACTGTCAGCTTGACTTCTGTCAATGTCGAACATTCAGGCTAACCTTTTAGGTTTTTGTTTATTTGGTGCAAAGCAATTAATAATAATTTATTAATATGGACAAATATGTTAAACTAACGGGCACATAAATTGTGTCAAGTTGTCTATGTCCAATGCCGAATCGATAATCTAGAGAAAACTTGTTGGATGTAATTAAGCCAGAATGCAAGCTGTCACAAAGATTTTCAGCATATCGAGTTCCGTGCCACAAAAACCAGATATGACATTTACGGGGAAAGAAATTTCAGACGATGTAGAGGTTTTAAGTCGCAACGTTGAATACACAAGCAAATTGTACCTGTGCATTAACGAGAAGCCACCTCCTGATGATCCAAGGTTCTGTAAATCAGAGGAGTTTTTAAAAGGTGCTAACGATCTCGAAAGGGCCATTGGTCAATTGGAAGTAGAAGTTAACGAAACTGCTAATGTACAACATTGTTTATTAAGTGCGATATCTAAAGTCAAAAGCGATATTCCAAACGTGTAAATATAGAGGGATTAATAAAATACTATTGTTTTACACTGTCATCTTAATTATGTTGATTTAACACGCAACTGGGTGTTGCCATTCAGCTTGTGATTGCACGTCTCTGTCTGACATGTAAAAACAAAATGCACAACGACCTGGAAACAAAAAATATGAAAATCTGGATTTTGATGTCCATCAGAAAGGTATCCCTCGTATCCCAAGAATAGAAATAGATATTAGTATATTATTATGTTCCGTTAAATCTTGTAGAAGTTTCCTTCACCTGTTGTTAGATAGGTAATGGAATATTAGTAAAACAAGCAGTAAACTAGCGGCGGGATAAAACCACATTTATTTTATAAAAAATATAACCTTTACAATGGTTTGTAAATTGGACGGACTCGTACAGACTCTAAATTTATATAATACAAGATTTCACAATAATATCTGATGTGTATAACAGATCTTTAATCAAGAGAGAATTGTGAGCACAGAGGAAAAAGTTAAAAATGAGWTAACACAACCAAAATATAATAAATGAAAGAAAAAATCACAGATTATCAGACTGAATATAAGAAAATAATAATTAAGTACATAACAAGTTAAAAATGATGTGTTGTATTTATTTATTGAGCCAGTAATGTGTTTGTTATTGTCAAAATTTAACAAGGACACTTTATGAAACAGTGATTAACTAGCTCAGGTCAGATATATATATCTATATGCAATTCAAAAATTGCCCGTTTTCATGTTAACTTTATTCCAACAAGTAGATGACTAATTTGGAATTTTGATACAAGTACGGAAGTATAAAAACAAATCGCTTTTGTTTTATTTGAGGTATGTACTAACTGTGGTAATATATTTATGATATTATATCATATTAATGTAAACACAATAATGGTTAAGGTATAGAGAATATATGCCAAAAATTCTTCACTTTTCCATTCAGTTCTTTAAAAAGTGTATAACGTCTTACAAATTATGTTACTCTTTTTTTAACTTAAGGAAGCAACAAAAGCGTCCTACTGAACATTGCACCACTGTTGCCTGGGCTGATCGGGAACAGAGAAAAAGTTTTGTAAGGTCAACTTGCCTGATGGTTTGCACTGCAAATGCTCGTCTATAAACTGACACGGGCATTGCAGAGTGGGACAGTGGCGGCCACCTGTGACAGGCGGACTTGTCAAGTAGCCCCGTGCAACGTGACGAGCCCAACGTGCTGCGTACCTCAAATACAACAACGTCGCTCTCTCCTGAAAACGAAACCAACGCTTCCAGATATTTATATCGGAAGATGACCTTTAAGTTTTGAAGAACATGGCGGAATAAAATTGTGAACAGAACAAATTATAAGCTTATTTGTTGGTGATTTTATAACACAAACGGTGTATTCTAATTCTGTGCCCAAATTACAAAAATTTTACAGCCGCAGACAGTGAAAATGTTCCAGGTAAAGATGTCCATTTGGTGTTTTAGTAAAACAAAAAATTCAGAATAATCTCTATTTACCCTACTTTTCTTACTGGTTATTTAATCTTTGAATTGGCAAAAAGTAACATTAACAGAGTCGTTTTTAGCAACCACCTAATGATACAAATGCATTTGTTTGTAACTATATTTTGGCGGTAATACTAATAATATTAAAACTATGAACAATGAGAACAACTCTCTCTTTGTGATGCTTGGCTCAACTTTTTTCTAACTTTAATATACAATTCTAACTTTTTTATAAATTTTGACTGATGTCAGGCAGTCACATACACAATATTATTCGCATTATTGTTTATTATTTGTAATTAGATTCAAATTTAAATCACTATCAACTCATATCTGAAAGAGGCTTGATATAATACGAGCTCCCACAAATTATTGCTGCGGAAGCTTACGAATAATTGAACAATAAAGAAATGATCCCAATGCTTATGCATGCTATAGTGGTTGCCCAATTTTTAGTGGAAAAGACATTTTTACTCTCTGTGGCTGTACTATCTGCATATGAAGAGTTCTGTTCATATATCTCCCCTATTACCGTWAACCGACCTAATATCACCCCATGCCTAAATATACTGTCAAATGAACAAAAGTGCATCTATCTAATGAAGGCCTAGCCTTGCCAGGAAGCGTGACCATATGGGACAGCAGTCCCGCACGTCCGTCCTGGGCTGTTTATTGGCCAATATTTCCTCGACGTACTGACAGGGACACAGTGCCGATGTGATGTGACGTGGGTTCGCGGGATTCCCCATCATTTCGTCCAGTGTCCAGTCGAGCCGTCGTCGGAGATAATCTTTGCCCCACCGTTGCAAGTAACGGGTAAAAACGAGCTCGGCACGGCCCTGCGGTAATAGGAAATCGGTAGGTATCGTCGCAAAAGGAAATCGAGCTGAAATATGGAGTGGCCCGACACACGTCTGTAATTGTTCGCTAGTGCCCGGCCGAAAACATGAGCCGTTAAATATAAAGTGGCACATAAAAATTTGTCGGTACCAGTAACTTACAACTTTTAGTGTGAGAAAAGCAATTAAACAATATTTAATTGAGCTATAAATATATAAAACTATTTTATGAACTCCATAAGTAGAGGATGGGACCGATTCCAAACATGTATGTTACAATTAGTTAGATATGTTGGTAATCCTTTGCATATTTTGGCAAAACTTCTTCATAAAATGCAATGTGAGATATGTTTAAACTTACAAAACTTCATTCTTGAAAGGTTCCAATGAATAAAGTAAGGAAACAACAGACAGGCGTTATTGGAAATGAATCGAACAAAAGCCGATAAAACAGAAAGAATATCATTTAATATGATGCTTATTAGCACACCATACTTATTCTCGCGACAGTTCTAACCAAACAATTTTGGAGCAGAAAACACTAAAATTACCTAAACTAGTTTTTACAGCAATCATGGTTGTTTTAATAACAAATAACAGATGCTGAATTCTTGTAAATCACATCCATTATTCATTACTAGTCTCTAGCACACTCAGCATGCTATTATAACAAGTGTAAAAAATGACAGGTAGATCTGATACCGTAAGTAAGAAACAGTCATCAATTGACTTGTAACATCTTTCATAACCAGCGTAAATAAACACTAATTATGGTCTAAATATTATGTCCTAAGTAAATACGCTAACGAGTTGCTGGCAAGGCCATGGCTAATAACAGCACTTTTGTTCATTTCTAGCGGCATGCATGAGATCTTGTTAGATTGCACGTAGCCACTCCAAATTTCTTCTCGCATTCACAAACCCACACTCACCTGCTTTCTTGACAGTCTCGTGGTCCTGTTGCCCTGTATTACAATGTCGTGAGCGGAGATGTCCATCCGTCGCTCCCAACCGTTCGATTCTCKCTCTGGCTGTTCGACGCTGGTCTGCAAGTGGGCTATGCACGGACCTGGATCCAGATATATGAAACAAAGGTTGACCTTGTGACACGATATCTTTCCCCTGTCGTCTAAAGCGATCACTATCTTGTGTCTGAGCAACTGTTTGTTGACGTGCGCCAGGCAACACTCTAAATTACGGTTGAGCTTGAATTTTATCCACATCGAGAAGAATATCGCGGCTGCGTTCATTATGAGCCAGCCTATGCCGAGACCGAACAGCGTCAGTCCCGTTAGACCGCTGAACAGTAGCCCCAGCAAAACAAAAAAGGCCAACGTAATCCAGATCACCAGAATTCTCTTGTAACAAACGTTGTACAGGGTGAACCGAAAATCATTGACGAGGAGTTCCATTGCTTGCACGTATTCTTCAACGGTAAGCTGAAAATCGCAACTGTCTCTCAACAATACTGGACGGTCATTCACTTACCGTCAAACCCTGAGCCATCAATTCTTCCGGCACTAATTCTGGACGGAACTGGGCGGGTGTTATCCATGGAAAACGTGTATTTACAGGCAACAATGTTACAATAATATCACCATTAGCTACAAAAGAAAAAGACCAAACAACATCGTCTATTATCCCGAGGCTTACTACTTACAAAATCCCTGTCTTATTGGTTCTATCGTAGCAACCGGTAACTCAACAGTCCTGAGGGGCTTGGGATCGACCACTGCTACGTTATTCTCTTGTACTGATGTGCTCAGATTGACTTGTACATTTTCGGTGTTTATCACGGCGGGGGTGTCGTCCTTATTTGGCCCTGAATTTTCTTCGTCGAAATGCACCCAACCCTTTTTAATCGGCGGCGATACCTGCTGTTTTGAAGGTGCATCTTCGCGGCTTTCTTGATTCGAAACCGTATCTGAGGACATGGTGTTAATGGGACGACATTTTCAAGGAAATTTTTAAGTAGCTACATAAAAAAGCGCGATCACAACCTTTAACTATCAAATACTAACGAGAATGGGGGGAGCAAGGGGAGGGCCTTAATCTAACAAGTACGTGCCGTAAATTACAGGTGAGGTGGCCTTCAGGTGGTATTTTATTACGCAAGTCAAGTCAATCAATGTGTACATATAACTACCCGGTAGTTCAGTTGTTCCATCGTTCTCGATCTTTGACAAAGGTACCCTAATTGTCTCTGTAATGAAACATCCTTTATAAATTGCCCTTAAAACAAATGTTCGATATTAAAAGTAACAATTAACAATGATATCAAACATCTTCTTGATTTCAACGATAGACACGATAAACGAAAGGAATCTTATTTTCCCATCTCTACCACTGATTTTTGACAGCTGTCACTTGTCATCTGGATTAGTTCTAAACGACATGGGTTTTAACGTTGCCTGAATAATACTAATAATATTATTCAGACAACGGTTTTAGTAAACATGTTAACAAGTGCAATGTATACGTATTTGTTATTGCATTCAATATATAAGTAACTAATCGTCAATATAGTAATTATTTGTGATATTAATTATTGCAAATACCAGTGAAGTTCCATTTTTGACACTTGATAACAAAGTCAAAACGTCAAGTTACTGTCAAACGGTCGGCAATCGGCATGTCAATATAGGTTATGTTTAATGGAAAGGAATGTCCTCGTAATAATCAAATTACGCGTATTTTCCACTGTTTTTATATCAGATGGAATTTAAGACAAGCCAAGTATTAAATACGTGAATCACAGAGTTTATTATGGCATGGGTTTTAACTGGTGCGCTCATACATAGAAATATCAACAAAATTTTGTGTGTACAGAATACACGTATTTTATCTTCATGCTGCTTTTCAAACGAAAAAGTTATCCAACAACGTGTGGTTAGAAATACCGATTTATCGAAACGCTACAATGTACGGTACGACTTGGTAAGGTTTACTTCGAAGGATGCTACAGAAAACACGCAAAATGAAAACCAAAAGAAACGCAGCTWGTTTCAGAAATTCAAAGAGATGTACAAGAATTATTGGTACGTCTTAGTTCCCGTACATTTAGTAACATCGGCATTTTGGTTTGGTGGATTCTACTACCTGGCAAAAAGGTAACGATAGGTTAGGTAACAAAATTTAACCCTTTAATCCCGGAACTTACCTTTCAGTGGGGTGGATATCGCTAGCATATTAGAAAGTTGGAATGTAAATGAAAAAATTGTTAAACCCTTTCGAGATTCGAGCATGGGATACGTTGCGGTAGCATACGGCTTATATAAAATTTCCACGCCTGCCAGGTACACAGTAACTCTGGGAGGGACGACCATATCTATAAATTACCTAAAAAAGTGGGGTTACATCAAACCAGTACCAACCAGGGATGAACTTAAAGAGATGTACATAGAGAGGAAAGAAAATTTAATAGAATCGATGAAAGAAAAACGTGATGAAATCAAGTTGCAAGCTGATAAGCTTAGAGATCGGAAAGATGACATTATCGAAGGATTGGAGAAGAAATTCAGTTTTTCTAAAGATCCAAAGGAAATTACTAAGGGGCTGGAAGAAAAAATCAAACAACAAAAATTAAAAAACGACGACAGCTTAGGACATTTTGATAGCAGTTTAAAGAATGTGAAAAATACTAAGGAATGAAATTTGTATGTTTTTATTAAAATGTTTTATAATTGATAAGAATAAATATATACAATTTAACTATGTATACTTTAATGTATATAAGTAGGTGAGAGTCACATTCAATTATGTCAGCATGTCTAAAAATTCTTAGTCGAATATGTCAAATTCAAAAACATGTTTGTTATTCCACTCAAAAGACACCAGATAAAAAATGCATAAAACCATCACTGTTTCATCAAATTCGCATGCTCTACAAAAATTATGGGTTCATAATGGTGCCAGTTCATACAGGTGTAACCGGAATATGGATCAKCCTCTGTTATCAAATCGGAAAGGCGTAAGCACATCAATCTACTTTGAGCTTAATGTGAAGAATATTTTTCAGGGAGGCTACACAGCCAATCCTCAAAAAGTATTTGGGGATTGAAAAGGGAAACACTTTCATGGGGAAGATAACAGTAGCTATAGTGGTGTACAAGTTTTCAGTGCCCTTGAGGTATGCAGTATCCATCGGTTTAACCTTCAAAGTGATAAAGTTCCTCCGGAAACATAGGGTGATCGAACCACTACCCAAATGTATCAACAAGAAGAATAAATGAGCATCAATTCAATAAAATATTTATACATGTTGAAAGGATGTATTTGCACGTTACACTTCTCTACAAGCCTTACATATAAAAAGGAAATGGTACATCGGACTTGCAAAACTGTATCACAGCAAAAAAATTGTGAACGGTTACACTTTGACAAATGTCGTAAAACAGATCCAACATGCATCGGTTTCGGTTGCCAAACAGTTTATTTTATAGCACTATATGAAAAAATCAGTGACTAACATTAAACAATAAAATTACAGAAAGGAAAACAACAAGAATCACGTTTAAAATTGAATAATACAGAACAAAGATACTTGAGTTATAATAATTCTGAATGATTTGAAAAGTAGTATATCTATATTTCTAAAGGGAATAGGACTTTTACTAGATAGTTTATTCACAAATAAAATTTATTGTGTGAGGTATAATTAAAAACACGAACATTTGAGTCCTCTAGATTTGTGAATGTTAAATTATATGTATAGATGTATACAATTTAATAAATAATAAAGACATACCTAAAGAGCTGACCAATTGCCCTAAACTGACAGGGTCACTTATTAAAACAAGAAACCTATTTTGATGAAAGAAAACTGATTAAGCATTCTGTCATTCATTCCTGAACTAATGTAGTTATAAAAAAGGTGCATGATTTTCCTTCATTGCTTGGTGGAAAAAATGGTAAAACAGTTTATGCACATTTACAAGAATTGCATCAAAGTAGATGTGTGCAGTAGGATTTCGAATCTAAGGAGATATCTTTATAAGATGCCTGTAATAAAAGCGAAGTCCCGCAAATATTGTATTATATACGGGTTGATTAATTTTTATGTTAAAACAGGACCAAAATAGGGAATTCTGAATGTTGCAGGTAATTTTAGTCACTGAAAGACAAAAAAGATTTAATCAAACAGAACTTTGCTTAAAATTTTGTTTTTTGTCTGTTTGGCAACCCAACCAAGCCCATAAAGTCCATTTAAGAAAGAGCTGTCAACAGAATGTTACAATTAAAAGAGCAACAAAATACAATATAAAAAGCGGAATGTTCTTTGACCAACAGTTTCGAAATAAGTAATTATTTCACCGGCTCTAGTACAACAGGACACTACCTTTATTATTCAGCCGGTATACTGGTATGTTGCAGCGACAGGATGCATCTGTCTCGGTGTGTGCTGTAACTGTTGTATGTGGCAGCTGCGGCACATCAATCGTCCCTGTAATGGATAGCAACGTTTGTCCGGTTCGTCTGTCAGTTGCATCCCACATTCTTCGCAGACATAGCAATCTACATGGAAGTCTTTATCCATCGAGACCACACGGACTGTTTCTTCAGTTCCCTCGACAGGTGTTATACCTAAAAATTTAACATGCATACCAAAATGAATGATAGGATAGCAATATTACGTATATAAATAATTTATTCAAAAACAAGATCATTCTTTTGGAACTTGCTATGGTCAGATTGTTGGGTTTAATAAATTGAAAACTGTAACCTTTTCCACACGATGCGCATTTGGGAGCGAACATCCTATGATAATCATTGACACAGTAAATCTTATTATCAACGTCGACAGTGAACGGAACGCCATCCAAACATTCGTTGCACACACAACACCGGAAACAACCCGGATGGTACGATTTGCCCATGGCTTGCAATATCTGAAAGGAAAACACATCAGACATGCTGCGTCCATCTTATATTTCACCAACCATTTCCATGATGAGGTGTCCGCAAATGGCGCACTTTTCCGCCGTCTGTTGGAATCCCGAGTACTGCGGTGAAATTCAAATTAACACATGAAATTCCAACGTGGGGAATTCCAAAACGGTGCAAACCAAAAATAAAAACAAAACGACTACCTTTTTACTTACCAAGTAGTCCTCTTCGCAATACACCCTACCGTGCACATTGTAGAAAGCCTTGCCGCGCAACGCACGCCCGCAGGAACAGCATATGAAGCAGTTGGTGTGGTACAGGTTGCCCATGGCTTGGCAGGCTTGTCCCGCACCAGTCACCTTCTCTCCGCAAGTGTGGCAAATACCTTCAGAAAATCTCTAGTTACTTACTTGCTTATATTACAAACTAGATCAATTGTTCTGGTCAAATTCCATTTTATAAAAGTACTGGATCTTCTAAACTAGATTATTACTCATATAATATAGATCCAACCGTTTTGGATGTCATGCCATATTCTAAATTAATACTGATTTATCGTACATGGCAGTGCAAAATCAACCAATCCAGGACGGTTAATGGTCACTACTTTTGTGAAGTCAAAATTATTAGCATTAAGCAGATGAGATTTCTACTGGATATTTTTAACATTTGCAAAAATGGTCAGATAATATAGACATAGTAACAATAAGCAGCATTATTCATGCTTAAATATTTACTTACTTCTAACACAAAAAACATCTCTCAGCCCAATAACAGTTATCAGAAATAAATATTGAATTAGCCACATGGAACAAGTTATCACAGAAATTTTTGCACGATAACATGCCAATAAATACACAAGATAGCACAGAAAATTAAAAATATGATACCTTAGGGAACTAAATACTTTTCAAAACTCACCGAAGTATTCCCCCTCCTCCTCATGCTTTTCCATTTCCTCTTCTATTTGTCTTGTCATCTCTTCTATTTTCCTTTCAGCCTCGGTAGGGCCGCGGGGTCTCGGTGGCGTTACGTTATAAGGCAACAGATTCTTAGCACTGATTTTCAACTTCCCACTTGAGACACTGCAAGAGCTCGGCGTTGGACTTGGAGCTGGTGGTGGTTTAGACTACAAAATTATATAAATTGGTTTGCATACAGTTTTAGTTTTAGTATTCATCAAAAATAAAACATTAACAAACAACAATATAAATAATATCTCCTATTCTTAGAATCATACTTGTAATATCATAATAAAATTGGTTAACATTAGTAAATATTAAGCAATATTGAAATGTGTTCTACGGACTTTCTAATTCCAATAACACTAACCTTCTCTGGACTTTTCTTGACCTCTTTAACAGGTTTCGTTGGCGCTCCAGCGATACCAGTAGCGGGTGTCCGCTCATAGCTTCGAGCAGATGTAGTCTGAAAGGGTATGTTCGTGCTCAAAGTATGAGATATATTGCCCGTCATGCAAACATAATCAGAGGCGTTGATTTGTTCCAGTTGCTGTCGAGTATAAGCTTTATAAGAGTGGTCGGGGGAAGATTTCGGAGCCTGCATTACGGAATATATCCCCTGGCTCGGATAGGGAGGTGGCGCTTGGCTGTATGGCACCTGGGGCCCTGGGGTCGCCCGCTGACTCAAATTCTGGACATTCTCGTACACTGGTGCCCCGTCCGCATCCCAACCGGTCAGTTTACTGCCCATGGGAACCTGCGGTTGTGCTTTTCGATAAGAACTGTAATAATCGATGTTCTCATACACAGGGTTGACGTTAGGTTTCACGTACACATCGTTCTCTTCCTTTTGAGTGTGTTCGTACAGTTTGTATGCCGAGGGATTCTTCTGCGGGGAGGCCTCGACTGAGAAACCCTCTGCTACCCCCATGGATCGTTGCTTTTGATGGAACGGGGAGATGGGGGCTTCAGATTTGCATACACGGCCATACCGAGGATCCGATTCCATTTGACCGTTTAAATTCATCAGCTTCATCTTATGACAACTTTCATCTAACGTATTTGTTGGTTCACTCATACTTTAAAACCGAATTTGACGATTTAATCAGTAAACTTAACGCTTAGGACGTTGGAAACTAACCTTCCTTAAACACTACTATGATTTTTTTTCCATTCGCTTGTTATTGACTTGCTATTATTATAAATTTCATTAGTCCTTACATTTTAATTAAATACACGTTTGCTTTGAACCCTATTATGGCAACGAAATTCTATTTTCCTTGCCTATTATCGTCTGCACCCTGCAACCGTACAACTACAAACATCTGACAAACTGACAGCGTCATAATGTCAATTTTTAACTGTCAACGTCAAGTAGAGATGGGTTGGTTCGTTCAAACCTGTTCCGCAGATTCGGATCCGAAAGTAAAACATATTTACTTTGTATTTTTCAGAATTATATGAATAACTATACAGTATCGTACATAGCATTTATAACAAGAGAATTATAATACATTAATCTTCTAGCATGCATCTACGTGTCTTATAAAATAATTCATTTGTGTAGTAGATTGATTATAATATTCAGAGTAATAAATTGAATTATAGCAGGGAAGTCATGGGTATGAAGTAATGATTAAAGGAGAAGTAATTGGAATAAAGAAATTGCTGTAAGATGTAAGGAATTCAATATTGAATACTAAAGCCCTATCTGCTTGGTTTATGCCCTTCAATTAAATATTTTAGCCCAGTTTCATTGTTGCCTTATATTATTTACCTATTTCTATTATTTTTGTGACATTACATGAAGGATACCCCTATATACATACATGGTAGTATGCCACTGCCGAACTGTGCCATTTCATGTCACTTTAACTCGTGACATGTTGTGGTATCCATTTTCTTTCCTTGTCTAAGCTAATCAGACAATCCATTCTAGTTAAAGTTTCATTTTGGCAATCAGTTATAATAACCATAAGGACTTTAGAAGCAAATACATAATGAAAAATTAACTTTTTATTTCATAAGAAATACTCGGCACGCATGAACATTTATATTGCATTTAAATCCCGCCACTTTTGCACCTCCTCACTTATTCTTGCTATATCCGATGCGAAGACCCTGCAACAGCCTCCGATCCAAGTGACACCCATTTCCAACCAAGAAGAAACATAAGACTCTATCGGTCGACATTTGTCTCTGTCTATCCAGCTGAAACCAACACTTTTGGAGATGTGTATGTATAAAAAATGTCCCGGTACATTACCCTTTTCCAGGAATGTATTTCTCTCCACTATTTGGATAAATTATTAAGGGAATGCAGTCGTTTTCCGACCTGCCCTTGTTGATGTCCTTAAACAACGATTCCGAATAAGCTGGGTTGGTACAGTTGATTCCGACAGCTACTAATTGTCTTGGGTTCAAATCGTAGCAATGTATGGCCGTAGATTGGAAATCTTCTCCATGAGAGGTTGAAAAACCATCCTGTTAACAAATTCTGTATATTTCCTCTGCCACTCAAACAAAGCACTTACCTTGCAAGTGAAGCTTAACCAAGCTTTCACATTAGGATATTCATTTTTCAATAAATTGATCAGCACTTCCGCTTCTGTTTTGCATGGGATTGTCTCTAAAGCTAAGAGATCAACACCTCCTTCGACTAGCGCGTTTATTTTCGGTCTGTGATATTCGTTCATTGTTTCTACTGAAGTGGTTTGAATATAAGATCCGGTGTATTCCGACCCGTCATGTAACGAAGCTCCATATGAACCAACAGACCCTACGATGAGAGGCCTTCTCTTTCCTGTAACTTAAAAACTGTACAACATGACTTAACACACTTAGACATTTACGTTTCTTAGTTTCGACACATTCACTCTCGAATCTGTCACAAGCCATCTTTGCTAGAGTCACTGCCTTTTTTATCAGTTCGTAACTATCCTTCTCGCTCAGACCCAACTGTTTCATAAAACCCGGTATGCTGGCTTGATAAGTGTTTGTTACAATCAATTGTGAACCAGCTCTCAGGAAGTCCAGGTGGGTTTCTATTACAGACTCGGGGTCCGTTGCTAAATATCTAGAGCTCCACAGTACATCTCCGTCGATTTCCTTTTTGACTCGCTGGCTAAGTTGACCGGCAAAACCGCCGTCTAACACAATGGTTTCGTTTTTTTCCCGGTAAGCTCATGGTGGCTGCTTAAACACAACAAAAACAAGGCAAGTTTTCGTTTATGTAATTATGCAACCCAGAGATAAACAATGTATAACCTGCAACAACCTGTATTATTATTAAAATAGAAAAACATGAATTTATTTATGTACTTTTTAAATGTCAAGTTCTGTGCATGACAGACTAACCTACAAATTTGGTAAACACAGTTTTTTTTTCTAATATATAAATTTCAAATAATAATACATCCTTTATTATACTTACAACGTCATATATATTATGAATAATTTAAACTGCAGACTAATAACTAATAAGCTGCAGATATTGTAAAATTAAAAATCAAATTCCAGCGTCGTTATTACAGGTATCTGTAAATCATTAGAGATGTGTAAACATTCAATTTAATTGGTTACAGTACCAAAACTTAAATGACCAAAAAAGTAAATAAGGTTAGTTACTCAACAATATTAAATAAACGTTTATTTATCGAACTGAAATACAGAAACTAAATCACAAAGCACTGATCTGACTAAATTCCTTCAAAGTATTCAGATCCCTTAGTAGCATCTGCAGTGTTTGTCTGACACGAGGGTAGTTCTCTTCATCCTCACCGGGTAACGGAGGGACGTCGATCTCGTTCAGTTTCTGCTCGAACTCGCCGAGTCTCTCCTCAACGAGCGACTGGGAATGGGCAATGTGCTCCAAAAGGTTGAGTCGACAGTCGGCGGTGTCTATAGCGGCCTCTGGTTGCGGGGCCAGCTGTTCCAGATTGTTGTCTAACAGGGTATTGAGACCGGGAAATTCGCTCAAACTCTTCTGCTCGTCTTTAGATTCAGATTTGTCCTCCGATGATTCTGACAGGTTCGCTTTCTCGGGAAGGGGCGGTTTGTCCCAGGGCTTCGACCACTGATATAATTTCGGGTGATTTTTTGCTCTAAACAACAAAGAACCTAAATTGAATGTGTTCGAATGCACACTAATTGTGAAACACTTAATTAATCAAATTAACAGCAAAGCTATTAAGAATGAGAAAGAGTCCTGTGTGGAAAAGTGCTCCTATGGGCCAACATTTTTTAAGTTTACTTTATACTATAATGCCAAGTTAGAGTATTTTAATGCCAGCCTGTTAGCGGTTTTTGACATTCATGCTCCAGTTATGTGTTCCAGATTTACTAGGCTCCCAGCACCCTGGCTTACTGACAACCTTAAAAGCATGATGCGAAGCAGAGATAATGCTCTCAGAGGATACAAGCTGGTACCAAATGTCACAAATTGGAATAGCTATAAGCACATCAGGAATTCTGTAAATGCTGCAGTAGTGAGAGAAAAAAGGCCTATTTGAAGCATTCTTTTCAGACGCAAAGCCTTAATAATTTTTGGAAACAGGTAACAGATTTACAAATTAAATCTAAAAAATGTTTTTCCATACTKAGTAATTTGACAAATGTTAAWGAAATCAACAACTATTTAATTGTTAGTGTTCCTAGTATATCATTACGAGGTACTTCTTATACACWCTTTTATTCAAACTCAATAAAGAGCTTTGTTTCTGAAATTCTGAATTTCAAGGCTGTGGATGAGATTGACATACTGCACATTATATCTTCAATTAAAACTAAAGCTCTGGGCACTGACCAAATCAACATAAATATGATTAAACTGTGTGTTCCATACCTGTTGCTTATTGTGGTGCATATTATCAATTTTTGTATAAATCACTCTGTTTCCAGACTGCTGGAAACGCACGTTGGTAGTACCGTTGCCAAAAATAAAGAAACCACTATTACTGAAAGATTTGAGGCCCATTAGCTTGTTACTAACTTTATCAAAGTTGTTGGAGCGTGTTATAGCTATGCAACTGCAGGCTCATATGATTAAACAAAATATTCTACCGAATAATCAGTCAGGTTTTGGAGCGGGATATGGCTGTAATACTGCTCTTATTAAAATTATAGATGACATAGTGACTGAAACTGATAAAGGAAAACTTACTGTTTTAATATTACTCGATTACTCAAAGGCCTTTGATATGATTTCGCATTACATTGGTCTCAGTAAAATGGCAATTCAGTGGCAGGCAAGTTATTTAAGCAATCGTTCTCAGGTGGTGACACTGAATGGAAATGTGTCCAACGTGAGATACGTTAGCAGAGGTGTACCGCAAGGTTCTATTTTAGGTCCTATATTATCTATAATATATACTTCGTATTTTGAGTCTGTTATAAAGTCATGTAACTTGCATTGCTACGCAGATGAAACTCAAATTTATACATCTTTTGACTTGAAAAATATAGAGTCTGCATGTCATGATATCAACAAAGATCTGTCTAGGCTGTATGATATATCATGTGCTCATGGCTTACTTTTGAACCCGTTGAAGTCAAATGTTATAATTTTTGGCCGTAAGTGTGACAGACTTGCGTCAAAAGACAAAATTGATATACAAATTAATGGTAATTCAATTCCAATCAGTGATGTTGCAAAAAATTTGGGTGTGTATATTGATTCTGAACTTCGTTTTGGCACTCACGTTTCTAAGACTTTACAGAAAGCTTATTCCACCTTAAAGCATATTTATCAAAACTGTTCACTTTTGCAAGGAAACATGAAAAAGATCTTAACGAATAGTCTAGTTGTTTCACAATTCGACTACTGTGACTCGGTGTATGGTCCATGCCTAAGAGCTATTGACAAAATTAGGATTCAAAGGTTGCGGAATGCTTGCATTAGGCTCATCTATGGTATAAGGAAATATAATCACGTATCTCATAAGATAGCCGAGCTTGGTTGGTTGAACATGTCAAACCAGAGATTGTCGCATGCTTCTTGCCTGTTGTATAGGATTTTACTTGACAGAAGACCACCATAGCTGTGTAATAAAATTCGTTTTCGCACCGACGTCCATCATATCAACCTGAGGCATAGGGGGTTGATAGATATGCAGTTATGTTACAATGAGATGGGTAAACGACATTTTCTTTATGAATGTGTTTCGTTTTGTAACTCTTTGCCTCCGAGTATTAAGCAGTGTACTCTTTTATGTTTTCGAAAACATTTGCATAAATATTTGCTTGGGGGACAAGTCAGTCAATCTTGAACAAAATAAATTTAAAATTACAATGTTTAACTGGGTGCTGGCGTGCATTTGGGTGTCCCGATTAGAGCAGTTTAATGTAGTATGAATCTATTTTTTTTTCAGCTGGGGGTTAAGTGGGAGAACAACCGCAGCTTTTCATATGAGGGCTATTAGCTGAACTTCGCCCCCATTTACTATATTTTTTATATATATAGATGTACTGTATATTTTGATAAATAAAGACCTTGAATAATAATAATACTTTTGTTACAATAATAAATATTATTAATGTATAATTTCCATACTCACTCGGCGATTTTAATCTTGATTTTGAGCGAGTGCACAAAGTCCCTCAATTCCAACAGCCCCCCGGAAATATCGTGCGATTTCTTCAGCATCTCGAAGCGTTTCGCCAACAACTCATCGTCCTTACTGTGGTAACTGCCCGTAGGCAGCGTGCCCAACTTCAGCCAGTCCTGGTCGTGGTAAAACTTTTTCGAGGCCCTCTGCCTCATGGGGTTTTGGCATATGTAGCAGACGTACTTCTCGGGCACTTGGTTCTCCCGTTCGATGTTGTTGCAGTAAGCGTGCTGCCAGCACAAACACAACTCACACTGGATCATGAGGCCGTCCTCCTCCGTCACACCGCAGGTGCAGTTTATTATCTCTTCGCTTTTCATCCTTACTATTTTTATTACTTCACCGCCTTCGATTATCATGTTGGAGGGCTCAGGAGGTGGTGGGGGCTCCGCTGGCGTTTGTACCGTTTCCTCCTGGACAGAGAACAGATTTGCAAAAAGAAGAAATTAGCAATGCCGAAAAAACTGACCTGAGCTTTAATTTCTGTATTCTGCGACATCCGTTTCCGCTTCACACCCTGTCGGTCACTTCTGTTTACCACCTTGCCAACTGTGTGACTTTTAATTATGCTCTCCACATCTTGCATGTTCTCTGGTTGTTTCTCCTGTGTTCTCACCACAGGCAGCAGGGTTTTTATTCCGGTTGGGCGAGCCGTACTCGCACTCAGGCTTCTCAAGTTCAGGTCGTCTCGCTTCGGTATCCCCTCAGATTTCGTTAGCAGATCCTTCAATTTGATATCGGGGTACATGCTGGGGGGTAGACCGGACGGCAAAACGGTCCTAGTCACTTCCTCCTCCTTTTTGATGGTACCAAAAGGCTTGCTGTTGAGCAACTTGATGATTTCAGAATCTTTAGATTTCGGTACTGGAGAAGATGGTTTTGGTTCCTCTGGAATTGGCGACTCCACTTTAGTAGCAATTTTTGGCGTTGGTAGCTTAGGCTGTGCTGGTTTCGGGATGGATCTTTGTTGCCCTGAAAAAATAGTAAAAAAATTACGAGAAATAACAGTAATAAGAAAATGGACTTTATTAAAATTTCATCCCACAGTACTTAAATAATATGGAATGAAATGTTTTATACTCTAATAAAAATTTATTGTCTGATTTAAATAAGGGCTTTATTACACTCTATTTTTTTTGGCACGTCTGCTGCGATAACCCAATGTATTTTTTGCAAAATAACTCTCCAGGACTTCAGGAGGCAACCAGTATATACCTGGGGATTTGTCCAAAGCTTCACCAACAGTACGAGCATATGACAAATCAGCCACATTAGGAGTGGAATCCAGAAATTTCGTGTACTCCGGATGATAGTGCTTGACGTGCATTTGGGCTAAATTTTCTTTACGGAAGTTTTTCCCACAGCCTTCGATCGGACACTGATACGCACTGTTTACTATGGGTATCTTCAAGCTGTTGGCATTATCTGCAACCAACACAACATTTAGGATAACGAATCGACGCAATTTCTTGAATACCTTCTTCATCATCACCATCGGCAGGAGGAGAATCACTCGTGCCGGGCTCAGGTTTGATCTCACTTTTAACGACGATTTCAGAGGAGTTCCCCTGCTTTCGTTTCCTCGAATTCAAGGCAAAATTAAACATGTTCTCGGAATACTTGAAGTCTTGATTATTATCCAGATAGGCTTTGATTTCCATACGGGTTCTGAATCGCCTGCCTTCCGGACTGACTATGATTGTGTCCCATTTACCAGCGGATGCCCCATAGACACGTTGCGCCAGATGTTTCACCCAACCGGGTGGAAGCCGTGGATCCGGCACGATTACAGATTTGCGGGTGCCGTCGCCCGATTCAATTGTCGACTCGATCCCAACAGGACGTCCATTTTCCCAGCTAGATCGATTACCGCTCGATAATGTTACATAAAAAAAAATGTCTTTTCACTTACCTGGGCGACCAGGGTTCACTCTCCTCGCTGCCGGCTGCATCAGACGTTCGTGGCTTCTTCTTAAAGAGTTGGGCAACATTCAGTTTCCTTTTTTTATCCCTTCTGTCCTGTTTAGAGCCACGCACAGGGTCAAACAACGGTGATGATTGCATCGCTTTGTTAGAATCACACTTCACCATTCGATGGGCTTTCAGAGACTTCACAAAGCCATCATCAAACAACACTTCATAAGTGTCTGCAGAAAAAGTAAAAATTTCAATCAGAAATGTGACTTTCCAAAGCTACATGGACACTTAACTGCTGGAGTGTCAACTATTCCTTTGAGGTTATGTAATGACAGCAAATTTTTTTGACAATAAATATTGACACTAATTTTCTTTATTTTCAGTTTAAATACAGATTAAAACTAACCTGTATCAATAATCCTTTGTACTGTAGCGGGAAATTTTCTGGCATCACTCCAGGACGCCATACATCGTTCTCCGACCTCAAAGCTCTCAACGATGGGAACCTTTTTCACCTGCAGTGGCCGTAAACGTGGACTGTCCATGCAGATCCATTCGTCATATTTGCTCGAATACTTTTCGAAATGTATCAAGACTTCATTTTCTTCATAATCGATTTCAACTATTCTGGCAGGATACCACATATCGTTGAAATCCAGCGCTTCAATTCGAGCATTGATTGCAAAATTTAACAAGCCGTATGAAGTTTCCACAGTTTTAGCCTTTTGTTCAATTGTGGTTGATTGAGATTCGGGGTTTTTATCTGCTATATTGACCAGTTCACCAACACATTGGTCTTTCTGTCCTTTATCGGTCTTCTCTTCTGCTTTTGGTTCCATTGGCTTAGTTTCCACTGGGGGTTTCACTTTGCTCCAGGGGAACACACTAGGCAACACTCCCTGCCTCAACACATACTTCTTTCCTTTAAAGTTGCAGAAATCAACCCTTAAGAAGTGTCTCGAGCAAATGTATATGACTTTAATATCCTTTTTATCCTCTGGTATCTTGCACAGCGATAGCCACTTCGGTCTTATATCAGGATGCAGGGGAACCTTGTGAAATGTGACGCCGGTATCTTCACGTCGACTAGAGTCTGACGCACACGATTCTACTCCACATTTTCGACCCATTCTTCAGATTACTACTTGTGATTAACACACACGGTATTTCGATATCGCGTTGTTTGTTTTTGCGCTTTTTAATTATTAAAACCGGCTCATTGTCACGTTCTCATGTTGCACAATGCATCATGCTAACAACAGAAGGACGCTAATCGCCCAAATTGACGTTTTCCTGGAAATAAGTCGCAATTCTCATAAACAGTGGTGGGTCATTCACCACCGAATCGTTCAAATTCGAGCGTTCACAATCAACAGTCTTCACTGGGCTTAATTTGCCGTTAACGTGCTTCAAACGCTTGCGGTTATTTACAAATATGTATTACATTAATCGTTTTATCAGTTTTCATTTTTTAGTGAAACGATTAAAATGAGTGATTCATTGAACGACTCAAATTGAACCAACAAAACGAATCGGCTGTCGCATCTCTACTAGTATGTCGCCCATATGTCACCTGACTGGCATAGAGATGGGTCGTCCTGATCCGAAAGTGCTTTGAATCGCTGTCCTGGATGATTAGACAATATGAAATACATCACTTCGTGTTTTGAGGGAGGATATTTTCAAATGAAACCCCCATAGCCTGCAAACGTTTTTGGATCTGGAATGAAAGACTTACTCGAAGTGGAATTGATTCCTTTTTTTGGACGGAGTCCCAACATTCGGCTGGAACAACCCATCTCTACTGGCACACGCACTTATAAGCCAATCCGAGCACGCTTACGTGCAATAATGACAGACAGACAGATCCGTTCAACCAATAGCAGCAGTCCACATGTGACAGATAAAGTCAGCTAATCCACAAAATCAACACTTTTCTGCTCGTTTTTGTGGCATGAAAATGCTTTAAATTTTAACAGAGATATGTAAAATTCTCTATTAAAAACGATGAACTTAAAGATATTGTATGTAATAGTGCTAATAGAATTATGTACGACGTTAACTTCGGTGCTGGCTGGAAGAGACTTTTACCGTATATTAGGCGTAACAAAATCAGCCAGTTTACACGATATTAAGAAAGCCTACCGTAAATTAGCCAAGGAGTTGCATCCCGATAAGAACAAGGATGATCCGGAGGCGGCCCAAAAATTCCAAAACCTCGGTGCTGCCTACGAAGTCCTGTCTGATGAAGAGAAGCGAAAGAAGTATGACCGCTGCGGGGAGGAATGCCTGCAAAAGGACGGAATGATGGACAACACGGATCCGTTCTCCAGCTTTTTCGGGGACTTTGGATTCTTCGGTGGCGGGGAACAACAGCACGAGACTCCGAGGGGAGGCAACATCGTAATGGACGTGCTGGTAACCTTGGAAGACCTGTACAGTGGCACTTTTATAGAGATAACGAGGAACAAACCGGTCATGAAGGCCGCGAAGGGCACCAGAAAATGCAACTGCAGGCAGGAAATGATCACGAAGAGTTTGGGTCCCGGCAGGTTCCAAATGATGCAGCAGACTGTGTGTGATGAATGTCCGAACGTCAAACTTGTCAACGAGGAACGGCTGCTGGAGCTGGAGATCGAGCCTGGCATGGTGGACGGGCAAGAGACCAAATTCACTGCGGAAGGTGAGCCCCATCTGGATGGGGATCCAGGTGACCTCATACTGAAGATTAAGACGCAGCCGCATCCGGTTTTCGAGAGGAGGGGGGACGACTTATACACAAATATCACGATCAGTCTGCAAGACGCTTTGGTCGGATTTAGTTTAGAAATTAAACATTTGGATGGGCACCTCGTCACCGTGACCAGGGATAAAATAACTTGGCCTGGAGCTCGCATCAGGAAAAAAGGAGAGGGCATGCCCAACTACGAGAATAATAATTTGCAAGGAACCCTTTATATTACCTTCGATGTTGAATTCCCCAAACAGGAGCTTTCTGAGGAAGATAAAAATGGTAAGTTAGTGTTTTCAAGTTATCAGTATGAAGACTAATTTTTTTTTTTGTTACAGCAATCAAGAAAATCCTCAATCAGAGCTCCAATAATAAAGTGTACAATGGACTCAGGGGATATTAATGTATCACCTTAGTTAAATGGATTTAATTTATTTATTTTCGTCACGTTTGAGTGATAGTGTTTATAAGTTGTAAAAACTGCGGTTTTGTAAACTAATAAGTAAAAAGGATTATGTACGAATCAAGTGGACACAGTGTTATTTACACATTGCATTGTCATTTTGAAAATAGCATAACTCATAAATCCCTGTTTTTGAGTTAACATTACCAGTGGTTTGCAAAATTGTTATTACACACCATGTCATAATTTGTTGATCATGTTATCTTTCCTTAATAGGATAAATGTTACATCACAACACAGTTTTCATTATCGATCAAGACTGCAATTGAATGTGAATTATGGCTTAAGTTGTGCCATTGTTTTTATAGAGTTAAAGCGAGATAACTCTTATCGCAGTATGACTGCTTCTTATTGGAACATCAATGCACATAGCACTTACGTATGATAACAAATAATGCTGAAATAGAAATACAGAAGAGTCGTACTTTGGGAGTTATTCGCTCCTGTATCAAAGGAATCATGTCCTATTTTCTTAGCACTCTTAATAAGTACAGCTCCAATAATTCCTCAAGCAGGTACTCAGTCTGGAATCAGATGAGTCATACCTATTTAGAAATTGGAAGTAATCTGAACAATGAAAGTGCTGTACAATGTTGTTATTAAGAAATAGAATACTGAATACGCAAACAAGCCCTTAGGAGGTTTATCGCATTCGGATCCAGAGTGTCCAATAAATGTGGCAGAGTCTCACTGATCTCTAAATATTTAGAGATCAGTGCAGAGTCTACATCTTTTCGGATCCATTGGAACGAATTCCCAAGTCATTTAGATTCGGATTCGACTGCGGATCTGGATCGCCCAACTCTAGTAGTAGAGGTGGGTAGTTCAAATCAGATCCGTTTCAGGTGAACGACTTCGATAAGCATTTAGAACACTGATCTAAATATTTAGAGATCAGTGATTTAGAAGATGCGAAGTCCACATAGTTGCAAGAACATACAAATCCGTCCATGTTAATCGTTTTCGGTCAACGGATGAATTCAAACCATGTGAACATCTACTGAATTTGCGGATGGTTGTACACGATTGAATCCGCAAGTGGAACTGGAACAGCTGAAGTCGATAGAACAGTGACCTTATGTATTTGACGGTTATGGCGTCATCTAACAAATATTTATTGTACTATAGTGCTACGAGTTGTTGAATTTTTAAACTAGAATGCGCTGCCTCCGCCGGCAGTGGGCGGGTACAAATCGTCGCTAGACTGCTCGGCGCGGCTGGGCCCCTTTTAGTTTATTAGGTACCATTTTATCGAAAAATTGAAAGTTGGAATATTACATCGTGATTGCCGCGCAGGAATACGTGCTGAACGTAACGAAATGCGGCCATTCCAGATCCTGACAATTAAGCTAGCACCACCATAGGTAGCAGTAGTATTTGTATTTATTTTATGGTAACCTTGACCCTCTGTGACCCCGCAGTTTTAACCTAAAAGTATGGATGCTGTCGCCAAGGTAGTTAGATGTTTATGTGTACATCAGCACGTCTGTGTTTGTAGTTTGTATTGTAAATGAATTGATCCGTTAAATAAATATATTCCTGTGTATTGAAGCATGTTTGTTGTATGGTAATCGAGACCTAGATATACCTAATAATACATTTTCTGGGTACTCACATCCAGAGCTGTTCTTTAATAACGGTTTAAAAATAAAATTGGCATGGAGTCGAGTATTTTCAGAATTGTATAATGTGTCTACGTTAGTTTCGTTCGTAAATAAAGAAAATGTTTTTAAGAAGTGTCTGCATCGTTCTGTTATTACGCGTTTTCATTAGACATTTTTTGTAACAAAACGTTGAAATTTTAGTGTATTTAATCAAACTGGCCCACCAGTTTTGGATATCTTATCCTCCTCCCGGGGCGGGAGGATCTACGACATCTAAAGATAAGCAATCTCAGCTAGAGGAGGAAAAACAAAGAGGAAGCAATAGAGAACGTCAATTGGACTACGACGCCGTTATAAAAGTACAAATTTGCATAAATAATATTCAGCGCGACGTTTAATAGGGCCGTTTTCTGCAGGAACATCAGCGCAGCCAAAGGGAACATTGGGAAATTAGGCAGCTAGATCACGATTTACTACAACAAAGGCAATCGGAACGGGAACGAGAACTAGCAGAACATAAATTGATATTGGGAGATGATAACGAAGAGCCGACCTGTTATCACACGTGAGTATTTTTAGCGAAAAAAATCCGTATATATTTGCATGTACCGTAAATTTCGAATCGGTTCGGTATAGATCGAGATTTGTCGGGCGGATTCGTTCTACTGCAGTGAACCGCTCCGCACTGCCTGTATCGCGGACCGTATTTTTTTTATCGTTCAATTGTTTTCATAATTAATAAATTGTTAGAACGCGACAGTTGTTGTTAGGCGGCTCTCTTATATGAAGTCAATCATGTGGTTCCTTTCGTTTTTGCGGCAGTTTAATTTACAACATACCACATTACATAACATACAATCTTATAAATATTGAAAGTGGACAATATATTAAAAACTATAGCGCCTTCAATTTATTATAGTGCCTATTAATAGAGCAATATTTAGTATAATGTCACAAATTGCCTGCAATGATTCCAATAACAACACGGATAACACCAGCGAAGAGTCCAATCAACCCCTTACAATATATCGGTACACAGTGTGAAATGGAACATGGAACGCCAATTCTAACGTTCACTGTTTGTGTAGGTGTCGTGCCCCGATCGCAAGCCTAGACTGCATGGAAGAGTTCAGCACTGGTAGTGCCTTGAGTGCTTTGGGTGATAGAGGTGCCGACGTCGGAATTACTAAGGAGCAACTGCTGCTCAGCGGCTTGACATATTCAACTCCCGTACAACCGTTACAGCTGGCCAAACAGACCTCCGTGACGCCCGGACTCCGTTACAGAAATCTGGGTAAGCACACTCTGATTGTAGCAAGTTATTAAAGTATAAATATCTACATACTTACGTATTTAAGTACAGGGTGTTTAAAAAGAGTGTATAATAATTTATTAAAGAGGTATACAGATTAAAATCAGTAGAAAAGCCTTAATAAACAAAGAAGGTTACATAAGATGTTCAAAATGCTCTCATTCCATTTCTAAGCAGATTGTTGAAAAGGTTACTTGTTGTTGTTGCTCACAATATCCTTCGAAATATATGTTGATATAAATTTTAATGAACTCTGAGTACATCTTACGTTTTTATCTAGCGTTAGTTGCCATTTCAAAGATCTCAGTTTTCATTTCTCTTTTAGGTAAAAGTGGCCTGCGTGTTTCAAACATAGGTTTGGGAACGTGGCCTACATTTGGCCCCAACGTGAGCGAGGAACAGGCCGAACAGATAATAGTCTTGGCGGTGGACAGTGGTATTAATGTGTTCGATCTTTCCGAGGCCCATTCAGGTACCAGGGCAGAAGTTGAATTGGGCAGGATACTTTGTAGACGGGGGTTCAAACGGACGAGTTACGTAATCACTACCAAAATATACTGGAGCACAAGGTTGGATGAATCCATACATCCAGGGTTGTTTTTATACAGACTTTTTTTGTAGGTCCGAAGAAAAGGGACTGTCAAGGAAGCACATCATCGAGAGTGTTAAAGCGAGTCTGTTGCGGCTGCAGTTGTCATATATTGATGTTGTGATAGTGCATAAGGCGGATCCTATGTGCCCTATGGAAGGTGAGTTTTTAGCGTTAATAAATAAATATTTGAAAAGACAATCTTAAGTATATTTATATATTTGTATTGTTTGTTGCACGCCTATCATCAGGTGTTTTGCATTAATTAATTATTTGATAAGCAACGGGTTTCTGTAGAGGTGGTTCGAGCCATGCACTACGTGATATCCCAGGGCTGGGCGATGTACTGGGGCACGGCACGTTGGTCGCCCGTCGAAGTTATGGAGGCCTACACTAACTGCCGACAGTTCAACTGTGTCACTCCCATCGTGGAACAGACGGAGTACCACATGTTCTGTCGTGACAAAACCGAGCTGTACATGCCGGAACTCTACAATAAAATCGGTGTTGGTTTGATGGCGTGGTCGCCGATTTCGATGGGTATCTCCCAGGGAAAAGACGACACTGCAGTTCAGTTGTTTTCTAGGTATGGCGCTTTTGTTGATCAGACAGAACCTCGAGATTATTATTATTTTGTTCAGGGCCAGCTTCAGGAACAAGTACAACTCGTTTTCGTGGACGGAAGACGAAACGATCAACAAGGAGGCCTACAGCTGGACGAAAGACCGCGTCCAGCCTGAAGAGACCAGAAGGCAGAACGAGAGGATCAGGGAGTTGTCCGCATTGAGCGAGAGACTGGGATGTACTATAACACAATTGGCAGTGGCGTGGTGTCTGAAAAATGAATCCGTACACTGCTTACTGTTGGGGGCCAGCAGCATAGAACAGCTTTATGACAACATACAATCGTTACAGGTAAGACCACTTATGATTATGCATACAGTCGTATTATTAATTGGACATTACATAAACTGTTTATTGGCATTAAAAGAAAAATTGTAACACTCACTTAGAAATTCTCGTACAGCCAATAATCGGCATCTAGTCATGCATAAACATGATTTTTTAATTTTCTTCTAGTTCATACCCAAGCTGAATACAAACGTTATAGCTGAAATAGAAAAGATATTGGAAAATAAACCTGCCAGGCCGCCGATGGTGTCCACCCTGGCGCTCAGATGACAATCAATTTGTCCCCCTGGCTCCATCAGGTCAGATTTCCGTGTTGTTATCTTTTCTTTTATCGTTCCATCTGACTTGCGACATTTCAGTGGCGGCCAAGGGGGCACCAGTAACGCAGAGAGTCCCAAAGACGATGAAGTCAGCAACACCGAGGCCGAGGCCAAAGACACACAAAAGCTGCCCTTCTGCGAGATCCAGTGACAAAAGGTGACCGAGTTTGTGAAAACTCGTAAAATAAAGACTCCCGAAGAGAAGACGAAGGTGAGATGGTCGTACAGTCCCGAGGAGGGACCAAAGTGCACCACGGAAACCTTCCTGTCCAAGAAGAAGGACAAGAAAATGAGTCCCGTGCAAGTATGAGGGCAAGAGGTGCTGATTTAGTTCGTTATTATTCGATGATAGCGCTGTAGTTGTTCTGGAAAACAAAAGACAACTGTATTTCGATTTTATCGCACCATCATGGTTACCGATACAAAAATATTCCTTGGATATATATAATTTTAGAGTAGTTCCATACTAATTCTGTGATGCTTGAAGAAATAGGTTTAGAATTTCAATTACGTTGAAAGAAACGAAGTATCTCTTGTTGCAAGTGTGTTCCAAATGAAAGCTTGACCAAACTTGATGCACATTTTACGGCGTGCGTCATTTGGAGACTTTTATTTGAAACATTTTTCGTAGTTTTCGTATCAGATAATACTTAAATACTTACTCCTATTAAAAGACCACTTTTGCAGTCTGTAATAAAATGAAATGGCCTTTGAACCTTGTGGACGTGGCCAATTTAAAACTGTTTATAATAGGTCATTTCATTTCACGAAATCGCACTATCACTTGGATTGTACCTACCTTCTGTACAGATGCAGGCAACATGAATGTAGCCGGAGTGAGTGCAGATGGAAAGGTTTTCTTGACAATTGTAGCCTGTATTAAAAACACGAGTTGTTGCAGAATCTATTATATTAAGAAAAATGATAGCCTAACTATAAATAGGTAATAACAGACATCGTATAAGTATGTTTCTGGAGAAATTGATAGCAGAAAGGATTTTTTCTCCTAAACAGTTTGGGGCCAATGTGCCCTAATGTTATCAGTAGATTAATAACATAATATAAATTGTACTAACTCGCCTGTGCAACCAATCAAATTGTGTTGTCGAGTTTTGTCACTATTTAAATATTTATTAATTTCCTGTTTTCAATCTTATGTTTATTTCAATATTTGCTCTTGCACTTTTAGTACCAAAGTTTACATGGAGATTTTACTAGACTCATCCCGTACCCACTTTGGCAACATCTATGTTATCTAAATCTAACGTTTATAGAGGGAGTCAAAACTTTTGATGCTGTCTGTACATACCTATAGCCAATTATGTATCGAACACTGCGATAAGTGAGAATCTATTGTAGGTAGATAATTATATAATTGTTTTCCCCTGCAGAAAGGGTCGAAAGATTGTTATTATCTAGTATTTAACTTTCGCTCAAAACTATTTAATACATGTAAAGCAATTGTAAAACTCAAAATTGAGATACAAGCTTGTTTCTTTAAAAAAAAACAAATTCTACACTTAACTGTGTCTCATTTATTCAGCTCTAATTACACATTCACAATGGTATTAGTGGATTCGTAATTTTCTCCAAACCCATGATGCGTTCCTCTTTTCCACCAAGCCAGTTCTGGTGGGAGTGCATTTTTCACGACATATTTATATTGTATGTAAGGTATTTCCTGCTGTTTTACTAAATTAAAGCTCTGATCTAAAACAGAGAAAGCACATTCTTTACTGCTTCAAACCTCATGCTCGAATGTTGTTAACCTTCTCTTCCGGCTGAATTCCACTGGCAGACAATAAATACACATATTATGAGAACAGGGTATAAACGAAACATTCCTTTTTATAAACAATGATTCGACATCCGCGTCACAAATCCACATTATCGTTAATGAAAATTTCCCATTAAACCTTGTACTCGTAACACAGTTTTACGAGATAAAAAATTTACCGCCATTTTTCGTTTGAAATACAATTAATTAGAGGTGGGTCGTTCACGATCCAGATTCTTATAAAATGAACGGATCGATCACCGAATCACTTTCTTACAATGAATGAATCGATTCATTAGATAGTTGCACTCACCTTTAACTCAACATCGTAGTAGTTCAAATGTCTTAAAACTTCAACTGTCAAAGTTTGACGTAGGCACGATTGTGTTTAATTTTATAAGTGATATCGGTAATATTTACTTATGCGGTTATGTGCCTCATTAGAGGTGCAAGGTGCAAGGGGGCTAGAGTTCATTGATTCATTGATAACGTTATAAAGAAATCTTTATTATGTCCTGCGCAGGTTTTGCGCATTTATCCAGAACAACTTCGCTACTTTCACTGCTGAAATCATCCCATAAAACATTCTCAATAGAGCTGAGCCCCAGTTCCAAAGTAAAAATTGACGAAATAAGAGAGTTAAAACCTACTTTCGTGTCAATTATTTGGAGATTTAATCAAGAAGTCAATCTTGAATCAGTGGAAACCATCCCTGAGCTTGTGATGTGCAAACAGCTTATTGACGAAGGATTTCATGTATTGTTGCATCTCGCATGTCGATACCTGAAGGAACAACAGGCACTAAATATACTGAAGGAGGCTAAAAACATGGGAGTGCGCAGCATATTTGCTTTAAAAGGAGAGTACATCAGATATTACGAAAATACTGGAGAAAAATACAGTTTCCATGAGGCAGAAGACCTAATTTGCTTCATCAAGCAACATTTTAATAAGGATTTCGAGTTGTGTGTTGCCGGATATCCAGATTGTCATCCACGTTCCAAAAATTGGCAAGACGATATCGAGCACACGCGAAAGAAAATCGTAGCCGGGGCAAATTTTATTATAACACAAGCCATTTTCGACACAGCCACATACTCCGCTTATCTGAAGAGGTGTGCCGATCATGGAATCAATGTGCCCATCTTGCCTGGAATTTGGATCTTTGATAGCCGTGAAAGCCTCCAGAATTGCAGTAATTTGTGTAAAGTTACTGTAGGTGATAAATTAATGCAAGAGATTGAACAATTTGAAGGAGACAAACCAAGAACAAAGCTGTTCGCTGTAGAAATGCTGTCGAAACTTATTAAGGATCTGTTGCACTGCGGTGCACCCGGAGTTCATTTGTTTTCCTTGAATAAACTCTCGCTCACCAAGGAAATAATGCATAACATATAAACTGATTTTAAAATTGTTTTTATTGTTATAAATCAATGATTTGTAAATTAATTAATCAGATGAAAATCTTCAATATTGTTAATAAAAGTTCCAAAATCAACCACCTGTCGTATGCAAGTAGAAATTACACTTAAAATCGATTTACATTTGGTTTAAAGTTCTCACTAATTGCGGTACACTTGGGAGAATGTTCGCTCGCACAACCTGTACTTCTCAATGTGAGAAAGTCGTTTTGTTTTCTATATGATGTCATTTCTTCTTCAGGCGACTAACTATCCATTCTAAACCTTGATACAAACTGAAACGAAAACAACCATTAATGGTACTATAGACTGCCATAAAGAAACCACTTGCCCTTCGCCCGTTAGAGCACAACATGACTGTATGTGCCACTGCTGTTGCTTTATAGAAGTTAAGTCTAACTGCTTGGAAATCTCCGATGCACTCAGGGAGCCCTTTAAATCCTGTTTGTTGGCATAAATCAGAACACCCGCTTTCGAAAGCTCCTCGTTTGATAGCATCTTATATAATTCCTCACGTATAATAGTTAACCGTTCTTTGTCTGTAGAATCTATCACAACTATCACAAACTGCAAGCAAACTTGATGATAAACATTCAAAACAAATGCGGAAGCAGCCATACTTCTGTATTTGTATAATAGGTGCTCCAGGCCGCTCTAAGTGACTGTTGTCCACCTAGATCCCACATAATGAAGTGTATGTTCCTCCAAACGACTTCTTCTACATTGGAACCAATCGTGGGGCTAGTGTGAACGACTTCGTTCATCAAAAACTGATAAAGAATCGTCGTTTTCCCAGCATTATCCAGCCCCACTATCACAATCTTGTGTTCTAGAAGAGAAATCAGGATAACAATGTAACTTAAATAGAAAATTCAATGTTAACCTTCGTTGCCGAATAAGTTCCACAACTTCGTAAACAACAGGCCCATATCAAAGGTAGATATATGTCAGAGGATTACAAATTGCATAAATCAAACACCTTTGTTTGGTACTTTCGCTAATTACAACCCGCTTTCACCATCGACATAATCCCAATAGAACAACCCACCACAGTCCACACGGACTACGTTCACAAGATAGTTCGTAACATGTTGTTGGACGTTTCGGTTTTGGTAATTTTATACACTTTTCCACTATTTTACAGACATACGGGAAATACTACCAGACTGACGTTTTCGTTCGTAGTTAATATGACTGACAACTTACGGATTTCTTTAATACCGACAAACTTGTAAATATCAATCTGTCAACGTCAACCTCTAAAACGGCTGTTGTTTATGTCAGACATTTCAACTGTACAGTCACTAAATATATTATATATAATAATAAAATATATTATTAATATATTTATAAAAAAACTATTATTGATTTATTTAATGATTGAAGTCAACACTAGTATCGTGGCAATATTGCAAACTAGTCAAACCAAATAGTTTTTAAATTGGACCATAGATGTCAAGCAAATGTCAATTACAGATTTCTTTGATACTAACTGTCTTGTCACTGTCAAATTGTCTAAGTCAGCTGTCAACGTTAACTTCAAGAACGGGTTATTTTTTATACAAAAGAAATTTATAATTATCTATACGTAAATACGTGAGTTGTTAACTCTAAACGTATTACTTATACAATTACTTTGTATTATATTATTACTTTACGTGAAATAGGCACTTGGTGGCTCCGTTCATTTTTACGCAAAAATTGCCTTACGCAATCCTGGATTCATGATGGGTTTAAAAGCTACTATAGAAAAATATGAGCTTCCAAATAGCCATAAGTGACATATATTGTATTTCTTTTCAAAATGAAACACGGATCCGGTACCAAAGACGATTTTATATAAAATCGTCTTTGCCGGTACGAATAATACCTTTCGTTCCAGCATTGGATTCATGTACTTGGAACGGGTCTGAGATTGGAACGTTCAATTTGGTTCAATTGTCATCCTCCCATCTCTTCTTCTCTTCATCTCTACTTCGCTGTTGTTTCGTTGTTTGGTTCATCTCTGGTTGCCGTATTCGTCAGTTAGTGTTCACGGTTAGTGTTTGTATTAAAAAAAGCTTTAAAAAAAACGAAATGGCATCAGTTTTGTGTCCAGAAATTCCGTCTCCGGGATTTTCTTTTGATAATTGCGCCAGGTAATAAATAATTTACTTTTTTTAATTTTATTTCGACGAAAATTGCACTGTCATACCTAACCTCAAATTTTAGAAATGCCGAATTGCTGAAAAAGGGCTTTGCCCTGCCGAAAGTCACCAAAACTGGAACGACTATAGCAGGGATCGTTTTCAAAGATGGTGTAGTGCTAGGGGCCGATACGAGAGCAACTGAGGGAAGTACAGTTTCCGACAAGAACTGTGAGAAGATTCATTACATCACGAACAACATCTAGTGAGTTAATTGCATTGAATTCGTGCTTAGTAAGATTTAACTGGGTGAGTTTTCAGCTGCTGCGGTGCGGGAACCGCAGCCGATACAGAGTTTACGACACAGATGATCTCGAGCAAGCTGGAACTGCATAAATTGTACACGAACAGGGTCGTTCGTGTGGCGACGGCCAATCAGCTTCTGAAACAGTATCTCTTCCGCTACCAGGGCTACATAGGTGCCGCATTGGTGCTGGGCGGTGTCGACAACACCGGTCCCCATTTGTACTGCATTTTTCCTCACGGCTCGTCTGACAGTTTGCCGTATGTTACGATGGGTTCGGGATCATTGGCCGCCATGGCGGTATTTGAAGCACGATACAAGAGCGACATGGACGAAAAGGAGGCGGTCAAGTTGGTGAGAGATGCGATCGCGGCTGGAATTTTCAACGATCTGGGATCGGGATCGAACGTGGACATTTGCGTGATTCGCAAGGGATCTGTAGACTACTTAAGGACGTTCGATGAGGCCAATAAGAAGGGAATTCGACAGAACTCATACAGGTTCCCGAAGGGGACCACTCCTGTGTTGTCCACGAAAACTCTTAATCTCGATATTGAAACGACGGTGCAGCCGATTGGGGAAAGCATGGATACTTCTTCTTAAGTTGTTTTGTGTGCTTAAATAAATTTGTACTGGGATGTGTTATGGTTTTTTGAAGAATTAAACTTTATAATGGATGATTAGTGCGGTTTACTTTACTTTCAACTTATAATATATAGAAGTCGTTAAAGTAACTTTTTTTCGGAAGAAATTTTTTTTTTTATGACGATATACGCTCACTATTTATCGCTTCTCTTTCAACTCATAATATATAGTCATTAGGGGAACTTTTTTTCGGATGAAATTTTTTTAACAATAAAAATTTTCAATTTGTTCTGATGAGTTGGGGAAGTGTGGGAATATGAGGGTAAAGAGCGACGGAGGCCTGGGCAATGGAGAAGTTCCACGATCTTTTAACTTGTAATATGTAGAAGTCATTAGGGAAACTTTTTTTCAGAAGAAAATTTTTTAACAATAATAATTTTCAATTGCTTCTGATGAGCCGGGGAAGTATGGGAACATGAGGGTAAAGAGCGACGGAAAGCCTGGGCAATGGAGAAGACCCACGATTTCTTAAGGAAAACCAGAGAAAACTTCAAACACAAATATCTCAGAAACGGTAAGTCGTAGAGCGAAACGGACAAAATTTCCCCCCCCCCCCCCCCCCTACGACGATACACCCCCACTATTTATCGCTTCTCTTTCAACTTATAACATATAGAAGTCATTAGGGGAACTTTTTTCGGAAGAAAATTTTTTAACAATAAAAATTTTCAATTGCTTCTGATGAGCCGGGGAAGTGTGGGAACATGAGGGTAAAGAGCGATGGAAGCCTGGGCAGTGAAGTCCCACGATTTCTTAAGGAAAATTTCAAATGCGAATATCTCAGAAACGGTAAGTCGTAGAGCAAAACGGACAAAATTTTGCCCCCCCTGACAGTATACCCGCACTATTTATTGCTTCTCTTTTAACTTATAATATATAAGTCATTAGGGAAACTTTTTTTCAGAAGAAAATTTTTTAACAATAAAAATTTTTAATTGCTTCTGTTGAGCCGGAGAAGTGTGGGAACATGAGGATAAAAAGTGATGGAAAAAAATTGCCTCTTGAAATTTAGAAAACTTGATGCCTGCCTTATTTTTGACCTTAAGTTTTCCACTATGATCTTTTCCCAATAGTAACCTTATTATATATTTATCAGGTAAATTATTTTCTTCTCATCAGTCACATTATAAAGTAAAGTAGCTGGTATATGCATGGGATGCAATTGAATATTATGTTAAGGCGGTAAAGAAAATGCATTGTTGTGCTTCGTATCTTTATTGTTTATTATTCATAAAAAGGTATCAATGTAAAGGGTTTGAAATACATTCAGATCGTACGTTACAAACTGAAAACCATTCCTGTTCCATCGGAAAAAGAAACGATCAATATTTGTACGTTATATACACAGACTAGAGTGTATCTTAGATACTGGGGGCGTAATCAATGCAAAATTTGTGCATCCAATGAAAAGTTGCATGTGAATACACCCGACGAGAAAAAAGAGATTCTTAACAACTGTACACAATCTATTAGAGAGCACAATTCAAGAGTATCTTCGATATGTGTGTGGACTGTCCAGTCCCGTAATAAACAAGTATCAAAATATAGCAAATAAAAAAAACGAACTTACGTTTCCAACACACTTATACTACGTAGAAAATCACTTAACATGCCCTAAAACTACCGAAATAAAGGATCAGAATCCCATACTTACCGAAAAGATAAACGCTACCAGTCATTTACACTTACAAACTAACAACTAAGTCCAATTCCAGAAGGGAACAACACACGATCGACTTTATAAATGTTAGCACAACAGTGTAAAATATATGTACAATTTTTAGTCTGTATCTTTGACCATTTTGTGCGAAGATATACTCGAAGACAGAGTAAAAAAAAAAGATTTATGAATTACTTATAATTTACTATCCAAAAACAATACTTTCTTTATATTTACAATGTTTTCATAACAAAATAAACCTTTGCAGCATTAAAAGCTGTGCAGGAATTTGCATTTTGTGTGTGACGAAATCAAAAATCTATTTCCTAGCTTCAAAAATACTCGGAAAATTATTTTCGATATATCTTTTATATTTGTCCAGAAAAATAACCTATTTTTTTTTGTGTAAAAAAACTTCTCTTGTGGATTGTCAAGTTATACACAGTTTTTTCACATTTCCTGACAGATATCAAGGAAAAAATACTATATTTCTGTAGATAATTCAGCGCACTGATATTAGAACCTGCAAATAAAAAATATAGCTTCTTGCTTATGTTGCTCCCGTTTCTAGAACAAAATTACCATTAAAAATGTAAGAAATACCACTTTTATACAACGAAAGATTGTAAAAAAACATGCATTATGTTAGATAGTCGATCGTGTCTTCTCTMTCMKTTATGGAATCCGGACACTGCATAATGTATAAAAAAAAGATATCTTGCTCAATAAAATGGGCTATGACAACCTGTTATATGGCACATGGCGAAACCGGCCACGACGTACGTAACACAAGCCCCCATGTATAAGTGTGTATATGGAAACTACGGGTACAAACATACCTAACCTAGAGTTAGAGAGCGGGGAGTTAGAGCTATCACAAGGACTTTTACGTTAATGTGTGTTTACAGCTCTTTGGCTTGCGCGCGCGGTTTTTGTGCTACGTACACCAGAGACGTTTTGAGTATTATTGTGTGTGTGTAGGCCAATAAGGAGCTGCCGATATGGTTTAGTATGGTGCGAAGCGGTTGTAGCTGCCACGATACACCGCAGCCTGAAAATGAAAACAAGAATGTCGTTAGCTTTCTAAAATAACAAATGGGAGATTAAATTATGTTTGGAAGTGTAATTTAAATGATGCTTGTATCCAAATTGGTTATCAGAATATGTTAAATCATTAAAACTAGTAATTACTTGGTTAGATCTTTTTCTCAGTAGCCTGTTCAAAATTATAATAATATATATATGTATAATAACAATTATTGTAGTTAGTTATGTATGTTAATTACTACCACTTATTCTAAATATATTTCATTATTTACTGTATTTAAATGCACTTGAAACACTAAAAAATTACAACTGTAAATTTAACCAAAAAAACTCTGCTGTAGACCAATTCAAGCTAAACGAAGTCAATATCATTAAATTAACGAGATATAGCGCTTACCCCATATCCCGCCATAGGTCCGATGCTGTGCCCCAGGTATGGGTCGGCGTAGTCCCTCCCATACCCAGCGACAGTTGCGTATCCAGCGACGGGTTGAGCCGCTCCGTACCTGGCCGCAACCGCCGTGTATGTGGCGGCGGCGGCTGCGTAGCTCGCCTGTTGGGCAGTCGACAAAGGTGTTTTTAAAAGGGGTGCGGCAGCTGCTGCAGCCTAGAACAAACAGCCATGCACAGCCATGCATTCCATAGAAAGCACACTTAGGTGTTCCGTCCGGTAAAGGAGGGTTTCTGACAGTATCTTTTCAACCGTTGAGTTAAAATCATACTGTTTAGGATGAGGAGATGTAAGAGTTAGTGTTTCATAACATTCTTGGGTTTAGTTATTGAAATATCAATGAAAAACTGAAGATAACCTCAAAATTTTACGTGTTTTCATATATAACATGATTAATACTAAAGGTGCATGTGTCTGTTGGGTGTCAAAAGAAGCAGAATTTGATGCTCTAACCCATAATCAAAACAGATGTCAAATATTGAGTTTAAATTTCGAGATATTAATGAAAAACAATAAATTTTGACCAATTTCTTGACATATATTGAAAGCCATTAACTCCAATTCATAATGAGTTGCACTAAGAGATTAGTCTAGCAAAGCCTCAAGTAAATTTTGACATAACTCTTTTCATTTTTTTAGATATTAACACAAAAATGTAAAATAATCTCAAAATTAAACACTTTTTCGTTTATAATCTCATATATATTGAACCAAAATTTTTCTATTCAGTGTTAAAACGAACATAATTTGGTGCTGAACGTTATAATTAAGACAGATTTGAAGTATCTCCTATAGTTTTCGAGATACCTCCGAAAAACATAAAAATTTGTGTTTTTTTTTAATTTTTGAATATTGAATTAAAAATAATACTGAGAAACTTTAAAATATGCAGAATTTGATGCCCTGTCAAATAGTAACACCCATTTTGTGCAGGTATTTGTTTTGGTTTTCGATATGTCAACGAAAAACTTTAGTAAACCTCGAAATTTAACACCTTTTAATTTCAAATCTGGAAAATATAATAACTGCATGTTTCTATTAGGTGTCAAAAGCAGAAGAATTTAATGCTTTAACAGATAATCAAAACAGATTTTGGGTATCAATTTTAATTTTCGAGATATTAATGAAAAACAATAAAACATGACAAATTTTTTGACGCAAATACTGTAATAAAATGGCTTCCATCAAAAGAAACAAAATTTGATGTTAAAGGTAAATTTGGACCATCTGGTTAATTATCAAAGTTACATAAAAATATGTACATAAAGGTTCATTATCTCAGTAAGATTATATTCAAGGCATCCTAAAAATCTGAATTTTTTTAATTCTTTTAAATATCCATAGTAATAGTAAGAGAGATAAAAAAACACTGCACTTTTTCAGTTACACTTTGAAAAATATTAGTATGAGGTTTCATAGAAGATGAAACACAATTCAAATAGTGTTAATTTTCAGTATATCTGGAAGAAAACATGATTTCAATGTTTGTGCAGACATTTTCCTGTATAACAGAATGTAGTGGAGGTCAAGTAAATAAGAGACATACTTACACAGACATCTAAAACAAGGTACATGTCGTGCAAATTCAATTTCAATAATTTCTCCGAAGTCAGACAGCCAGCCACAGTTCTCTTCTGAAAAACTCCGTTTTTTTTTCAAAATCTTTCTTTTCTTGGTGCTGTACAGCCAAAAAAAAAATACTGCATACCATCCACAAAAGTGAAACAACAAGTAGCAACACCAGCAAAACTTTATTTATAGAAATCAACACAAATTTAAAAAATTACTCTGAATAAATAGGAAATATGTACAAAATTAAAATGAAACTGAATTCTCAGACAAATAGCTTCGTCTAGTACTAAATCTCTCTGAACTTTTTTAACAGAACTAAAATTAAACTGAATTGTATGAAACATTTGTGAAATTAAAACCTGTATAAACTCCATAAAAGAAAATGCATTGTATAAAAATTCTTCTTCTCATCTTCGTGGATGTGCTTGTAATTTACAGTGCACTTCTGAGTCTCATCAGGAAATCTAAGCGCGAACAAGACAGCCTTATCTCTGCTACACGTATCTGTAAAGGAGACAATCGAATCTGGTTGAAATAATCTGTCTGACCTCAGAGTATAACGCGGGGAAATCTTTGTAACGACGAAGAAAAACTGAACGGTAAAGTAGAAATATTTTTTACAATGTTTAAGATCAGAGACGTCATCATTTTAGAAGGTGTTTCATTGGTGATAATGAACATGATCATAATACATTATCAAAGCCAATGTGGTTATTTTATTTGTGCTATTATTAGAATTTGGTTCAAAATGCCACATATCAAGAAATGCAAAGAGGAATACCTGGATAACAAAAAATCAATCTTGATAGGTTCATTACACTGTAGTAGATAGAAAGGTATATGCACGACTGTATGCAACTGCGGCCCAGATTCGTAGTTAGTGTGGAAGAGAGAGGTCTAGTAAGAGGTGCAATATAGTAGTAAAAGCGCCCACTAGTGGCATGCATAACCATACATTCGGTGTGGTATCTGTGTGTTTTTTGAAATAACAAAAATGTGAAAGTATTTTGTGGTGCCAAACTGTAACAGTAATTTTTCCGATAGAGCTAAATAAGAAAAAAAAATTTAAATCGTCTAAATGCTCCACATGTAAGGATTATCTTTATCGAACAAATGTTTCTGATACAGCTGGTCCTTCATCTAGACTTTACTATATTTAAAGTCCAGAAGACGGCTAAGTCATCCAAATCAGATCATTTCACAGTTTAAAAAAATATTTTAACCAAACATATTCACAGTGTTGTTTTTGACAATGTAGTGGATGAATTGTTTTCAAACACATATTTTATTTCGTTTCCTCGTAAAGAACATGAAGCAGAAATACTTTCAAAATTTTGTTTATTGTTATATTATAATGAGAATTAAATAGTATTATAAGCACAATGACAGAGATACTGATAAATCAAGTGCAAGAAAGAACAAGGAATCTAACATACAGTTTTTTTTAATTTTTAGATCTCCTTGTATGTATATTTTTAATAAACGTTGACTGCAGAAGCACCACTTTTTTTCCTAACACTCTTATTTGATATATTTCTGAAGTTTAGTGTGAAATAAGTATTACCCTCATAATATAAGAAATATACAGAGTAGTCCTATTTCTGTACTTAATTTTACTTCCACATCCAACGGATGGGAAGTATTGTATCTTAACAGAAATTTTCAAAATTTTTTATTTGCTCAATCGCTTTAAAATCTTCGAAAACGTCCAAAACAAAATTTGAGCAAAAATTTCGTGTTTGTATGTGTGTCTGTGTGGACGGGATAACTTTTGAAAGTCAACATATGAACTTGAAATTTGGCATACATATAAATCTCAACTATCCAAAGCAACATGTTGCTTTTGGGGTGAGTAGGGTCCCCTTCCATAAAATTGTGGGGTAACTACCCTTTTTGCAAACATTTATTTTTTGCCTTTTAGTATGTGATTAGTAGTATAATTGCAAGTATTATTAGTCCCTATAAATTTTCGGTGCAGTAAACTGTTTAGAAGAAAAAAACGGTCATTTAAAAAAAAACCGGTTTTTCCCAAATATCTCAGAAAATACTTAATATATTCACATATGATAATACCATCCGATAGGAAAGAAAATTTCTCACAAAAAGTGTTTAAAAAATGTTTCCAAAATTTTGACATTTTCGAAATATTTGCAAAAAAATTAATTTTGGACCTTGTCCACACAATTTTTTTTTTAATTTTGCTACTATATAGAAAATTAAATTTCTGATGGAAAAGTACTCTTGCAATTGTTTTGTTTAGTTAATAATTTTCGAGTTATTTAGAAAAAACTGATTTTGCAAATTTATAGATTTTTGCTATCACGAGAACCGTTTGTCATAGAAAAAATGTCTAAGATAAAAAATGCTAAAAACCTCATTATCGATGGTATAATATAAGAAATAAAAGCGTAAATTTCATTTTGACAACTTGATCTATTGAAGTATTGATCTGTTCTAAAATTGTTGCACAAGTAACAACAGAATCTTATCATTTCCACAATTTTTGAAAGATAAATGAACCATCGCTATTCGCTTAGGCAATTTTGGGAATCAAATTGATATTATCAACACAGCATGCGCTGTAAAGTAGCTTTATGCAAAGCGGAACGATTCCCACTGTATCTCTCTCTAACGTGACTGGCTACGGAATCGGCCCGCTCCACACGGCATCGTGCATATACCTCTCTATCTACTACCGTGTTCATTATCATTCGTGAAACAACCTCTTCTTTTATGCAAAATCGTGACGTTTATAGCACAGTTTACAACAAATAGACATGGTAAAATGATGTAGATGTAGGTTTTCGTCGGTTTCACAATAACTAACACATCATATTCTGATAAAACACTAAGTCAAACTGAAGTTTAATAATTTCTGATTGAACAATCTCGAAACCAACGAAACCCCGTAACACCAAAGGATCACGTAACTTACCTGTAGTCTGTAGTTGGGATCGGCTGCGTGAGCCGCCAGGAATGGATCGTAATACACGCTGCCGTCCACGGGTAGTGTGTTCAAAACGGGAGTGTAGCCGTGGAGAGCGCCCGTCAGGGGTGTGGGGTGTCTCGCGAAAGCTGCCGCCGCCGCTGCTGCCGCTGCGGGGTAGGCGGCACGTGCCCTCCCTCTCTGTATTGCGGCTACGCCTGCCCGCAATGTGGCGTCCGACCATTGGACGCACACCGGAACTGATGGACGGAAACATACGTAAAAATCGAAATTAGAATTACGATGAAATGAGCCGTCTAGTTCACAATTTCATGAAATTATTTTTATCCCATCTTCAAACACGTTTACATATTACAATTCAAATCATTCCAAAATCAGTGATAGTGGTATCCTAGTAATTCTCAGAAACTAACAGATACTGAAATCTGTTAAAGAAACGTTATTCTACTCTCTAAATACTTTTATTTCTGCATAATGTGAAACTTATTTGTTCAACTGCTTTTGTGTTAAACGTTTTTTACCTCTCCTGAAACACATGCTAGTAGGAGATGGTCAGTTTTGGAACTAGATGACTCATACTAAATAACTCCACGTTTCTGAGAATAAAAATGTTTGTTACCTGCTGGAAGCGTGGGTGGCTTCTTGGTTTGTACTCTCGCTGTGGCATTGTTTACCTGTTCAATATGACACTAGATTAAAATACGGCTCCTCAAAACATCCAATGTGAACATTCGTTTCATACAAGAACTTCTGCCAATCGAAACGCGTGCTCACATTGAACGATTAAGCAGACTTTTTGGAAAAGTAATGATTTCTGACTTTTGCATGAAGTACTGATAATAATTAATAGTCTGCTGAGCTTATAACTAATCTTGCCTAGAAATTTACAATGCCTAAATCTGGTTTTCTGTTAAATAATTTTGGAAGAAAAAACTGGCTGAAAAGGTAAAGCAACTGATAAAAAAATGGATCTTCTCTGTTTGAAGGAATTTGTGAATGTGTTATCAGTTACTTTACTTACAGTGTTCTTATTTTTTGGGGAACATTAAGCCAAAAATTTAGACTAAAAACAATATATAATTTGGAAAAGATTTGTAATGAATTTTATCCTGGACTATTTTTTTGGTGGGCAATAAAGACAAATACATCCAACAATCATTATTCCTGCTTCATTCGTAAAGCAAAACCTTGAATACACATGCCAGATCCTTCTAACAATATTTTGAGTGTAAAAGCTATAACAATAATGAGAAAATTTACCCCAATTTGATACCAATTAATTAAAAAATTTGAAGACAATTTGAAGAGACACGTTAATGATTTTGATTGGTTACTTTCTGTTTTAACATTGATGTATTTGTCCCTGATCACCGCAAACCACCCTAACATAACAAGCTTAACCCTAGACATGGCATAATATGTGGCTTAGCTTTCCGACAACGTTGCCGGTCTCCAACGTGAAATTTTTTTCAGCGACACCGACAGCGTTGCCGGATTACCGGCTGGCCTTACCCACTTACCTCTCCGGATGCCCGTGTTTGGAAGGGGAGGGGGATCGGAACTACAAATGTCATCGCCATAAAACGGCCCTCTAGGGACAACGTAACAATTGGAAAAAAAACCGACAACAGAACTCATGTCTTAAGTTTTCTTTTCGGTGACTTAACAAGTGTTTCTGTGCGGCAAAAAAATGTCAAAACACATGTGAAGCGGAGGAAAGATGTATATAATACTGGGCGGACGGTCTGGCAACTGCAGAAGGAAAAGTGAATGGTTTCCAAAAAAATATATTATTTTTGAAGGCGGTTTTCAAACTGTCATTCTTTTTGGATAAATGGTTTTGGACGGGTATCTTCACTCGATTTGACAACAATGCTTTACTACAATGAATTTTAAAGATAACTGTTCGATTTGTCCTATACAGAATTGACATGTTTTTATTATTAAAATGCAAATCACTTTGAATGTAAATGAAGTTTTAATTTAATAGAAATTATTTATCTATTTATTTCCCAAGATACATACATAAAAAAGGTAGTCCCATTTGACCAGTCGTTTTAAATTTGGATAATTCTTTTGCTATTAAAAACAGTTTGGATTTGGTTGACAAAATTAGTAGTTTTGATGTTCCTTTTCTTGTCCTCTTAAAGATTGTAATAAAATTTTAAGTGACCTACTTTTTCACAGTTTGAGAACCGCAACATTACATGAACAGATGCGTCAGAATGGTCTTGACTGCTGTCTCTATTCACAACACCAAACAATCTTTTTCGGGACTAACAACGATTAATATTAATGACAACCCTTCCACGACGCAGATCGTCCGCCGCGTAATATAACAATAACAATAATAATAATAATAAGAGAAATTAAAAGTGCTACCGGTTAGTCACTAAAGCAGCCAACAAGCCACACGAGGGTTTTGACCTTGTTTTACCGGGGAGGGGGTACGGGGACAGGCCAGTGCTACACGTAGATATGCTAGATGTTTTTTTTTTGGACTGGTAAAAAAAGTTGATCATGCACACCTCTATTTTTCTTCCCTCAACCACGGTGCCGTGAAGTCGGTCTCGTGCGCGCTCCGCATCAGCACTATTTGCGAATGTTACAAAACCGAAACCCTGCATGCAGAGACAGACAAAACATGCATTATAAACAGCTCTTGTCAAACTCGTGCAAATGACATGATGACGTTAGACGACACAAGGCCTCAATCTACTATACAGGTTACGCTCTTTCGTTTGTTCGACAAAAAAAATCAGGTACAAAAAAGAGAAATGGTTCACATTAACGTGTGGTAGGTCGCATTTGTTTCCATCACTGGTTATTACGATTACTTATTATTCTTTTCGTCTACAGAGCGAGTTCAATTGGTAATCTTCGATGTGTTAAGTTATACAGGACACATACAGGGTGCCTCATCTAAAATTAGTCTATCGTAATATCAGAGATACAGGGTGATCTTTGAAAATCTGATAAATGAGTCTCGCTGTATATTTCCGTAATTGCTATGTTTTCAGAAACATCCTGATGTCATGTCATTATTTGTAAAAGGTTTTGAACACATTATAGAAGTTATAAGAAATTTTGTAACAAATAGTGAATTTCGGACTCCGAAGATGAGTTGTAATTATGTATAAAATTTAATTATGTAAATTGTGTAAATATATCGTTTCTAATTATTGAAATGTTTTTATTGCTAAAATGCAAAGTGCAGGTACAAAAGGTTTCCAAGACCTGTCTGGTTGGGTCACTAATTTTTTAATAAATTATTTAGATTTACATTTTCCGTAGATAATTTTAAGGACTCTGTTTGAGACACTCTGTATACTTATTTCAACACATCAACCTCCCAGAGGATAATGCCGTTAAAATATAAATCCCTATTCTTTAAATTTGTATCTCTGACTCATTATTTTCAAATCAACTTGCAGGATACTAATAACTGGGTAAACGTAATCTTCCCAACAATCCTTAAACTTATCAAAATCTCTCTCCCCCCCCTTAAAATAAGTAATAAACCAGTGAGTCGCCTGCTAACCTGTGTAGTCAGTCAAAGCACCTCGTATATAGACGACATGCGTCTAAAAAAAGCCTTCATTCAACACTCGCTCTGTTAGACTACTACACTGTTAAAGCCTATAATAATGTCATTCCTAACTCAAAGTGCGTCTAGCTATATACACTACCACTCACAGTCATTACAAACAGCCCTCATATCCATCTACCCTTGCGCCCAAAACAGACACTCGAGAAACATTCTAGAACACAATCGTTAAAAAAAAACGCCATCATTATTGCATCGCCGTACAACGGGGAAATGGTACTTGTCGTTTTTGATTAACCGCAAAGCCCAGCAGGTAAGGAAAAAGTTAGATAATCAAACATTCCCGCCAATACAAATGTCTAATGCCAAATTCTCGTCGATTAGAATGCAAAATTATTCATCCGCAGGCATCAATACTTGAGAATTCTGAAATATGGCAACACTGATGCCCAGCTAGATCGCTAGATTTAACAAAATAAAAAATGTCACAGATAGAAGGCAAATGTATTTTTGAGTCATTGACAGTTGACGAATGCGGAAGTTCTAGCCATGTTGAGCTCTGTCGGCAACAAAAACGAAACAAAAAAAAAAATTGTGCCTGGAAGAGGCAACAGCAAATGGATATGGACCTTGGAAAATAAATGAAAAAAAGGTAGTTCATTTCCACGTATCAGAGGAATAAAGGCTACAGCACAATCATTATATGAACCCAATAAATCGAAGTGATCTCTACTCCGGTGAGAAAAAAAAATGCCTCGTGTACAGGTCTTATGTATTTCAGAAGCCTTTAACTACGGAAAAATCAACACATAAGTGAAACAGAAAGTAGTGTATCTTGTACATGCACAGCTCAAAAACTCCTTGGGTTATGCAAGAACTATGTATATGCGTCCTCTTCCGACACATGAGAAAGATGCACTTAGTAAACAATGAAAGCGCAAAAAAGTGTTTTTTCGTCCTGCTAGATATGACGACCACCCCCCCGTTCTAGTTACCTTTCTCTCTAAAGGTCCGCTTCTGTCCCTTGCGTTCTCACGACGACCTGTTTTAAAATGCACAGTCACACACGCTTTACAGATTAGGGTGCGACTCAATACTAAGTATGATGTGGTCGTGATACCTATGACTACGAATTAGAGTGTTAAGACCGCTGTTCTCCTTCTTTATTTTTTTATTTACAGTCGTTCTGCTTTGTTAAACACTTCCGAAATAACAGGAGCCTGCATTTTTAGTAACGGAAATTTCAAGTCATGCATCATATAATAATTACACTGTATTATGTGAATATTTTTTTTGTAATCGAGAGCTCATAAGGACAATCCTGCTGTTAAGAGGTCGAATGAAAAATTCAAGAAAATTAGCAGATTTAACAGCAGCAGAGTCTGGCTCAATGTTGAAATGTTTGTTTTTTTTCTAAACTATGACAAGTATGGAAATATGCATACCTTCGATCCCCGCTCGTTAAAGATTATTTCTACGTCAAGTATTGGGCCAAATTGCTGAAAAGAACGAAGAAAATTAATTACAAGCCGAAAAAATCATGAATCCTTGTTACAAACACAATTTTTACTATTGTGGACTTCCAAAATGAAATGCGAGATAGTTTAAATTAAATCATTTTAGACAGCAAGCTAGTAATACAATTCCAGCTTCAAAAACCCACAAGAAAAGGTTTTTTGCTGTGATCTGATCGAGATGTTAATTATGTGGCTTTAATTAGGATTATATTAATAAAGTTTTGAATTTTACTTTCCACTTAAAAACTAGTTCTTTCTGGATGAAATCTCTTAAGTTTTAGACTTCTATATATACAGGGTCCGCCACCTAAAACTCCCCAGGCTCGTATTTTCTTTGTTCTTTTAGCTACAACCTTAAGTTATATTTCAAATTATAGGTCTTTTTGAACTCTTTAAAAATAGCAGTGAGGGTTCAATTTTTTTTTTGCAGATTGTGATATTTTGCAAATAAAGTTAATTTTTGCAAATATTTTTTAACTTTACCCTGTATAATAAATATTGCTTCATAGTTGGATACCGATTTTTGTCTTCTTCAATTTGTGTCATTACCATGTATGTGTAATTTTAACTCCTTCTTAGTGAAAAACAAGAAAAACTAGTCGCAGCCAAGTTCTGTGATAGAGCTGTTCACAATTTTTTAAGTGTTAGTTTAGTAGCTTATTATGGTACAAATTATGCCTACATACCCATCACTGCACAGAAAACCCCAAAATTTTGAGTAACTTTTAAATAAATCGAGTACAAAGTTTGTTCTAAAAAGAGAGAGGCTAGAAAGTGAAACCCTGCCATGAGGCTAGTTTGGTTTTCTAAGCCTCTCTCTCTTTAGAACGAACTTTGTACTTGATTTATTTAAAAGTTACCTAAAATTCTGGGGTTTTGTGTGCAGCGATTGATATGTAGACACAATTTGTACCGTAATAAGCTACTAAACTAACACTTAAAAATTATGAACAACCCTATTTAAAGAACATGGCGGCGACTAGTTTTTCTTGTTTTTCACTAAGAAGGAGTGAAAATTATGCATACATGGTAATGACACAAATTGAAGAAGACAAAAGTCGGCATTGAACTGTGAAGCAATATTTATTATACGAGGTAAGGTTAAAAAATATTTACAAAAATTAACTTTAAATACAAAATATGATAATCTGCAAAATTATTTTTGGACACCCACGAAGCTATCTTTAAAGAGTTTAAAAAGACTTACAATTTGACATATAACTTAAGGTTGCACGTAAAAAAATMAAGAAAATAAAAGCCTGGGAAGTTTTAGGTGGCGGACTCTGTATACCTTACCAATAAAGAATATCACTATCAATAAAAATGGATATATACATTAGAGATGGACGCATGCCAACCAAAAAACTAAAAAAAAACTCACCCCAAACATTGCTCTCAGATCTGGGTCCCTGAATCGGAAGGGAATGTTGCTGACGTGCAGCCTCTTCGGCTGATTCTTGGCAATGTCCGTGTTTGGATTGCCTCCCGCGTCTTGTCCATCGGCGGTGGTGACCGTCGTCGTCTGGGGCACGACCGCTGCCGTCTCAGGCTCCTGGGGCTGGTCGAAGCTGTTCGCCGGGGGCCTGGATGGACTGCTGACTGGTTGCTGCTGTTGCTGGTCTGCGGCGGTCTGGGGTGGCGGCGTGAAGGGGGGACCCGTGGTGGCGGCTGCCGCTGCCGTCGGTGCTGGCAGCAGCGGGACTGCTGCCTTCTCCTCGACGGGCTTGGCGTCGCCGTTCTGAGCTGGGAAGGCGGCGGGCGCCGCAGCCCCAAACGGGGTGGACATCCCCGTCTGCACCATGTGCTGGAAAGGTGAAGCAAAAGATGATCATTATTGTGATAATCCAACTTTATTAAGAAAATAAGTCTAGACAGATACAGGGATCCTTATTGGGACCAACACTTTATATTATCTATACAAATGACCTATGTTCATATGTAGACACAACAACAATACATTACGCAGATGATACTAGTTTTTCCATGCTGGTAAAGACATAGTACAGGTACAAGAAAGAAGCCAGACTACAATGATGAAAGCAAAACACTGTTTCACTGCCAACAAATTGTGCCTTAACGAAGAAAAAAACCTGTGAAATGATCTTTACATTGAGAAATGAAAAACTTCCAAAAATAAATTTCAAATTCTTAAGAGTACACTTAGATACTCAGCTAAATTTTAAAGTGCATATTGACTATCTTAACACAAAACTCAAGCATAATTTACCCCTTACGTAAACTGTCAAACGTTGCATTTACAGAGGTAACTAAAATGGAGTATATGAGTTTCTTCAATGCTCATCTCTATTGTGTACTACTGTGGGGTAATTCAGTAAACTGGATGCTGACTTTTAAACAACAGAAAAGAGCAGTAAGGGCAATTCAAAAAAACCTCCATGAGAATCCTGCCGACAACATTTTTGTAATCTTGGTATCCTAACAGTTCCCACGCTCTACATAAAGGAGTTCCTCCTCTATGCAAGATAACACAGGGAGGAACTTATCATTCATGAAGATGTCCACCAATACAACACAAAAAACAGAACTATGCTAGTAAGGCCACAACACCATCTGCAGTTAACACACAGATATTTTATAGTAACAACAACAAAAATCCACAATCATTTGCAACATACAATAAAGGATCTCCCATTAAGAAAATATAAAGCTGAAGTACACAAAGTGCTAGTAACCATATGCCCCTACAACTTGGAGGAATATTTAGCCTACAAATGGAAACTTATATATCTATAATGTATATACTATGTGTTCATGACTTTTTGACGATGCTAAAGCTGTAAGCTATTAAAAGCAAATTAAGTCTATTATTATTATAATTGTTTCAATTTTTGGACTTCTATCAAAAGGTCATTTGAAGCGAGCTTTTGAGACAATTGACAGGTTGATATTGCTCAGAAAATTATTTCAATATGGTTTTCAGGGAAAGGTGCACGAGTGGTTGGCTAATTATTTAAGTAGTAGAAAACAGAGAGTCAGGATGGGGGACATAATTTCGGAAGAGGCGGTGAGTGAATGTGGGATACCTCAGGGGAGTGTGATAGGGCCTCTGTTTTTTACATTGTATATTAATGATATTGATTTGTTTGTTGGTTGTGATTTTGTAAATTTATTTGCAGATGATACATTACTTGTTGAAAGTGATTGTAATTTGGATGTAGCAATAGCAAAAATAAATAAAACTCTTGCAAAGGTAGAGCAGTATCTAGCTTCAAATAGATTAAAGCTAAATGTATCAAAGACTAAGGGTATGATTGTGACTACTAAATACAAATATAAATTTTTAGATTTAGATAAAATAGATTTGCATATTTGCAATTGTAGAATTGATATTGTAAGGATATATAAATACCTAGGTCTCACAATTGACTGCCTGTTATCGTTTGATGACCACTTTAACTACATGCAAAAGAAAATATCTAAAAAATTGTTGTTTTTATCAAGAGTGGGTAAATTCCTCTCTATGGAAACGACCATTAGAGTATATAAAACTATTATACAACCCCATTTTGAATACTGTGCGTCGATAGTGTTCCAGTTCAACCTTAACAAGATGTCTTGCTTGCAAAAACTTCAAAATCGTGCAATGAGAATGATTCTAAAGTGTGCCAGGCTCACGCCGATTAGGACTATGTTGATTGCTCTACAGTGGTTGAATATTACGGATAGGGTGCTGTATCTTACGATGGTCTTTATGTATAAAATAATAAATAATCTCATGCCACCTTACCTAACAAAAATGATAGTTAGGGCACATGATGTTCATCAGTATGAAACTCGAAATGCTGGTGATATTTTTGTGAATAGAACTTACGCAACTGCCTCTAAATCTCTATTTTTTAAAGGTTTTATAAAATACAATTCATTGCCACTTCATGTTAGATCTGCTAAATCTCTTAGATGCTTCAAATCACAGTTGCTGGTTTATATTACGGGCACTGGGTAGCGTGCGAATATTGTTTAATTTGTATTGGGTTGTTTGTTTTGTGTATTCATGTTGAACATTAAATTAATAGATGTTATTTTCCAATGTATCAAATACTAGCCTTGTGCTAATTAATAAAGTGTATTATTATTATTATTATTATTTTGAGTACTATAATCTAAAATGACTTTCAAAGATTTCCAACTTCTAGTTTGTATTTTCCCTTCATTTCATGTAGTATTGCTAATATGTATTTTCCCTTCATTTCATGTAGCATTGCTAATATGTATTTCCAACTGACTATTTTTAAATTATCAAAATCTATTGAAAATCCCTTTTATTTTTTAACGACAGTGGAATAACTTTCTCCAATGGTCAAGTTGTTGAATGAAAAAGGGTGCCCCAAATATAGAGGCTAATCAACTCCAGTAACGGTTTTTTTCACTGAAGTTGGTGCAAAAATGTTCGTGAAGCTTAAGGAAAACGTCAAAGATTAAAATTTTTGATCTAGAGATGTGCATGTCTCATTTTTAGCAGTTAATTTCCTTTAAAAAATGCCAATATTTGTTGTTCTACACAGAAGAGCGATTTCTTCATTTGTGGTCAACTCCATTCGATTTTTGTACAGTGCCTACATGAGTAGCTCTAATTTAGCGTGCAAACAAACACAGGACAAGGCGCAATTAACAACTATACATAAACATGCCTCCCACCCCCCCGGGGGAATTTCACCAAAGCGATCCAAAAATAATCATCCATAAAGGAAAGCTTCTGGCAAAGTGACAGCGCGACTGGAATTTCGGAGATTTTTGGGCGCCGCAATGAGTAATTCCGCAAGTTATATTTAATCGTACTTAACGATGACTGCATCTGTGTGGAAATCCTCGCATTTGAAGCTTATCAAATCGGGATTATGGCGTGTGCCAACCGCTAGATGGCAAGATGCCTTCGTGAGCGATAGGAATTTCGTTCGGGGTAAAAATAGACGGGTCAACTAGATAGTTGCACTCTGACGATCCATGAAAATCGATCGAAGAAGCGAAGAAACTTTTAAGAGTGCAAGAAAGACGAACAGACATGGAATGATCTTGCAAATTGGCGCAGTAACTCGTTCAAATAATGTCAATTCTATCTAATCTAGTTCACTTATTGGAGAAGTCACCAAATCAACTTTTAAAAGCTTCTATGTCTGCTTTGATTCCAAAGTCTCATCCTCCTTGTATTTACCATGTTTGAGTTGTATTGAACGTCTGTAAAGTGTAAACTAACACGAATACGATAACAAACAGCCCACCTAATGTTTAACCGCTAAAGATCATATCCAAAAGCGTAAGCCAACTGGGAAAACAAACAACCATGATTATGGGAACGAGCCAGGTTACTCTCTGGAAAGCAAAGAAGACACAACTCGAAGAGCGCTCTAAATTTAAACATGCAAGTGCGTTACCCCTAAACGAAAGGCATTAAAACAAAACAGCCTGGACAAGAAGCAGAACAAAGCGTTTTCGAAAATAGAACGGGCAAATTAAAAATTCCTCCATGATGACGATGTTAAAAAGGTTCACACAACGACGGCGATTTCCTGTGCGTTGTGCGGCCAACATCTGGTCGAATAAACTGGCTTTAATAGGTCTACATGTAAGTGAAATTAATCTTCATTTAGATCCTCAGTCGGTTAAATAAAGAGTAATTACTGGATAAAAGAACTACTACGAAAACAGTCTGGATATGATAACAATAAAATTTGTTAAAATGCAAGGGTACTATACTGGTCTACCCTAATATAAAACGCAATTTGCTAGTTACATGAGAACTGCGCTCAATTTAACACGTTCCGTTTGGTACAATGAACGCGTGAAACGTTTGTGACAGGGCAGATGGCGATGTACAGGAAATGATTTATAAAAGCTGCCTTCCTCAATAGACCAGTGCCGTGATGTCATAGAATACAACGGGAACTTATATGCATAGAGATGATAGAGTAACGAACTCATATTTCGTTAAAATTCCTGTTAGTATTATATCATTACAAATGGCCTTGTATACCGTCATTTTTGTCTTCTCAGATTCCTCTATTTGTCAATAGTTTCCTCCCTTTTGGTCCTATACTTTTCAACATTTCTGGTGCAATTTTTATATTATACAGTATAACTCGATTATAACGTACCGCAGCCGTCGATCCCGACTAGCTCCCGTAAGCGTCTATAGAATTTTATCTTTTTATAACGTACCCACATATAACGTATTTCTGATATAACGTTCCTTTTATCATATCCCCACCCTAACAAAATTCCTTTATAACGTACTTATCCAGTCGCTGCTTGCGCGCGAACGTAGCAATACTTGGTGGTGTAAGTGACGCATTTTGTTTGTTTAACCTAACAGTCAAAGAAAAAGTGGTTAGAGGTTAATTGAATATCACGGTACGTATTATACAGGGTGATTTTTTAAAACTTCACACCTTAAATAACTTTAAATAGAGGAAAAATTTAAAATTTTGCAAAAACAGGTAAACTTTTGTTTGCAGGGGGACAACTTTTGGGATACGTTTTTAATGGTTAGCGCTTATCCTCTTAGCGGGGTAGATACCCCTTCAAAAATTTTAAATGAAACTACCCATCTTACGATACATCATTTAAAAGCTTATTTTTACTTTTTTTACCCATTGACGGTGTAGTCGGTCAAAAAGTGCATTGTAGCAAGTGGCTTATAAAATGGAATATTTTGGACTTTTTTAAACAAAATTTATTGTCTTGCAGTTACATTAAAAATTGTCCTTACTTAAGCCTAAAAAAACTTGTTAAAAAATAATTGTTACACCTAAGCAAAATGCAAAAAATACTTAAAATTTTCTTTCGACAATACTTGATATTGCAACTCGACAGTTTATACTGAATTGGCTAAATAATTATCTACTTTGTGTTTCCAATTTTTTGTTTCAACTTTTTGGCTACTTCTTTGGCACGACCATCTTTTTGTTCACATTCCTTTTTATAAATCGCGTGAAATTTTAAAGTGAGAGTCCAAGTGATAATGGTTTATTCAACTGCCGAAAGGGTAGAAATAATTTTTATTTACGGTGCTCAGCATAGCTGTGCTCGTGCGTCAGCAAGGGTGTTTAACGAACGGCACCCCGATAAAAATGTTGACGCTAGGTACATTCTCGATCTCGTGCAGAAATTTCAAGACACTGGATCTGTAGTAAACAAAAAAGGGCAGGGAATAGAGTCGTTGATGAAATGGCCCAACTTGAAGTACTTGGTCATTTTGCAATGGATCCAACTAGCTCTTTGCGTAACATTTCTACAGCCACTGGACTTTCTTATTCATCTGTAAGGAAAGTTACAAAACTGCACAAATTCCATCCCTATAAGATGAAAACTCTCCAGGAACTCGGCGAAGATGACTTCGATAGAAGACTGCAATTTTGCGAAATTATGACAGAAAAGATTATAGTAAATCCAAATCTAATAAAAATATCTGCTTCAGTGATGAATGCACATTTTTTTTGAACGGCTCTGTAAATAAACATAACGTCAGGTACTGGAGTGACGAAAATCCTTATATTTTTCGAGAAGGTCATACACAAGTTCCTCAGAAGCTGAACGTCTGGGCTGGAATACTTGGCAACGCAATTATAGGTCCAATTTTCATTGATGGCAAGCTAAATGGGGGAATGTAATTAGAATTACTTGATAACGTTATTGATCCTTTAATCACAGAGCAATTAGAAAACCAACGTGACCCTGAAGGAAATCCAATGTTGGATGAATACGAATTGTTTTACCAACATGATGGAGCCCCACCGCATTACGCCATTAATGTGCGAAATTGGTTAAATCATAGATTTCCTCTTCACTGGATTGGTGGGCGTGGAACAGTTGAATGGCCGCCACGATCACCCGATTTGACTGCTTTAGATTTCTTTCTATGGGGTCATTTACAATCTGTGGTTTACAAAACACAACCTACTAACCTGGACGATCTGCGAGAAAGAATTATTAACGAGTGAAGGAGGATTCCACCTGAAGCTTTCCGAAAAGTGCAGCAGGAGTTCGAGAACCGTCTGTATTATTGTATGGAAAGAGGTGGTGCACATTTTGAGAATCTATTGTAAGGTTTGAATTTATATGGTTTTGTTCACACTGTTTTTTAATTTTTCTTTTTCGTGGACATGGACTTTCTAAAAAATTACATGATAAATACTTTAATGTTAATAATAATGTTAAAAGATAATTTTCAGTATTCTGGGAGTTTTTTTTAAGTGTCATATTTTTTACAAGTTGTTTGTTTAAATTTTGGATTCTCGTAAGGACAAATTTTACTTCCGCTCTAAAATAAAATACATTTTGTTGAAGAGACCAAAATATTCAATTTAATAAGCAACCTGTTTCGTAGGCAGTATTAATCTATTACCCCGTCAATAAGTTAAACGTGGTAAAACTAATTACATGGCCAGACTCTTTGTGAAATAAGCTTTCAAATGATGTATCACAAGATGGATAGTTCCATTTAAAATTTTTAAAGGGGTGTCTACCCTGCTCAGAGAGTAAGCGCTATCCATTAAAAACTTATCTCAAAAGTTGTCCCCCTGCAAACAAAAGTTTACCTGTTTTTGCAAATTTTTAAATTCTTGCTATATTTAAAGTTATTTAAGGTGTGAAGTTTTCAAAAAATCACCCTGTATATCTTCTAATTACATCAAGAAATGTACATCGAACATGTTTTTTACTGTAGGCGTGTCAAAATGTCCGAGTAAAGTAATTTTGGCAAACGGACGCGTAAAGCACTAATTACAAAAGAAAAGGTCGAAATCATCAAACAAATTCAGGGCGGTGCTAGGCAGTCTGTCGCTCAAAATTGCTGTATCTACAATTATGAAAAATAAAGAAAAAATACTAGAAGCGGCCGTGAAGTTTAAAAACGCGAAAAAGCTTCGCCAGCCGGTACGGAAAACTACAGACAATGCTTTATTTGAATGGTTTAAGCACCACAGGAATATTAACACCCCCCTTRGTGGCTCATTCCTTCAGGCAAAAGCTGAAGAATTTGCGAGGCTACTTGGTGATGAGGATTTTGTGTGTAGCGCAGGATGGTTACACAGGTTTAAAAAACGATACGACGTTAATGCAGCTAAAATTCATGGAGAAGCCGCTAGTGTTAATTTAGAAACTGTTTCGGATTGGGTAAAGTTTAGCTTGCCAAATTTGACAAAAAACTACGAAACCAAAGATATATTCAATGCCGACGAAACCCGGCTTTTCTACAAATGCACTCCCGATCGTACAATGAGGTTCAAAGGCGAAAAATGTATTGGCGGGAAACAAGCTAATATGGCGGGAACTGAGAAACGTAAACTTTTAGTCATAGGAAAATTTACGAACCCGCGATGCTTTAAAAATGTCAAGACTCTACCAGTTAAATATACAGCAAACTCACGCGCTTGGATGACGTCAGAAATTTTTGAAAAAGAGTTGCGTTCTTGGGACAAGGAATTGATGAAAGATAAACGGAAAATATTACTGCTTGTAGATAACTGCCCTGCTCACCCCTATATGACAGAATTAACAAACATTCAACTTGAATTTCTCCCACCAAATGTCACCTCGGTGGTCCAGCCAATTCATAGCTTAAAATCTAACTACAGAAAACTGCTTATGCTTGACATTATCGAAAAAATAGATAAGAATCAACCTACATCCATATAAGCATACTCACGGCGATCAGAATAATTTCAAAGGCCTGGCAACAAGTTTCACGAAAAACGATTAAAAATTGTTTCCATCATGCATGGTTAACTCATACTTTTGATGCAGAAGATGACTTACCTTTAGCTCAGTGGCTTCGTGTGCATAATGATGGAGATGACGAAAATGATGAAGTCGGTGATAACATGCCTCTTAGTGAGTGGATTTTTAAATACGGGGGAGGGGCAGCTCCACGTATCATGGAAGATTTAGAAATAGATGGCTTTGTTGACATCGATAGTGACTTGGTGACCAGTTACATACCAACTGATGAAAATATTGTAAAATACTTAATAACTGCAAGTACCGTGGTAGAAGATTTGGATGTAGATGATGAGGACATTAACGAAATTGATGAAGAGGAACCTATTCCAACTTATTCCCAGGCAATGCAAGGAATAGCAACTGTTATTACACGTTACTTACAATCTTTAGAATCAGTAGATGACGAAATAATTAATGCTTCAGTGAATATTGAAAACTATATGCAACATAAATTCCTGGAGAAAAATAGCAAGCAAACCCTCATTACCCAGTATTTTAAACAGTGATGTATGTATTGATGTTTAAGTTATAAAAAATATATACTTTCTTTTGATTTATAGCCTGTCTTTTATTAAATACTTCTGTTATAATGTACTAATTTTATGCGGTCCAGTCGGGTACGTTATAAGCAAGTTATACTGTATGGGGTCTTTTTTATAATTGTTCCTCTTCAGCATCTCTACAATTCGTTTCTCTCTGTTTCCTGTACCATTTCTTTCACGAGAAGAATCCAATGATTTGATTTAGTATAAACTTCCAAAACTAGACGAACATACTTTATTCCACGATGGGTCCAACCTTCCACTTGTGCCGCTGTATACTCAACACCTAATTAACGACTTAATACAATCATAAATGCAAAACAACGAGCCGGAACCGCGTCGTTTCCTCCACAAAGACACCGTACACATACAAAGTTCCTGGTGACGTAAAACACATTCAAAACACGTGCGAATACCTCGACAACAAACGAACCATCGCACATGTAAACAAATGCCTGACGGGATATTGCTTCGACGCTAGGCGCATCCTTAATTGACCTGGCGTCCTTTGTTCAGATGCAAATCATGCGGGTTCGGCCAACACTGTAATTTCGTTTGTATAACTTCTTTGTTAAATTGTTCTCGCATGACCTCAAAGAGCGAGAGAAAGGTAGGGACAAAAAAGGAATTGGTTTTGCGAGAGCTGGTTCAGCAATGACCTTAGGGTTCGGTTCGCGGTCCAAAAAATCGCGTCGATTCGTCAACGGAGGTATAAATACTGGCACTGGTCCAAGGAGTCGGATTTATTACATCAAACACATAATGATTTTTTTTCTGTAAAGCTTGAATGATGTCGCGAACTTGTCTTGTTAGAAGGTGCCAAGATATTATTCATTTTTACGAAAGCTAGCGTAAATTTGCTTTGTATGAGTTTTCCTCGAAAAAAATGACCCTAATGATGTGGTCACTCGGGATGATTGTCCAAACATTCAACTTCTGAGGTCGTTGCGTATAAACTTGACGCATGAGTGTGGTTCGAAAAACCCGTGTGACCCTGCAAGCTCGCCCGACGTAACACTTACCCAGTTTAGGGTGTCACGACTCGGGATTTTGCGCAACATCCCTCTTGCCCCTTGCGTTCCCGGAATTATCGATGTGTGGAACGTGATGTTACGGGAGATCAGGATGGACATGCTCAAATTCGGGCAGATGATTTCGGCTGGGCCGACGTGCTAACCTTGAACTTTATTTTAATTCGGAACGGACGACTCTAGCGTATTATCGTTTGAACGTTGGGTTACGTCATTAAAGACAGTAGACAGATGAATTGTATTAAAAAATTCAAGGGAATGTTGCATAAAACCGCGAACGATATTATATTACGTCAGATGTTACAAATTAACCGTCATCTGGGGATCTAATCTGTTTTCGTTAATTATTATGCAGTAAGGGACATTCCATCATACTTTTTTGCATAGTGATCGATTTAGCAACACAATTATGTTTAGATTCAATTCGTTATTCACTTTAAAGCTTGCTGATCTTTGCCATTCAATCTTTACATGATGTTACATCTAGAATAGGTAGTCTTAATTCATCTTACTGTTCTCTTCACCGATGGCTTTGTACAGCTGCTCTCATTTAGTTGAACATAAACACAGGGTGTATATATGGTCTGTACTGATCTTCCTATTCTGGATACACGTTGCTGACAGTTTATAACTATAATACATTAATATATTACAGTTACGATATCAGTTAAACATGATGTACTCAACCGAAGAACGAATTTCGATTATTTCTGTCTGTCTTTTTTCAATGAACAATGTGCTAAAGCCCTGGAAGTGATGCAAAGCATATACAACAAATGCAATTCTTAAAACGAGTAAATTCCAGCAAACACAGTCGATTCATTATCCACAAAACTGGAAAATTGTCCAAACAGACGACTATTCTAAACCAGTGGCGCCCGAAACATCAATCTCTGTTAGACAGAGACTATTTATAGATTTCATTGTAACATACACCGAATGGGTTACATCTGCAATTATCGCATACAACTGGATGGGTTTTTAAACGGAACGTTAATCGTTTTTCCCTGAGGGCGAAACAGGAAAAGGCAATCATGTTTTGGATACCTGCGACGTGAAGTTGTAAACTTCACCCGTTGGCAAAGTCCTGACTTATTCGTTTCGAAGAGGTCATTACGTCATCTTCAATCTTGCGACCTTGCTGGAATTAAACCAAGGAGAAATTCTGCAATTAAGCCACTCCTTCATAAACAAGTTGGTCTCGAATTGCAGCCGAATTTGAGTAAAAAAAAATGAAGCACCCCGAAGGACACCCAAGCAACCTGACAGGGTATCGATTTAGTTTGTATTTACTCGGTCAATATACTGATTGCCGGAGCTAAATGCGTGTCCAAACAGAAATATAAAAGGGAACGAAACAACGTTGAGTCAAATAGAATCAGTGATTTGCTCGTGGTCGTATTCAAATTAGGCATTCTAATGCCTTAAACATACATTTACGAGCTGTTGTGGATTGTAATAGAGGTATCGGAGTACGTTGGCTTTGTCTGTTAATTGTTTGATCTTTCAATTGTCGGTATTATCGTCACAAAAAGACGATCGCTTTATAAGATCTTTCACACGGTTACTTGTTCTGCCAGGTCAAATTTCCAGTACTTAGATTTAACTACATAAATACCTAAAGGATTGTAAAAGGACATCATCACTTTTCTTTATCAAGCAGACTTTGTATTAGTAGGAAATAAATTTTGGGAAGGTCGCACAACATCTCTAATAACCAGCAATTATGATATAACGCAGTAGCAATTTTTTCGAAAGGAATGACCTTGGTTAAACTAGACTGAAACAATTATTATAGTTTCTACGTAGGAATTTAAAATTCATAACTCCTCTCTATCAATGACGCGGCTTGTAAACTGCCTTAAACTAGTCAACAAATAAAAGATGCACGTTGTTAAGTCGTATGATCCTGCAGGAGAAGTTTCAACATTTTTTTGTTTCCGCTACAGAACAAGGTATCAAAGAAGTTGACTATCTTGTTAATACCCCAATAATAATCAAACAAGTAACAACGCAAGCGGAACTACAATAATTACTCAGAAAACAACAGATTTAATAACCTAGGCCAGACATAAAGTATACACGTTGAATGCGGGTTAGACAAGTCACTGACTTAACGGTCATGTATAAAATTAAATCAGGGGGTCAATGGACTCGATGTAATTAACAAGAGAGTGGTCTTCTCACTATAATAAGGGAGTGCATTTTGCCATCGGATAGAGTGCACTGGTTTAAAAAAAACATGAGAAGGTGGAAGGAAAAATCAAACTACTGAAACCTACACCGATGAAGACTCAAAGGAGGTAAACTCACTATATGCTACCAGTAATAATAATAATAAATTATTAACTTTTAAAGTGCATCGAGACGTATGTTTGCCAATCAACAAGTCATACAATTCGCGCACCGGATTTTTCGTACCGTTATGTGAATGTGACGATGACGATAATTCACGGATTAGCAGCAGATGAGCTTTAAACTGTTGTTAGCCATTTCGATCTAAAAATATACGAGTAGTGTACACAAGTACGTTGATCTATACACCGTACAAAATGGAAAATTCTAAAATTGCGGAGGTATAAACACATCTGTCATGCTTCAAAGACTTTTTGTCTATCAATTCCATGAACTTCAATAATCAAACTTGATTTGTCTGAGCTTCTGTATTGTGTGACATTAATATATTCCTCTATGCAAATGCGTATTGAACTTATCCACCTTGGGCAAATATTGATATTAGCTTTGCTAATAATATGAATGTGTTTGCCTACTAAATTTTGGACCTACAAGATAAGCCCTGGCATGCAAGGGTCAAGTTCGTTCCGAGAATGAAAGCCACGTTAAAAGTTCCATGCAACCTATGAAGAAATATTCATGTCAACTCTTCGTATCACAATATCTCTGAACATAATAAAATTACGCTTTTAACATATTGATCCATTAAGTTGAAAGCAATTTTACAAGATCGATAGTTATTTAATACAACTGCGCGTCGCATACTATAAAAATGTTGTTAAAAGAGCAACTTTTGCTAGTCAGTCTCAACTGTTGTCGAAAAATTCTATTTTAAACCTATATTCATCCCTTTTACAATCTAGAAGACCAGAAAACACAAAACATCGACATTCAACAACAAAATGAGATCACACAGCTGTATCTAATTGGCCTGGAGAAACAAAATTACCCACCACATGACGTCACGGGGCGGGAATTTCAAATAGACGTCCCGAAATACGAACTATCTCCTCTTTATCGTAATGAACATGTAAGATACCTCAATAAATCGTCTTTAATTACGCAGCGAGACAGAAATCAAGTGACCCGAGTTCATAGATCGTCTACTGAACTTTACTGAAGGCAAACAGACCTCAGATAACGGACAGACAGAATTTATCTTCAACCCCCTGGCCAAAATGGCGCCGAAGACAAACACCCATCCCAAAATAGAAGGATCGAGCGCCTGGACCGGGATGCAAGGGGGGTGGAGGCAAGGTGCGGACCCCAGGAGATCAAAAGGGTGTATTCCGCGGAAACAAGTTTAGAGCGTCGCCGCGACCAGTTTCTTGATCGTCTTTCGTTTTTTTTCGGCCTGCAACACATGCCGCCCAGATGCGAACGAACAAAAGACGCTCGACCGGCGACTATGTCTTAATTGGAGACAATTTTTGAGGAGGCCCACGCCGTTTCTAACCTAACTAACACGCTTCTGCTGCTACTTACCGGGTAATACATGCCCTGAGGTGGCAGAAAAAACGCTCCTGCACCCCACAGTTTGAAGGCTGTCGTTTGAACTGTTCACATAAAAAAACGACCGACACTCAGTCAGTCAAAAACGACGCAGTTCCTAACAAACACGTCTTGTACACAGAAGTTTACATGTAATTGTCTCTGCGAGTAACGAGACGACTGCTTCAACAACACACCTCGCCAGGGTGCTAGCTAAACTACCCCGGCTGCGGGAACTGCGAGGGGGAAAAGGAAAAGATCGTGGTGTGGTGGTGGGGACGATCAATGAACGCAGAATCGCGCGCATTCTCATCTCGAGCGCGCCCGACCGTTTCGAAAAAAATAACCCGCCAACTTTGCGCAATTTAATTCGCAAACCAAAACATAACCTCTCTGAGCAGCAGGATGGTTCGGGACGTGGTTAAACGGATAAATAAGGAAAGGATCATACCCAGATGGATTGGTCGAGCGCGTACCATTCCGAATTCAACTCGGCGAGCATGTCGTCCTTGTACGTTTTTATCAGCGCACGTCTCTTGCATTTATTCACAAACCCTCCTTTTTGGGCGGAAATCATTTTTACTTCACGGCGTTGCTCGGCAAAACTGAACGATTTTCCGTTAATTCGACGTTCTTTTGATCGAAACAAGCCAATAACGACACCTGTTGCAATCGGGGTTAGAAACAATCGACAGGCGATTGTTTTTCGTGTAGAGATGGGCACAACATTAAGGGGGCGTACAATAATTAACGAACCGGTTTGTTTAACCTTGCTGCGTAAACACCAGGGTGCAATGTCCCTAAATAGTAATTCTAATAGTTGAGATGTATAGTACGTACCTTTAATTCCGTAGTTTCGTTCGCGATTAATTGTTAAAACGTCCGAGAATGAACAAGTGGTTGACACGCACGATCTACCTCCGTTAAAAAATGCACTGAACTCGAAAAGACAAAAGACAAGCGGCTGGTGATCCGTGTTGCCAACTCAATGGAAGTTTTTTCCCACTTACAGCTTACAACAAATCTACTAAATATCGGAAATGTTGCAAAAAGAGCATAAAACAGTGGATAATGTAATTTGTATGTTAACAGCATACAAGTGTACATAAATATAAAACAAAATACATTTTTCTAGACCACATTGCGTAAAAAAAACCACTAAGTTGGCAGCACTGCTAGTGACAGCAACCAAAATAAGATGCGCGCGCAGTTCATTCAAATCGATTGCGGGAGGTTATGAATTCGTACATAAATTACATAGTTTTTTGTTTTATTTTGTATGGTAGTGTAGGGCAAAGAGCTACTTACGTATTTAAGGAGTTCCCGTATAAAGAAAGCAACAAAAACGTAAACCCGAAGACGTATGCTGTTTTTTTTTGTTTCAGAACCGATTTTGTATTTGTAGGAAGTCATGTTTCGTGAAGTGGAAGCTGCATGCGAGCCCGGTTGTGTTGGCAAAGCAGGTGTTTCGAAAATTTTGTGTGTGCGACAGTGTGTGTCGCCTTCGTGTTATCGGGATCTGTACCAGACTGATCCGGTAGATGTTCCGATGTTTCTCGAATGCAGCTGATTGTGTTTTGTTTGTAGTTGGAAGAGGGGGAGGTGGACGTACGACTCAACTCGTTTAAAGGCTGTTTTATTCAACGTTACAATAAATCACGAGCTTAAGTAGGTATAACAACAACAATACTGTTTTGTACATTTCGATTATTAATAAAGGAAAAACAGATGAGGCTAAGTACGGAAGATCGTAGTTTTTAAGTGTGGTACATTTAGTAAAAAACGATTTTGTTTTCTTATTTACAAACATTTACAAGGTGGACTACGACAGTTTTGAATATATCCATTTTAAGATTATAAGACATAACAAAAAATTACTGAATATGGTAAACTTACCTGTTGTAGTTCATTTCTCAACTTTTACCTATATTAGACCTATCCGACAGATTATATACACATAAATTCATTTAGACATTTAGAAATAAAAAAAAATAAAGTACATGTTTCTTTTTGTTGATTGTGGTCCAAAAAGAAATTATTTTCGGACAACTTCAATTTATTGTCTGTTTATACCACTTTTCATTCCCAATTAATTATAATGTGTTATGACGGACAAAATAAATCCAAAACAATTATCTCTCAATTTTCTAGTTCGTTTTTTGAGTCCTTCAGGATTGCCTCGTTTTGAAAAATAAAAAAGTTCTCCAGTTAGGCGACAAATATAGAACAAGTTAACTGATTTAATAATTAAGTTGATTTAAGCCTTTTTACCAAAACAAACACCATAAATGAGCAACTCTTTGGACCATTACAAATATCACCACATTTACTTTTTAATAATATAATGGTTTTTAGATGATTCCAAATGCAATAATTTCATATATTTACCAAAATTAACATGTTGCTTCAAATAAAATACAAATTAATAATTTTACAAAGAGAAAAGATGTTAAAATCATTGTAAAAGGAAGCAATTAACACTTCCATCCCACTGAAGATGTGAAGATAATTAAAAAATGTTTGTATAATGTTAAATGGTTATAAATAAGAAAAATTTACAGTCAGACCACTGTTTGTTCAGTTAATCACTTTTAAAAACAATAAATTAGTTCAGAATCTTTTGTCAATATTAATATCCATTTGGTATCTATTGGATAGAAAGTTACAAATGTATTTAGATGCTAAAACTGATTCTGAGCAAGAATTGAATTATATGCTCCTTCCTGTCAGTTTTATATTCAAAGATAAAGATGACGGCTAATCACTCAGATAATTATATGACATCAAAACATAAATGAGAAAATTAAGAAAAAAACATGTAACTTTTTATAATGTAGCAGTTAAAGACTAAATATTGCAAACAAGTGATGTTTTCAACACTTTTAAAGTCATTCTTTTGAGCATCTAGAGCTAAAGAAAACCCTCTTAACTAGTAAATCAAAGAACCAATTTCCAATTAACAAAAATCTTCGAACACAATCACCGATTTGATCCAAAAAATGACCGCCAACGAAAAACAAATCGTACCGCATAAAACCTACTACTATTAAACGGCACTAACATGCATGGGATTGTGCGCCTCCGTGGGAGGCGATTCCACCGCATTCCCGGCATCGCCGGTTCCTCCGCCGCCCATCTCCACCTGTTCCGGATTGTTCTTGGCCTTGTGCTTCTTGCTGAGGCCGGGCAGCTTGGGCAGGTGCTTCAAAGCGCTGACGGTGGCACTCTTCGTCTTGCTCTTCTCCGCCTCCTCTTGCTCCTCCGTAATGGAATCCAGAGCTTCCACGTCGTCTTGGATGGGAATGTCATCTGCACACAAGGGCCGGTTTCATTTCGAGCTTCTCGGATCTGCGGAAGGGAGGGAAAGAGTGGGAAAGGGGAAACGGGGGGGATATATGTAGGGTCGGCACATTTTAAAAGCAAAAGCATAGGTGGCGATGCCATGTGTTGGTCAGAACGTGAAAAGGAATGTGCCAGCTGTCTGTACAGATGAGGGGTATTGCCATCTGCTATAAATTTGTAAAAGCTGGGAGGTTTTCTGTTGCTTTTTACTTGTTTTTTAGTTATCTAAGTGGCTTGGGACGTTTAATATTTACTGATTAGTCATAAAGATTTTTGCCAATACTATTGTAAAAAAATTAGTTTCTTACCTAATAGGTTCATTAATTTTCACGGAGAATACATCTTGGACTACACAAATGTGAAAACCTCATAATAATCCAAAAAAAAGCACGAAACATGACAGAGCACTAAGAATTCCGAAGATGACATAACCACCTACTCATAAAAAGACTATTCCTGTCAAATTAAGTGATTTCTATCTGCCATAATACAAAATCAAATACCAATTATTTTAAAAAATACAAGAACATCTACTGCTAAATATCTATGAATTTTTTTACTGACCTGGCAATTTTTTCGTCCTAAACGATGCATTCGTAATCATCGTTTTCGACACGTTTTGACTCCTTGAAATCCTGGGCGCTATATCAGTTGGTGAGTTGTGTGTTACGTTTTCTATGGCATGAGCCACCAACAGAACATCTATAAAAATATACCTAATTTTCACACTTCAAAAATGACATAAACTGGTCACAATCTTTGGTGTTTTGAAATAGAAAAATAAGCTAAATAGCTAAAATTATATGACAAAATTTTAATCGAGTAAAATTGAAATACAAGACACTATAGAAAGTTAGATTTTAGAATGATATTACAATATGGTTGCTTTTTGTATAGTTTACTGAAAAACCAGGCACCAGTTTACTTGTTGAGGTGTTGAGCATTGTTTAAATTTACGAGATTTGAAGAATTACTCAATTCCTGTACATAGAACGACAAAATTTGAAGCCAGTTTTGATTGTGTGGTTCCAAGAAAAAACAAATATAGTTCATTGCTTACTGGTAGGACTACGCCAAAAATTTTTAAAGGAAAACTGTTGAGTGCAGTAGAACATTCTAAATAGACGAATTACCTACCAGAGTAAGTTTCATATGTAGCTCTGTACGTTACATCGCTCAAAGTTTGTGCTGCGCCCGTGACGACTCTCTCTAAGGAATGGTACACTACATGCACAAATTCTAACAGTAAAGGACTTGAGACACTAATCCTAGGCGTCACGTTCATATGGTGAATGCTGTCGCTGTCCACAGAACTCCTAGCACTACCAGATACATTATGAAAACCCTGGGTAACCAACCTACAAACATGTTACATAAAACAACAAACTTCGTGTTCAAAAACCTAAAATCAACTTACCTCGATATCGTCTTACAGGTATGCTCCAATCCCTGTGTGTTGATCCCCACCAGGTTCTGATTGAACAAAAACATCAAAGCCGTCACGACCCTCTGTCGATTCTGGGCGTTCAACCTGTCAACTTGCTGCAACGGTCCCCAACTCACCAGTTTCGTGTTGCATTCTTCCCATCTGCGTAACGAACTCTCTGCGATGAAGGCGGGTTCCAGATTGGTGGCGTCGTGATAAATCGAACTTTGCGCTATGCTTGGCACTCTGAAAGAGATCGATTTGGGTTGGCCCTTTTCGTCCACCACTTCCAGATTAAAGAGGCTGACGAGGAACGTCGTTATGGCCGGGATACCGTAAATGTCCGATAAATGGAGATAGATCAGGGTAGGGACGTATTGAACGACGAATTTTTTTAATTGCTTCTGTCCGGAGCGATAAAATTCGAGAAACTGTCGACAGATACCGTCAATAAGCTGCAAAAAAGAGCAAAATTGACAATCAAAAAAGATAACACTTTAAAACTAGGATTACATTTCCTGTCTTCAGCTTCGTATGGTCCTCGAGTACAACGTACAAGGCAAGCATCACCTCTATGTTATGTTCTTGCTCCGTTGCGTAGGTGTGTATCTCGCTTTCTGTGAGAGAATCGAACTCCTCCATCCATTCTGCCACCAAAACATCAGCCATAACTCTGTCCTGTTAGTACAACAAAACGTTACAATCTGAAGAGCAAGGAGTGAGGTTAGGTTGATACATTAAAACTAAACTACCAACTAACGAAATCACAGACTTTTTTGTTTACAGTTTAACGTGCAGAATTTACACGAAACATGTTTGTTGTCGCTCAAAGTGCACGTTGTCAAAAAAAAAAATAACTTTGCATACGAAACGTCAAGCAGCTAACGTCAAACGGTCGAGTGCGACTCTGTTTTACCGACCGCACGCCAAGACGATTTTTCGTGCACAATTTGAATTATTCGCGCGGGAAATTATGAAAAAAATGTTACCAAATAGTTGTTTCTAGCCATCTAGAAGATCTGTTGCAATACTGGATGAAAATAATGAATAATGCAATAGAAATGCCTTGTAATTTTGTGTAATAAACGGTTTTATATGCTAATAACTGCTTTAGCTCTATTAATAGTACTCATAGTTTCAAAGGATGCATTATTTAATCACAAATAATACGTTTGAAAGCAGTAGGTGGATATCACCTGTTAATCTTACACAATTAATTCAGTGCCAATAAATTGGTTTGGGTATTGACAAAAAAAACTTGGTATGCAGTGGTAAAGAAAATTGCTCAATATGGATAAATTTAAGAGTAGAATGATCAGAAGACATACTTTAATATACACAACAAAAATAAAATGCATACCACAATTTTTCTCTTCTTTTTGTGTAACAAACAAACAAGTAAAAAAGTATAAATATTGTTAATATTTCATTTGAGATTTATTTCTGAAGAAAGAATGGACATGATATGACAATAATTTCACAGATAGAGAGAAAGAAAATATTTATTTAATCATCAACACCTACTACACAATAGGGAAAATTTCCTTGGGAATAATACCATAATTGTTACCTTCTAAATAAATAAGAAGACTTTGATTACTCAAAATTCGACTGGAACCCTCTCTGTAAGAGAATTAAAAGACATGTAAAAAAATTAATCAGTAACGTAATAATGCTTAAGACATCTAACTGTATAAATTGCTGGGAAACTCAGCATCATCATCATGGTCATCAATATCCTGATCTTCATCGGGATCCTTTCTCTTTCGACCGTACGCCCTCTTGCTTGTCGTTGGTAAAGCATCCGTTTCCCCATGAACCAGAGAATTCCTGTACAGCAGCAATGGCTGCCAGTCTTCCCCTCTACTGCTGGGCATACCTAAACAATTGACGAAAAAAAATTAACAATCCTTGCGAAAACATACAATTTACCCACCTGTCGCTATTCTCCTGTCTAAGAAAGCCAAAACGACCCTCTTATCCTGTTTCAGAAGCTTGTTAGTGAATTCCGTTAGGATTTCCAGGAACGGCAGGTTCGGCGGTGGACCTGTTGGATCTTCCGATGTTTCGGCTCCGCTGACAGCAAACAAAATGCCAGCCCTGTGCAAGGCGGTGATTGCCTCGCGATTTTTTACGGCGTCCAGTCCAAAGGAAAGGGCAAAACGTTTTGCTAATTCCTAGAAGTTTGAATGTTATTCGAAACTCATGTTTTATACAGTGTACATCAAACTTAATTATTTTTTTAATTCTGCCTCTTTTACCAGTAATGGTATCATAGTACACTTTTAATTCAGTAATTTTTTAACCTTTAAACAATCTTCTGGTGCAAGTGTTATTCAGCAATGTTAAAGAGTTCTGTGTGGGAATATTTATGCAAAATTTTTTAGCATAGTAAGTTTCCAGAAATTAATTAGGTGACTTTTGAAGCTGACACTTCCCAAATTTCAACATACGAAGTTTTAAAACTGGACTCACCTTCAAGGCAAAGAAATCCTCGGTCTGTCTCGCATTTCTCCCGGTGGCCCCTCCCAAACTCTGGAACATCATGTTCAGACTCAGGCACATCGTTAGAGCGCAGTTCACTTTGTTTATCTCCCTGGCTTTGCTCAAAGTTGCCTTGATGATGTCCCCATACTCATTATAGTATTTAACATAGTGTTTGAACACGTCCGCTCCCGCCTTCGTCGGCATTATATTATAAACGATCAATTTGGAATAGGCGGCCAAAAAATTCCTCCTCTTGTGTAGTTCTTCGATTCTGTGCTCATCGTGTTCAGCATCCTGTTCAGGAACGAAGACGTATGACTGCACGAATTCGTTCAGCAGTAATTGTAAGTTTCTGTCTGGTTCTACGGCTAAGTCTGCCAAAAATGGAGCAGTACTGTTCAACTGTTCGCTGAAGACGATCAGTAAGTCACACAGACAGACGTAAGCTTCTTCCCTAATGGTTATGTGCGGGGAGGAACGAATCAACATTTGTGCGGCCTCAATAAATTGGTCGACATGTTGTCGGAGTTCGATTATGGCTTCCTGTGAAAGGCCGCTTGCCTCATGGGCCACTTCTAAGCCACGCAAACCCCAAAGGAGATAATAGAAGCATGAATTGAGAGTGTATTTTAGAGCTTCCGGCGGTAGAGGGCTCTCAATGTCCTGTCAAGGGAAATTATGGTGATGGAATAAACGAAAGAAAAAGTTGAAATAAATCGTGCAAGAAACTACAATGATACAAATTATTATGATCACCTACCTTGACGTCTTGGAAAAGTGTGTCCCATAGATTCCACTGGTTCAAATTGTGACAGGCGTAAAACAGAGAGACCTTCTTCAAGGAGCTGACGACATTAAAAGTTTCGTCGTCATTCGGTGTTTCCTCCCCCAAAAGCAAATTCCTCCAGTCGTCGATAGCATCTTTGTATGATGCGACAATCATGTCAACTATGGTTGATCTGGCCACGTCGCATCTCGTATACAAAGAATGCCCCTCGCTACACAGTATTTCCAGGGTTTTTGCGCAAGTTTCCAACACCTAGGGAGCCAGAATTAAACGGAAGCAAATTTTGACAATCTTTTTTTTACCTCTGGTTCATGGTTGACCTGTGCGATGTACTTTAGTTTGACTAAGAGTGCTTGTAGGGAGGTTTCTTGGCGACCACTTGTGTACAAGTCCAAATCGAAATACTGGGGGATGCTCAATAAATTGGCTAGTTTCTCGGAATCAACGGAATATTTATCCAGAAGTGCCGGTAGGGTTACTATGAAGTGTTCTGTTAGTTTTTGTTTGTCTTCGCTGGCCTAAAGGTAAAGCACAACTAATTTCATTTACTTTTTGTTATGAAATACAGTTTTATGAACAGAAAGACAATAATTATTGAAACACTGACCTGCTTTATCTCCTTAAGCGAGGTGACCTTTCTTGTAGGTCCTCTACCTACGGGGGCTTCCCCTGTCGCTGCCTGTTTCACGCAGCAAACCATAATTTCAATCAAACTAGTTTCCTGTCTGTTGTCCAAGGGTTCTTCGTGTGGACCCGGTTCCTCCAATAGCAAATCAGTCATGCATTCCCAGTCCTGCAGAAAGAATCACAATTTTTTCTTCATGTTCATAAAATATTACATTTTGTATGAATTATGTTATTCTAACTTCTCAAATAAAGTCAGGAAATTTATATGTCACATATTTTGTGACGAACCGATTTTAGATTTTAAACAATACATATAGTTTTTTATTTAGAATTGGGTATTATCACTTTTTTTTAAAATTATGTAAAATGAATCTTGAAGTGCATATCTATCGTACGCCATGTTAAAAAAAACAAAAAAAAAATTTGTAGGTAGAGAATTTCAGGTCTGAAATTCGAATCTTAGGAGTCACCGCCAAAACGCTTCTATCCAAGGTTATTCAACTCGTGACGTCAAGTGTCATGTAAACATTACAGAGGAACGTGCTGTTTAATGGTGTAGTATCAATCTTTTATTGGAAAAGCTTTTGTGTTTATTGAAAGGACACATTTAAAAGTAATTTGTGTAGTTTTAGAAGCATCTATTATGTATGGAAAACAAAACAAGCGTTGTTTTGTACATGGTTATAAAAGTACTTCAGTCAGTACATCTAACAAAATTTTTGTAACCGTTCCTCGAGATTATCAACATATGGAAAAGTTGTTTAAGGCCCCTAGATGTGATATACCGAAATCACAAAGTTTGTTTTTCTGTTGTGAAGATCATCTTAATTCTTACTGTAAGTTTTATTGTTCTTTTTGGGGTTATAAGTGTTTACCATTCAGTTTCCATTTTGTTATAGCTTGAAGATTATATGAAAAATTATATGCGTTTTAAGTTGATAGAGGGAAATGTTATAATAAAGAACGACGTTTTTCCCCATATATTCGACTGTTAGCCAGACCGGAAACGAGCCGCAAGAGTCCCGAAAATAAATGGCAATTTATATTTATTCTGACCTCTAAAATAAATGTCAAGTTTAGGGTACATTTTTGATTCTTACATTTTTATGTTTACAAATAGTATGTTTCCAACAACCCACTGTGATCAAATTATCAATGCTATGTTAATTTGATAAAAAGTTCGCTTATGCTGTTGCTTTTACGTTCCTCACCTCCGCCGCGTTTAACCGCTCGTCGCTGTACACAAATTCCATAACAATGAACATGCTTTCAGAAGTCATAACTCATAAGTATTTCACTTTTTCTTGGCGTATTTTAATTCGCTTGTCACAAAATGAATGCAAACAACAGACTGATAAATTGACGGGCTGAGGTTGATGCGTGATGCGCTGACCCCAGATGTAAACAAGTGGCCATTTACAAGACACCTGACGTCACAGCCAATATGTTCGGGTTTTGACGGTCCCTTTAAATATTCACATTTTTAATATTAAAAATACACCTTACGATCCATTTTTTCGAATTTATAAGCTGTCACAGCTGTTTCGTGGATTAGATGCTACTCATTAATATGCAATTTAATAAAATATAAATGCATGGCAAATACCCAATCCAAAGTAAACTGAATTTGCCATAAAAATTAATAGTTACTGATAAACCCCGTTAAATACTACAAGTTGTGCCTAAAACATTTTCCCTGATAAAAGTTGTGGAACAGGTGAGTACCAAGAACTGGGCATATCTCATTTTTTTTAAATGGACTTACCTTCATCATAGAGTTCGATTCGATCAATGAATCAACCAAATAAGCAGCATGTTCGTGCAGTTCTGACTCGATGAAGAACTGTACGAGATCTCGAATAAACGGAGTATTGGGTAATCTCCGTTTTCCTCGTTTTGTTTTGCCCGGATCAACGTCCGCCGGTTGAAACAGACGCTCGTTTAGAAATTCCCCCGCAGCCTGAGCTACAGCTCGGTGAGATGAATATACCTAAGGGAAAAAGATTTTCATTCTTCACACAATCTTCTGGTACAAGTAATATTTGGCCACATAAAAGGGTCATGTTTGGAGTAATTTTACACTTTTTTAAATAATAATAATAGAACTTACCAATTCGTACACGTGTTCGCAGTCTTTATCGGTTAAAATCTCGTGGTGATGTTTCAAAATGGAAATTACCAGCTTCACGGCTTGCACTGCCACGTCGTACTCTTTATCGAGCGTCATGGCAACTATACGGTCTTTGAATTTGTTCGTGAACAATTCCAGCTTGCCCTTGAGTTCCTCGCTGGCATAGAGTGGTTGTAAAGCCAGTAGACATCGTAGCCGAACCTCACCAACCTTCAAGGTAAACATGGAACTTGATACGTCACAAAGACAAAAAAAAAACATTGAAAAAAAGGTTTAAAATACTTTTTTAAATAAAAATTGGCGGGAAACTGCCTGTTAACTCACAATCTTCGAAAACGGACTACAAATTGAATAAAAAACCGTAAACGAAGCATTTTACCCACCTTATCATGCAAGGTCCACCCGATATACTTCAAATACGAGTCGTCCAAAAAGTTGGCGTGAAACTTGTGCATCCAAACGCCTATTTCCGTCATGGCAATTGCCCTAATCTCGGGCAAGGTGTCACGATACCTGTGCACGAACACCGACTTGAACATGTACGTCAGCATGTTCTTTATCTCGTCCATGTTCTCCTCGAGTTCCTGTCTTTTTCCGAGCAAAGATTCCAACCTGTCGCTTGCGCGTTTCTCCCTTGTTTTTTGTCGTTCAGCTTCGTACTGACGCTGGGTATTGTCGAGGTTGACGGACACTGTGAGAGCCACGTCCACAAGCGCTGTCATCAGCTTCATGGCGCCTAATGTGGCTGTGTGGCGAAAAGCACGCACCTATGGTTGGTATAATCATCTTAAAAGGTGATTTGTTCACAAGTGTTAAATAACTCCTCTGGAGTTCGACAAATATAACTTCACTTTAAAAAGCTTTATCCTTAAAACTATTGGTCTTATAGAAATGGTTTTGATATCAAATTGTTCAAATTTTATCTACTTTAAAACTGAATAAGACAGTTGCTGCCTAAAAACCAGTCCTTTTGGGTTAAAATCGACCAAAACTGAAGAAGCTTAAAATTTTTGAGGTTTTTTCTTCCTGACATACCAGAAAAGGTAGTTAAGGGAGTTAACACAACTTACCTGTGAATCAGACAGCCCAGTAAGCAGCGAAATCACATTATCCATCAAGAACTGATCATAGATGATCGAATACTGACACTGCTTCACCAAAGTCTGCACAAAATCGCAAAAATTCGATCTGAATTTCTTCCACGTTTGTCCGGCCATTATTAACGGGTACTCTCCGGATTCTTCATCAAATTCTTCAGTCATTTTCCTGATGATGGCGGCATGCTCCATCGTGGCCTGCATCTGCTGCGTTATCCTACCCTTGCAACCGGCAGCGTTGATAAAAAACTGCATCAGAGAAATCAGAGCTGCCTCGCGATTTATCTTGTAGCTTTCGATCCAGTCGTCCACGATGTTCGTCAGAGATGTCTTGCTGCTCTTTATGATGTGGTACAGCGAAGTATCGTCGTCTCCGCCGCCTTCGATCTGCATTTTTCTCCCGGGAGGTCTTCCTCTACCTCTACCCCTCCCGGTGGTACTCGTCGGAGAATAGTTTGGCTACAAAACACATAAACAACATGTCGTACATCGAACGAAAGCAATATTTTACCATTGTTAAATTGGGAGCAGGAGCAGTGGCACCTCTAGCCTTCGATCTGGTCACTCTCCGCATCCCTGGTGTCGGAGGGGATTCGAACATGCCGTCTGAAGAGGAAGTCCCAGCTTGTTCATAAGATTCCTGGTATATGTTCGACTGTACATAGCCCCCATAGTTTTCGGCATTATCCAGAGCGGGAGTCATCGGATTATCGTATTCTGGCGGAGGTTCATCCATACGGATTCGTTTACCACCACGTCGTTGCATGTTGATGTTTAAGCTAACGCTATAATCGATCCAAACAGCTCAAATTATATATTTTCCCACGCTAAAACAATAGCAAAACATGTAAACAAACACTACAGTAAAGTAGCCGCCATCTTTGTGACTGTAAACTGTAACAGTGTTGCCAGATAATCAGAAGAAAAAATTGAAAAACAGTAAATTTTATTTTTATTAACAGAAGATTCTTAGTAACTGTATTTTTGCAAGTTAAAAAATGTACATTAATAAATTGTAAAACAGGGAAAAAAGAAAAAAAATATCCTTTTAAAAAAGTTTTAAAAAGTCTGGCAACTATAGTCTGCAACTACAAAACGTCAATGTCACTTGTCACTTTGTAGACATAACCTCAATCTTTATCCAAAGAATCACGATGGCACGATACATTTAACCGGCTAATAATTTACGTTTACTACTTAATTATATCAACATTGAGACATATTTTGAGTAGAACCAAGCATCTAGAAATGGATAACGAAGAGGTACAGGTACAAATACGCCTGGTAACTACACAAGAAGCGTGAGTACATCACTTAAGACCCAAGACTATTCATTTTACACCCCTTTCTTTTCGTAGATACGCAGTTGCTGATGTTCCCTATTCAGTACCGTCGAGAATCGACACCAGATCACTCAACAAACTGGTCAACGAGCTCCTACAAGACAGCAGTGGAGGCAGTTTAAAACCTGTAGACTTTGAATTTCTCATTCATGGCGAACTATTGCGAATACCATTGCACGAACACCTCACCGAGCATGGGATATCCACCGAAAGCACAGTCGAGCTCGAATACATAGAACGTGTGCCCGCACCGGAGCCTCAAACCTCGATTCTACACGACGACTGGGTCAGCAGTGTAAGAACGTGCGACAGGTGGATTTTGATGGGACATTATGATAACATGGTGGCCGTGCACAGCGTGAAGGGTGACATCGTGGCCAGTTTCAATGAACACACCGACAGGGTGCGTGCTGTCGCCTGGGTAAGCAAGGAGGATGCCTCGAAAGGCTTCATAACTGCGTCACATGATCTTACCGCCTTGTTGTGGCAGTGGGATGGGGACGGGAAGAATTGCAGGCCGTGTGTTGTGTTCAGGGGTCACGAGAGGGGGATTGATAGTTTGGGAGTCAGTCCCAATTTTGACAGGTTAGTTAGTAGTACTATTTATTTAGCATAAATATAAAAGGACAATTAAGTATTTGTAGTTTTGTAACACAATCAATTAAATTTCTGCTAAGATTTTTATAGCAAATAGATGTTGGTAAATCTGTATTGTAGTCTCCAGTCATAATTAGCTTACCTTCGTTGTCCAGTAGATCATTAATTATCTTTTCCACATTTTCTAGGAATAATGGGGTTCTTAAATTCAAAGTATGATAAACTGTATTTGAATAAATCCTTGACAATTAATTGAATTTCTTATTTGTTTGTTACAGATTTGCCTCAGGAGGTTGGGACACCAATCTCAAGATTTGGTCAGCATCTTTCGACCAAGATACTGATGAACCAGCACACAAAAAGGCTAAGGGCATGTTAACGAGGGTGCCGCTCCACACACTAAAAGGACACAAAGAAACCATATCTTCAACTGTTTGGATTGACCCATACAGCATTTGCACGGCATCTATGGATCATACAATCAAATTCTGGGATGCAGAGGTACGTATATACTATTTAGAACAAATTTTCAACCATTTACTGTTATTATTTATAGTTGTGTGGAATTAAAAATGAAATCGTCGGCCAAAAGGCATACCTCGGCGCATCGCATTCTCCTTTATCGAAAACTGTAATAACGTGCTCTGCTGACAGACACATCCGATTGTATGATCCACGGTCTACCGAGGGCAGTTTGTGTAAATCGACTTTCACATCTCATAGTCTTTGGGTTTCGGCAGTATCTTGGTCGTCGCACAACGAATACCTGTTTGTCTCTGGTAGTTACGATCATAGTGTCAAGATGTGGGACACTAGGAGTCCAAAGGCCCCGTTATACGACATCAGTGGACACCAGGACAAAGTGCTGTGCGTCGACTGGTCAAACCCTAAGTATATCGTGTCAGGGGGGTCAGATAATTATGTTAATGTTTTTAAAAACAAGCAATTCAAGTGATGTGTCTAGATGGTAAAATGTAATTTGAGTAGAAATAAATGTTTTTTATTTAGGAAGGACGGAAAAATTATTTTTTACCTTTAGATGACGTATGATACTCTTAATCACCAATGAGAACTTTAAATACATTCCAGCAACATTCAGTCTCTTAATTTGTAATTTTTTTAGTTCACAATCTTTAAAACACCTTTTGTACAAAATTTAATTCCATTTAATTGTAACAATCTTATACTGGACACAAAGGAAAAGACCTGGTCAGAGTTTGGTAGATGTATAATAATAATAATGTAATTGATGGAAAAATAAACATACACAATAGGAAGCCCAACAATTTATGATAATCATAGTCGATCAGTGGAGGTTTTTGGGTCCTTTATACTGTGTTGTGGAGTTAGCAAGAAGATAATACATTAGTACATAACTTGACCTGCCTTTTCTTGTTACTTTTATGGTTATGTTTTACCGTTGTCTGACAACAGTAATATTGAATGAAACTTTGTAACCTCTCCAGAGCACAGAAATAACGTTAAGAACCAGATATTTATTCCTTATAAACTCATTTTAAACAACTACAATTACATAAAAAAAGTTACATACTCTTAGAATATTTAATAATCTTGTCAACGCCAGCTAGAAAACGAAGAACTTCTGCAAAAAAAAAGGAAAGTTAAATTTCAAATTAAAGTCAAGTGGAGGCCAGAACTTACCCTGAAAATGGTGATGGTTGAGTAGCAGCTGGTGTACTGGTTTGCTGAGCCAAACTACCAAATCCCAATGTATTCTGATTGGCTAAACTAGCAAAGGATGAGTTCTCTTGCGTACTAGGTGATCCAAAGCCTCCTAAAAAAACAAAAAACGATCACAAAGCATTGCCTAAGGTATATGAAACTGAGGAAATGATTTATCTTAAAAGGAACTAGAACTGTTCTCACCTGATCCAAAGCCTTTTGTTGCCCCAAAAGTGGTAGGACTCCCAAAACTCGGGGCCCCTCCAAAACTAGGGGGCGATCCAAAACCTCCAGGGGAGGTGGACCCAAAGCTGGGAGCTGCTCCGAACGCCGGTTTCTGGAAACTGGCTGCAGCTCCAAAACCTGTCGTTCCTACTGATTGCGTTCCACCACTAAACGGTCCTGAAGTACTTCCAAAGCCACTTCCGAATGAGCTTTGACCAAACCCAGACTGCTGTTGCCCAAATGCAGGTTGAGCTCCGAAAGATGGACTGGACCCAAACGTCTGAGTGGTGCTACCAAATGCGGCAGTACCACTACCAAAGATAGATCCAGAACTGGATGTGGTAGCGGGAGTTCCGAAAAGGCTACCGCTAAAGGAGGCTTGTTGTTCTTGCCCGGACGTCCTGGCAAAAGGATTTTGTGTTTGGCCCTGCCCAAATCCAAAACCGGAGGACGTAGTGGTAGTGCTGAGGTTTAAAGCTCCGAATCCAAAGGTGGTAGCAGGTTTCGCAAATCCAAAGTCCGATCCCGTGCTTGGAGCGTTAGAGGCAGCACTGGCGAAGCTAAAACTGTTTATCTGGGAGGGCGCAGAGGCAAAAGCACCCCCACTAGATGTCGTACTACCGAATGGGCTGCTGGTTGTAGAAAAAACTGCACCGGGAGATCCAAAAGGACTAGCAGTGGTAGCCGGTGATCCAAAAACTGATCCGCCACCAAACGCTGGCTTCTGACCAAAAGCGCTAGCTCCAAAAGTTGCAGTGCCTCCGCCAAAGACTGGCGCACCACCAAAAGTACTGGCAGTTGTTTTCGGGGTGCCCCCGAACACTGGCTGAGGAGCAAACGGGGAACTAGCCGTAGATGCAGGTACCGCTCCAAAGGTAGATGTTGTCGGAGTGCCAAAAATGCTACCGGTGGTTGGTGTTCCTCCAAAAACAGTACCGGATGATGGGGTTGAGCCAAAAATGCTACCACCACTGGCAGGAGATGACGCCACACCCTGGCCAAAGATGCTGCCTGCAGTAGTAGCAGCTGGTTGGGCGAAAATGCTTGCAGCAGTTGTGGCCTGTCCAAAAACGTTGGTTGTACTGGTACCAAGTGCACTTGCGGTAGGAGTAGTGGTTGCATTACCAAAAATATTACTTGTGACTTGTGTAGTATCACTGGTTGTCACAACAGTACCAAAAATGCTAGCTGCAGTAGAGGGAGTTGCTGGAGTCCCAAAAACAGTAGCAGAAGTGGTGGAAGATGTGGTACTAATTGAAGGGGTGCCAAAAATACTAGTAGTAGTGGTGGAAGTTGTTGTGCTAGTTGCCGGAGTGCCAAAAATAGTAGTAGTAGTAGTGGGAGTTGTTGTGCTAGTTGCCGGAGTGCCAAAAATACTAGTAGTAGTAGTGGGAGTTGATGGGGTACCAAAAATGCTAGTAGTAGTGGCGGGAGTTGTTGTGCTCGTTGCTGGAGCAGCAAAAATGCTAGTAGTGGTAGTGGGAGTAGCAATACTAGTTACTGGAGTAGTAAAAATGCTAGTAGTAGTGGAAGTTGCAATACTAGGCGTAGTTGTAGTAGAAGGTATACTGCTAGGAAGTGTACTAGCAGTTGTAGTAGCAAAAATGCTACTTGGAGCAGTAGTGGCAACAGTGGAATCTGGAGATTTTGCACTAATAGCGGTAGAAGCTGATAAATTTGCAGTACCAAAAATGCTGGCTGCAGGAGAAGTACCAGTAGTGCCAGAAGTACTGCTTGTTACTGAAGAAGATGTGTGCTTGCCAAGAATTGTTGGAGTGGTACTAGTAGCACATGTGGTAGTAACAGTACCAAAAATGCTGCCTGTTGTAGAAGATATCTGCCCAAAAATGCTAGCTGCAGTAGTACTAGCAGCAGAAGTAGCAAAAATGCTACCTGATTTACMARAAATGTTACCTGTGCTAGTTGTAGAGGTAACAGCACTACTAAATAAGCTACCAGTTCCAGCAGATTTCCCAAAAATGCTTGTAATAGCAGCAGTTGGACCACTGGTAATGCTAATACTTGTAGGAGTGGTGGCACTGACACCAGAAGTTGTAGTACCAAAAATGCTACTAGTTGTAGCTGATTTTCCTACAGCAGTACCAAAAATAGTGGTGGCAGTAGTAGCAGATTGTGGAGTGGTAGAAGCAACACTTGCGAGTTTTTCAGGGCTGGTAATTACAACAGATTGTGAAGCTATTCCAGGAGCAGCGCTAGCAATAGAAGACGCCGAAGTAATAGCTGTTAATTTCCCAAAGAAATTTAATGCAGTGCCTGTACTGGGAGTGGTAAAGAAGCCTTTAGCACCTTCCGCTGTTGAAGAAACAGGTTTAGCACTAGCAGAAGATATCACACTACCAAATATAGCACTGCTAACTGCTGTAGTCGTGACAGGAGTACTTACGATAGGCTTGCTACTGTCAGGGCTAGCACTCAACCATGCGAAATTGTTATCAGCCGTTTTCGATTCAGTGCTGCCCAGAAAAGAAAATGCTGCCGAAGTGGCAGGTTTCGATGTTAAAACTCCACCAGATGGTTGTGATACTACCTGCACTTGAGGAGGTGTGAAGAGAGAAGTGAACGAGGTACCTTCTGGCTTGAAGGGAGCTTTGAAAGTCATGCTATTGGCAGCCGAACTTAAAGTTGCTAAAGTAGCGGATTTTGGTGGCGATTGGTTAAAATTAATCTTCGTTTTTGTTGTCTTAGTTGTGGTCCCAAGTGAAAACGTCGGTGCAAAGGTAAATGGAGCCTTAGCATCAGTTTCAAGGGAAGCTTTTCCATCCCCAAAACTAGCAAACGCAGAAGCACTCTCCTTGTTCAACGGCGTGTTAGGCGGTGCTGTCGGTACTGAACCAAACAAGCCCTTCGGCATGGTCTTCTCCTGTAGGCTTTCCAGCTTCCGCGGTGTGACTTGGAATGAAGTAATCTGCGGTTTTGACACGGCAACATGGGTTACTTTTCTGGTTGTTAAATGACAGCGCAATTTTTCCACTTTGCTGTTCGACAAATGCTTCTGTTTGTTTACCACTCGTTCGTATATCATCTCGAATACATCTTGAGGATGTAGTGTGAGATTTCTCAGCTTATCGGCGATGTTACTGTCATTTTCCAGTGCTAGTATGACGGGTGTTGAAGTGGTGGTTTTCGTGTGGCTACGCAGTCTTGCCTTGATGTCTTTGAGCAGGTACATCTGAGATGGAAGGTCAAAAAATGTTTATAGCATGTTATTAAATCGTATGGTAATAACTAGATTTATTTAATATGAAATAAACATGGAATAATTTTGTGTGATGACTTGAAATAAGTGAATTTTTGGTAACATTTACAAAATATTTTCTAGTTTGACTATCATCAACTTTGGAAATTAATTTCTCTAGTATCCAAAATACTAAACTACACGTATTTTACCTCAAAAGATGCAGAATTTTGTGCTCTGTTAAGTTCTGAAACTTGATTATGAATAGCAGCTACTGTTTGTGAGATATTAAATAAAGTCCTTGAAGTATCGCATTTTCTAATTTTGCAATCATCTTTTAATTACAAAGCAAAAAGGAAATTCGTTCCCTTATTTTTGAAACTCACTTGTTTCTGAAGCACAGCATTCTGTCTCACCATCGACTGGAATATAGTCTCAACAGTCGGCGTCTGCACCCTGTAAATCTTCTTGCACGAGTCCTGGAAGTTGTCCCACTGCTCGTCGAGTGCCCTGTTTGCCTGGGCCAGCTGGGATTCGACGTAATACAGCAAACCGGTGATCTCCTCCAGATGGTGCTGACAGGCGGGATCCAACGGTTGTATTTTGATCAGGTTGGCCATGGTTTCGTCGTTCATGACAGCAAAACGCGACCTGGCATCCTCGAACCACGACCACGTCTGTATCAGCTGCTGTTTCAATCCCTGCACCTACAGAAAGGGATTTTAGTTTCGAGGGAGTCCCTCAAAGATTTTTTTTTATATACTTCCGCAACTTGTCCGTTTGTGATCTCCGTGATTTCGTCTAGAAACTGCTGCAGCTCATCTATGTTGTTTACCAGATCGACGCCCTCCTCGTCGGGGCCCAGGTCGATCTTGACAGCTCTCGCCACACGTATCACGTTCTTCAGTTCCGTCTCAAGGGCGTGGCATTCCTCCAAGATCATTTTGTTGATCAAGTTCTCTGTGTCTTCACTTGTTACGGGAGAGGGTGCTGCCTTCGCTTCTTGGGCAGCCTGTGGAGTTATGACGACGGTTGGTTTGGCTTCTGTTTTCGGGAACAGGGGTTTCGCGACGGTTTTCTTCTCTACAATTTGCGGTTTTGGATCTGGTGGTTTTTGAAGGGGTGTGGACGAGGCGACTACTGGTTGGGCAGCGAACAAATTTTGTGATCGTGTCACTGCAGGCTGGGATAGAAAGCTGAATGCCGGAGATGTTTTGGGGGGCGTGGAGAATGAAAAAAGTGATGATTGTGGAGGTTTTTGGGGAGCTGGTTGAGCTGGTTTTATAGACGGAGCKAGTTGAGGAGGCTCTGGCTKTGTTGGTGGTACCTAGAATTGAAAGACCTGGTCAAAGAACAATTTGCCTTATCAGTACATAAATCACATTTTATGTTGCAGATTTTATTACTAATGCTACATACTGGATGAGAATTTTAAAGGATCCTATAGCTATTAACCTTTGAACTGAAAAAGATAATTAAATAATCCCCAAAAAGTTGATTTCAACAACAAAAAGTGGATAAGTTTTAGCAAAAAGGTTTTGAATGTATTTATGATCGTCATGGTGTTCAGTATGTCTGAAAAAAATTAGGTACTCTTTATTTGATTGATTCATATATGTTTTAATGGTTAATTTTCTGGCAGCAAGGCGTTCAGATTAAAGAGGCTCCACTATACTTACAAACTGATATAATTTAATGTATTATTATCAATAAAAAATGGCTGCTTCCACTGAAAGTTTTGGGATTATTAAAAAAATATAGGCTATCACGTCCTTTTAAGATTATCATCCCTTATACGACTACAAATTCTGGTACAATGTGAATTATTCGAAGATGGATACACTGCAATCCCTACCTGCACTTTCTGCTCTTGCAACACCTGTTTATCCCCCCTTTCCGTACTTTCTTTACTGAAATATTTGAATGCGGCATCTTGCAACGTTCCCTCAACTGCTTGGCACAGCGGTTGCGCCCCCTGCCTCACGTTGACCACGCTGAAGCAACACAACACACCATGATGCGAGTAAAGATACAAGAAGGGAGCGGGAGGCAAATTTTTTTCTTCCCAGGGCACTGGTTTCATGGCTGATGTGTCTAAGGACAAACCAACAGGAAGAGTATCCTGTCGTTTGTCAGTTAGAGGCAGTTCCGCTCTGCTTTCGTCCGAAACTATCCACTGGGTCCAGGTGTCCCTTTCGGCACCCATAACACCCACCTCCATACTGTTGGATGATGCTGCCATCAAAATGTTCCTGAAAGTTTGAAACGGCAAAATGAAACAGTGTAGCAAGTGTAGAACCATAGTATTACTGTTTAAAAACACTTTTACAGGAACATTTTTGGAAGATTTAGCTCTACAATGAAAACAGTTCATAAATTTTAACGACTTACCAAACATTTTTGTCTCCAACTAAACTAAGTATTTGCATAAAAATATATCTATGGTATTATTTCAAAGATTGTGAATGATCTTTACCAACGTTCTAATTAACAATATTTGTGCTGATCAAAGCTGTAAAGTCTAGATAGGAATCTTTTTTAATACATTCAAAATTTGAAGGCCAAATGAATAAATCAGACTAATTACAGTATAAGAGCCTGTCTACCCATAGTAGAGTCCAAAACTTAATGATGATTTTTACTTCTTGTTAGGAAAAACTTACCATGTTGGCTGGAATATCATATAAAACTGAGCAGGCCTAGCATTTCCCCTGCTATAGCAAATATCCTCGTAGTTAGTAAACTTCGTCTCTCCAGTTTTTGGGGCGTCCACGACAACAACACAAGGTCTGTCACAAACATAATACACCCCGATGAATTGATAGTTTGATATCCACTGTAACGCTATCAACGAACAGGATCCTTCCAATTTAGGTGCATTTGTAACCTTGACGGCTTTCAAATCAGGTTTAAATTGGGTTATTTTACCATCATGGCTGCCAACAGCGATTTGCTTGCCTTTGGGGCTCCAGCACATGCAGGTTGCCCCCACGTTCGGTGGCAGTTCATTGATTTCCACGCCCGAACCTTTTATCTCATACAAACCTAAAAATATGGACAGTAAATGAAAAATAAGTTGTTACAGCTTTGACATTATGTACTTAAAGATTTGTCGCTTTTGCATACTGTTAAAACACCAGTAACTGTTGGATTCCAGCTTAGTTCGACAATATAAACACCGGGGTTATTAGATATCAGAATTTCCCGTTCTGGAGCAACATTCTACAACAAAACAATGAAGGCTCATATTCCATTCGACGTAATGACTTACCGGTTGTGAAAATGCAGCAATATTATATATCTGTGCAATGCAACAATCATCTCGCTGTATAGTAACACACAAATAACTACAATCGCAGTTAACAGCCAGATGCGTAGGTCTCGAAGGTAGTCGGACAGTTCTTTTGAGATAATTCTTTACTTCTCCACCTTCTTCAGAACATTCCTCAATGTATTTCGTCGTCAGAACTGCAAAACTTGTCTAAAAACCCTCTCCTTTTTCGAGATGCTATGCAACTTACCTTGGAATTCTGGCAAATTGGTTCCCACGAACACCAAACCATACCTACTGGCACTAGTTATTAAGCTGCACGGTCTGTTGAATACCGAAACATCTTCGTTATTGAATATTTTGAATTTACACTGCAGTTTGAATTGAAAATCCTGGAAAGTACGATTTTAAATAGGTAAACATAACCTAAAAATTTGGTTTACTTGGACGTCCACTGGTTCAGGTGCTAAATCAACCATGATGTCTTACTTGCTCAAAGCTGTAACATGGACATAAGTTCTTGAAAATACACTTTTCGTAGTTAGATGACGATTATTACAGGTGTTAATTTTGAATTTATCGGTTAAAATATGACAGGTACGTCTATTCACCGTTGACGTTAACAACATGACAGATGACAGCACCATGCACCATGTTGAGTGTAGAGATGGGAACGATGAATTTTTTTAATTTCAATATAATTCCGTGGAGAGAACTGAAACTGAAATTAAAATGGAAAACGCATTTTCGAAATAATTATCGTATAACTAGTGCTTACACCGTGAATTTTGATATAATCTAAAGTAATGCATTTATTAAGTATGCAAATGACACTCAATAAATTGGTTTGTCTGGTGCAATGACACTAAAGAGCGGTGATTTATTAAAATTGAAAATTTCTGTCATAGCTTGGTCCATTCAAAACTCTTGTGTTTATTTACAGAATATATCAAATTTCTATAGCACTGCTAATTTTTTTTAATCCGTAAATTCAGATTTACTAAATGTAACTTTCATTATAAACTTCCACAATGTTTTTTTTTTTGTTTCATTATGAGATATCCCCAAAAGGTGTCATATCAAGTGAACGTGAAGGATATTCCAATTGGGAGACATTTTATACCAATTCTGTACAATTTTGACTATAATTCTTGTTCTTCAATGGTTTTTTGCTCACTTAATTCTAATAAAGTTTGTTATTGTTACCAAAGGTACACATATAATTAAAACATCTTAGGTAAAGCTACCAGACTTAAACAAGCAATCCATAATAAAAAAACACACTTACAAATCACAACTTTATTTCTCTGCATCAATTAAACCACAATTAAGACAATATAAAAACTAATAGTAAGTTAGCATACAATTTAAAATATACACAAGCACGACACACTATTTGAGCGTCAAACAGCTCTTTAAAGATGCATACGATCCACCGGCTACCCTAAATGAGACGGCAGCAGTTATTACTAAGATGGCATACAACGGTAGAAGTGTGGCAACGTACGTCTGGTATCGGTTAGCTAGCGTCACGCAAGATACCATCAGATGCGAAAGAACAACAAATGCCACATGCAGATAGTTCCTTTTGTCGACTGCGTTGAAGAAAATCACGCTCCAAAACGTGTGGAACAGGATGAAACATAGCGTGGTGGCCGCGCTGGTTATGAAAAACATCTCCGTTCCGCTCTTTAATCCCATTGTCGCTGGTCCCACAGCGTCCGCCACTACGTTGATCAGCGAGAATGATCCGCTTATTATTCCGAAGCCCAAACCGCTGACGTAGGCCAGTATGTGTTTGTTTTCCACCAACTGAGTGCTGTCGTCCGTTATTTTCTTTAGCCCGTTCTCCGCTCTGCGTAAAATCTTGTAGATGAGAAACCTGAAGGATTCTTGGAACAGAACTGAAAAAACCAGCCCGAAGGCGAGGCGATCTCTTAAGGGAACGACTGCAAACCATAATATCGACGAAAGTAGTAGAGAGAGCAACCAGAAAAATGCTGCTGCTATAAGTATTATTATCCTGACTGGATCGTGGGCTATCGTGAATATGAACATCGCCAATGGGGGCCCGAAGGCCAAAAACGTACAGCCATAGAATTCTGTTACTGTCATTTTATAGATTTCATCGAACTAAAACACTCCTAAACACAGATTGACAGATTGATAACCTTAAAAACTACGCCGCAGTACAGGTTATGTAACCACAAACTGGTAATTCCCCAGGGAATAGACTGGCACTTTAGGGGGAATTCGCTCTTGTTTAGTTGTCCGACTGGCACGAACGGTCAACAATTTACATTTTTTTTGTTTGACTCATTTTTGTAGTTAGTCATAAGGGGAAAAGTGTTTTAAAATGGTAAGTACCAGATTGTTCACTTCCAACGAATAACAAACCACAATTTTAGTCGGGAGGTGTAGATATTTGCTCCGTTACTGACGAGGTAAAGCAGGCCATGAAAGAGTTCAGATTTCGAAAAGAACAGAACACTGCAGCCCTAATTCGTAAGTCAAACGTAATATTCCGTTCATTTTCATAACACCGAACTGTTTTGCAAGTCAAGGTTGATCGTGAGAAGCAACAGATTGTCATTGACGAAAAGCTAGAAGACATAACAATCGAAGATCTGCAGGACACTCTGCAGAGCCACCAGCCCCGTTACATCGTCTTGTCATATCGAAGGGAACACAGCGATGGGCGTGTCTCGTATCCGTTGTGCTTTATCTACTTCACGCCGAGGGACAGTCATGCGGAGTTACAGATGATGTATGCTGGTTCGAAGGTTTCGCTTCAGAGGGAAGCTGACGTGAGCAGGGCTTACGAAATACGTGAGCTCGAAGATTTGACAGAGGAATGGTTATTGGAAAAGCTGGGTAACTGAGATGATTATCCTACTTGCCTGTAGCTTAAAAAGATATGTGTTAAACCTAATAACATTCACGTTTTGGGAACAATTTTCTTTGATATTTCTTGCCTTTTAGGTTATTTACGACTGAAAAATCAAAATGACAGACCTTGGAAGTGTTCACTTGTTTTTAGTAATGTTTGACAGGTGCCTCTAATTCTACTTTTACTGTTTGTTTAAAATGAGCAGTCCTTTAAGGTGGGATTTAGATAAGATTTTTGAAATGTTTAACTTCTTTCTTATGTGTGAATTCCTTTTTACTTTTGGTATTTAAAGTAATTTCATTCAAGACGAATGTGTATGGATATAATTATAATAGACCGATCCAATAATACTTGTATTTAGTATAAGTACTAGTATTTTTGTTAAGTACTCAAATCCGCCATTTCCACAAATGTATTCCAGTATTACGAACTATGATTTTACGTAGTGGTAGGCTATGAAATGCTGTGATTTCTTTTGTAAAGCATTTTTTACAGTTTGTACAATTAAATAAGTACAAAAAGAAGCGCTTGCGACAATATAAGCGTTAATCAAACTACTATAGGTGTTTGTATGTTTATTAAAATGTATTAATAACAGAACAAATTATATACAGAAGGAGGATGGGATAATCTGTTTATTTATAATATATGTGTAGCTCGTAATTACGTTGGATGAAATATAATCATAAAAAAAGTTAAATTACTAGCCTATTTTAGCTTAAGATGGGTCCCTACGCCCGTCGCTCGATATCCCTATGAAGAACCGAAATCCCAGTATCTCCGGGACCCGATCTTGACAATTCACGATGATATCAGTGAATATATCATCCTGAAAAAGAATCACACTTTAGGGATTTCGGTTCTTACCAACACGTCAGTCTTTAAACGGTTAAAAACGTGAAATCTTACAAAACCTACTAGCTATGAAGCATTTTCTTAACCCTAATCACGTGTGCTCGTGCGCTCTCTCCAGCGCTATTACGTACCCATATAGATAGTAGAAGAACGACAGCAAATAGAACGCCAACTTGATCCACCCTTCCCTTTGACACTTTGTCAACACATCTGCATTCATGATGCTCGTAGGATCATACAAACCATGCCCCGACATCACAGGTCTGTTCCGATACCGATTAATGTGATAGGCGATCAACGGCAAGTTGAGGAAGAGCGAAAACCATTCTCCAGCCACCGCAAAGAGCACATTGAACAATATGTGCAGTATATACTCTGGCAAGACGAGCTGCAACACATAATTCGTCGTTTCCATTCACGACTCCGCAAAAATACTCACTGGATTCAGGCTGTTGCACTGTCCTATGGGGTCTTTGTAGTCGGTTTTGAGCTCATCGAACGCTATCACATGAAACAGCGAGAAGAATATCAGGAAAGCGTCGATTATTAAAGCTATTATGTATGAAAAAGCCGGGAAATTAAATGCCATCTCTTCTTTATACAGATTTTTGTTGGTAATCAACTGACGTACGCGTTTTGAGGTTAGAATTGACGTTGACAAGTGACGTGCAGTGGAGGTTCGCGTCCCTGCTACGTCAGTTGGAGAGTTTTTCAATAGATGACGTCATAGCATCTATGGCAGCGATTCAAATTAAATTATTGTTTTAAATAGAAAAAAGGTGTTTTACATTGTGAAGTGTTTTTGCGAATTACTGTTTCTTTATTTGCAGTGATTTATGTTGTTATGACTGTTGTACTTTTTATTACATTCATTTGGGGTAATAATATTTAGGGGTTGTGGATGGGGTAGCTCCAATAGTATTTAAACCTGTCTTTTATTTCACCCCATTGTTCCGAGTAATTCGAACTGCTGCCCATAAAACGCTACTGGTCCGTCGACTGAGGGCAAACACGGCACCTCAAGTATACCAACGGTCGTCCTAATGGGAACCCATAAATCCCAAATTGATTTTAAAACAACAACATGCCGGGACCGACGAAATAAACTTGTTCAACACGCGCTTGCCCCTGAATTACGATCGTGGAGCTGTCAACCGTACAAACAGCCATTGTTATGCCGGTTTTTCGCCGTTTTATGGCGAGTTTAGCACACACAAAGGTCCCTTTAAGCGCTTTTTGCTCTTGTGATAAAAAAAGATGTATACTTGTGGGGGTTGGAGACGAATGCAGAAGTGCATTCAATATTCTCGATGCTAAATTATAGTCATTTAAATTGATTTTCTTTAATTAAAACATTGTACCTATACCAATTTCAATAATATTATAGGGATACTCTGCTCATTTATGAGATATACCTACGTCCAAACCCAATAATTGGATCAGGCTTTTTGGAAAATGAAAAAAATGCTCACCGATTAACTTTCATTTTTTTAATGAATACTAAATCTAACTAAATTGTCGTTAAACTGCCATTGATTTGGTTTGTATACTTTCAGCATTTCCCCGTCACTAAGGCCACTGAAAGAACACCTCCTTTTGCAAAACACCTGCAACCTGAAACTGTGACGGACATAAAACCAGTTCTTTACGACGATTCCAAAAACGTTCAGGTGCCCCTGTTAGCCTTTTACAATCCCGGGCTTTATGGGAAGTCAAATTGTTGTTGTCCCGTACTCAAAACAAACAAGCAATCGGCCTGGATGTTTAGTGCGTTATTTTGAAAAGCGTCATTCGAAATCTTAATGTTTAGTAAACGAGGCCCGGAACATTTCAACAAACAATTTTCCACACATTTCAAACACATCGCTTTCCGGTAAATATCATTTTTAAGAGGCAGCGAGCTAAACGGCCCGATAATAAATTACGGGCGGGTGGCGGTCTTTTTTTTCTCGTAATCGGGATTCCGGGACACTTTTAAAACGCCTGTCAACGTGGCTCAGCTTTTCAGCTGTTGCGCGTCCGTCTCCGACCCACCACGTCACGGCTCTATTTTCAAAAGAATGCTGGGACGGGGTAATCCCTCGGGATATGTCTCTTTTTCTTTATTACGGACGAGTCGTGCGGGTTTTTAGCTTGTTTTGAAGTTTGGGATGTAAGAATTGGTTGAATTTTATACTCAATTATACAAAATTCAGGTGTTGCTATGGGTTCATCCCATAGACATTTGTTTCTCTTCTCACGTTAAATTCTGTTAGTCTACGAAATTATTTTCTCTTCGTGGATTAAATAATGCTTTTTCTACCGTAGGCAGCTTGAAATCATTCAGACGTTAGTAATTTTTCATTTCATAATTATAGAGATAAAATAGATAGATAAAATGTTGTGCATTTTTCATTTCAATAAAATTTAATTAATTAAAGATTAAAGATGCTATATAGTAAAGATGTGATTTTTCCCACTACCTTACGTGATTTTTTCCTTACTATACGCGGGTTTTTCAGATATTACACTTAGAACCTAAAAATAAAACTGCATTCTAAGTAATTATTGTTTAACTCTCTTTCGTGGTAGTAAATGGGTTGAAATCGACGACACCATAAGCACGATTCCAATCGCACGCCCATTTCACACGTTAAACGGGCGTAAATCAAAAAGTCAAAACGGAAACTAGCAAGATGAAGTGCCAACAGCTGATCTACCGTCCCCGTTCACTATGTGAACGACTTCCATCCCGTTTTAACACCTCTTGGCTTCTCCCCTTGGCGAATAATATTTTGTAAACAAGATATTTTACTTAGGGGCCGACAAAGGAAGCTACTAAATTAGAGCTTTTAACTCCTCACGTGTCCACAAGTATATGGTGGAGATGTGCGGTTGTGTGCTGTTATAAATGATGAATTAGGTGTGCTAATCGCACCAGACGATCATTTTGGACGAAAGGATTTCCTAGCGATATGTTCTTCTTTCTTTCTGGATGAATGTACTGTTGTACCATCGAACTAGATGCTTTTTTCCCAGAAATTATGTTATTAAAAACTATACTTATTGCTTTTAATTTTTATACCATCACAGTTGTTTTAGGCAAAAAAACGGCACAGACGAAGTAAATCATATATATTTTTTTAATTTCTTTAAGTTACATACATAAATACATATAAACAAGGACCTAGGGGTCCAAAAATAAAAGAAATACGGACGGATTTTTAAGAAAATCAACAGTAAGATGTTTTACGTACGGTAAGTTTCTCTGTCTCACGTGATTATGTCACAGATTCTAACCTAATCATGTGCACGTTTTTGAAACATCCATACAGGAGGTAACCAACACAGAAATAAGCAATATAGCTCTTAAATAGGGCCAGCAAAGCTCTCATCAACACAAAGACAGTTGAGAAGATTCATCTATAAATAAAATTTCACCAGAGATAAACTATTGACAGCGATTGCAAAACACCACAGCTTTGGTAATCACGTGTCCAAGGTGACATAACGACTTCTCCGTTTATACAACTATTGATTGTTTGGGAATGAAAGGGTGGATAATTTATAGAATTAATAACGATAATATAAACAGAGATACTGGGTGATAGTTTACGCAATAAGCCAAGGACTGTTGATTTAATTAGCTCTAGCAATCTGTTAAAAAGAATAAGACTTCTAATGTTTAATAAGTTACTTTCAAAATTCTTATAGCTTTAGCTCATCTCGCAAAAATGCATGTACTACTGTTTACCAACTTTGTTCATATCTGTACACGATACAGGCTCTCATGAATTGACGTCACACAAAAAAACTCTGCGAACTTTGAACCTATTAATTCCTTTTAATCAGTTTCGGGTGTACGGTATTTTTATACCAAGAGTCAATGGAAAATTTTTATTCTAAACTTGTGGTGATGCTGTTCTTATTTCTGTGCGGCTCGCTCGTTTTACATAACAAAAAAAAAGAGATTAAAAATTTACCATAGCTGCCATTTTACTACTATACTTCCGATTGGACGCAAACATTACTTTTACACGTATATGGGTTACATTAACAGCAAGGCAATGCGAATGTCTTGTGATGAGAAGATTTTTCTAGATGGTTTGATACTATTAAAATCTTTAAAAACAGATTATTTAGTTACTGTGCTTCCGAACTACTGTTAACTTTAATGACCCATAACTTTTTTTCTACCAGTCACACAAAATAATATTAATAGCGAAAATTGTAGAGAATTTCATCCTCTACAAAACTCACCCAGTCAGTTTCCCATAAAGTCAACCATAATCGTGTTTTTTAATAGAAACCATCACTACTGACTGGGCGCCTCCACCATTTTGCACCTGACCCGCAAATCTTCTCATCACATGACACCACCAACCAACGCCTCACCCTCACGCTCTCCTCATCCCTCTCTCTTTTCACAGCGTTGCCAAATCACATGAAGCACTTTGGAAAGGTCGGACTGGCCGGTTCGTCTTTGACTGTTGGTACAACTGTAAAACGAGTTGGCCATCAGCCTGCATGTCGGGGTACGCATTGGAGGGGTAGTACTCACTGTCAGGGAGCATATAGGGGTGGTAGGCCCTTGCATCCTGACGCACCCCGCAGGGGCTGTAGGCCGACGGTGGTGGATATCCCTGTTGGGGATAGGCGGCGGGGGAACCGCAGGTCGAGTAGGCTAGCTGAGATTGACCCAACCAGGAGGTGTCGTATCTGAAATACAATAAGGAAATTGTCAAGCTGGAAGGGTTGTTATTTTATAAGTTTTTACCTGGAATAAGCTGGGGGGTAAGCGGGAGGGGTGAAAATGTTCCTGGGCAACGGGAGCCCGTGCTGTCCAAGGGGTTCCCCAAAAAACGACTTGGGGTAAGCCTGCGCCGACCTGTAGGGTCTCTTCATCCTCCTCCTCCGCCGGTAGTTCCCATTCTCGAACATGTCCTCGTACTGAGGATCCAGCGTCCAATAGTTACCCTTCCTCTCGCCTCCACCTTCCCTGGGCACCTTCACGAAGCACTCGTTCAAGGAAAGGTTGTGCCTTATCGAGTTCTGCCATCCCTTCTTGTTCCTCTCGAAGAAGGGAAATTTTGAGGTGATGTACGCGTATATCTCGGATAGGGTGGCCCTCTTGTGGTGGGACGACTGGATCGCCATGGCTATCAGGGCCACGTAGGAGTAAGGGGGTTTCCCCTGAGAGCTGGAATTGCTCGAGGACGGCTGAGGTGACTGGCTGGAACTGGACGAGGCTCTGGCTTCTTCCGTGCGTTCTGTGCTTTGGTGGCTCGGAGGGGTGTACGTTGGTGGGGTTAATCCTGGAAAAATCAAGATTTTTAAACGTTTCAGTTCATGTTTATTAAAAATTTTACAAGGGTAAATACAGGATAAAATAGAGAATTAACATTTTTAGTAAATACATAGCACACACTATAATAAAATATACTACCGCTCGGTTACCACAAACGACAATAGCTTTTTCAGACTATCATAATGAATGTCACAATGTCCAGATATCCTATTAAAGTTTTTTGACATAACAAAAACAGGCGAGTTAACAAGCACATTGGTTCTAGCATTTGAACAATAAAAAGTGCCACCTTCCCGGGAACCAAGCCTAGGTACTCTTATATTAAATAATGCCAGCATAGAAGGACAGTCAACATCGTCATGAAATACTTTAAATAAAAATGTTAAACTAGTGCGTATCCTTCTAGCTTGCAGAGAACTAACATCAAACCTTTGCAATAAGAGTGTATGATTATATCCTCTATGGGGATAATAATTGTCTACTCGATACGACAAAACTTAAGAAATCGCCTCTGAATTTTCTCAGTTTGGTTTATGTGTACTTGATAATGAGATGCCATATCAAACTGCAGTAATCCAACTTGGAACGAACAAAAGTAAAATATAATGATTTCAGTACACTAATATTATCAAACGATGCTGAGTTGCGAATAATAAAACCTAGAGCTTTATAGGCAGCTTTTACCGTTGAGTCTATGTGACCAGTAAAAGATAATTTACAGTCGTAACTCACACCCAGATCTTTAACGCTGTAGCAGCGCACCAGCTCGACTGCTTCAATTGTATAATTAAATATTAAAGCTTGCCTTCTAAGTGCAAACCTTACACTTGTCAATGTTAAGGAGCAAACTATTCACAGCACACCATCTAGCTGCAGGGTTAACCTGCCCTTGCAATACTAAACAGTCATCCTCGCCAGATACCTCAGAAAATAATTTCAGGTCATCCGCAAAAAACAGATGATTAGATTTTAACGAAAGTGATAGATCATTTATAAACAAAATAAACAGCAATGGCCCCATGTTAGACCCCCGAGGAACTCCGCAGTTCGCTAAGAAGTTGCATGATTTAAATCCGTTATATGTAACTTATAATTTACGCTGAGTGAGATATGATTTTATTAAGTAGAACACAATGGTCCACCCTGTCGAAGGCCTTCGAGAAGTCAGTATACACTGCATCAACTTGACCTTTATTATCTATAATATTTGCAGTATACTGCATAAACTGCGCTAAGTTAGTTAAAGTAGAACGTTTTGGATAGAATCCATGTTGGTTAGGTGAAATGCTATGCTAAATTTCATTAAAAATTATATTGTGCAATAACATCTCGGAAACCTTTGCAAAATTTGATAAAATTGCAATGGGGCGATAATTTTTTAGGTCAGAGGGATTGCTGCTCTTTAAAACAGGACACACTCTTGTAATTTTCCAAATATCGGGAAATGTAGACAATATAAGATTAAACAAATAGCTTAATACTGTGGTTGGTGTAATTATCAGTTTTTGCTTCGTGTATTTAAGTCTCCATTCGTTTGGCTTTKTCTTTTCGTGGCCCCTTGTGATCTGACAAATTTACTACACGATGTTTATTCCGAGAACAGTTCACAAATGCAGCTGCAGCAGCACCCAGGTTGATGTATTTATTTCATGCAACATTAGCATATTACAAGGTGTTCACCTTTTAATAGGTGTGAACCTCGTTGGCTTTGATGTCGTTTCAGAAAGAGATTTGTTGAAACGAGAATGAACGAATTAATCCCCTGTACGATTTGGGTTAAACTGTGGCGGATTTTCTTACCTGTAACAGGTAGGCGTTGACATGATCGCCTACCTGAAAAAAATACTTGTTTGAGTGGGGCATTCCTATACCAATCATGGTCTAGAAAGGAAACTGTATAGAATGGCTTCTTCGAATAGAGTATTTTGTCATTTCAAACTTAACTATTGTCTTTCTTCATGAGTAACCATAGAAGAATAATGTTACTAAACTCGTGTTCTATAAAAATGCCAGGGTCAAGCTTTGATTCATCTGATTACGAAATATTTTTAAACCACGACCTTAGTAATAATTATATAAACGCTATCAGTTATTTACGTTGTACATCTCATTGTTTTTATAAACAGTCAGTGAAAACAAATAACAGAGGCCGCAAGTACGTCTTATTAGAAGTATTAAACACTTCGATTGAGATATGCGGAACAAAAAGCTATACAGGATATTTCACGAATGATAATGACCCTGACGAAATTAAAAATGATACCCAAAATACATTCTCATAGCCAATGCATTAAAAAATTAGAAATTTCTAGCTAATTATTATTTATTTTTTATGGCATTGTTGATTGAAATTGCAAGGTAGGCGGTGCCTACCAGCATCACTTAAAACAGAAAAATCAATTTTACAGCTAGCAAAGCTACTTTCTACAGACAAACGGACCTCGCTTAAACTAAGATACTTCTATCACCGAATATCCTCCGTGAGCCATGTTTCAAATAAAGCAACAATACTGAATACAGACGAACAAAAACTATTGAATAAATTATTAGTTTTGGGACGTAAATCAGACACATTTTGATAAATATGTGAAACTTTAAAGTGGAAGTAAGTGTGAATGCAGAGATTAGTTTAAATGAACAATCTTCGGTATACCATTTACATACTTAATTTTTAAATTCGATTCTCCATTACGAGTTCTCACATCCAGTTCTTGCTTAAGCTGTTGGTATAGATTCGAACAAACTCTCCTGACCCTGACGGATGAGGGCGCAAACCAGACTGATTGTAGCGACCCATCGTTGCACATTTGGTAAAGGCTAAACCATTATTAGCCAAAACCAGAGACAAAAATTCCGTTGCAGGTTCATTGTCTTTAGCAATCCGTGTGTCAGAAGAAGTGATAATGACCCCGACGAAATTAAAAATGCAACCCAAAATACATTCTCATAGCCAATGTGGTTATTTTACATAATGGTATTATTTTAAAAATAAATTGTGAATCCATGACGGCTATGCGCTATGGTTCCTGTCACTGTATTTATTAAGTCAAAATGTATTCAAATGATGAAATAGTAATTTTTGTATTAAGTGCGCGAAATGAGTGTTTTTTTAATGGCGCCTGAGAATGTTATTTTAGTCGAGACCGCCAGGTCGAGACCTAAAAGACATTCGAAGGCGCCATTAAAACATGAATTTCGCCACGAAATACAAACATCGTTTTTTCTACAGCCTCCAGATGAAGAAAAAAGTAACAGAAATTAGTTGGAACAAAATGGTCTGATAAATCGAGTTGCTTGCATGGTTACGATGATAAATAAAAGTGATAGTTGCGAAAAATTTGTCGAGTTGCCTGMACAGTTAAAAAATATTATTTTTTCACTGTAAAACCGTGAAAAAATAATATTTTTTCACAGTCAAAAAACGTCAAACTTCGCGCATAGGTAACCATGCATAAATGTCACGATTTTTTGACGGCTGTAGAAAAAAACACATATGATTTTGATTTATGGTGAATGCTCCCGTTGCTGCCCGTTTATACAGGCAACGTTTTCCAAATAGAAGAGCTAATGCCGATACAATTTTCAAGAGACTTGAATTAACTTTAAGGACAAACTGACAAAAGTCAAGAGAAAGAACAGCAACAGGCAACAGTATTGGAAATGATTGACGAAAATCTTCATATTAGTCAAAGGGTAGTTTCAAGAGCAACCGGTATTAGTCTGTCTGCAGTACACCGAATAATTAAAGGCAACTTTTTTCGGGAACACCAAAATTTGAATGTGATATTTTATGACATTTGCTTCTTAGATGAAGCAAGATTTTCTAATAATGGTGGAGTTAATAAACATAACATGCATTATTATGCGCAAGAAAAATCACGTTGGATTCGAGAAAAATATTTTCAAATTATCTACTCGACGAATATTGGGGAATAAAATTGTTGGGGCTTATTTTTTCGCGATAGTTTAAACGACAATACTTATCTAAATTTTTTAAGAAACATTTTACCGGTACTACTTCAAAATGTAAATTTACAAGTAAGACAAGATCTATGGTTCCAACAAGATGGGGCACCTGCGCATTATTATAGTACAGTGTAAAATCATCTTGATTTGGTTTTGCCTAACCGATGAATAGGTAGAGGTTCAATTAATCCTTGGTCACCGAGAAGCCCGGACCTTACTCCTTTGGATTTTTTCTGTGGGGAATGATAAAAGAGCAAGTATACCAAACACCAAAAGAAAATGTAGAACATTTAGAAAATAAAATACGTGATGCATGTAGATCCATCACTCCAAAAAAAATAATGCATGTTAAAAGATCGTTTTGGGCACGAATTCAAGCTTGTGAAAACAGCGGAGGGCGACATTTTGAGCATTTATTACGTTATTACGTTAATGTTATTGAATAAACATTTTTCAAAAATAAAATTTGTTTTACAATACCGAATTTACTTAAAGCAAATGATTGAAGTTTATGTCAAAATTTACGAATGTATACAGCTCTATAGGTTTTATATTTTTAAGACGATGAACAATTATCAATGTTACCGCTGCAAATGTATTTTGGGTTGCATTTTTAATTTCGTCAGGGTCATTATCATTAGTGAAACATCCTATATAGACTTTTGCGGAAGTATATGGATGCGCTGTGTCCTTTTCTTTTGGCGCTTTCAAGGTATAAAGCAATTGCAATGAACGTGTCGCGCTGATAACACAACTGTTAGCTCCTCAGAGCTGATTTAGAACACACATAAGCTAACTGGATCACTTATATACAAGTTCARGAAAAACCYGCATGTATTGAAGAAATCAGAATAGAACTGAAGTTATAGACTTTAACACAAATAATATAAGAGAAGCAGCTTATTATTAYTATTATTACATTTAACCAGACAGAGACAACTTAAACGTATGTGGGAAGCAAAAAACACATGAGAGAAAATCAGAGAAACACTGAAAAGCAGTTGCAAAAGAAGAATAGAAGAAGACACGTCCCTGAAAGCACGCTAAATTTTATCTACCACTAATTACTCATTTCGATACATAAATATACGCCCAATCGGTAGATCTCGAACATCTTTGTGCAGATTCGATTTGCGTCATACAATCCTGGTATTTCGCAACGTACCCTATAGACAAAGCCGAAATTTTTCACTGCTAATTCCGTGTTGCATTATCGGCACGGGTTGCCAGGGGTTATCATGTTAATGGCGTCCCCAAACGAGGTTAAGTGAATCCGTTACAGTCTACTCTAGTAAACACGCGTCAAATTACCTGCCCCCAATTAGGGGATGTTCGTATAAATGGCAACTGGCCCGGGGCGTTACATTAATGAACACCGGGGATGCCCCGCAACAGGTGATCCTGATATCAGATTTCTTTTCTGCCTTCTGGACGGTATGGAAACCGTCGAAGTTAGAGGAGTTTTCCGACTGTGCTGGGCTTTTCTTGACATTTCTTAACAATTAACGAGATTTACTGAGGTGTTTGATTGCCTCAGCTACCGGGAAATCTTATCGGTGGTTTGCTCACGCGTGAAAATATTCTGAGGCAATTACCTACACTGAAATTTACGACCTGTGCTCGGTAATTATGTCAATAAATCGTTTTAAATACGCCCGTTAGTTGTAAAATTTCAATGGGCTCGTTCAGATACGAATGGAAATGAAAAAGCGAAATTATGGAGTCCGTGAAAGATACACTGTATTTCGTATTTGTAATTAATTTTCGAAATTCATACCAGCTTTAAATTAAACACGGGTAAATTTTGTGGACAAATTATAATTCACAAACTGTGGAATTTGGAAAAGAACAGAATCCATAGGCCCAAGGGCGTAGCCAGGTTTTAACGTCGGGGGAAGAAATAAAATTGCGATTAGTGGCAGCTCGTAACAATTTTAAATGGGGTGGGGGGGGGGGCAACAGCCAACGAACTTTTTTTTGTTTTTTTTTTCGTGGAGGAAGGGAAACCTTGCATAGACACCCTGCTGCCGGCCAGCAGGGTAGTGTCGGATTCTTACCGGCTAAAACCCCACCCCCTTCGTGGTTCTACAAAATAAACATTAAATATTATTCAAATTTACGATTTGTATGTGAAGTCCATGCGCCTATTATTTTGAGCCGCGAAATGGTCAATTACGAGTTCATTAAAATTTGGATTTGACTGTATTAGTTCTTTTTCAATAGAGCACATTGCCAATGCATCAAGTCAGTTCTAACCCATAGTATTGCGCGAAAACGTTTAATTCTCTTTAATTTTGAAAAACACCGGTCGCTCTCGACCGTCGTCATTGGAATGGTACAAATAATTTTTAAAAGTTTAATAGTTTCCGGAAACACGCTGCCTAAATTATTTTGCATCAAAAACTGATAAACATGAACGGCTCCATTTGCATTTCGAAAATCTTCTCGGTGATAGATTGTCGTTGTTAACTCGTGTTCAAGTGTAATCGCGTTTAAATCATATTTGTTGGGAAATGATTTGCTCTATTCTAGGAAGCAATGAGATTCAAGAAGGACGCCTCTAAAAAATCGCTCGAAAAGAATCTATTACATACATTCGTAATTATTACTTCGCAAACTTCTTTAGCCATATTATGTTTGTTACCATCAATAAAACACTGTCACTTTGAAGGCGCGGTTGCTTCAGGAATGTTAACGTCCAACTCGTCCCTAATTTTTTGAACCGAAGTCGAAAATGCGGAGATTGAATTCTTAACCTTAAGACTATCTAACTGGCGCTGCTGTAGCAATGAAATCTGCTGATTATATTTGTTCCCGAATAAATCCGTGACTTATCGCTAAGAGTTCGTTTTGTATCGTTTTGGATAGGCCCGAAAAAACACTATTTTTAGAGTTTTCGATATGAGATTTTAACGTTGTGTCAATTTCCGCCATTAAATTAACCAAACCCTTAAAAACTCCCGGATTCTGACTATCTACTCTTTCATCGTGACCGCGCAAAGCCAGCTCAAATCCTCCACAAAATTTAATGCAATCAATTAAACGACCAAGTATGTAACAATTTTGTTTAACCGCGTCTTTATGTTTCAAAATTTCAAGCCTGTAAGCACTGCTTAGTTGATTCTAGCGAGGAATTTAAATGTTTTTGACAAATTGAACGTTTTTTAATTTTTTCGCCCAGATGCTTCAAATCCGTAACTCCCGTCTTAACCCAGGCCGGATCACAATCGTCACCTGCCATTATAGTAAGCAAACAAAACAACGAATTACGAGGCATGTTTTTTAAGTAAGTACCGTTTTGCGATTCCGCCGCCGCAGCGCTACGGTCGGCGTTCCGCGCATGTGCGCTGGTTACCTACATCTCTTGTCTACGCACTGACGCCATTACAGTTTGATTCTTCATTGTATACGTTGTTTACTGAGTGTTTAAGATGCCTCCGACAATCGTGAGTCCCGCCGATTGTGAAGTACGGGCTGTTATACGATTTCTTAGTGCTAAAGGCGTAAACCGATCGATATTCATCGTGAGATCTGTGAAGTTTACGGACAAAACATTATGAGTGATGGAATGGTAAGGAAATGGGTGAGAGCATTTAAAGATGGCCGCACAAATGTGCATGACGAAGGACGCCCACTCCGTCGTTAATGAAGATTTGGTGCAGAAAGTGAACGAAAAGGTGAGAGAAAACAGACGCTTTACAATTTCATCATTGTGCGACTGCTTTCCTCAATATTCTCGTAGTGTTTTGTATCGCATTGTGACCGAGAACTTGAATTATCGGAAATTGTGTTCACGTTGGGTTCCGAAAATGTTGACGGATTTGCACAAAACCCAACGTTTAGGCAGTGCATTGACTTTCCTTGAGCGGTACCACAATTAAGGTGAAGATTTTTTAGACCAAATTGTTACTGGTGACGAAACATGGGTGGCCTACGTCACACCAGAATCGAAACAACAATCCATGGAATGGCGACATTCATCATCACCCAAAAAAGTGAAGTTTAAGCAAACAATTTCTGCCCGGAAAATCATGTGCACAGTTCTTTGGGACAGAAAAGGAGTATTGCTAGTGGAGTTTCTGCCTCGTAATGAGACAATCAATGCAGCGTCTTATTGTAAGACATTGAACAAATATTTGTGATACAGTGGTTAACAAGTCAGGCGGCAGAATTTTATGAGGAGGGTATACAAAAACTGGTGCCACGTTATGACAAGTGCCTCAATATTCACGGAAATTATGTAGAAAAGTAGATTAAGGTACAGGCTTTCATGTAAGATAAAATTATTGCGATATCTTTGCACGTCTTTTTTTAATTCCAAAACGGTACTTACTTAAAAAACATGCCTCGTACTTTTGAAGCAGCCACTTAACGAAATATCATTTGCGTACATTTGCGTAAAATTTCTTTTTAACAGTTTTACCTTTTACGATGGCTTGGTTTTGTATAAGTGGACCTAGCTGCTTTACTTCAATTCTGTCCTGAAAAGCCAAACCTGCCTGTTTCATCGCCTTAATGGACGATATCGCATTTTTCGCCGCCTGCTCCATTTTGCGCACAATCCCAACACTATTCCGCGAACTCCGAATAAAACACTTCGCATTCACAAGTCGATCTTCGCGAAAAAAAAACAACGGTAATTATTTACTATAGCGTCCCCCATTACCTATCGATCTCAAATTGTGCGTACCCCTAGAGAGTGGCCTCCTGAACACGAATATGAAATCCGTTTTCAAGAAATAAATATTTCAATTTGGAACTACTTTACGACGCGGAGTGTTCTCTCTTCTGCCGCGCAGTGTCGCATGCTCCTTAACGTCCGGTTGTCCTACGCGAGTGAGTTTTCAAGCAGATTTAAAGTTGTTTTTTTTTTACTGAGCGATTTTTGAGGCATTTAGGCCGTATTTATGGCGACACTCGGTGTTCGCTTCGTATGCTGTGATGAGGTGTCGCATACTCCTTATCGACCGGACGTCCTACGCGTATGCGTGTTTTCAAGCAGATTTGGGGGTTGTTTTTTTACCGCGCGATTTTTGAGGCGTTTAGGCCGTGTTTTTTGCGCGCCTCTCCTTATTTCAATATGTATAACATTAATGCAATATTTTGATATTTCGGGGGGGTTCAAACCCCCAACCCCCCCTGGCTACGCCCGTGCATAGGCCTATGAACAAAGGTGACCAAATGCCCTTTATAATTAATTATGCCCCTTTAAAATTCTTTGTAAGTATATTAATTTGGGGACACATAAAAAACATCTTCAACAGCAAAGAATATTTGTATCTGTCTGTACAAGAAGCATTTGACACATTAGACAGAGGAACACTTCGTAAAGCAACAAAAAGTACCTACTTAGATGTACTTAGACGAAAATATTTTTGAAAAATTGATGATTTTAGTTCAATATTGAAGTAACCAGGTATGCCATCTTCAAATTTCTGTATTTTATTCATATTGCCTCCCAAATTGTTCAGTTTATATTTCGCATCGGTTTTGGGAATGGGGCATATTTGCGACGTTCGAGGGGGTAGGTTCTTAAGTGGACGAGAAACAGATGCGCTTGTTTTTCAGTGTGTTCCTTCAACTGTTCACAGGTTAGTACTGTTTTAATTTTTATTGTTGTGTTCCTTTTTCAATCACATTATGTAATTAGTTTTAAACAAGCACCATTGTCATTAAATAATTCAGTTGTTTAACTGAAACAGTCTGTTAATTAATTAATTAGGATAAATGCTGTATTTGGAGTCCACGGTAACATTGTAAGCTATGCTGCTGTTGTAGTCCGTTTTTTTAAACTATTTATGTCATTTTCTTAACTGTGTACTCGCAATCTTTGATTAGCTGTATCCACGCAGCAATAGTTATACGTGATGCTTGCGAAAGTGTGATGTTAGAGCCTTGATGTATGAACTAATATTTTCTCCCGTGCTGGGCAAACATCTGGTAAAAGAAAAACCAAGATTTTTGCACCAAAACATTCAACTATATAGCTGAGTTGCCTCCCGCATGGGACCTCAGTACCTGCTGACCATAGTCGGCTATGCTAACAAAAATCTCTTCAGTTTTGAATCTTGAGAGTGAAAGTGATATCGAACACAGATCTAGAATTGACAGTTAATTCATTATTTTAAATAACAATTTTCAGCAGCATTGCTACAATTTGTTAACCCTCCAAATTTGATCTTGTTTAGTAATAAATTAGTTGTTTTAAGATTGTTTTCGTATTATTTATGATTACATCAAATCTCCCTATTTACGTGAGTAACCAGTGCATCAAGGGTACGTTTAATTAAAATAACACAACGTAGGTAAGTACTAGACGATCACATTTCAATCTAAATCTCTATGAACCTGGGTATGTTACATTACAATATAATCTTCGTTCAATTTGAGTTCTTGCAGACACTACTGGATCTCCTCAACAATTTTTGTCAGTAATTTGTACATAATTTATTTGAAAATTTTAATTAATATGCTTCAAAACTGCCATTGTTTCATATGACTTCTTGGTAACATTTTACTATTTCTCTAGGTAAAAAAAACAGAGTTTCAGTCAACTTCGGTAGCAGTTTGTTGGTTTCAAGATAATTGCAACTCAACAGTCAGTTCTTATTAGAAAAAAGTAGGTGTTAAGAAGTTCAAAATGTGTCCATTCATTCTGAACCTTTTTAAACCAAAAGTTTGCTAAACACCGGCCACAAAGCTTATATGTACCCACTTCCGAACGAAAACAAACACTTCATAAACCGTGTTATTTAACGTATCGTTGGCTTTTGTTTATTTATTTACAATAAATGTTTGCGATACACCCGTCGGTTTTGACTTAAATAATCGCACGAGTTTTGAAAACAGAACAGTTTTATCATATGCCGGGGGGACAAAGAACACGCGTCCGACGGACGAATTATAAGTTTTTTTACGACTAATTCGAACGACTTTTTGGAGATGCAGGCAATAAAATTTAATTGATACCGGCGAAATAGTAAACACACTGTTTTTGCTTGCGAAATATTACGATTAACACGGTTCGATAATATTTCACATGACTATCTGGATTCAAGACGAAAACAACGACGATGCTTTAATTAATGGCTCTTATCAACGAGGTCGGTTTATTTTTTTGAGGTCTTGTAAGCATGATTCTTCAACAGGTGGCCCATGATTAATTTTTTTGTACGTATTGTGTGAAAGTTGGTGGAAATTGTGTCATTTCTGCTGCTGTAGTTGATACAAGAATTTTTGTTCTAACTGAAACTGCACATTGACAGTTTAAGAGAGAATCATTTGCTGGACGCACTGAAGTCGATCAAACCTAAGCGACAAAGTCACTACTCTACTTAATGTTTGCCTCAAATCGATTTCCGTCTATGTGGAAGAGTCCAAGGGTTTGCCTATCAAAAATAAAGTGATAGAACGTTGGTAAAGAACTTCAGTCCAATATCTATTGTTTGCAATTTTTGTAAGGTCTTCGAAATATTGTTAGAGGAATATATTTGCATACATGTATGTAAGTCTATTTCAATACACCAGCATGGCTTCTCAAAAGACTGTTTAACAGTTAGAAACCTTCCAGTTATTTCGAAGCATATTGCAGTATTGATAACTGTATATAGACTGACGTCTTTATACAGATATAACGAAAGCATTTGATAGACTACATCACGGTATTTTGTTAGAGAAACTTGCTTTATTCTAGAACCTAATATATTCAGTTGGGCCCCACTAATCTCATGTGTACTTGCTAGCTAGAAAAGGTCCTATGCGAGTTGGGTCCCACTGGTTCCTCCCAATAAAGCAATTATAGGGGTTTATTACTGAGGATATTATATTTCTCAAAATCTCCGCTCCTGATGTTTTGTCCTTCATTGGTTATAAGTTCACAATTTAGCCGCCTGTTTATAAAATGTGCAATACTTGGGCTAAGACAAATTATCAAAGCAATTTCCAGTTTCAGTTATAAAGTGAGTGAAAAAGGTAAATAACTTATTGCTATAAATAAGTTCAAATTCGGCTTTCACGAATTTATAAACGAGGGGACGTAAAAAGATGGGTGTGTACGAATAAAAAAAAACTGTGTGCAAGGCATTTATTAAGAAAGAGAGTAAGTTTTACTGAGTACCTTTTTAGATAAGTCTAAATCTCTTTATTTTGGTTTTTAATGCTGTAAGATAGTAAATCGGTGTAGAAAAACAATACATATTGCTTTATTCGCGACTGGTTTCACAAAAATAAATTATTTTTAAATTACGAACTAAACAACTGACAGTTGTTAAACATGCTTACGTGATAGTCAGTAAACAACCAAGGCTTTACTTAGTGTAAATCATTAACTTATATTTTAAACAGTACAGAAGTGTTATGTATTTACATCTTAAGGTTTGCATTATTCTTTATGCCAAAACCTAAGTAAATATGAAATATTATGCAGGGTGTTTTAGATAAAGGTTTCTTTTTCTTATTTAAAGGGGGTGTTCATATAAAGAGTTGAAAGTCTTGAAAAATGAATGGGATGAGAGTTTGCGGTTGTTTTCTAAAAAATTTTAAATAAATCCAAACGAATTTTGGCACAATGGTAACACTCCCAACTATCTTTTTGCTACTCATTCATATAGTTTTAAGTAAAGACCACTACTCCTTTATTTTTGTCAGAGTTATTTTGAGGTTTAAAACATTAGTTTTTAAAACATCCTGTTTCATTTTAAACGATGTTTCTTTCTTATAATTTGTTCGTATCTCGCTCGGTTTAGCCATAAAAACCATAAAATCGAAATGATTGTATTTCTACATGTTTTATTGTCATTAAGTATGTATATAAATTATTCAATATATCTATAATTATTTATGTTTTAACGATCTTTATGTGGATTACTAGATATTATGGAATTTCTAACTTATCTTAGAATGTGGGTGTATTTTGTTGTATTAAGGATAATAAGAATATTTAAATGTAGAGCAGTGTAGAATAAATTAATTAATTAATTAATTAATAGTGAATGGATCCATGTTTCGTTCATAATGGCAATGCGATCCAAAAAATTTTAACGGTAAATTGTTATAAGTAAGGACAAGTATTCAAGCAAACTGTGGAAGGTAGGTTTCACTTAAAATGGCGCTATTTTATGTCAGCAAAACATCTTGAAACCAAAGCCTTTGTCTTTCATGCCATTGCGAATTCTTATCGCCATTATTCGCGTCACAAACGCAAATACATTTCCAGAATTTATAAACAAAACACGCGACAACAATGATATTTAACAACAAATCGGTCCAAAACAGCGCAAATCAAACAAACATTAATTTGAGAAAAAGATGCCCATCGCGACCCTACTCTATCGCAGTTCAAGGGTCAGCAGGACAAACAAATGACGTACGGACTGCGTCACAACAATTTAGCACCTTTGGGCCGTTTTTTTGGACAGAAGGCTCTTTCCAAAGTCGAGTTTCACAAGAGGAAAATCGCTATCTCCTGACCTTTCGGTGGAGCAAAACAAGCGGCATTTTCTTTTCTTTGTTTTTCTTTCTCGACGGTGTTTTCGTGATAGTATCGTGATCGGCTTGTTTTGTACCACTACTTAAGCCAAAAGTCGTTTGTTTCAGGCAAACTCGTTAGCATCAATCAAGGAAATGGGAGATATTTCATTCGCCCAACGCTTGTTATATCTCTGACAATTCTGCAATAGCGCGAAATTAAATTTGCTGTTTGTCCCTCTTGTTATGGCGTCAGAACTAAAATTAGAGCTAATGTACAGTTCTTGATGGGGAAAGCAATGGGGATAATTTTAGAACTGTAAGGGGGCGAGTTTCAAATATCATGAAATAGTTTCTAGGGGGACGTATTTCGATGGTAACAATTAGAGATTCTTCCCTAGTCCCCCAATCACATAAACGTCAAAAAGTTCCAATGAGAGTTACCCCTCATTGAAAAGGTCTTTCATTTCTCTATTAAACCCTATCAAAATATTTGACAGCATCAAAATTTGTTTATCCATCTCGGGCTTCTAATAAAAATGTGTAATTTTGTGTTGTTCTATATTTTATTTCTTATGACAAAATTTTGTTCATCACTTATAACTGGAGTCATGGGCGTACCCAGCTTTTGCTCTAAGGGGGGGGGGGCAAAGCAGGAATTTCCCTTACTGAATAATTCAACATAAATAAATCGGATTATGTACATAAGTAATTAACGAAGTATTTATTTCATGAACAATCTTCGTTAATTTTCTACAAGGTGACTTAAAACATCTGTGAAAGCCCAAGTTTTTTATGGTTTTTTATATACTGTTCTCAAAAGCTCGTTTATCCCTAACTCAATTATTGATGATCTCAGTTGGGCGACATTTAGCGCATTCAGTTGCATGTCTATCACGTTTAACAAAAGATGAGTAGATACATTTTATTTGGAAGAATAAAGATTCGTGATCCACAACATCTATAGTAAGGTCAAAGAAATATAAATTTCGCCTTAAGCATTTACTAATAGAACCACGTTTTATGATTTGGAATTTGCACATATCAAAAATAATATTAAATATAATATATCAAATTAACCGATGCACTTTTTAGTTTCAACTTTTCGCATTAGAAGCTTCAGAAATGTAAGTTAGGAGTAAAAAGCTAGCTAGTACAGATTTAAAAAATTATCAAAACTGAGAATGAGGAAACAACCTGGTCGTGAAACAGTACCTAAGACTGTCATGATTTAAGCTGCTGGTTTAGCTAATCTTAGTTGAACTTAAAAATACAAGTTATAAGCCCCAGCATTATGCGTCAGCTGGCCAAACTTCACCAATCAGCACTAAATTGATGGTCGTTTTATCCCTAACAATTTTTACTCATACATCTTATTTTACTCAAATTATCAAGCTGCAAAAATCCTTTCATGTATTATATTCAACTTGCTGGCTGTCATTGATTTGCAAAAATGGCTCAATATCGCTAAAAACGTATGTTAAAAATTTTTACGAAATTTACTCGACTATAACGAAATCTGCATGGATTAACAATTAAACGCACAGTATAAATTATTACAAATGTAGTTATTCCTTAAGTTCAATCAATCTTATGATGGCAATGTAAGTTATACTTCGATTATTACTTCTGCGGCAGTTTTTATGTGACATAAAAGAAATTTATGTTTTTAACTTTAATCATAAATGCATAGTTTATGTGCTTAAAGCGACTAATATCGTCATCTAAAACTGAATGTGAGCACATCGATAATACTCCATTAAACTTGGATATTTGCAAATTTTGGATTAAAAACCGTGATCGCATTGATCTGATATTTTAAATAGATCAAATTTGAGTACTTCTTTTTTGCTCTTTGGCTAAAATAATGACCAGGGCATAAATCGAAAATAGTGCTGTTGGGTCGATTATATAAATGCGAGATAATAACCAGACACCGCAACACATCACTAAAATGATATATTCATCTCAATTTTCAACGACGATTTTGTACACATTATGAGTAGGTACTGAGTAAAATCAGAATTAGATAGTTGCATAAAATTATGGAAGACATGCTTTGTTATGAACACAGTACAGAATATACCATTTTTTATTTAGACTGGGTCTTTGGGTTTATTTGATTATCCCATTTTTCATTTAGCTATTATTTTTTTAAGTTAAGCCAACCTCCGTAGTCCGCCAGTGCACTGCTTCCAAAAATTAACCCAGCACTTAATATTTTAACCAAATTAAGCCTCATTTAAATGAACTGAAATATAATTAATCCGTTTTCAAAAAGTCTTTTGTATACTGGCATTTTAACAGCACACCGGGTTTTAATTCGTGCTTATAATACTACTGGATTCCTAAAACTTACGTTGAATAAACTTTCGTAACTCTTAGTTCGGATGGATTTTTGCTCGAAATAACTGATATTTTTTATTTTTTTTTGTTTCTCTGTATTCATTTTGCAATTTGAAACTAAGAAGATTGGAGTTACCGCCAAATACAAATTTGACCGATTTTGTGTATTCCACGTAACAGAATCATGCTTAGTTGAACAGTCCCTATAAGAAAACATATTAGAAGAGCTGAGCAAAGTAGAAATCGTATTATGACTCCTGACCAAAGTAACCTTGGAAACCATTTGACAACGACTTATTGAATGTGATTTGCATAGGTTAAATATGAGTTCTGGATGAAAATTGTGAAATACGCTTATCTATAAATTTTACTTCATTAATAATTTCGTAAATACGTACTTAATTAATCAACTAATTGTATGGGAGGTGGAAAGAGCCCAGAGTTGGCAGTCCAGGTCCAGGGGGGGCAGCTGCCCCCCCTTGCCTCCCCTTCGGTACGCCCATGACTGGAGTGGATGAAACTGTATTATATACGTATTATTTTTTCATTACTTTCAACCGCAACATTAACTAACATTCTCTTATCAACACTTAACATCGCCACTGATTAGAGCTTATCAAAAACCCAGGCTGTTTATAATGGCTTCGAAGAAACAGTCGGCTCTATTGGAATCTGTTTAACACTATCGCAAAAACAAATGACTAATTACTGATTAACATCGACGGTGAGCGATAATATTTGTGAAATACGAGACGGCGATTTCATTCAGGGTGCATTTGCAGAACTCAGAAACTGAGTTATAAGTTCCTGGACGTGACCACTTCGAAATATACCTCCAAACCACCCACGGGTTGTTCTCGACGTATTGTTTATTCATGTTCGGATTTTTTTATGGTTTGAAGCCAGTTCCGTTGATGTGTTATCAAAAGCAAACACTGCATTGTTCGGTTTGGCAATTGCTTGTGTGAATGGCGAAGTGTATAGGATTCCACAGTAGTTGACCTTTCTCAAATGTTAGAATCTCATTTGAACAGTAAAGAGATAAAATTTTAAAGCTTACATCTCCAGAGTTACAAAGTTGAATCTGGCAGTACTATATTCAAAACCTCCATGAGGATACAAGTTGTTTATCAAATTAATTTGGATTCGATATATATGAGACCATTTCAATGAGATGTACTCCAATTTAGATCTTATTTGTGAATAATATAGATAAATCAGATAGTTATTGTTATTTTTAAAATCTCTTCTTGAAAAATTACAAAGACCTGTTTTTAAAAACTGGAGAGGCAAGTCATTTTTTCATGAGGAATGACAACTAACACTGTAATTGTAACTGGGTACGTCAGCAATCGTTCTTGACTACTAATAACATACCACTACCTTTTATAGTATGGGTGGCTTCAAAACTACAAACGCACCGAGTTTATATTATAGATAGGTTGATCGAAAAATTGCATGTTGATATTATTTGACAACCAAATTTTGTACAGAAGTACATCATGATTTGGTCCTAAAACCTCTCGAATATTCTGGCAAAAAATTGAAATGTTATGACTATTTTACTAATTTTGACTGTTACTCACCATTTACAGGTATCGATGACAACGTGGTGCTGAGGGAGGGCAGAGGGTATCCCACTTCAGATTCTGTCTTAATTTTTGCCAGGTCGGCCGAGCTGACCAGGTCCTGAAAACAAAAATTTCGGCTTGTGTAGAAAACGTTTTGTAACAAGAGAAGATCGCTCTGCATCCAGTGCTTATTGTTTATTGCGATTCGGATCATTGTGCAATTGAACCTGTGAGGTTTCGTCTTTATCGTGGCGAATTTTCTCAGTAAAAACTTATCTCTGAAACGGTACACTGATGGGTCAGTCGAGTTTGTGCGTGCTCGTTATTTTTAGATTTGCAACTGCAAAAGGAGATGATGTGATTTTGCGAGGTTTGCCGTGCCAAAAATTAGATAAGACGAACTAGTTGGATAAACCGTTTCTTTTTCAAATATGATTTTTAGTTTCTTATAAAAAGTATCACTACAGCTGTAGTTTATGGTTTGTTGTGTAGGATTGTTAAAATCCATTTTTCTGTAACGTTTTTTTAAAAAGAACTACCCTTAGAGAGTAATGAAGTAACCAGGTATGCCATCTTCAAATTTCTGTATTTTTTTCATATTGCCTCTCAAATTGTTCAGTTTATATTTCGTATCGGTTTTGGGAATGGGGCATATTTGCGACGTTCGAGGGGGTAGGTTCTTAAGTGGACAAGAAACAGATGTGCTTCAGTTTCAGTGTGTTCCTTCAACTGTTCACAGGTTAGTACTGTTTTAATTTTTATTGTTTGTGTTCCTTTTTCAATCACRTTATGTAATTAGTTTTAAACAAGCACCATTGTCATTAAATAATTCAGTTGTTTAACTGAAACTGTTCTTTTAAATAATTAATTAGGATACATGCTGTATTTGGAGTCAACGGTAACATTGCAAGCTATGCTGCTGTTGTAGTCTTCTTTTTAAAACTATTTATGTCATTTTCTTAACTGTGTTCTCGCATTCTTTGCTTAGCTGTATCCACGCAGCAATAGTTATACGTGATGCTTGAAAGTGTGATGTTAGAGCCTTGATGCATGAACTAATATTTTCTCCCGTGCTGGGCAAACATCTGGTAAAAGAAAAACCAAGATTTTTGCACCAAACCATTCAACTATATAGCTGAGTTGCCTCCAGCATGGGACCTCAGTACCTGCTGACCATAGTCGGCTATGCTAACAAAAATCTCTTCAGTTTTGAATCTTGAGAGTGAAAGTGATACCGAACACAGATCTAGAATTGGCAGTTCATTTATTGTTTTAAATAACAATTTTCAGCAGCATTGCTACAATTTGTTAACCCTCCAAATTTGATCTTGTTTAGTAATAAATTAGTTGTTTTGAGATTGTTTTCGTATTATTTATGATTACATCAAATCTCCCTATTTACGTAAGTAACCAGTGCATCGAAGGTAGGTTTAATTAAAATAACACAACGTAGGTAGGTACTGGACGATCACATTTCAATCGAAATCTCTACGAACCTGGGTATGTTACATTACAGTAACTTTTGTTAGATTTCAATTGAAATGACTGAAAGTATCAAATTTGGCAGAGTACATCAGCTATTAAAAAAGGCATAGTCCATGAAAGACTTTTTCCTGGTTTTTGAAAACACAAGGTGACGAGAAATGTTCTGAAATGAAAGGAAACCCACAACCAATGAAGTGTGGTTTACAGCTCGTATTTCTTATTTGACTGAGATAGCCAAATTTAAAACCATGATTTGTGATAGGTAAACTATTTTTATAGTAATTTAGTTTTGTCAGAGACACTTTGCTTTGAAAAAAATCCTTAAACTCTTCGGATAGAATAGAAAGTAATTAGAATCAATGTTCCTGCCAATTTTCGTTTACCCAACAAAACATACTCTTGAATAGATCACATTTTGTCAAAGTAAGCCAGACTGTTTGTGATAGAACTTGTTTTCGTTGACCCTGGATAACCTCTTCACATTTAGGGAAAAATCACACAAACATTTTCGATTTTTACAAACTATTACGCGTCCTTTTGACAACTTCAACAAACATCATTCCGATTCTTATTCGGCTGGCTAAAAATCAAGATCGATAAGCCAATGTCAAAGTGTAATACACCACGTTCAGTTTCTGGCTTATTAATCGCTATCTCCATGGCTATTTTCATGTCAGTAGAATTAATTTTAGTCGGTAACCTTTAACTCTGATACCTAATTACTCAGATAAATAACGGTTTAATACATTGGATTCGCTTCAGATTAGCCACAGCGTTGATATACGGAATTGTTTACGTTTATGTCTTAGCAATTATAAACTTGTCATAAGTTTAGAAATTACTGAGAGATTTGCGGATACGGCTGGTCGATTTGTTTGTAGATTTATTGAGATTTCTCTCATTGAATGTCATTGTTTGTGTTTGTTTGTTTAATAATTACGAGGTTATTGTTTATGTGTGATAATTAAAAAATATATAATTTTGAAACCATGATAACATTTGGTCCACTTTCAAATTAATATTCACTTTTTCCAGCATCCATACAAACTTTAGTTGAGACAATCAGTATAATTTCAAACCCTGGTATTGCTGAATTCTTTCATTTAGAATCAATTTTACTATTTAGTTGTCTTTTTCAAGTCTTGCATGTATAAAAAAGATATAAATCTACAGAACACTAGTAAATATGAACATCTTCTTTGTACAAGAAGTAAATTAATAACCAAATGGTGGGAAAACACCAAGATTTTTACGACCAATTAACTGGCTCACGATATTTTGACACCACATCCATGTAAAAAAGCTTTTTTATGGTCGACATTATATTTAATCTACAGACACTAATTGAATGTGAGTAATTATCTGATATCGCTAATTTTTTAGTAGGAGCTTCAAATATCAAATAATCTTACGCACATTTCGCTTATTAAAAGAGAGTACGTGCGATCAGTGTACTTTATTTACAATATAACACCACGTATTTCATGGCAGGTGTCTTAAAAGCTACGTCAAGCTTTAGTAAATCCTTCTAGGAATACGTTGAAAAGATCGTGTTACAGGCATCGAACTGAACATATGAACACTGTTGACGTCAGCCAACGTGTAGACACATTTAAAAACATTACGGTGGTATATGACTAATAAATTTAAACAGGGCCGTGTCGGGCAGAGATTCTTTATTTGTTCTTGCATTGAGTTATGATAACTTACCGTGCTTGTAGGATTTAGGCCTTACTGGCTCTGTTATTGGTTGAGCATTTTCTTTGCTTGCCAAGCGGATTTTATTTTCGAGTTCTGCTCATTTAGCACTCGCTGAATTTTGTTGTTATAGGAGATGTATTAAACTTTTTCTTGATAGAAGAGATAAAAGGTCCTTTATAATTAACATCAGACGCTACAAAATTACCTTATCCAACAATGGCTAGAATAGTTAAATTAAATGAGGAAGATTTTAGTCGTCACAACAGTAAAGTTCACGGGTTATGAACCGGATGTGGCATTAAAATCTCCTTCCTGTAGAAGAATACGGAATACTTGTTAATCCAAATTGTAGTGCTGATCATCACTCAAACCCGAAAAGACCTCATAAATTTTTGTAAAGGAAACAATTCTTATTATGCATTAATCCTCCAAATATTTTGAAAATTGGGGATTGGTCTTCGTGATCTCGAGAAAGCAATGCTTGCAAATAAACCCAAGTTTTTTAGCTAGTTTTTCAAATATCTTGTCAGATGATAATCTCTTTGACCGCGTCACTATTTCCGAACATTCGTATAGTTAAAAATTTTACAGATCTACCAACATTTTGTCTTTTTGGGCGCAGATCCGCCACACTTGTTTATCGTGATTCGATTTTGTTCACTTCCCGATGGCCTGCAATGTGAAGGCTACACGATATCGTGGCGTCCGAAATTTAAAAACAGATTCATTTATCTCGCAATAAAAAGCGTGTACGAAATCAGGTCGCCTATATGCATTGAGCGTTTTCCCGGCAGACTGAAAAATGCCCATTCGAATACTCACGATAAAGATGCTATCTGAGTGTCGACTGAGATGTCTGCTAGGTAATGAATGCGTCGCTCGTAATAAAAATATAACATTAATTTTTGTTTTATGTGGATGTTTGAAGTTTTACGCCTGATTTTATTAGGTGGCAGTAAAGTTTGCAGGTTCTTTGAGTTATAGAAAAACTAGCGGAATCTTTTTTTATAGTCTAGTACTAAATTACAATGATGATTCTCCCTTACATAATTTAGATATAAGATTATATGTGATATCATGCAAGTTTCATTATTTAAGCCTTCACTATACAGGGTCCGCCACCTAAAACTCCCCAAGCTCGTATGTTCTTTAATTTTTTACGTACAACCTTAAGATATATGTCAAATTGTAGGTCTTTTTAAACTCTTTAAAAATAGCTTGGTGGGTGTCCAAAAATTTTTTTGCAGATTATCATATTTTGTGTTTAAAGTTATTTTTTGTAAATATTTTTTAACCTTACCTCGTACAATAAATATTGCTTCATAGTTGAATGCCGACTTTTGTCTTCTTCAATTTGTGTCATTACCATGTATGCGTAATTTTTACTCCTTCTTAGTGAAAAACAAGAAAAACTAGTCGCCGTCATGTTCTTTAAATAAAGTTGTTCAGAATTTTTAGGTGTTAGTTTAGTAGCTTATTACGGTACAAATTGTGCCTACATACCCATCGCTGCACACAAAAACCTAAAAATTTTAAGTAACTTTTAAATAAGTCAAGTACAAAGTTCGTTCTAAAGAGAGAGAGGCTAGGAAATGAAACCCCATGACGAGGCTAGTAGGCGATGTAGAAAACCAAACTCTTTCTGTCCTCTCTCTCTTTAAAACGAACTTGGTACTTGATTTATTTAAAAGTTACTCAAAATTTTGGGGTTTTGTGTGCAGCGATGGGTATGTAGGCATAGTTTGTACCATAACAAGCTACTAAACTAACACTTAAAAAATTGTGAACGGCCCTATAACAGAATATAGCGGCGACTAGCTTTTCTTGTTTTTCACTAAGAAGGAGTAAAAATTACGCATACATGGTAATGACACAAATTGAAGAAGACAAAAATCGGCATCCAACTATGAAGCAATGTTTATTATACGGGGTAAGGTTAAAAAATATTTACAGAAATTATCTTTATTTGCAAAATATCACAATATGCAAAAAAAATTGGACCCTCACTATGCTATTTTTAAAGAGTTTAAAAAGACCTACAATTTGACATGTAACTTAAGGTTGTGACTCAAAAAACAAAGAAAATACGAGCCTGGGGAGTTTTAAGTGGCGGACCCTGTATATGTACTACATGGTTGGCGACAAAAATTTCGTTGCTCAGTTTTTCTTTCAGCATATCCCACATTGTTGCGCATTTTTCTCCTAAACTCCTAAATACTGATATCAAATTCCTAAATTTTGGCGCCAAAATGAGACAATACCTTTCGCTTTTGAAATAATAATGTACGGTCCTACATATTCATTTTTGTTAAAAAGGGTTTTCTGAATGATGTCGTTTGGTAATATCGTGCTATATGGTATATTGATACCGTCGGGTAATATAGGAACGTCTTTTAAATGAAAGATATACATAAATTACTGTTAGAAAAACGTCATCGTTATTTTTGTACATCTCTGATAAAATCTTGTACTCTTATGGTGATGACTTTCATTGGATTGTAACGATAAATGTAACACAAAAAATGTATACGTTTTTGTTAAGCCTTTTTGGTGAATTTTGTTTTTTTTATCTGGTGTAACAGTGTCATATTTTTACACAATACAAATCACTCAACGAAACGAGTGAATTTCTAAAACTCTACAAAATTTTGGGAGTTGATATTTTATTTAGACAGTATTTCGTGTTATTCTATTGTACCTAACAGGTACGATGGTCGAATTTCGACAAAAATAACATTTAAAAAGAAATGACCCAGACAAAACTACACAGAAAACTTTTACCAGAAGAAATAGTCGAGAAACTTGACAGTGAAAAAGTAAGAAATGTTTCACGAGAGGAATAATAAGAATAATCCAATCATCAATCTTAAAAATCAACTTACAGGGGCACTCAGATGATGTCCACTCAAAGAGGATCTGCCGGCGAAGTTGATGGCACCGTTCAGCACATCTGGTAGTTCATTCATGGCCATCATCGATCTGGGTAAATCCAAAACGCACACAGTTCACACAAAAAAAAATGTCAGTAGAACTCGAAAAACCCGGTCACCATCTCTTTCTCGTTTGTCAAATTCGGCACCACACAACTACGACATGCTACGCCCGTTGTATTCTGATTAGAAATGCGTCGCTCTCGGATCTAGAAACCGAATGGGGCGGTTGCTATAGCTGGGAGGTGGGAAAGAACCGCCTCTTTACATGCTAGGTTCGAGTCAATGGGGTTTTATAGAAAAATATTGAAAGAGACAGTTGCATCCGAAAACGTTACTTACAGAAGATAAAACACAAAGATTTTTTTCCTTAATTTGCAAGCTATCGTCATCGGTGCACATAGTTTTAAACTCGCAAGAATCTTTAAATTGTGGGAAGGAACAATTTTTTGATGGATCACTATGATCATTTTTTGTAGGATAATTCATTTCGCAAGCATTCAAAAGCGTTCATTCATAATTTTCTTAATAATCTATAGAAAGAAAGAAACAGTAAACGTCTTTACAAATGTGCAAAATGTCTAATTACTGCCAGAATTAGCCGTCAGTTTCTTTATTAATTGCAGCGTTGTAAGAAGTTGCCTCATTTTGCTGAAAAAACACGGTTCTATACGGTCAACTAACGGTAGTTCATCGATATACGAGGCATGTTTTTTAAGTAAGTACGGTTTTGCGATTCCGCCGCCGCAGCGCTACGGTCGGCGTTCCGCGCATGCGCGCTGGTTACCTACATCTCTTGTCTACGCACTGACGCTATTACAGTTTGATTTTTCATTGTATACGTTGTTTACTGAGTGTTTAAGATGCCTCCGACAATCGTGAGTCCCGCCGATTGTGAAGTACGGGCTGTTATACGATTTCTTAGTGCTAAAGGAGTAAAACCGATCGATATTCATCGTGAGATCTGTGAAGTTTACGGACAAAACATTATGAGTGATGGAATGGTAAGGAAATGGGTGAGAGCATTTAAAGATGGCCGCACAAATGTGCATGATGAAGAACGGAGTGGGCGTCCTTCGGTCGTTAATGAAGATTTGGTGCAGAAAGTGAACGAAAAGGTGAGAGAAAACAGACGCTTTACAATTTCATCATTGTGCGACTGCTTTCCTCAATATTCTCGTAGTGTTTTGTATCGCATTGTGACCGAGAACTTGAATTACCGGAAATTGTGTTCACGTTGGGTTCCGAAAATGTTGACGGATTAGATAAAACCCAACGTTTAGGCAGTGCATTGACTTTCCTTGAGCGGTACCACAATGAAGGTGAAGATTTTTTAGACCAAATTGTTACTGGTCACGAAACATGGGTGGCCTACGTCACACCAGAATCGAAACAACAATCCATGGAATGACGACATTCATCATCACCCAAAAAAGTGAAGTTTAAGCAAACAGTTTCTGCCCGGAAAATCATGTGCACAGTTTTTTGGTACAGAAAAGGAGTATTGCTAGTGGAGTTTCCGCCTCGTTATGAGACAATCAATGCAGCGTCTTATTGTAAGACATTGAACAATCTGCGTTGTGCAATCCAGAACAAAAGACGTGGCAAGTTGAGTAAGGGTATCGTTTTGCTGCATGACAATGCCCGTCAACATGTGGCTAATCGGACCAAAGATCTCATCAAATCTTTTAAATGGGAAACTCTAGATCATCCTCCATACAGCCCTGATCTGGCGCCCAGCGACTACCATTTGTTCCTGCACTTGAAGAAACACCTGGGTGGTCAGCGTCTTCAAGACGATAACGRAGTCGAAACATTTGTGATACAGTGGTTAACATGTCAGGCGGCAGAATTTTATGAGGAGGGTATTCAAAAACTGGTGCCACGTTATGACAAGTGCCTCAATATTCACGGAAATTATGTAGAAAAGTAGATTAAGGTACAGGCTTTCATGTAAGATAMAATTATTGCAATATCTTTGCACGTCTTTTTTTATTTCCAAAACGGTACTTACTTAAAAAACATGCCTCGTATAAGCTTCTGAAGAATTTCCAAGTAACTCTGAATTTTGTGTAATTGCCTGTCATTATTGTTTATTTTGAAGTAATTTTTTATATTTGTCAATATCATTTACTGATTTATTTTATATGTATTTATGATATAATTTGTTCTTTTATTGTATAGTTAAAATATTGGCTAAGATAAAAGGACTTTCATTCCTACGACAGATAGGTATATCAATAATTAACATAATTCATTGGCGGTCAACAATTCTACATTTATATTGGTACTTATATAAAAGAGAAGGATTGATTACTTAAGAAGTATGTGATGTCAACAGAATATACTAAACTCATTTTTGATGTGTTTATATATATTTAATGGTTATTGATTGATGCAATAATTATCTTTATTACATAGAATTAAATAAGCAGTGGTTTTAGAGTGTCTCAAAGGCGTAACAATGGGAAAGTACCTATATCTCAATTTTCAAATTAATGAGAATTTAGACCATAAACAAAGGCATCTTTCTAATTATTGTGTACCAGTAATTACTTACTGTGTAAATATACCTATATGTTTTCTATTTGATTACAGTCTTCTCAACACATTATATTGGTTGTAACCAAATTTTGAAATCAAATAGTACTGACTTTGCTTTGTCCAAGTCCAAGTAGTAGCTAGTACACAGTCTTTTCACCAACAGAGTTTTTGTACTATTTTCAACTAGTCAAGTTAAAATTTCAATCAGAACAAACTAAATTCGATTCAATACTTTTTGCACAAATTCCTGAGATCCTACTGATGCAACATCTCTTGCATAAACGTTGCACTATTCGACAATGTGCGTGATCCAGTTAACAAAAGAAAAGTGTGTCACCTGTTTTGAAATAACGCTGAATTGGCTTATAGAGCAGTAGGTTGCTTACTCAGCTGTATGTGGTTACGTTCCTGGTGTTTGTAACAGTATCACCTGGATCTCTAAACACGAAAAAATATAGGTAAGCAACGATTTTCGAAATTAGAACGTTATTACCTACCCCAATAAGTAGCAGTAGCAGCAGCAGCAGTAGAATAAGAAACGAGTTTATTATATTTATTAGAGAATACAATATATACAAGTTATAGGACTGGCAACAGTGTGGTTTGAATTGGACAAGTTTCATGACGTTTCTAACGTCCCTACAGGCGCGAAATTTGTAATTTTGAAATCTACAACGGCTAGAAATAAAAAATAGAATATCCCTAATTTCTGTCGAAAATCGTGGTTATTGTCCGATGTATTTTTGTTTCTTTTACGAAATCTTTATGGGAAACTCATTTTTCTGAGCACATCTCGTTATATTCCACCGTTTCTACGTTCTGATCTTTTTTATCTGGGGACGTGGAGGCCAATCCACTTGCCTGGAGGCAGCCAATGAGGCTCGTAGGCGGGTTCGTACCCATTTTTGTCTGGTTGTGCGACACGCCTATCTCTTGATGCAACAGGTAGGATAAACTCCTGGGATATCATCTAATCAATAGTTGATATGTATTTTTGTAATCTACTGGAAAACGAACTGGTCTTTGGGGGCGCATTTTTGCTAATTCGATTAAATTAGTTCGCCCGCAACTTGAACTCGTTTCGTCGCAGGCAAACAAAAAAAATAATGCATTTTTCGCGGCGTTCCGAAAATCCAAACAGATAAAGCCGTCAGCACTATACAGATTTATTCGGAAATGTAGAGTTATTCCAGAGCCGTACCACGTATTAGCCGGGTGATAAATGGCTCTCATTTGCCGCCACGACAATTTGTAGACGTTTAGCCGAGCGTTCTTTTTCTGCAATAAATCTTGCTTTTAATAGTTTGGTATGCGCGCCACGCCTGTGTCATTAGCTTCATTTAGTTCTTTTTCTTTTGAAGATTAAGACTAATTCAAAATCGGGTATTTTCAGTGTTTAAATGTTCGATTTGTTCGTTTTTAACGTATCGTTGGCATTAATTCTAATAATTTTGAATGTATTTTAATAATACGCGCCGATAATACTTAAAATAACTACTTGAGTGACATCTATCGGTAAATTAGCATATTTATTTTGATCATGCATCGATAATGTAGCGTTATTTCAGGTATCTGTTTTACCGACTCTGAATTGAATAACAATTGACATTTGACGTTTCGTATAAGTATAAGTCGCCGGGGCCACGTATTAGGTTATTCGTTGTGACAGATGATGTCCACATAAATAATAAAATTGCATATTGTTTTGCGTAGCCCACAAAATGGTAAATAGGCGAATTTCGCGTCAAGTTTTCTTGCTATTACCTTTGTTTCCAGCCTCTCCGTTTGGATATCAAGCGTAAGCTAACTGCGCGTTCCGACAGGGTGAAATGTGTAGATTTACACCCCACGGAGCCTTGGATGCTTTGCTCCCTGTACAGCGGCAACATAAACGTATGGAATCACGAAAATCAACAGCTGGTAAAGACGTTTGAAGTATGTGATCTTCCTGTGCGGTCCGCAAAATTTATACCTCGAAAAAACTGGATTGTATCTGGTTCGGATGACATGCAGATACGTGTGTTCAATTACAATACGTTGGATAGAGTGCACGCGTTTGAAGCGCACTCAGACTATGTGAGATGCATTGTTGTACATCCAACGCAGCCTTACATACTCACAAGCAGTGGTAAGTGCTTCCACATCATAGAGGTGTGTAATATTTGTTAGCAAAGTACGATTGACAAATAATTTCTGTTGGTTTGAACAACGGTCAAATAATAAGAAAAACTGTTACGAATTTTTACAGTTTTTCTTCGATTTGCTAGGTAACCAATGAGTCATAAGACAGACACCAGCTGATGTCATATGTTGATGTTTTGTAGCTTGTTCTAAATCCATAGAGAATTCAAGTTTTAATTGTTTGTTAATTGTTTTGTTTTAATTTGTGTATTCACTCTTAATTAATTGAAATTAAATTGAATTATTTTAAAGATGACATGCTCATCAAACTGTGGAACTGGGAGAAGCAATGGTCGTGTCAGCAGGTCTTCGAAGGCCATTCCCACTATGTCATGCAGATTGCGATCAATCCGAAAGACAACAACACCTTCGCCAGTGCCTCTTTGGATCGCACCTTGAAAGTCTGGCAGCTGGGTGCGTCGACGGCGAATTTTACCCTCGAAGGGCACGAGAAAGGCGTCAACTGCGTCGACTATTACCATGGTGGCGACAAGCCATATCTGATATCGGGCGCCGACGATCGCCTCGTCAAAATTTGGGACTACCAGAACAAGACGTGCGTCCAGACTTTGGAGGGTCACGCGCAGAACATAAGCGCCGTCAGTTTCCATCCCGAGCTGCCGGTGATAATGACAGGCAGCGAGGATGGCACCGTCAGGGTCTGGCATGCCAATACTAACCGGCTCGAGAGCAGTTTGAATTATGGTTTCGAGAGGGTGTGGACGATTTGCTGTTTGAAGGGATCGAATAATGTGGCCATTGGTTATGACGAGGGCAGTATTCTGGTGAAAATTGGAAGGGAAGAGCCAGCAGTGAGCATGGACGCCAGCGGAGGGAAGATTATTTGGGCAAGACACTCGGAACTGCAGCAGGCCAATTTGAAAGCGCTGCCTGAAGGTAAGTCTGACGATTTCACATGGTTTCTTGGGCTAGTCATACGGTCACTGTACAGGGTGTCTGTACGAACAAATTTCTGAGCCTAAATTATAAGTATTTAGCCTAATTTATCTTTTTCTTAAMTMATGTATCTTGGTAATGATGGGATTCACTTGAAATTTGGYATAAGGTGAGAAATCCAAATTTGTTCACAGTTTTGATCTTGCAGAGGGTGCCACTAACCTGTATATTACCATGTCATTTATTCAGCCCTATGATGTATCCAACGTTGTTATTTTAACATAACAAGCAACGGTCGAAACGACATGACGTATACCATTTTGTTATGAGGCCAGTTATGTTAAAGCGGTAACAAAGGAAGAAAGGTTCGATATGCGGTAGAATGAGAGAAAATGATACGTAAAAGCMAAGGTGCAACGAAGAAAGCTGTAAACCTGGGTCTTTAAGAATGCAATGCCTGCCGCTTTTTGAATCACATTTAAAGTTATTATTAAGGGGTTCGAGAACATCAGATGGGCACAATAAAATTTGAAATTATACCTAAGTATGGAAAACCCAAATTACGGCAATAATAAACTGCCGTCTGTTCATTGTGCTTTTGTGCGATTTCCTATTTCAATTCAGTTCGTGCCTGTGGTGTTTTTGTTTCTGGTGATCTGCCTTTGGTGTTTGTGTATGGTGATCATGGAAATTCGTATGCACAAAATGTAAATGAAAACTCATTTGGCTTGCAAAAACCACAAAATCTCAATATGAATGTTTACTGGGGTTGTTGCAGAACAATAAAGTTTTGCTAACGGGTAAAACCGTCCCAAGTGAGCAGAAAAAAATTAATGATTTATGGAAGCAATTTGCTGCAGAAGTGAACAGTAAATCACTGGGGCCACCAAAAACTCCAGAACAGTGGAAAAAAGTATGACTGAAAGGTTATTTTTTTAAAGTACCTAACTTTGATTAATCCTGTAATTTTGTAAACACTTTTTGTTTAACAGTATTAATTGCACAGACTAATTGTTTATTCTTACCTTTCATTATTAATATTCAAAGGTTCTAATAGATGTAGGTTTATGTATGCACCAAAAATGTCATTATAGATTGCTAAAGCCATTTTATTACAAGAATTTTAATAATTGAACTATACACGAATGTCAGACGGCTGCTTTAGGTTATAAAAATCCTAAAAAACCAATTTCAGTGAAAAGAAATGATTGAAAGTATGAGCGAAGATCCCATGTTACTTCTAACACGCCCTCCGCGGTACCCAATATTTAACATGGATGAAGCTTGTTACAACCTGTGGTTACTATAACATGACATTTAACATGACAGAGAGATACGTATTACCAAAACGCCAACGCTATGTTAAATAACAGATAACATGCATGTTAAATAACAAAGGGATGATACATCATAGGCCAGATTATCATCAGCTCACAAAATATAAATAATGATAAATATTGGATTGGACCCGCCCGATTTTAATTACTGAAACTTCTATTTATATGCTAGATATCTTCTATTGTGGGAATGACTCTTTAATTATTCGAACATAAATAGCACTACATGTCATAATGAAAATGACAAAATACAGAAAGTCACTTACTTTTGGAGTTACTTGCTCCAGAATGAAAGGAATCATTTTCTGTTTGTATCGTACTAAGTACAGTTACTGAGGTACAGCTCAATACACCCCTAAAGTAGGTGGCCATTATGGCAAAAAGTTAAAAAAGAGTAACACCTACTTTTTGTTTGTTTGTTATTGACTCTTGAACCCACTGATTCTAAGTACTGAAACCTCGATTTTTTCTCTTTCTCGATTATTAAGCCATGTAATGTACTGTCACTGCTCTGCTACAACACGTAAACAATGTACTAGTACTGTATTCTTAAAGTGTACATACTGAACCAGTATTGTCGCCAATTTAGGGGCAGAAATTCGAGATGGGGAACGCCTTCCGGTGGCAGTAAAAGACATGGGCGCCTGCGAGATTTACCCGCAGTCGATCCAACACAACCCGAACGGACGATTCGTCGTGGTCTGCGGCGACGGCGAGTACATCATTTACACGGCGATGGCCTTGAGGAACAAGGCGTTCGGCAGCGCCCAGGAGTTCGTCTGGGCCCAGGACTCGAGCGAGTACGCCATAAGGGAGTCCAGCTCGACGGTGCGCATCTTCAAGAACTTCAAGGAGAAGAAGAACTTCAAGCCAGACTTTGGGGCAGAGGGCATCTTCGGTGGGTGGTTGTTAGGGGTGAGGTCAGTCTCGGGGTTGACGTTCTACGATTGGGATACCTTGGATTTGGTGAGACGCATCGAGATCCAACCGAAGGCTGTTTATTGGTCCGATAATGGCAAGCTGGTCTGTCTGGCGACGGAGGATAGTTATTACATACTTGGGTTCGACGCGGACCAAGTGCAGAAGGCCAAAGACGCTGGGGAAGTGGCGGAGGATGGTGTGGAAGCGGCTTTTAATGTGTTGGGTAAGCCTGCTTTTTAAAAGACTTACTTTTTTTAGAAACTGTTATGTTTCTAAGTAATTAATTTTTTGGAAAAGCATATATTGCWGCCAATTTCTTAACCAACTCAAAGATATACCGTACATTTGAGTCAAAAAGAGCCACCTTGTWTGATTCTGTAATTGTTATGGTCTCGTAAAAATCCTGAAACAGGTCAACATTTGTTTTTCCTAGTCCCCTTAAACCACTCAAACAAGCAGTAACAGAATTTGATATTCTGTTTCTTTCCACACGTTTTCAAGAACTTTAGGGGTAATTAATATGCTTAAAAAAGTTGTTAGAGCCGTTTGCCACTATACTATACTATATACTGTATACTGTATACTATATACTATATATACTATATACTAAGTATTGAAATATGTTCTTAAAATCATTATACTGAAAATTAGATGTGCGTGCCGTTTCAATACAAGAAATAAGCGTAGGGTTTTGTTCTCAATTTGCAATTACAAATTCTTTTCAGTAAGTATTTCAATACGTCCGCGTGCGTCCTTTTGTAGTTCTAATCATGATTTTCTCAACCTAAAGCTAATCTAACCGTAATCTATTAAATTCCGTCTTTATACAATAGCAAATGCAACATAAGGTCTATTCTACTGCTTGAGAAAGGTAGACCTTAGATGTAACCCACTCATAAACAATTACTTTTACTGTTGTTTGTGTTTGTGGTCACCCTTAATTACCACAATTTGTAGTTAAAAGTAAAAAAAAATGCCTGTTGACTGAAAAAATTATTAAATGCATCAGCGTTGATACTAACAATGATATTGCAAGGAGAATGAATGAATGTTCATGGCTTCTTAAATGTGCTGAAAGAAGAGCTGCTAATAGAAGATCCAGCAGCATGTAAAAATTTTCTACAAATGAGCAATGCTTCAGTTGCAAAATTGTTTGAACTTGTCCATAACAAAATAGGGAAACAAGGTACACAATTCCGTGAAAGCATTCCTTCCGTTTCATTTACAAAAGCATGACAACACATCATGTTCCCGGGGTTGTCAAAAGTTTACTCACACCAATATACATATTGTAAGAGGTCTAAAACTGCATTTCATGTTGATGTATTAATTAGCTGGTAGTAGGTAGTTGGCCCAAAATAACAGATAGTCCCTATTCAAAAGTTTATTTCGCCGATATCAGTACAAAAGCTACCTAACCTCACAACCCTGCTTATTGCGTAGGTTCGAAAAGTAGGTTCTATGAACGTTTTGTTTATAAACGGTAAAACTGGTGAGTGCATCCAGTTTCCGTATAATAATTTTAAGAACTTATTTCAATACTTAAATAAGTATAGTGCAAACGGCTCTTAATAAGGAGAATTACAACATATCATCCACCAAATTTAAGAATGCCACCGTTCTTACAAGATTTGGAACTAAATAGTTAATGATTTAATAGTAACTGAAGGAGAAATAATTATGGTTGGTGATTTTATTATAGATCTAAAGAGAAACAGCTACTATTCTAATAAGTTCAAACAATATTCAGGCTAAATGGTTAATATTAAATTGTTACTGATTGTACCAGGGTTGCAGACAACAGCAGCACACAAATTGATTGTGTGATAACAAACGATAAAGAGCTTTGGAAAAATTTATGTGGATAAGTAGCAAATATACTTTAAATGGCCAATTTTATGTGCCTAATCAGAAACAAATTTGATATGGTACTAAAGTGTAGCAAATATAGAATCTATGCTAAATGCTCTGGAATTTATGAATTTGAACCAAAAAATAGTAAACAGAAGCTTAAAGTATATATTTAAGAAGACACCTGAATGTTAATTTAAATTTTGATATATCCTACTAGATAGCAGAGTGATTTTTTTGTGTCCACCAGTAATACTATAGCTGTGGCTATAATGTATGTTTTTTTCCCAAGTAGTGTTATTAGGATAACATGAAAAATATGGTAGTTGAAGAAATTAATATTGTTCCCTGTACCTGTTTTTTAAATATTTCCCATTATTTCATCGAGAAAAACCTCTGATGACATTAAAATTATATTGCAGGGGAAGTAAATGAATCGGTACGTACCGGTCTTTGGGTTGGCGACTGTTTCATATACACGAATTCAGTGAATCGCATAAATTACTATGTCGGAGGCGAGTTAGTAACAATCGMACATCTGGATCGTCCCCTCTACCTGCTTGGTTACGTACCAAGAGACGACCGCTTATACCTGGCAGATAAAGAACTGGGTGTCGTCAGCTACCAGCTACTGCTCTCGGTACTCGAGTACCAAACGGCCGTCATGCGTCGTGACTTCTCCACGGCAGATCGTGTCTTACCATCAATCCCCAAGGAGCACCGCACGAGGGTCGCTCATTTCTTGGAGAAGCAAGGGTTTAAGCAGCAGGCGTTGGCCGTCAGCACCGACCCGGAGCATAGATTCGAGTTGGCATTGGCCCTGGGAGATTTGAACGTAGCCAAAGCGTTGGCCGTCGAAGCCAGCAATCCTCACAAGTGGAATCAGCTGGCAGAAGCAGCGGCCGCCACCAACAATCTACCGTTGGCGAAAGAGTGCATGCAGAAGGCACAAGATTTTGGTGGGTTATTACTATTAGCTACCAGCTCCGGAGATGCCGAGTTGGTGAAGAAGTTGGGCGAAGATACCATCACAGAAGGCAAAAACAACATCTCTTTTCTGTCGTTCTTCCTCCTCGGCGACCTCTATAAATGCCTGGATATATTAATTTCGACTAATCGTCTACCTGAAGCCGCTTTCTTTGCTCGTTCCTACCTCCCTGATCAGATATCACGCGTTGTGGGGCTTTGGAGGGAACAACTATCGGCGGTCAACGAAAAGGCCGGGCAAAGCCTGGCCGACCCTAAAGACTACGAAAACCTATTTCCCGGTCTGGGAGACGCTTTGGTAGCGCAGAAACTCTTGGAGAACGAGATGAGAGTGCTAAAGCCGGCCAAAGATGCCTTGAAGGTTGTTCCAAATCACGAGAGGAACTTGATCGACGAGGCGAAGAATACACTTGGAAAAGGGAGTTTCGATCAGGAACCACTTGTTGGGTAAGTAACGCGTAATGTTTTTAAAGTGAAAATTTAAATAAATTTTTTTTAGCCCGTCACAATCTGTAGAAGCCTTTAAAGAAATGGTGGAAAGCACAAGGCAAGTTTTGAATGATGATGATGACGACTTGGACCTTGATTTGGATGGTGTGAATATCGATGATAACATAGACACCACGGTAAGCAAACTTATACAATATTGGACGTTTTGAAATAAAATATTTTTCTTTTACAGGATATAAATATAGATGACGACCTACTCACTGATTAATAAGTATTAATAGCGTTTGTCATTCCTTTTTCTTAATTTGTACTGTGAAGAATGTATATTTGTTACAAAAATAAAAGATTCAATGTGGTTTATTTAAATAATGCTGCATTTTTTTCCGCTTAACAGACTTGTTATATATTCGATAGAATAGTGAACTGGTACCTTAAAGATTTTTTTTGTGTGGTAAGTAATAATGTTCAGCTATTTTCGAGATATTTAAATAGGATTTGAATGGCGGTATTAAACATATTTTTTTAATGCTATCCTAGGAGCCATTTCCCACGAAACAGTACCTCTACTGCTTTTTACAAAAACCATAGTTTGGTGTCTTTTCCATTTTTGTGCCTTCATCCATTTGTGGTAGTAACTCACCCCCCATTTTAACACTTATTTATTTACATTAATTGCTTACTACAAAAACTTTTATATTATATTGTAGACTGCATTGTCATAAATTCTTGCAATATGCTTTGTAATGTAGTTTAAAATTATAGTTGCCTTACTGGTTCACAATATTTGCGTCATTTTACTTCCACATCCAACAAATGGGAAGTATTGTATACAGAAAAAAATTTTCAAAAATTTTTATTTACTCATTCGCTTTAAAATGGTCGAAAACGTAAAAAAAAAAATTGAGCAAAAAAATTTCTTGTCTGTCGGTGTGTGTGTCTGGTTTTGTTTGTGGATACAATAACTCGAAAGACTTAATTTATGAACTTGAAATTTGACAAAGGTATAGATCTCAACTACCTGAAGCGACCTATTGTTTTTGGGGTAAGTAGGGTATCAGAAAGGGGGCCAAAGTGGGGGGTAACTACCCTTTTTGCAAATTTTTATTTATTTTTTTTTTCGTTTTAGTATGTAGTATAACTGCTAGTATTACTTGTCCTTATAAATTTTCAGTGCAGCAAATTGTTTAAAGATATTAACAAATGCGTCACTTAAAGAAAACGGTTTTTCCTAAATATCTCCGAATATATTTGATGTGGAAGTATTGATTCAATTTGCAGCGTTTTTACAGTGTAAAATGTGAAAGCATTGACGACTTCATAGCCCTTAATTCTTCAGCAGGGCAACGTCTTTGTGCAGATTTTAAATAATTTATAATGTCCAAGTAGTGCACCAGAGGAAAATCATCCAAATTCGTGGATAATACTTTAATATCTAATAAATACGGGTTTTAATATGTGATTTTGGTCAGATATATCTCTTTAATTTTCCCCTCCAAGGAATTAAAATATACACTTTTACTTTTGTTCATTGTATACATAGCAAATTTATAACAAAGTCAGCAAAAAATTGTACCAAACTCTAGAACACAGCACAATACAAGAACATATTACGCTGCAAATGTGTTGTGTTTGTTTTGATTCTTGGGCTACCAAACCCTTTTGACACCTGTTGACTGTCAGACATGGACATGCTTTTTTATTATTTAAAAAAAATCGGATTTAAATCTGAGCTGCATGACGCCCAGTCATTTGGAAGACACTTATTCGGTTATAAAGCAGTCAGAATCAATGGATTGTTATTTTCAATACTTCATACTTATTGCCTTGCACAGAAGTTGTTAATATGTAGAAAACTTGATCCAAATGCGTAAAGGTACAAGTGGTGGTAATATCTTCTGTCAGTTTTAAATGTTTATTTCTGACAAGGTAACCAACCAATTTTAATAAGAATAAAAGACCAAAGGAAAAACATTGTTCTTTATTAGAAAGACCAGTGAACGACAGAAAACAAAAAAACAGTATTGCCACAACACTTAACAACGAATTACACTATGTCTTCATCTTTATAAAAATACAAATATACAGTGGATTGGTTTACAGCAAACGTAAACATAATCCGATGGTGTTGGGAAAATATCCACACAAACCTGCAAATATTTCTCGATTGCCATTGACCCTGTTAACTTTATTTTACAGTTCTTACCTTTCTTTTACTAGTCATTCATCCAATTATGCCTGAATATAACAACCAAAGCGCTAATAAAAGTACTATCAGAATTAAGTACGTCATCATCAAGTTTGATGTTTCTGACGGTGGGGGCACGCCAATTGATCTGAAACAAAATACCCCAGACGTTATTAAATTTTATTACAAAACCAACAGGTTCTTCCATTTGAAACACTTTTTAATGACTTGTTTATTTCTACGGACCGCCATAATTTGCGGTGTATTTTAATTTAAACACAACTTATACAGAGTCTAAAATTGTTTGTAATCTGCTGAGAATTCAAAGATGAATTGGAACTGTACCAACTTGTATTTCTGGACTGTTTCGACTTTTCGAAAACAACTTTCTTTGCACACGCATAATATTTGAGATTTTAAGAACTCGCAGAGGTGCCTTTTTAAACTGCAGTTCTGTACAAAATGCAGGTAACTAAAAAATAGTACAAAACTACCCTGACAGGTAGATTATTTTAACAACTTCATTGACTTAATGCTATATAGCAAAAGATATTGAAAGTAAGTTCTCGTTTTCAGTTACACATTAGGGAATTTCCCTACAGCAGGTTACTGGCTTTCTCTTGAAATTGCCTCGTTGGCAATTCGATTTGTTGTAAATGCAGCTAACAATAAATAACCAACCGCGAAAGCCGATGCTTTAAAATTTAATATAGTTCACTGTTTCCTGAATTGGGTCACTTCGAAGCTGCAGCCACAAAATAGACCACGTTTACCTTGCACCAGAAATGTAAAAGTCCTTCGCTCTAATTGATGTATTTATACTGTGGAGTTCCATTAATCACTGGAGATAAAAATATTTTTACGTGTTCGATCTATTTATAGCTAACGTTTGCTCACAGCCGGGTTTTATGGTTAATTTCATATCTATTTTTGAGTTTAATTTCTAGTTACGTAAGGAATTATCAAATTCGTTCAAAATCTATAAGCATTTGTCTGTTTCAGCAAAAGAGAATTTCAAGTTGGCTCATTTTTTTTCCTGTCCTTTATAATGAAGTCATTTGCCAAAGCAATTATGAATGTATTACTATACAATTCAAGCCAGCAGTTTGTTGTGCCAAAGTTTATTCAATTAATCACCTCTTGTTAAAAAGCTTAGATTTAATTGAGAGTGCTTAGTTACTGTAAATCTGTCCCAGATTCTAATTTAGTTGAACCAACACGGGTAGGTATCTACCATTCGCGAAAATATGTCGTGTCTATTTTGAGAATACTAGCAGATTTGTCTGAAATGTTTATATTGGCAAGGCGTCTTTATATATCTATGGAACATGTATGTCGTTCAGTGTACTAATTTGTTTGTGCAAAAAACGAATATTTTGACTTCGGTTATCGATTTTTTGATAAAAAAATACGGTAAACTTGCTGAGTCTAAAGCTACATTGTTAGAGTTCAAAGTTTTTCTCGTAAGAAGTGAAATTGTTAAGATAAAACGAAAAACAATGCTCGAGCACTTAAAAAACTAGTTTTCCAAAACTATACGCAGTTATCATGGCACGAAAAAACTTACCCTTTCCGCATTTTGAATGTTTGTTCCGCACCCGCCAAAGTTCAGAGACGTTATGGTCCTTCTTGTTCGATTTTCGCGAGCGCCGCTTTGGGGGGGTGTGGAGGGGGTGTCCCGCGAGTTATTCTGAAGCTATCCGCTCTCTTGGACGCCCGGAAAAAATGTTTGTTTTCGAAAACACCCAGTGTCATGCACCTGCTTGGCCGGTTATGTAAAGTGAGTGGGTTGCAAAAAAACGGTCCAAGTCAAAACCAAAATTTTTGGCGTTGGATCATTATAGAGCGCGGGTTATTGATCTTGCATTTGTATACTTAATTATGTTAAGATGCAGTTTGGTATAGATGTAAAAGAAAAAACTATGTACTAACGTATAAAGATCTCACGATCCATCAACTGTTTTCGAAATAGCTGCCAAATAAAATTCGTTTCACTGGTATGTTTTTGCGGCATTAGATCGAAATGAGCGTTTTCCGATACTGAAAAACTCAAAATCAAATTTGACAAATTGTTACATAGCTGAGATATAGGTGTGTGCTTACACGAAGCGATACAAACAGAACTGCTTGTAATGGTTACTTTATTTCTTCATGGATTGTCTTTTCAAACACTAATGCCAAATATTCTCGTCAAGTTTGCGTGGTTTTTATTTCCTTCGATATCTCAAGCGCTTTGCAAATTATCGAAACGTTCGACATGCTATCCGAACTTAACGGCGCTCTAAAAATAATCGTGAAAAACCCATTTCATCTCATAACCGATGCGCGGCCAATTTTTAGTGCAATAAACAATATTTACTTGGAAACGGTTCAAGCGTACCTTTTTTTTAAAATAGCTTTTCTCGCGATATGTTACGTTTCCAGTCTTTTAAAAATTTTCTGGGCGATCATATGTGGCGCCGTGATCTTTTTTTCATCCGCCGCCGAAAGAATGCGTTATTAATCACTGTTTTATGTAATAACAGGTTGTTTGTCCTATGCTAAAAATAGGCGACGATGACAAACGTTTGAGTAATAATCAAACTGCCAGGTTTATTAGTATATGTAATGCATCAAATGTTTGCGCGAAAAATCGATATATTAGCCGGTAAACTGTTCTTTAACAAAAACTAATCGTGACGTCATAGCTACAAGTAAACAAGTAAATAGCCAACATTCGTGCTATTTTTAACATCGGTGTATTTATATTTAGGTGCATCAGGTGGAGTATGTATTAGATTATCTTTTTTGACGATTCTACACAGACAAATTGTATGTGTTCTCAGAAATAATTAATGTTTGCTAAACTTCTTCAGTACCTTTCTCTATTTAGACTTGAAAGACTTGGGAATAATATGTATCATAGCATAGCATATAGGTACTTCTGCAAAACTAATCATTGCTTTCTAATTATAAAATTAAATATTAATAATGAACAGCTGTTGATTAGGTTGTTTAAAACAAATTGTTACTTGTAATATTTACTAATACTGTCAAGTCCAGGCTGATAAAATGTGAAGGATATTGGCTAAATACTGTTATTCTTTTATTTTGAACATTTATTAAAAGCCTAGCTAGTTGCAGTGTGCTTTGAAATGGCTTTCCCACATAATAATTTATCATCAATATTTAATTTCAAAACACTACCTACTTTCGTTATTTGAAATGGAACACCCTGTATATTATTACATTCTTAGATAGCTTATCAAATTTAAAGGCCACTAATAATAATAAATTTCGTTTCTCTTGATATGTCACTTGACTTATGTTTTTAACTTTCACAAATTAAAAATAAAAACTGATCTTTTTTGTTCTTTATTAAGATAATTGAAGCTTAGTGTTAAAGCACATTAGTAACAAAAGTTCGTTTGCAAAGATTACTGAGTAGAAATAAATTTTTGAATGAAAAAATTCAACATTCAACAAAACGACAGAATGGAGAAAAAATTTATTTTAAAAGTTAAGGGTCATATATTTTAATAACCTCTTGCCAATCCAAAAATTAGTGCCACCTAAAATAATAATATGTACGTAAATATTTTGTCTAAGTCATGCAGTTGTAATAACTCTTACCTTTGTGGACGAGCAATCATTAGTTGCAATATTCTTGATTTTTTGTTGTATATTCATTTGAATGATGTATTTAAAGACATTGATGTTGTTGTTAACATTTAAAGCAGCTTTTAACATTGAGTACATGCTCCGTAACGAGAAAAGTTTCATCTTTGACAATTCTCTCCTCTATATAGTAATGCAACTCTCTTACCATTTTTACAACCCTGCAATACTATTTACCTTTCATTTACAGGCACAGTTGGAACGGCACGCGACCCCTCATAAATCAAACCCTCGCTTTGTGATTTTGCGATTTCCAGTGCCGGCTTTAAGTCGTTTTAAACCTCGTTTTTTGTTTGTGTAGTGTATATTATTCTAAGTAGTTTTTAATCATTCGGTTAATAAGAGGTTCTACATCGATCATTTTTATTTACGTCTCAAAATGAATTGTACGTAGTTTTAGATGAGTAGCAACATTATTTTGCACAAGCAGAGTATATCTAGTTATAATGAAATTTTTAATCTAACTAGACAACATGCACATCTGAGCATTTTTTAATATGCAAAGAAAAATCTCGCATCCTAAATATTTTTATTTTGATTTTTAACATTCCTGTAATATTTGTATTCTGTGAATATGTAGAATGCTGTTCTAGCCGAAATTTATAAACAATACATTTTAATATTTTTACAATCTTTTAACTATTGGAAACATGCGGTTAACAGTTAACATAACTAAACATGTAAATAAAAGACAAGTATTTTAAAACAACATAATAAGAATATATATTTTTTATCTAAAGCTGTAAATACAAAAAAAATAATTCCATACATCTATTATATTTTTACAAAAAAGTCTAATAAGTTTACACCGACATAACTTAAATATATTAATTATTATCATCATCATCACTACTGTAAAATTCTGAATCACTGCTAGCATCATCATTAACATGTATTATAAAATCTTGAAAATTTGGGGATACATAGCTATTTCCAATTTCAATAACATGCTTAATACAGCTTTTCCACGGTTCTTTCGTTATACTACTTACCTCTCTACGCTCTAAATTTACAACTCCCGAACTTAAACGCACATGTATTGTTTGTTCGTATTCCTGTTTTAAGCGTACTCCACACTAATTCAATTGGGTTGAAGATGCAATAATATGGTGGCAAACGCATAAATATATGTCCATGTCCTTTCGCTAGTTCATCAACTCGATATTGTTTAGGTATGTTGAGATTTTGTATTATTGTCAACAGATCTTTTTTGGTAACTTTTCCATCCAGAATTGTAATTTTATTCTTTTTCATGTAATCAATTATTTCTATTTTTTTGTAGCTGATGTTGGTGCCTTGTTCATTAATTTTGAATGATAACTCACGTTATCCATGACTATAACAGATATAACAGATGGTGGTAGCCCTGGCAGTAACTGCTGCTGAAACCAAGTTTCAAAAAGTGCAGAGTCCATGTCGCAATGGTAGTCAGCAGAACAATTATGGATCTGTTTCGCTGACAGTAATAAGCCATTTTCCACCCATCCAAAACTTCCTCTCGCATGAAGAATTATAATTCTTTTTTCCTCTCGAAGGTGGTGCTTGCAGAACACAGTTACTTGTCCCATCTGTCAGACCTTTTTTTATCAAGTCGTGAGTGCCGTACCACGTTTCATCCAAATATACGATATTATGATTTTCTTGGCGGTACCTTATGATTTCGTTTATATAATCCCATCTCATTCTTTTTAGTTGGGTTGATTCCATTATGGACAAACGTTGGTTTAATGTACTATAATTAAAACCGATGGTCCTCAAGTATTTTCTGAAACCGCAATAACTTATGTCATATCCTAATTCCAAAAGTTTTAATTTCAGACTTGCCGTAGTTGGAACTTTATTTTCCTTATACATTTGGCAAATCACTTTTTTAATTTCTATCCCAAGCTCTTTTGATATATTTAGAAATTTCTCCGAATTGCGTGATTTTCTTGAATCGCCTTTATTTTCAATAATATCTCTCACAGTCGTGTAGGGGACACCAACCATTTCACTTGTCACTTTTAACGGAGCACTGCACTCTTTTTTTTATCAAAAAATTGTATACATTTTTTATGATTTCTTTGGCATCTTGGGTAAGGTAACGACGATTCCTCTTGTTTTCTTCAATTTGCACTTCCATTTCAGCGTCAGAAACTTCATTCTGAGCGGTACTTGGAGCAGCTTTTTCACAAGACGGAACATTTTTTGCAGTTCTTGTCTCGCACACAGAAATACGAAGACTGAATGCTAATTTTGGTTTGACCGGTAGTGAATAATCCGACCCTGCTTAACCATCTTCCAAAAATCGGACCTAAATTTATGGTAATCCGGTTATTTGCGGTAACTTGTGAGGGGCCGCCTGCTGTTCGAGATGACAGATAAATTTTATTGCAGGGTTGTAAAAACGGTAAGAGCTACATTACTATATATATTTTGCCCTTCTTATTACAAAAATCAAGGAAATTTCTATAAGGTTGTTGGTAAACTTTGCAAGACTTCTCAAGGAGTAAAGAATTTTCTTGAGATAATAAAGCTAAAAAAAAATAAGTAGTTTATCAGCATCTTCAATAGATTTTTTAATACCTATGAATATTCCCCGTTAAATTGCAACAAAAACAACCGTGAGACATTCAAACTTTATTGCTATCCTTACATTACAAATCATAATAATTAAGAATGTGACAAATATAGAAACAGAACACAGTTACACCCATCAATCGGAAATTATTACTCGTCGGGCGAATGCCAGGCCAACCTCTCTTCGTAAAACTGGATAACCACCTGCGGGCAAAGCACGTTGGCTTTCTTGGCGGGTACTAGATCAGCATCTTCCGTTCCCCTCCACTTCATGAGGAACATCAGTTCGCCGGTGGTGTCCGAAGCCCCGATGATCTTTTCTGCCTCCAATCCTTTGTCAAAACCGGTTTTAGTGTCATCCACGGCAGGTGCTACTACTGCCGTTCTACTTGCAGGTCCACTCCTCCTGCCAGTCGGCTTGTCGCTGCCTTTCTTCTTCTCAGCCGTCTTTTTCTTGGATTTCTCGTCCTCCTCGTCCGCCTTCTTGCCTTTTTTCACTTCCACTTCAGCGTCGGAAGAACTGTTGGATGCGGCCCGTTTTCTTGACTTCTTTGATGATGTTTCTTCTTCTGAGGACAAAGACCTACTCCTTCTTGCCGCAGGCTTCTTCTTTGTGTCCGTTTTCCTAGGCGTTTCTTTCTCGGAGTCACTAGAGGGCGAACGTGCCCTGATGGTGGGTTTCTTCTTCGACTCAGACACGTCCGACTGGAGGGATTCTACTGAGTTCTTGCGGGCACGGGATGTTTTAGCCGGTTTCTGCAAAACAAATTTTTTCTTATAATAGACAATACAACGAAGACAACTAGAAACCAGCTGTACAAAGACACTAAAGAATCGGCAGAATAAAAACAACTGACCTTTCCCTTTTTGTCAGCCTTTGAGCTGACTTCTGATGCGTCTGAATCTTCCGAAGAAACTGAAATTTTCCTCTTCTTCTTGTCCTTGACGGACTTCTTTTTTTTGTCAACATCGGAGGCCTCACTGCCCGAAGAGGAGTCCCTGCGCTTCTTGGCTGCCTGTTCCTTCTTGTTTTTCTTCCTAGTGGCCTCAAATTCGGCTATCAAATCAGGGCAGTCCAGGTTCTCCTCCGGCTCCCATGTGTTGTCGGCGTCAGAATAATTCTTCCATTTAAGGAAGTATTCAACTTTCCCGTTCACAACCCGCCTATCCAAAATCTTCTCCACGGAAAATTCCTCTTCCGATTCGCTTCCAGAGTCTTCAACCTTCTTGTTCTTGCCCATCTTTTTGCTGGATGATGATAATCGTATGCGGACTCATTATGAAGTACCAGGTGTAATACATTTATATTATAATGATATAACTTTTTGAAGTTGATGTCCCACATATTCAACCCCGAAGGAGTGAAATAAATCCACCGAAAGCTCGGTTTAAGAATATAAATGGTATTCTTTAGCTAACAAAAGGTCGGTATCCCCGTTATATCATTATAATATAATCTGAACGACCGTCAATTCTACTTAATACTTACGTTTATATATAAGTTGAGTAAACGACTGCCGGCAAATTAATATGCTGTGAAATCAATATAAGCGAGCAAGAGCATAGACAACAAGACAACAGTAAGTAAAATGGCGGAAGGCGGCAAGTTGAGCTTGCTGATATGCCACATTGTCGAGGTGTCTAATATCGCATAATATGCGAAATGCGTACTATGTTTAACAACAGGTGGTTGAATGCTGTACAATATTAGTGCAAATCTTTTATACAAGTTGGTAGTTTAAATTTTTTTCTCTATGACTAAACGCTATAATATTGCTTTCAATTTAATCAGCAGCGCAAAGTATACGTTTATATATGACAACATTGCGCAAAATGCGCGGCAATACTCAGGGTAACCACCATAGCAACAAGAAATTCCCCACAGATGCTTATTACAATTATATTTTATATTTATGTATGACTTTTGTTATGATCGTACCTTTCGTTATGTAATATATGCAAACACAATACATAATAGGGGCTTATTTAACGATAAAAGCTTTGTTATTGTATACAACTTCCCGCCTTAAGTTGAAGTGTCTAGGTTTTTTCCACTTCTGCTATTGGCAATTCAGTATTTGAAAATGTCACATAACCTCAAATTAGTAAAATGTCACTGTCTCACTGTTTTCCTCAGTTCAAACCTGTGGTTGAAGATATCAAACACAGGAAACTATATGGTAAACTAATCAGCAAATCAACAATATTGTAAACTAATGTCAACATCCAATTACATTTGTTTTGCTGCTGGACTGGTCTACATGAAATCCACACAAAAACTTGATATTTTGCATCCTCTTGGATTTTTGGTTCAATTTTCTAGGATAGCTCTACTAAAATGTCCATTTTTGATATAATAAGGTCGAAAGTGTTTGGAGCAACAGAACTGGAAAAATTAGGTGGGTTTTCGAGCATTAAATATTACAAACTCCATAGCGTTGGAATATTTTGATGGCATTTAGTAATGGAGATGTTTTATTGGTTGACTTGTGCAAAGAAGTGATCTGTGAAGGTGGCTTAAGTCAAATCTATGGACAAGTACGTGTCTGTAGCGAAATCTAGTTGCAGGTTGTCTATAAAGTTTGATCCATGTCTTTCATAAGTGGTGGTAACTGGAATTCGTCGTTGATTACCCTCGATTCGCTGAAGAACAGCAGAGCGCACATACAGAATGATGATGAACTGGATTTGGACAGTGAGGTAAGTTTGGCTGATGAAAGTTTTGTCCTTTTCAAACAGTTTTTTTGCAGAAATCACACCAACCGTTGTACACACGGGATGAAATAAGCGAACTGGTTACCTTCCTCAATTTCAACATAAGATGGATGTTCACGGCTGCTTGCGCCAATGTCTACTTGTATATTTCGTATAGTTACGAGGTAAAACTGTCGTTTTATTAAGGTTGTGCGTTTAGGTATTACATTTTCGTGGTGTAGGCTCAGTTTGATGCGAACTTCGGCAAGTATATGGTGCCTTTCTTGCTTAATTGGTCTTGTAATGTAATCACTGTGGTTGACATAGTTGCTCTGTTGATCCACTTGACCTGGAGACATGTTGCCGATAGGAGGTACATCGCCACACACAATAGAGGTAAGTTGCAATGCACATAATTTTTCTGTTCATTTAGGGTTTAATGCTATCGATATTCATATTTATGTTTACTTTGAACAACAGGGATTCAGTGGCCTTATAATGTTTCAGCCGTTGCAACTTTAGATGTCCTATCATTATTGTCAGTAACCCACGAGTTTTTACAAAAGCCCACGGAAATCCGCTGGCTGATGTTCTTTATTTTGGCGTGCGTCATATTCCGATTGTACCGTGTGATCCGTTACTTTTGTAAGTAAACCTTGAACTACTTAACGATGATTTTAACAGCTAGGTTAATTTAGATGTGGCATCTGTCACTGCTGGTGTCAATAACGTCAAAATCTTATGGAAAAAATATGGAATGCTGTTGTTTCTTGTCATCCATTCCTTCTCGTGCATCTGGATGTATATGGGATGTTATGTAAGTCTCAGATTACGTGTATTTCCATTTTGTTCAATTCCGGAATGCTTAGAAATGTGACGGCAATAAAAACAAAGACTGGACCGACACAGTCGCTGAGAATTTTTACGACGTTGATAAGTTTAACCCGTCTGAATGGTATACAGTGTGTGTTTATTATACGATGAGTCAAATGACTGCTGTGGGGTACATTTCTGACATAACTGTCGTACACTTTACCGTTATTTCATTCCAACATTCCAGTTTTGGTGATATCCACAGCTACGACTTGGGCGAAGGCTTACTGACTATAGCAATGCTTCTGTTAGGATATATCCTTGTGACGGCCACATATGTAGGTGCCTGGACTTCGGTGCAGGTTGAGAACTACCGACGACATTCACAATATGCCTTGCTACTGCAGTTAATAAAAGACTACATTGTAAGTTGCCCTAATTTATTAATAAAAAATATCTAGGACAGGCACTACATACTGTAAACTTTCAAATTAATTGGAAATTCAAATATCTTGCGAACATTACAACTAATGTTCCATTTAGATTAACGAAGTTGGTATAAACCGTCTTTCAAAAATATTTTTAATTTGTTAAGCACTCTCATTTAATCATTCTTGTCAATTTCAGCTGCTTATTGCAGACCCTGTAATTAATTTTTATTTAAATTTAATTGGTGGGTTTAATTGTCAATTGACAGCAATTTTAAGAGACATTTATTAGTTTTATGTTATTCACTTGAACGGAACTACAAGATTCAATATAATTGCAGACTGACACAAAGATTCCACGAAGTTTACGACGAAAGATCAGCGACTATTACATCACGTTTTGGTTTAAGCAGGGAGGTATAAAATCTTCCGCCCTTTTTAATTCCCTACCACCGTCAATAAAGAGGGAAGTCTTCTTAGATTCATATTGGTTTGCACTAGAGCAGGTAATTGTTCATTTTTTGATTTGCACTCTATGAACATATTTTTTTCAAGTCGTATCTGTTAAGAAATGCCAACGAGGCGTTCAAACGTGCCGTAGCAACTGTCATGCGAACTGAATACTACACGGTGGACGAAGTAATCTACGAACAGGGAAAACAGAAGCACTACATGGCATTCATCGCACAGGGTTCCGTGAAGATACTCTCAGCGGAAGATAATGAAAGTTCGATACTTACATTTGGCATGGGGACGTTGTTGGGTGAATCGAGCTTGGTCGTTAGCTCATTCAGTCCAGTGCAGGTCAGATTTTAACGTTAATGATGTTTTTGTGTTCAATTAACTTTTGTCTAGGTGACTGCCTCGAGTTATTGCGTCCTGCAGCTGTTGGATAAAAGTGATTTTTGGAAAGTCGCCAGTGAATATTACAAGTTAAAGCAGAGCGAAATGTTTCACAAAATGATCAAGGTAACAGTCTACTAGTGGTTCACCAATTATTGATGGTGGCTTTTGCTTTTTTTTTTTCAGGAAAAAATTGGTAATGCCGAAACCGAACAGGAGCACAAATATAACAAGTAATTTTGTCAGATTAAACATGAGTATCGAATAAAATTTTCATTTTATTTAGTGAAAAAGAGAAAGTTTTGACATTGGTAAAGGCACAGTTGAAAACTGAGGAACCTCGCGGTTCTGATGGTTACTTTAACATTAAAAGTGCATCAGCGGAGGAATATAGTTCATATTCAGATTTATATATTTTGAGTAGGGTGAGTTGTAGTTTATCCTTCCAGAAGGAATGAACATTCGGCATTTCTCTTTTAGCAAGAGACCACTATGAAACATTCAGATGAAATATGTCTTCACACGACGTGGCCATGGATCATGCAGCCGCAATCTATACTGCTGACCATATGGGAATATATTGTGGTGGTGGTAATGGCTATTGTAGCAATCATTTTTCCATATAACCTTGCATTTAGCAAGACCAACCTGACGGAGAGCGTGAGCATGGCAATGATTGATATACTGATCGATGTTGTGTTTGCCATTGATGTCATCATGCAAATGTTTACTGCAATGGTCGATGGCAACGGTAATTCCTTGAAGTTTTAGCAAAAGTGATGATTTTTATTTTGTTTTTTGTAGTTATTATTACTAAGTTCAGCGAAATATTCGCTATACTGTGCAGGAAATACATGTTTATTTTGGATATTTTGTGCATATTACCCTTAGATACGATTGCTAAGCAACTGTCTCTAGCACTGTCTTCGACTACATGGAAGCTGCTCAATTTAAATCGTCTTTTCAAGATTCACAAGGTGAGTTGGAGATTATTTTCTTAATCTACAGGTATTTTTATTATTCTGCTGGTACATAAAGTTTAAGGTACTATACCTCAGAATTCGTATTTTTTCCAGGTTATATCAGTAATGCGTCGACTGAGCACTAGTTTCGGAGTTAATGTCGCGATTGTCAGGTGCATCAAATATGTGCTGTACCTTGTTTTCATTGTGTACTTCATGGCAGCTTTTTTTTATTTGCAAGCCTGCTATAAGGAGTAAGTCTCCTGTTTTGGGCTCAAACGAACAAACTATAGGTGATTTTTTTTCTAGTTCCTGCTCTGAAACTAGCTGGGTCAATAAACTGACAACCGTGGACGTAGCGGAAAACGGGACACGATACCTATACCCATTCGAAGTGTCGATGTATTGCGCCATGCTCATTGTGTCGACTACGGGGTTCGGTGATGTAACAGCTGCCAACATTCATGAAGTGTACATGATGCTCATGTTTTTCATAATCGGAACTTTAATATTCAGCTTTCTGGTGTCTGATTATTCTGCAACATTGATGCTGGCGGGACGATCAAGGTAAGTGTTCAATTGAACTATAATGAAATTGATTAAAAGAGGTTTTAAAGGGTATAGCCGGATATATATGGGAAATCTGCCCCCGCAGATTTTTTTGTTGTGATTTGGGGAATCGTTTTGGTGTTAAATAAAAATTATACAGTCAAATTTTCAGTTCTTAATATCAAGCAGTTGTCAAGTTTTTCAAAAAAAACCTTCTTTTCGGTTTTATAATTTTTCTATTTGTAATATTAAAATTTACTGAATGACAATTTTTTTATGAATTCTTACGAGTAAAAGGCATGAAAAAAAATTTTTTTTATGATTTCTATATTAACAGCCGATTTTTAGCGAGAACAATAAAGTTTAAATCTTTTGTTTGAAAACCTTTTTGAAAAGTGTCACTCACCAAATTTTGACAAAAAATGTCTTTTATACTCTATACTCAGGAATTTTTTAGATTATTTTAAAGTAGTGGAACAATACGAAAAAATTAAAAACAATTTTTTTATAATCTTGCGCTTATATTTTATGGTAAAAAAAATGTCTAAAAATTATTTTTCCCAAAAATACATCTTCACTAGATAAGAAACAGAAAATTTAAACATACCTTACTTAAAATAGTTAAGAGAATGAAAAATGTTTAGAGACAATAAATAAATCTTGTTTTTTCATACTATTGGCAATTTTTTTTTCAGCATCATAAAAACAAAAAGTTCGATTACAAAAGATATATTGTAATACTGATATCGTTGAACAAAATTATTATAAATTATTGACATTGGCAAGTGTAATAATTTCAAACGAAATAGATTGAAGACTACTCTGAGTAACTTCAGTCTTCGTCACTGTCTTCATTCACTACAACATTACCTTTTGATCAATAAACAGACGACTCAATATTTCAGCAGGTTTTACTATTTTTGCCAAGCATCGAGCGTGAGACAGATAATATCTGAGACAGATCATGTGAGCATTAATTCAAAAACATATCGTTGTTTTGTTGACTATCAACCAAATAAGAATGACAACTCTGGAATTAGTCGATATTGTTGTAATTGTGCTAATGGTAACCGCATTGTTGGATGCTGCTCACACATTGCAGCTATCATATATTTTCTATCTCACGCTAGATACTTGGCAAAAGTAGTAAAACATGATGATGTATTGAGTCGTCTGTTTATTAATCAAAAGTTTAATTTTGTTTGAAATTATTACATTTACCAATGTCAATAATTTACAATAATTTTGTTCAACAATATCAATATTATAATATAATATCTTTTATAATCGAACTTCTTGTTTTTATGCTACTAAAACTGAAAAAAAATGCCAATAGTGTGAAAAAGCAAGATTTATTTATTGCCACTTTAAACATTTTTCAAACTCTTAACTATTTGAAGTAAAGCATGTCTTAATTTTCTGTTTCTTTTCTTGTAAAAAAAATAATTTTTATATTTTTTTACCATAAAAAATATAAGCTCAAGATTACAGAAAAAAAAACTTTAATTTTTTTCGTATTGTTCCACCACTTTAAAAAAATATAAAAAAATTCCGGAGTATAGTGGAGTATAAAAGGTATTTTTTGACAAAATTTGGTGAGTGACACTTTTTAAAAAGGTTTTCGAACAAAAGATTTAAATTTTATTTCTCTCGCTAAAAATCGGCTGTTAATATAGAAATCATAAAAAAATATTTTTTCATGCCTTTTACTCGTAAGAATTCATAAAAAAATAGTCATTCACTAAATTTTAATATTACAAATAGAAAAATTATAAAACCGAAAAAGGTTTTTTTGAAAAACTTGACAACTGCTTGATATTAAGAACTAAAAATTTGACTGTAAAGATTTAAATTTTATTTCTCTCGCTAAAAATCGGCTGTTACTATAGAAACCATAAAAAAATATTTTTTTATGCCTTTTACTCATAAGAATTTATAAAAAATTGCCATTCACTAATTTTCAATTTTTAGATAAAAAAATAATATGAAACCGAAAATAAAGTTTTTTTCTGAAAAACTTGAAAACTGTTTGAGATAGAGAGCTGAAATTTTGACTGAATAATTTTTATTTGGCCCCAAATGATCCCCCAAGTCCCAGTATAAATACTGCGGGGGCAGATTTTCCATATATATCCGGCTGTACCCTTGTAATTTTGGGCGTTGTAAAGCATCTTACACCTCTTCGTTTAAAACTGGCTTTAACCCCCAATAATACTGTCAAAAATCTTTTAGGAAACCTGAAGGATAAAAAACACAAAGCAGGCATTTATCAAATATCAGCCATTCTATAGGAGTGAGATTTAAAGAGCATTTAGCACATTTCATAACATGTAAAAACTTACAACTAGTTAAATAAATTTCTAAATTCAAATAAAAAAATTACCAGTATACTCTTGGAGATTATGGATAAATAAATAAATAATAATAATTATAATAATAAATATATAATAATAAATAAATTAATAATTAATTTAGCTCTTGTTTTAATTGCCACTGTATTTATTTGCAGAGCCATTTATTTGGAAACTGTCAATATAATTCGTACCTTCTTGATTGGTAATCGGATTTTAATGAGTATACAGCACCGTGTCAATGATTACCTGAGTTTGCAATGGTTGTATAACAAAGGGTTTAAAATCATCAAAGGGCGGAAATTGGTACATGACTGTTCACAGTCGTTATATGTGCAACTGCAATCGGCAAAGTACAAAGAGGCCTTTTCTACCTTACCTGTATTTCAGGTGAGGCAAAATGACAGCTGTTAGAATATATGTATAATACATTACTTACAGAGCATAGACGACGATTTCCTCGAAAAATTAACTGTAAACTGCCAGACCCTCTTTTTACCTCCCAACGAGATTGTTATATATGCTGGTGAAATTTCGAAGCACATGTACATAATCGAGAGAGGTTTTTGCATTGTAAATATGCCTAATGGATCTTAAAACTTCTTCTTGTCATTCTGTGGTTTTTAGTTGATATCAGCAGCCTCAGGGAAGGTAGAGAAAGTCTTGGGACCTAATTCGCATTTTTGTGTTTTCGAATCATTAGTGGGTAAATATTTCAAGAATCTTTCTGCTAAACAAAAAGAAAATTCGCCTTTTTCAGCGAAAGCCGGCATCTTCAATATTAGAACTGTAACGCATGTACGTTTGATGATAGTATCAATAAATGATGTCAAACGGTGTTTTGCTGAATACCCACATATCCATAAACAATTAACCGAGCTAGTGGAAGCCACTTCAAAAAGTTTGGTAAGTTATGCAACAAAACAATTTGCTAATTTGTGATGTTACGTTTGAAATGCAGACAGTTCAAAGATTGTTCATGAAAACCTCTAACGTTGTATACCTGGATATCAAAGAAGAAGAGTCCATTTCGTGGTTTGTTTTCCCCAAGAAGAAGCTCGACCCCAGAAGCATTGATTATGAAAGGGCGTTTTCCAACATAGGTTTGTGGCGGTTTTCAAGGTACAAAAAAAAAACGCTGCAAATTGAATTAATACTTCCACATCCAATTGTCAAAATGACATTTACGTTTTTATTTTTTATACTATACGATTAGTAATCAGGTTTTGAGCATTTTTTCTCTCTACACATTTTTTCTAAGACAAACAGTCCTCGTGAAATATTTCGAAGATGTCAAAAGTTTGAATAAATTTTCTAAGACACTTTTTGTGAGAAACTTTTTTTCCTATATGATGGTATTTTTATTTTTTGAATATATTAAATATATTCGGAGATATTTAGGAAAAACCGTTTTCTTTAACTGACGCTTTTTTGCTAATATCTTCTAAACAGTTTGCTGCACCGAAAATTTATAAGAACGCAGACTCACAGTTAAAACGAAAAAAAAATACAAATTTGCAGAAAGGGTATAGTAATGCAACTCTTGCCGTTATTACAACTCTGCAATAAAATTTATCTTTCATCTCGAACAGCAGGCGGCCCCTCACAAGTAACCGCAAAGAACCGGATTACCATAAATTTAGGTCCGATTTTCGGAAGATGGTTAAGCAGGGTCGGATTATTTAAAATTCTCTACCGGTCAAACCAAAACTAGCATTCAGTCATAGTATTTCTGTGTGCAAGACAAGAGAAGCAAAAAATGTTCCGTCCTTGGGAAAAAGCTGCTCTAAGCACCGCTCAGGATGAAGTTGCTGACGTTGACATGGAAGTGCAAATTGAAGAGAACAAGAGGAATCGTCGTTACCTTACCCAAGATGCCAAAGAAATCATAAAAAATGTATACAATTTTTTGATAAAAAAAAGAGTGCAGTGCTCCGTTAAAAGTGACAAGTGAAATGGTTGGTGTCCCCTCCACGACTGTGAGAGATATTATTGAAAATAAAGGCAATTCAAGAAAATCGCGCATTTCGGAGAAATTTCTAAATATATCAAAAGAGCTTGGGATAGAAACTAAAAAAGTGATTTACCAAATGTATAAGGAAAATAAAGTTCCAACTACGGCAAGTTATTGCGAATAGTGGTTCAGAAAATACTTGAGGAGCATCGGTTTTAATTATAGTAAATTAAACCAACGTTTGTCCATAATGGAATCAACCCGACTAAAAAGAATGAGAGAAATATCGTATATTTGGATGAAACATGGTACGAAACCCACGACTTGATAAAAAAATGTCTGACAGATGGGACAAATAACTGCGTTTTGCAAGCACCACTTTCGAGAGGAAAAAGAATTATAATTCTTCATGCGGGAGGAAGTGATGGATGGGTGGAAAAGGGCTTGTTACTGTCAGCGAAACCGATCCAAAATTGTTCTGCTGACTACCATTGCGACATGGACTCTGCACTTTTTGAAACTTGGTTTCAGCAGCAGTTACTTCCAGGGCTACCACCAGGATCTGTTATAGTCATTCAAAATTAATGAACAAGACACCAACATCAGCTACAAAAAAAATGTAAATAATTGATTACCTACATAAAAAAGAATAAAATTACAATTCCGGATGGAAAAAGTACCAAAAAAGATCTATTGACAATAATAAAAAATCTCGACATACCTAAACAGTATCGAGTTGATGAACTAGCGAAAGGACATGGACATATAGTTATGCGTTTGCCACCGTATTATGGCGTCCTAAACCCAATTGAATTAGTGTGCAGTACGCTTAAAAAAGGAATACGAAGAAACAATACATGTCCGCCTTTAAGTTCGGGAGTAGAGGTAAGAGTATAACGAAAGAACTGTGGAAAAGCTGTATTAAGCATATTATTGAAATTGAAAATAGCTATGTATCCCCGAATTTTAAAAATTTTATAATACATGTTAATGATGATGCTAGCAGTGATTCAGAATTTGACAGTAGTGATGATGATAATAATTAATATATTTAAGTTATGTCGGTGTAAACTTGTTAGACTTTTTTGTAAAAATATAATAGATATATGGAATTATTTTTTTTATATTTAGAGCTTAAGATAAAATAATATATATTCTTATTATTTTCTTTTAAAATACTTGTCTTTTATTTATATATTTAGTTATGTTAGCCGTTAACCGCATGTTTCCAATAGTTCAAAGATTGTAAAAATATTAAAATGTATTGTTTATAAATTTCGGCTAGAACAGCATTCAACATATTCACAGGATATAAATATTACAGGAATGTTAAAAATCAAAATAAAAATATTTAGGATGCGAGATTTTTCTTTGCATATTGAAAAATGCTCAGATGTGCATGTTGTCTAGTTAGATTACAAATTTCATTATAACTAGATATACTTTGCTTGTGCAAAATAATGTTGCTACTCATCTAAAACTATGTATAATTAAAGTGAGAATTTAGGATGGCAATGCCATCTGTCAGCAGTACACTGACTGCAGTTGGTTGAGGTGTAGACAGCACAGCACAGCAACAGCAACCTCTTATTAACTGAATGATTAAAAACTACTTAGAATAATATACACTACACAAACAAGACACGACTATTAAAACGGCTTAAAACCGGCACTGGAAATTCGCAAAATCGCAAAGAGAGGGTTTGATTTATGAGGGGTCGCGTGCCGTTCCAACTGTGCCTGTAAATGAAAGGTAAATAGTATTGCAGGGCTGTAAAAACGGTAAGAGAGTTGCATTACTATAGTTACCCCCCAATTTCGCCCCTTACCCCATACCCTATTTACCCCACAAACAATAGGTTGCTTTGGGTAGTTGAGATTTATACGTTTGCCATATTTCAAGTTCATATATTAAGTCTTTCGAAAGTTATCGTGTATACAAACAAAACCACAGACACACAGACAAGAATTTTTTTTTGCTCAAATTTTGTTTTTTTGTGTTTTCAACCATTTTAAAGCGAATGAGCAAATAAAAACTTTTTTTGTGACACAATACTKCCCATCCGTTGGATGTGGAAGTAAATCTTACTTGCTGGAATGATATTAAATGCTTTTTATAGGTCTGTGCTGCTACGGCGTACTATAATCCCCGATGGTAATTTCATCATGTTTTGGGAAATGTTCAGGGCCACATGTGCTTTCATTTCTGGGATGTTATATCCATCGATTATGATTTACTCCATCTACTTTCCGAATATTGTGTACTGGAGCTATGTATTGGATATTTTTGGTTATATTGACATGTAAGTAAATAATTTCTGAACACATTTTGTTACCTCCTATGCCAATGCTTCACCTAGCTACATCAGAATGCACGTATGCTACTACAACAAAAAAGGCATACTGGTTACGCACCCCAAGTACACTGCGCTCTACTACTTAAAGAGAGGCTTTTTTGGAGATTTGTTGGGGCTGCTGCCCACTGGTCACATGCTATATCTATTCGTCGCAGTCCACTACGATGATCCAGGATCAGTTTCGTCGTTCTACACCATCCAAGGCTTTTGCAACTTCAACAAATTACTGCAAATGTACAGATTGCCCGATGCTTTCATGTACTTCCAAAAAGACATACTCAAAACGAAATCTGTGTTATTGTAAGTTTTGGTGTGCACGAAAGAACACAGCTCGTAACGACACCTTTCAGGAATGTTTTAATGTACATTCCAATCAGTCTTGTGTTCTTCAATGTGCTGGCTAGCTCTTTGATCATATTAACATCGGATTTTGCACTGGATTCAGATGGTTGTCTCATGATATCACCTATGCCAGATAGTTGGATGTCGCATTTTATTCAGAAAGGTAATGACCTTACACTTGGAAATTCAAATGTAAACGGCTGTCTTCCACAGAGAATATTGCAGAACCTACACCGATAGCTTACTACATCACGGCTTATTATTGGGTTGCAGCGACCTGTTTGAACGTTGGGTTTGGTGATATCCAAGCCCAGCAATCTTCCGAGATGTACTTTATTATATTTGCAATCATTGCAGGTGAATCTTGCTATTTGACGGTTTAATAAACACTTCAATTATCCATCCGTTCCAGGTTATTTTACGTTCACGTATGTCCTGGTGGTAATCTCCAGTAGCATAGCCAGTATCAACATTAACCTGACTTTGTATCAGGAGCACATGAAGCAGTTAATAAAGTACATGAAACGAGAACGTATCGAGAAATCGTTACAAAAGTAAAAAAAAAGAAAATTGTTGCGAATGAGTGTTATTTTTCTCCCTTTTTTCCAATTCAGCAGAGCTATCGATCATTTCGAGTATTTGTGGCAAAGGACTCACGGACTGAAGGCAAATAAGATACTGAAGAAATGCCACCAGGCCCTCCAACAAGACAGTATTCTATCCCTGTATGAGCAGACCATGTTAAAAGTGCCAATTTTCACGGATCTTAACAGATCTTTCTTCCGCAAGCTCGGAACACACTTAGAAGAAAAGTATTTCTTGAAGGACACACCTGTAATTAAGCTGAATGATATAATTAGCACAGTGTACATAGTGCACAAGGGAGAAGCTGTGGCTAAAGGGCCGGATGGATCTACTTTTACTACACTGAAAAGAGGATGGTTAGTTTATGATTTAAATAAGAATGGGCGTTACAAACAATTTGTTTTAGTATGTTTGGTAATATTGACGACATAGCAAGCACAAGGAGCATGATTTCAATCACAGCTGGCACCGCTGTTGATTTATTATCTATAGAAACGAGAACTTTGTATTCTTTGTCGAAAGATTATCCTGTAGTGGCCACCAGATTGAAGAGGCACATTTTGTTAGAAAACTTGGTGAGATTGAACCTAAAACCATATAGTTTCTCCCTTACTCATGCATTATTCTTTTTTTTAGTCTTTCATAAAAGTTCAACATAAATCAGAAACAACGATCAGCATAGAAAACCCAAACATTCCTTTGAAGCTTTTTGCAGAAGAAAAACTGTATCATTGACAATCCACTACATTTTTCTTTCTTAATAAAAGTTCTCTTTACAGTAAAACTACAAAGCTGCAACGTTTTTTGATGTCCGCCGCCTTCAACTTACCGTCCATGTTAATGTCTTTTCTGTCTTGTTTAGTTGTTTCCCACCACATGGCCTTTCAAAATCACAATTTTCTCATGTACTTCATGACGTATAGCTTGGATGTTTTCCACCTGATTAAGCTGTATGCAGGATTTTATAAGCCGTTCAGGAACAAACTTGGGGAGATGGTGACCAATAGAGATGACATTAAAGAAAGGTAAGTTGAGTATGTTATGATATCAATTTAATCATTTTTTCTTTCAGATACATGTGTTTCTCCCACTTTTACCTTGACCTGTTTGGTCTGTTACCCTTTGAAGTATTTGCATTTTTAGCACCAGTAGGTCAGAAACAACACTATCTTGCTTGGCTGCGTATCAACAGATTGGTAAGAATGGTGAGTACAATTTGCCCTGCGTTTTCCCCTTTTTTTAAAATACAACGTTTGAAGTGGAGTATCAATCATTTCTTTAATGTTTCCTACAACCGTCTGAACATTAACGTGATGGTATTCAAGCTGGGATCCATTGCGGTGCATTTTTCATTAATGATCCACATAGGGGCGTGTTTGTTGTTCATTGTTGGCTGTCCGGGTTTACATTGCGTAGAGAATGGATGGATTCGTGCAAAAGGTGGGTTAAAATGAAGCAAAAACACTATTCAATCTGTGTTTGTAATTGTAGATGATCTGCCCATGTGTAAAGACAGCTATTATGTATGCTCTCTTTATTTCATCATGACGATAGTCACTGCAACTGGCACGGGTGATATATACCCAAAAAACACCATTGAACATGTGCTGATAACGATAATGATGGTTTTTGCTAAGTTTACGCTTGCTATCTTTATCGGTGACATGTCTGCCATTGTGCAGAATTACTCGTATACTCTGGTAAACTATGATCACGGTATGGTAAAACTAAAGGTATTATAATTAAGCACGTAAAGATGAACTTTTTTTATGAAAATGGTATACCTTATAGGAGTTTTTGAAAAACAGTGACATCTGTGCTCCTTTATTAAGCAAAGTTTTATCTTACTCAAACCAGTTGTGGAGTAAACAATGTGGACAACAGTTGCCAATACTTCTTGTTGAGGCTCCTTCCTATTTAAGAAAAGATATTAAAGCTGCTGCTTATGGACACCATCTCTACCAGGTAATTGATGTTCTTTAAAAAAAATACTCACGATAAGCTAAGGGAGATTTTCATGTCTTTGTTTTAAAATCTCACAGCACTCAAAAGTTTTTTTTATACAATAACTTATCAAGGAAAAAACGTACTTTGACTGTTTTCTTTCTCTCAACAGAATTACATATTTGTATCCTGCCACAACGATTTCCTGCGTCTCTTGATCGCCGAACTGCAAGTTTTGAATTTCTTCACTGGAGACATGATCTGTCAACAGGGGGACGTCAACAACAGGATGTTTTTCATTCACAAGGGGAAAGTGGAAGTGCTGGCCATCGAACAGAATATAGAGATACAGGTGGACGAGCTGCACGAAAAGGACTGTTTCGGCATTGTCGGGACTCATCAGTAAAACAACCGTAACAGGTCGGGTGATTTCCATGTGATTTCAGGTGCAGGGGTTGTTCCTGAAGACGCCGCATACTCATTCGTTTCGTGCCGCGACTGTCACGGAAATACTCACTTTGGACTTGAGCAGCTGGTTGTACTTGCTGAGGTATTTCCCGGCGGCCAGGTACGAAATATACGAGAGGGTGCAGAATATTTAGTTGCTTGTTAGTGTAGTTGAATGAATAAAAGAGTAAAACCATATTATTGTGTATTGTATTTTAAGTGTGCTCATGAAGACTGTCAACCTTCTATCATTTTTTCACTAGATGATGAAAAAATTGCTATTTGTGGAGATTAATGTTGTTTATATGCACCTTGTTTCTCCAGAATAGCACTAGTATTTTTTTTTTAACAAGACAACGAAATTTTTAACGTTTTATCATAATATATAGGTACCTAACAATTATGATAAAATAAATAATGAATCCCCTTTCATTTTAGCCTTTAGCCGATTCCAACGAAATTCCATCACCCTTACTGGCAACACTGGTTATTCTATGCCTTTGCCCGCGGACGTATAATGTGGACCACCAGCTTTGGCGTTCCCGCCAAACATTTTAGCTGCCAAAACGTGTTCCGCGGGGTAGTTCAGTAGTTATCCAAAAGATGGTCTCAAATCGTTAGTGAGGTTTTTCTTGCCTCACTAGATCGAAATTCGCAACTTCAAAACTAATAACGTTAGTGACAGTTACGTGTCAAGTGCAAGTGCGTGGCAGTATGTGCCTATGTGGTGGGATGTGAATGCGAAGCCAGAACGGAAGTTTTACACAAATTTCCGATAATAATTCACAAAGATTGCTGCAATGGGTAAGAGCAACTGGCGATCCAGAAATTGAAAAAATGAATAAACAGGAGTTCAATACCAAGAGGATTGTCGAAAACCTTTTTCATCGACTTATCGAACTGCAAACAATAGATTATCATTCACGGCTATTCCTACCTTATTTTTACCTTGTAAGTACATATTTAAGAAGTTGCAGTTATTCCTACTCATGAGATTATCGTAGCTACGCCTAGTCTTGAGGAGATTCATACAATTCTTCCTACACATGAATAAGATTCCGAAAATCTTCCAGTCCTTCATCAGCATTTTCGCAACCTACTTTAAGACTGGCTAGTCCAGCAAAAACTAATAATTTGTTTTTCATTTTTGTCTTAACTGATTCCGTTCAAGGTGACACTCATATCCATCCATCATCTTCAAAGGAAAGACAGCCTCAAACAAGGAAAGAGTCAGTAAGCTATTTATGTCCTCGAAAAAACAATTACACCCATTAAAAAAAGTGAATATATATTTTATATGTAAATATTACACAATAATTACACAAATACACAATTTATTTTTTTTAAATAAAAATTTACTTATAYAGCATATATTAACATTTGTTTATAGTATATAATAGTTACTTGATTTAATATATAATTGGACATTTACAGAAACTTTTGGGCATGGAACATCATATTAAAGTGAAAGCTAAAAAGTTGACAAAAACGTACTTGATTTAAAAAGGCAAGAATAATTAACATTCGGAATGTAAATTTAGAGTCGTTTGCATTTTACTGAGAAATACATCAAGGATGGTTTTTTGGCAAGAACACAATTTGAATGAAGTAGTGAAGAATTTTTTCGGTCACAGATTAGATATATTGGAAACAAAAATACCATAGACCTATAGAGTGTAAGGCAAAGCTTTTGCTCTAGCTTTATTTTTTCAAAATCCGAAAACGTACAGATATCTATCGAAATTATTTTACTTACCAAGTACCGAAATGCTTCAGAAGATYATTCGTCATATCCCAATCAAAACTGGTATCTGCAAAGCCGTCCTTGAGAATATGCGGTTTCGTATTTCACAAATTAAAGATCCAGCGTACAAGTACTGTATTTTAATTTATGAAATGAAATGTCTACAGCCTGGACTTTATTTTTCGAAATATGAGGATATGGTATGTGACTATGTAGATAATAGTTTTGATAGAAAGAATGACATAGCTGATCGTATATTAGTGTGGATGTTAGATTGTATCACAAGAGAATACTTGGAAACAATCACTTGGATATAGATTTTGCAAATCAATTTCAACTTCATAAGACATTGCTGAGACAGTTTAAAAATATTGTGTGTCAGGTGCATGAGAAAGGATTTGTGATAGTAGCTAGCATATGTGATGAGGGTGTAACAAACATGAAATCAATTAGACACTTAATTACAGACAGCAAAAGAGATGCTTTTCACAGTGGAATAGAGCCTTATGCCTTATGCCTGCAAAACCCAATAATATATTGGATATGCTCATTTACAATGAATTCAGGCAATAATTATCTTTTGTAATCACCATAATATATCTTATTTAAGAGCCTGCCTTTATTTCATTTAGTTAAGGGGGATGGCCACGAGAGGTGCTAAGCACTGTTCCGAACGCAAGCATTGTGGGTTGCCTTCTAAGATGTTCTGTGGTCAAGTGGTCAAGTACTCATCACATGCTGCTTATTGTTGTACATATATTGTATTATCTTCATTTCGTTTTATCATGCACATGTAGGTACTCTGTAACATCTTTATTCTGATGGACAAATTTCGAATTTCACTTTTGTATTAAATACATAGTTTATCTACTTAGTAAGTTGATGAAAGATTATAATAAAATTTCAGACAGCTATGTTTGTAGTCAGTAATATGAGCGAATGTATTATTTCACAAGTTTTGTTACCTCTAGTAGCAGTGATAAATATTAAATACTAAATGAGTCAGTATGAAATGTAAATGAACAAGTCAATTACATGGGTATAAAGTTTCAGAAATTTGTCCCATTTATTTTCAAGTTCCATGAATACAACTTAAATAGATATAAAATTTTAACAGGCCTTTTGCAGCCGGCACGGTTAATTCTAGTAATCATTGCTATTAATGGATACAGCATAATATAAGGCTATTTAACATAATGTCAGTGATGTATGTACCTTAAGATGGTGTACCTATATATAAACATATTAAAGCTGCATTATAAGTATATTATATATATAGTATATTATAAGTATAAGGACATAACAAACAAACATAACAAGCTTATTGTATTAGTTAGATAAATCTGTAATATTTGTCAAATACAATACAAAATTTTGTTTAAAGTTGTCTGACAATTTATGTTGGTGATTAGCTTTGACGAAGATTACGGGTGTAATTAAAAATTGCTTTACTTTTTTGTTTCTTCAATAGTGTTTAAAAAGAAACAATAAACTTATAATAAACTGAAGACTATGACCACTAAATATTTTTTTCAGTTGTACTTCGCATGTTTCAACAGTGAACTGGACTGTTAGCTACAGCCTAATAAGAGTCTACGTCAAAATTAGGCTGACAACAAAGAGAATTATTGAGTAGTCCCAACTATCTGGAAATCCAGCTATACAATATCATGCCAAATGAAATAAAAAAGATAAATGTAAGAAGTTTAAAAATTGTATGAAAGCTTTAATGATATATAATGTGTTTTACTCTATTGTGGAATATAAAGACTTTTTACTTTTAGATCAGCAAAAATGTTTGTTAATTGAGTGATAGAATATAATAAATGTCAATGTGGATGTAATTTTGTATTTTTTTGTACTGTGATATATGTATTCATTGATGGCATTGTGACGTGTCCTGCAAAATGTATTATAATTTTCTTTGGACGAATAAAAATCTAATCTATTGGTGTATCAAGGGTGCAAAACCCGATATTTGCTGTTTTTGTAATAATTACTACATTTGGTAACTTTTTCGTTCATTTTCTATAAATATCTATATTATGTATATAGTAAAGTTGACCATTTTTTTAAGTTCATTATGTAGTCATTTTTTGTAACAAATTAACATGCTCTTAATGGTAATACGCAAAACCACGTATGCTGTAAAACTAAACAAACATGTTTTTGTGGGCCGCCGATCACCTCGTGTGTTTAAATGAGGATAAACTCAAAACGGCAATAATAACAAGCACAGCAGAATGATGATTTACATTATCTAATCCAATGACAGTATATCCAATATTTACTTAATAATTAATTGTAAATTTTAAAATACATTATTGTAAACTAGAATGTCTAGCAGTCTGACACGAAGGTAAAAGGTAGGTATTTTTTTGCAAAATGAGAACAGTTTTGTTAAATCATTAGACAAAGATACCCCATTTAAAAAAAGAAATACCACGGTACCTTCTTACATAGATTCGGTATCTGATATCGTGCCTATTTCTACTGTGCTCGTTCTTTGCATCACTTTCAGTCAGGTAGTAAACTAGATTAGGAAGGTATGAAAAAAGGTCAAAATTTGGTGTTTGGCGTTAAGCAGTCTGCATCCCAATAACAGGTTTTCCACGTCTGCAAGTGCCCTTAGAACCAAGAACCTTATGATTTTGGTGCTCTGAGATTCGTCTCCAACCATGTACCATTTGCTTGTCATGTTCAAGCTTCCTGGAACCATACCCGACAATAACAATAACTTGGCTACCATGTCCTCCTGTTCATTCTAGCTTTGAGTGAAGAAATTTCTTCACTCAACGGTTCTAGCAGCAATGGGCCGGTTCCTATTCTTAGTATCAAGCTAATATAAATCCCACAACCAAAATCCAAACCAATTACCTACCTACTCTGTTCAGTACATCTAGTAGAATTAAGGCAATAAGCTACTGTACAACTGCACGGCGGTATTTGGTATTTGGTGATAATCAATGTAATTGTTATTTGTATTTCGCAATAATTACAATATGACATGTCACGGTGACAGTTACAAAATGGATCCACGGAGTAAAATGCATGGTCAGATGATAATTTCAATCAAATCAAGCGCGCCATGAAAAACCTCACTAAAGTTCCAAGGGACATCTGTTGGTTTTTAAATAAATTAAGCGGTATCGACAGATTTGGCAGCCAGTTGTCATGGCAAGCTGTTCCTCCACAATTAACCTCCGCGCTTTGCCTATGAGACTGTCATGTCATGGTGTCATCTGTCATTTCCAATCAGTTTTGAGTTTATGGATTACGTGTTTCAAAACTATCAGGAAGCATTGTCGAAATACCACAAAGGATGTTTTTCAAGACGTTATCATTACTAATTTTCAACTTCCTGCATTTTCAATCGCTATTAGTACAAGGTAACGCAACAAATCATTATTCCTACTAACCTAACCTCTAAATTTCCCTGTTTTGCCCCCGTAACTGATAATTCAACTCGATGTACGCTTCCAGGTGCGAAACTGAAGCACGTTACTTGCGGTTCAGTGCTGAAACTCCTGAATTCTGATTACCGTGTCAGACTACACTCGCACGATGTCAAATATGGAACGGGCAGTGGACAGCAGTCGGTGACGGGCACCGAAATACAGGAAGACGTCAACAGCCATTGGGTGGTGAAGGCGGCCACGGGCAAGATTTGTCCTAGGGGAGAGGCGATACGTTGTGGCAGCGTGATACGCCTGGAACACCTGGCGACGGGGAAGAACCTGCACTCGCACCATTTCTCGAGTCCGATGAGCGGCGACCAAGAGATCAGCTGCTACGGGGAGGAGGGAGAGGGCGATACGGGTGACCACTGGAGCGTAGTTTGTACAGGTACTAATAATAATAATATACGGTAATTTTATACTTGCGATGAGAAATTCGGTAGTTGGTATTTGTAATTTAAATATAACCTGTTGTTTGTCCATTAAACAGGAAATCGTGTCACATTGTGCCAACTTAATCGAAAGTGATACTTTTAATATATGGCATATGAACTTGAATTTTATCGGCAAAAACAGACATTCCCAAATTGTTTATTCGATATTCCTAGTGATGTTAGCCGTAGTCAGAAGAGAGCTAAACTATGACAAAAAATGTAAATATATTGACAAAAGTAATACTTTTATTTTCAGATTGCAATACAGTACAGTTTAAAAACTGGTAATAAAAATGATCAATTTCTTTTTGCAAGGAACTTTCGTCCGAGATTCTTTGTGCTCTAACAAATAATGTCCTTATAAGACTATTCTTTTGATTGGGAGGGTGATGAGATGTAGCATGTAAATATCTGTCAGTATGTGTTGACTTTCTGTGAACTTTGTGTCTTAACTTGTCTTGGTGTCTGATTGCATAGTAAATTTTATGTCAGGATTTTTACTGTTCAAATAATTTAGAACCAATGGGGCCAAATAACAAAAGTATCATCTACCTACCTATACCAACATTTTGGCTTAAACTGAAAACTGTTGATTGGGAAATTCAGTATCCATTGTTTGTTGTTCCCTTATCTTGATTTTCTTCTTTGTAGTACTTTCTTGTTTTTTATTTTTTATTAGCTTAATAAAATCTTCAAACATGTTCACTTGTTTCTTAATAATTTCTGAAAGTTTTATGATGTTTTTTTGTTCATTATATTTACGGTTAAATCAGCAATTAATTTTTTAAAATATGTGAAATAGTAAGTTGAGATTTTACTATAATTAGTTGGAACCAGTTTATAATTAGCTTGTTATTTTTAGTTTTCATTAATGTTGCAGGTGAATATTGGTTGCGAGATGAGAGCGTAATGCTGAAACACGTCGATACGGAGCAGTATTTGGCCGCATCTGGTCGAACATTTGGCAGACCGATAAACGGACAAATGGAAATCGTTGGTGTTCCCAGTTCCAGGGGTTCCGTCCACTGGCAGACAGCGGAAGGAGTTTTCTTGCATCCGCCGGATGCAATGGAAAAGCATACGCATGTGCATTCAGAACTGTAGCTGTTTTACATTAACTTTCTAGATGAAATTGTACAAAAAGTTTATTATTTATTTGTAAATGTCAATAAGTTGATTTCCATCTGTTGGGTGTATTTATCTAGCTCGATGGAGAAATCCCATGATTTCCCAAGGAAAACCATAGAAAACTTCAAACGCAAGTATCTCAGAAACGGTTGTTAGTCGTAGAGTGAAAGGGACAAAATTTTTTACTGCACATATATACATTGTGTTATCAGGAATACTTTTGATGTACTTAATAATGGCATTTTAATTCTAGTAACTACTGATAAATTTTATTGTATAATTATTCTACAATCACGTTTCAAGCATAAAATTCTGGCCTAACGGCAATTCCGTGAACTAATTCGTATTTGACTACACTAATTTAAATGTAACATGTCGATCTATTAATAATGTGTGCTCTATGTAACAATGTCACTTACGTCATCTGTCAATTTCAAACCGTTCTAACCTCACATTTTCGATTTGTATTTATGGGCTATTTTATATCAAAAATAAGTATTTTTAAGCATTTGTAATATTCTAAATAGTAAAAATATGTTAAGAGGAAACGTGGGCGACCATTTGATGTCCTTGTAGGATAATGTGGGTCTTTGGCTAGCCTGCGGGCAAGGGTGAATAACTCGGTGGAATTAAATTATCTTCTGCCGGGGCTGCTTACTGGCTAGAAGAGATGTGGGGGCCTACCTGGCAGCTCTGGTCGGATAGGCAATCCTCTGGGTCAGTGCTGCGAGCTTCCTGAGGGCCTTACTGGCGGCTCAGGTTGGATACCCAGCCCTCTTTCATTGTAAAGGTATACCTTTGAAGGTTGACATTGGCCCGGGGGAACAGGAATAGGACGATGAAGGCAGCTGCTTGAATAGCTCACAGACCATTGAAGAGGTTCGACGAAGCTCTAGGTGAGTGAAAATCTCCTTTATATCGTTTTTGACCTCCAGAATCCAAAAATGTCCTCGGAAATGAGCTAAGACATCGAGGGTATCTTTTTCTAATTTTTATGTCTGTCAAACAGTTGTCCGATATAAAATATTAATAATAATATATGTGAACGCAAAACTCATTGCAAACGGAAGAAAAAGATGGCTAATATTTGTCTTGAAAATCAAAACCCACACATTTGAATATTTAAACAATGGGGGAACAAAATATAATTTTTGTAATATTTTTGCTACAGCTATTTCTGTTATTATGTTGGTGGACCTTTAACGACAGGTTTCCAATAATGAAATTCTTCATCTTCTTTAGTGTTAGATTTAATTTTTGATTGGTATAATTTAGGCTTAAGCTTGTTTTGCGGTCACTTTAGCATGAATGTTTTATTAGCTACTAGTTAAATATATACTTTGTATACCTTTTCTTAGAGAAGGCAATGTTTTTCACTAAATTGCCCGCAAAACAACTTTACAAGATTCTCACAATATTAAAAAAATCAAGTAAAACGTCTGTAAAAGCGAAAACGTTGCGTCGACATGAAGAAGTTAACGCTTTTTAATTTTCTAAATCTGTACTAATTCTAATCAATTTCATGTGTTTTTTTGCATGGGCTGTTTTTGTTAATAGTTTAGATAAAGATGTATTAAATGGAAAAAGAAAGGCACGTTTATCAATATGCAGCTTGACAAAAGATCGTTTCACTTGTGCTCCTAAAATTTACAGTTAATAATAAAAACAAAAGTAATAATAATACACATACAAAAGTAAAAACTTTGATGGAAACTATCAAGGAGTATACTCCTTCAAGCAATGAACTAGGTAGTCTCGACATAAGTATACATATCAGAAAACAGATATGCTATTAATGACACACAATGAAAGGGCGAGAGAGAAAAAGATAAATATTCATGAAAAACAATATTACCGTACAACTATAGTACCAACTGCAACATGAAAACAGAAAGATACGTAACAAAATGTTAAATTACGAAACAATGATGTAATGTAATTGTAAATAAACGAATCATTTTGTAATACATTAGTTTGGTGCATCTTCATTTAAAAAAAAAAGTAATTATTGACGTATAAGAATGATCGCTCAAAAAACGCTCTGTACTGAGGCAATGTTTTATATTATGAGTGACCATCACTAAGCAATAAACATTTAAAATGTTATTTATGCAATTGCTTAACCTACTTGTATATTGAAATACCCTGTAGGATGCAAATACGTAACGCTCATTTGTGACACACCAAACTTAAAGTTTGAAGACTGAATCAATATAATTATTATAACACGCAACAACTTATCGAGAAAACTATTTTTCTGACACATGATCATTTTGGTTTAGGTTAGGTTAGGATATTCCGGAAAAATGGATCTTTATATTTAAGAAATAAATGGTTTTCAGTAACTAGTAAGTAACAAAACATTCATGCTAAAGTGACCGCAAAACAAGCTTATGGCAAAATTATGCCAACCAAAAATATAATTGTAACACTAAAGAAGGTAAAGAATTTCATTACTGGAAACTTCTCGTTAAAGTTCCACTAATATAATAACAGAAATCACTGTAGCAAAAAGATTACAAAAAATGATATTTTGTTCCTACATTGTTTAAATAGTGAAATGTGTGGGTTTTGATTTTCAGACAATTATTAGCCATCACTTTCCTCAGTTTGCAATGAGTTTTGCGTTCACATAACACGGTACCGGTGGTTCAAAGAAACTGCTTTGTTAAAACTTTACCTGTGGTAGCGGATGGATCCATAATGCCCATTTAAATATGCAAATATTGCCCTAATAAATCATCTAGTAGACCGTTGCCCTGATTGTTCGTTCTTCTGTGTTTAGGGAAACTACTCTACTGCTCCTAGCAGAGGAAGGCGTAATGCCGTTTATCGGCTCTGTAACAAATTGGTTACCGCCATCTACCTTTGCCCAATTCGTGTGCCAAAGTTAGGCGTTTCTTCAATTAAGTCTTTGAGTGTATTTTATTAATTTATACCAAAATTCAGAATTTTGAATTTGCAATGACTTTATTACAGGAAGAAGCCATATTGGAAGAAAAACAGAAAGCCACTGCCTCCTTTCCCGGACACATCGAGGAGAAACGTTTATGAAACAATGCAACATCGTAGATTTCAGCTCCTACGAGTTACAGCAACATAGAAGACAAACATAATATTTGTAATACTTTGTAAAACATAGATAAATTCTACAATAAATAAATCTCCTTTTATTATAGTAATTGTTACTTATTTTGATTAATTTGTAAAAATTTAGGATGGGATGAGCAGGGGAGCCTGCGGATGTTAACGTTGAGGGCAAAGAGAGCCTGCGTAGTGAAGAAATCCCATGATTTCTCAAGAGAAACCATTGAAAACTTCAATCGCAAATATCTAAGAAACGGTTGGTCGTAGAGCGAAACGGACGAAATTTCCATACCCTTCCCTATGCTGATTCTGTACCAAAAATAATTTCCACCGAAAACTGCGAAAAAGCAAAGACTAACCCCTTTGCTGTTTTTTCACCTTGAAACTTGATGGTCTCTGATTACACTAATTTTATGTTCATTTACTAATGTGCACCTGCTGCATTTTGGAGTGGTGTCAGTAGGTCTCTAGCTGCAACGGTTCGTCTGAAAAGTGACCCAGAGAAGAAGAGTCCATTTGCGGGCGGCCTAGCTCATTTCTGACTGCAGTTTTGAAATCTGCAGCTCAAAGTACATCAGTATGCCGATTTTGAGCCAAAATAATTTCCAAAGAAAACAGCGAAAAAGCAAAGACTAACAACAACCCCTTTGCTGTTTTTTCACCTTGAAACTTGACGGTCTCCGATTACGCTAATTTTATGTTCATTTACTAATGTGGACCTGCTGCACTTCGGAGTGGTGTCAGCTGGTCTCTAGCTGCACCGGTTCGTCTGAAAAGTGACCTAGAGAAGAAGGGTCCATTTGCGAAATATACATTTCCAGACTTCCAAGCTCATTTCTGACTGCAGTTTTGAAATCTGCAGCTCAAAGTACATCAGTATGCCGATTTCGAGCCAAAAATAATTTCCAAAGAAAACAGCGAAAAAGCAAAGACTAACCCCTTTGCTGTTTTTTCACCTTGAAACTTGATGGTCTCTGATTACGCTAATTTTATGTTCATTTACTAATGTGGACCTGCTGCACTTCGGAGTGGTGTCAGCTGGTCTCTAGCTGTAACGGTTCGTCTGAAAAGTGACCTAGAGAAGAAGGGTCCATTTGCGAAATATACATTTCCAGACTGTCAAGCTCATTTCTGACTGCAGTTTTGAAATCTGCAGCTCAAAGTACATCAGTATGCCGATTTTGAGCCAAAAATAATTTCCAAAGAAAACAGCGAAAAAGCAAAGACTAACAACTTCTTTGCTGTTTGTTCACCTTGAAACTTGATGGTCTCTGATTACGCTAATTTTATGTTCATTTACTAATGTGGACCTGCTGCACTTCGGAGTGGTGTCAGCTGGTCTCTAGCTGCAAGGGTTCGTCTGAAAAGTGACCTAGAGAAGAAGGGTCCATTTGCGAAATATACATTTCCAGACTTCCAAGCTCATTTCTGACTGCAGTTTTGAAATCTGCAGCTCAAAGTACATCAGTATGCCGATTTTGAGCCAAAAATAATTTCCAAAGAAAACAGCGAAAAAGCAAAGACTAACCCCTTTGCTGTTTTTTCACCTTGAAACTTGATGGTCTCTGATTACACTAATTTTATGTTCATTTACTAATGTGGACCTGCTGCACTTCGGAGTGGTGTCAGCTGGTCTCTAGCTGCAAGGGTTCGTCTGAAAAGTGACCTAGAGAAGAAGGGTCCATTTGCGAAATATACATTTCCAGACTCTCAAGCTCATTTCTGACTGCAGTTTTGAAATCTGCAGCTCAAAGTACATCAGTATGCCGATTTTGAGCCAAAAATAATTTCCAAAGAAAACAGCGAAAAAGCAAAGACTAACAACCCCTTTGCTGTTTTTTCACCTTGAAACTTGATGGTCTCTGATTACGCTAATTTTATGTTCATTTACTAATGTGGACCTGCTGCACTTCGGAGTGGTGTCAGCTGGTCTCTAGCTGCAACGGTTCGTCTGAAAAGTGACCTAGAGAAGAAGGGTCCATTTGCGAAATATACATTTCCAGACTTCCAAGCTCATTTCTGACTGCAGTTTTGAAATCTGCAGCTCAAAGTACATCAGTATGCCGATTTTGAGCCAAAAATAATTTCCAAAGAAAACAGCGAAAAAGCAAAGACTAACCCCTTTGCTGTTTTTTCACCTTGAAACTTGATGGTCTCTGATTACGCTAATTTTATGTTCATTTACTAATGTGGACCTGCTGCACTTCGGAGTGGTGTCAGCTGGTCTCTAGCTGCAACGGTTCGTCTGAAAAGTGACCTAGAGAAGAAGGGTCCATTTGCGAAATATACATTTCCAGACTCTCAAGCTCATTTCTGACTGCAGTTTTGAAATCTGCAGCTCAAAGTACATCAGTATGCCGATTTTGAGCCAAAAATAATTTCCAAAGAAAACAGCGAAAAAGCAAAGACTAACCCCTTTGCTGTTTTTTCACCTTGAAACTTGATGGTCTCTGATTACGCTAATTTTATGTTCATTTACTAATGTGGACCTGCTGCATTTCGGAGTGGTGTCAGTTGGTCTCTAGCTGCAACGGTTCGTCTGAAAAGTGACCTAGAGAAGAAGGGTCCATTTGCGAAATATACATTTCCAGACTCTCAAGCTCATTTCTGACTGCAGTTTTGAAATCTGCAGCTCAAAGTACATCAGTATGCCGATTTTGAGCCAAAAATAATTTCCAAAGAAAACAGCGAAAAAGCAAAGACTAACCCCTTTGCTGTTTTTTCACCTTGAAACTTGATGGTCTCTGATTACGCTAATTTTATGTTCATTTACTAATGTGGACCTGCTGCATTTCGGAGTGGTGTCAGTTGGTCTCTAGCTGCAACGGTTCGTCTGAAAAGTGACCTAGAGAAGAAGGGTCCATTTGCGAAATATACATTTCCAGACTCTCAAGCTCATTTCTGACTGCAGTTTTGAAATCTGCAGCTCAAAGTACATCAGTATGCCGATTTTGAGCCAAAAATAATTTCCAAAGAAAACAGCGAAAAAGCAAAGACTAACCCCTTTGCTGTTTTTTCACCTTGAAACTTGATGGTCTCTGATTACGCTAATTTTATGTTCATTTACTAATGTGGACCTGCTGCACTTCGGAGTGGTGTCAGCTGGTCTCTAGCTGCAACGGTTCGTCTGAAAAGTGACCTAGAGAAGAAGGGTCCATTTGCGAAATATACATTTCCAGACTCTCCAAGCTCATTTCTGACTGCAGTTTTGAAATCTGCAGCTCAAAGTACATCAGTATGCCGATTTTGAGCCAAAAATAATTTCCAAAGAAAACAGCGAAAAAGCAAAGACTAACCCCTTTGCTGTTTTTTCACCTTGAAACTTGATGGTCTCTGATTACGCTAATTTTATGTTCATTTACTAATGTGGACCTGCTGCATTTCGGAGTGGTGTCAGTTGGTCTCTAGCTGCAACGGTTCGTCTGAAAAGTGACCTAGAGAAGAAGGGTCCATTTGCGAAATATACATTTCCAGACTCTCAAGCTCATTTCTGACTGCAGTTTTGAAATCTGCAGCACAAAGTACATCAGTATGCCGATTTTGAGCCAAAAATAATTTCCAAAGAAAACAGCGAAAAAGCAAAGACTAACCCCTTTGCTGTTTTTTCACCTTGAAACTTGATGGTCTCTGATTACGCTAATTTTATGTTCATTTACTAATGTGGACCTGCTGCATTTCGGAGTGGTGTCAGTTGGTCTCTAGCTGCAACGGTTCGTCTGAAAAGTGACCTAGAGAAGAAGGGTCCATTTGCGAAATATACATTTCCAGACTCTCAAGCTCATTTCTGACTGCAGTTTTGAAATCTGCAGCTCAAAGTACATCAGTATGCCGATTTTGAGCCAAAAATAATTTCCAAAGAAAACAGCGAAAAAGCAAAGACTAACCCCTTTGCTGTTTTTTCACCTTGAAACTTGATGGTCTCTGATTACGCTAATTTTATGTTCATTTACTAATGTGGACCTGCTGCATTTCGGAGTGGTGTCAGTTGGTCTCTAGCTGCAACGGTTCGTCTGAAAAGTGACCTAGAGAAGAAGGGTCCATTTGCGAAATATACATTTCCAGACTCTCAAGCTCATTTCTGACTGCAGTTTTGAAATCTGCAGCTCAAAGTACATCAGTATGCCGATTTTGAGCCAAAAATAATTTCCAAAGAAAACAGCGAAAAAGCAAAGACTAAACCCCTTTGCTGTTTTTTCACCTTGAAACTTGATGGTCTCTGATTACGCTAATTTTATGTTCATTTACTAATGTGGACCTGCTGCATTTCGGAGTGGTGTCAGTTGGTCTCTAGCTGCAACGGTTCGTCTGAAAAGTGACCTAGAGAAGAAGGGTCCATTTGCGAAATATACATTTCCAGACTCTCAAGCTCATTTCTGACTGCAGTTTTGAAATCTGCAGCACAAAGTACATCAGTATGCCGATTTTGAGCCAAAAATAATTTCCAAAGAAAACAGCGAAAAAGCAAAGACTAAACCCCTTTGCTGTTTTTTCACCTTGAAACTTGATGGTCTCTGATTACGCTAATTTTATGTTCATTTACTAATGTGGACCTGCTGCATTTCGGAGTGGTGTCAGTTGGTCTCTAGCTGCAACGGTTCGTCTGAAAAGTGACCTAGAGAAGAAGGGTCCATTTGCGAAATATACATTTCCAGACTCTCAAGCTCATTTCTGACTGCAGTTTTGAAATCTGCAGCTCAAAGTACATCAGTATGCCGATTTTGAGCCAAAAATAATTTCCAAAGAAAACAGCGAAAAAGCAAAGACTAACAACCCCTTTGCTGTTTTTTCACCTTGAAACTTGATGGTCTCTGATTACGCTAATTTTATGTTCATTTACTAATGTGGACCTGCTGCATTTCGGAGTGGTGTCAGTTGGTCTCTAGCTGCAACGGTTCGTCTGAAAAGTGACCTAGAGAAGAAGGGTCCATTTGCGAAATATACATTTCCAGACTCTCAAGCTCATTTCTGACTGCAGTTTTGAAATCTGCAGCTCAAAGTACATCAGTATGCCGATTTTGAGCCAAAAATAATTTCCAAAGAAAACAGCGAAAAAGCAAAGACTAACCCCTTTGCTGTTTTTTCACCTTGAAACTTGATGGTCTCTGATTACGCTAATTTTATGTTCATTTACTAATGTGGACCTGCTGCATTTCGGAGTGGTGTCAGTTGGTCTCTAGCTGCAACGGTTCGTCTGAAAAGTGACCTAGAGAAGAAGGGTCCATTTGCGAAATATACATTTCCAGACTCTCAAGCTCATTTCTGACTGCAGTTTTGAAATCTGCAGCTCAAAGTACATCAGTATGCCGATTTTGAGCCAAAAATAATTTCCAAAGAAAACAGCGAAAAAGCAAAGACTAACCCCTTTGCTGTTTTTTCACCTTGAAACTTGATGGTCTCTGATTACGCTAATTTTATGTTCATTTACTAATGTGGACCTGCTGCACTTCGGAGTGGTGTCAGCTTGGTCTCTAGCTGCAACGGTTCGTCTGAAAAGTGACCTAGAGAAGAAGGGTCCATTTGCGAAATATACATTTCCAGACTTCCAAGCTCATTTCTGACTGCAGTTTTGAAATCTGCAGCTCAAAGTACATCAGTATGCCGATTTTGAGCCAAAAAATAATTTCCAAAGAAAACAGCGAAAAAGCAAAGACTAACCCCTTTGCTGTTTTTTCACCTTGAAACTTGATGGTCTCTGATTACGCTAATTTTATGTGCATTTACTAATGTGGACCTGCTGCACTTCGGAGTGGTGTCAGTTGGTCTCTAGCTGCAACGGTTCGTCTGAAAAGTGACCTAGAGAAGAAGGGTCCATTTGCGAAATATACATTTCCAGACTCTCAAGCTCATTTCTGACTGCAGTTTTGAAATCTGCAGCTCAAAGTACATCAGTATGCCGATTTTGAGCCAAAAATAATTTCCAAAGAAAACAGCGAAAAAGCAAAGACTAAACCCCTTTGCTGTTTTTTCACCTTGAAACTTGATGGTCTCTGATTACGCTAATTTTATGTTCATTTACTAATGTGAACCTGCTGCATTTCGGAGTGGTGTCAGTTGGTCCTCTAGCTGCAACGGTTCGTCTGAAAAGTGACCTAGAGAAGAAGGGTCCATTTGCGAAATATACATTTCCAGACTTCCCAGCTCATTTCKGACTGCAGTTTTGAAATCTGCAGCTCAAAGTACATCAGTATGCCGATTTTGAGCCAAAAATAATTTCCAAAGAAAACAGCGAAAAAGCAAAGACTAACCCCTTTGCTGTTTTTTCACCTTGAAACTTGATGGTCTCTGATTACGCTAATTTTATGTTCATTTACTAATGTGGACCTGCTGCATTTCGGAGTGGTGTTAGTTGGTCTCTAGCTGCAACGGTTCGGCCTAGCTTTCTTTTTCTTTTCCAAAAGGGCACTTTTCAGATTTGTGAACAACAAAAAATCTAAATTGCTTCAGAGGCTGCGAATTTTAACATAGAGAGCAAGGGTGGCCTGCACAGTGGAGAAATATTACCGTTTCTTTTTTTTGTACTMTAAGTTTGAAGTAATCTTGCTTGCTTCAACATTGAAATAAAACACTCAAATAATAATAATGTATATTTAATTATAATCATTCTACTACACGTGTAAAGTTACAATTCACCCATAAAAAAATTACACTGTTTAGCTGTCTTCTATCAACAAACCCATGATACACTTAAAATATAATCAGAACAATGCACAAAAGCCTATAAAATCATTTGTCCATAATATTTTCCCACAGGGTAGAATCCAGCATGAAGTGCAGCGCAGATGGAACACCTTCAACCAGAGAAATCGCTGTGGTCAAAGAGGGTCGATCGTAGAGGGCTGCCTGGACCATCCTCCCTCCGAAATATCATCGTTGAGGACATCTCTCATTCTTTCTGTCTCTGAAAATTAAATAACAGCATAAATTATCAGAAACCACAACAGATTCAAGCTTAATGCCTTTTGAATTATGGAACAAAAACAACTAACACATCCTTTTGACATGCATTTTTTTTAACTTTCAGAATTAATTTCGGGCATTTCCAATGTTAATATTAATTTTCATGTTAAAAGGTGTGAGTTTTAGTTAACACTCTTTCAAACACCGAAAACAGATTTTCAGTACATCTAAAGTAAATTCAATTAAAGCAAAAATTATCAATATTGTTTTCTATATTGCACCTTCAGAAGAACAAAGATGCAAATGTAAAATTTGAATTTTTTTAACTAATTATATTGAATGTGTCAGGAATAATTATTCTTCGCATGGTACAATAATGACCTAATTGTAGTATACACAGATGATATAGCTAAATTTAACCCTAAATTTTATAAACCATTTCTCAGCAGCATTATGTAAGCTGGAAAGATTGTAATTATTATTACCAATAAGGTTTACTCAAAGCATATTATCAGTTTCATTTGCTAAATGAAAAGTTAAACAGTTATAAAAATTACTTACCAACAATTTGTTCAAACTCAGTAAAAATCTCATCGTTGACTTGTTGCTTAGCATCATCGTCTGACCACTTTTCGTTGTAGACGACCCTCTCGACAACACTTCTTCCTCATATTTTTTGTAAACCTCCACGTCCAATGGAGCAATTTTGTTCCTTGGAATCCACCTAGAACATCTTCAATCAATTTAGTCAATGAGACGGATGAAACATTAAAAACTTTTATTTTGATCATTAAAAACGTGAGAAGTTGTACAATTAAATGGTGTTAAATGCGGAAAAAAGATTTTGTGTAAAATTGATGGCTCACAAATTGTGAAGTGGAAAAGTTCTGAAATTAACTTAAATTTTACCTTTTAGTCAAAAGATCTGTAGATTGTCATTTGGATCATCTGAAGATGCTTATTAGGGAAGAATTTCAAAAATTCATAAGAAGAACACCTACAAAGGAGTAAAATATAATATAAAATTTATTACATTGCTAAGAGTATGTAGAAGAAAAGAACTCTATAATCTAACTGTAAATAATGTAGAAGACAGTACTCTACAGTTAGAAAATATGTTGAAGAACCAGTAAAAAAAAACAGGGGGGTTTTTGGTACAAAATAGTTAATTGTATTACAAATTTGCAAGTTACAGAACGAATTTTAATAGTCCTTAATCTGTAGTTTTTCAGTGATATCCCGTTCGAAAAATACAAACAAAAGTAAAGCTTTTTTGGCAGTTTTTTAACTTATCCTCCTCTGTCATATCTGTCACTGTTCAAAATCCTCAGTGATGTATCGAAATGCCTAAATACGGTTTTCACGAAGACGTCTTCGACGACTCAAAGATCCGCTCAGTGATAAAGGAGAAGTACAACAAGATAAGGGGGAAGCGCATATTCGTCTTCGAAAATGGCGAATCCAACTGCCACTACTACCAGATCACCATCAACCCATCCTGTTTCCGTTTCTGGGGCACCGTCCTGGGCTACATAACGAGCGTAGTAAAGCCGAAATTCGGGGCGGTGAGGCGCCTGTTGACCAGAAACGGAAAGAGCGTCGTCACGTGCATAGAAGAGCTGAAATTCAACGGGAAATACGTTGCATGTGGCCACGAGAAATACATAAAGGTGAAAGGGGGGTAAATAGGCGCCGCGACGTCCTTAAATGTCTAAAAACACCGCGCGATCTCGCAGGTACAGGTTCAGATGCATGAAACCCAAGGTGTACGTCGAGCACTACAGGAAGGAGGTGGACACTCCGGGTCTGCATGAGTGCCTCGACTTGGCGCGAAAGAAAAACAGAATCGTCATCCACTTGTTTGCTAACGGCAGGAGCAACCAAATCCCGGTCAAGTTTGTACTGACGTCACAGGATTTGAAAGATTGGACGCGGATTTTAGAACATATGGCTGCTATGCTAGATATACCAGAGGGATTCCAATAGTAAGCAAATCAAACTGTAAAACACAGATCTGCAGCAGAAACTGAGAAATTATAAGTGAATTTTTTTCAAAACATTCAGAAAAATAAAAAAAGATACTAAAATTTCGGAAAAAACGCACATATACCAATAATTATCTTCATTTTTAGCCAAATAGAATCTTTCTATGCCTATTAGACTTTAAATTACAAATTGTATGTGTTTGAAAAATGATGATATCTGCTCAAGTTTTCATTATTTAAACACCAAATACTGATATACACTAACTTAATATTATATACGGTTGCAAAATATTAAAGGAACGCATCGTCTTTAAAATCTATTCTTACAAAGGAAGATCATTAATTATGGTCCCTGACATAGAAAGACACAAAACATGAGAATAATTATATATTTATTTTTCGACATAGTCTCCTTGAACTTCGATGCATTTGGTCCAATGATGTTCCAATGCTCTGATTCTGCTAGAAGAGAATTCTTGTAGTTGGTCGTTTACTGCTGTCATCACTTGATAATCATCATCATATCTGGTCCCACGTAGATATTCTTTCAATTTCCGAAATAAAAAGTAATTGCTGGGAGCTAGGTCTGGTGAATACGCAGGATGTTTGTGGAATTCAAATCCTGTGTTGTGAATAGCATTCATTGTGTACAGGAGCGTTGTCTTGATGGAACAAAATTCCTTTCCTCAATTTTCCCCATCTTTTTTCTTTGATGCGCTCATGCAATTTTGAAATTAAGTTGGCATAGTAAAAACCGTGTGTCCACATTCCAAAAAATCAACCATTAAAATTCCGTCCACATCCCAAAAAATTGTGGCCACAATTTTACCAGCAGAGGGCACAACTCGAAATTTGCATGGTGGAGGTCAACCTTTGTGATGCCACCCCATACTCTGTTGTTTTGACTCTGGGTCAAAGTGGTGGACCCATGTTTCAACAACAGTAACACTCATCCAGGTTTGCCGAAAACTTTGCCAGGCTTTAGAATGCAGACCTTTCGATCGGGTGGCAATATTCTAGGTTCCCAGCATGCAGATAACTTTTTAAGACCTGTTAATATTTTTTCTATTGTGCCATATGAAAAGTCTGTAATTTCAGCTATCTGACGAATGGTCATTCGCCATTACTATGTCATATGCACGATTAATATTTTCCTGAATAGTGACAGATACTGGTCGTTCTCGTCGATACATGTTTGTCTTCCCACTTTAAATTATCGAGACAAATTTTCTACCACTTCGTAAAAAGGAGCACCCTCACTTAATACACCTACCATAACTTCATGAATTTCTTTTGACAAAAACCTTTTCTTTTGCAAATATTTTATAACTGCGCAAAACTCAGATTTTTTCATTGTTAAAAATTATTCAAACACCTTCGCGTAAATTCTAAATTATTTTAACAAATGAATGACCAGCGTCACAACAAATAAATAACCTTTTAATATGTCAAAGGATTTCACTGTCAGTCAATGCCTACTATATCAAGGACTGTAAATAATGATACTCCACAACTTAAAACCATGTATCACTCTCTGGTGGAATCTTTGATACAATATGCAACTATAGGGTGGGGAAATGCCTCAAAGCAGTAAAAAAAATCCAGAAGCAATTCCTTAAAATAATCTATGACAGAGAACAACCTTTATCCCACAAATATGAAACTAAAAATAAAACTGAAAGCAAACTATAACATACAACAAACAAGGTGGTTGATTAAAGGAATGGATATGTACACCGTGCAAGATTGTGGCTCCACACAAAATCAGCTTGTATACGATCGCCGGTAACAAAATCTGTGGACCTTTTGAGATACAGCATGGTGCCTGTTACGTTGCTGTGCCTTATAACGAAAAATTTACACCCAGAGGGTACCTATCGAGCTACGACAACATGGTCATTAATACACAAAAGTAAGCGAATGCATTTATACCCCTTCTGTAGGTAAAGAGAATTTTAAAATTCTAGAACGGGGGAGGCCATGAGGAAGAGAGATATAGCAGTTGTAAGCAGTCCGCTAGGAAATATGGATAAAAATTACATTTGTTATCACACACGTGGCCATGGTAAGTAACTACTGTTTCTAAATTTATTCCCTCGCATTTTGGGACAAAGGGCACTACTGAAGATCAGCGTTTTTTTGGGACCCTCGCTGTTATATCTATTAAAGGATATATATTTACTTGTGATACCCGGACTCTATTCTCGAAACGTTATTTAGAAGTTCAACTTTTCGTAGCGTGATGGCTATAAGTAGGAAAAATATCTCGTCTCGTGGTTCTGGTTGAGATGTGTGCTTGTCAACATCAGCAAAAATGCAGAAGAATCAAAACGGGTGAGATTCATTTATTAACGTCGTTTGACACCTCCTTTTACTAACTGATTGAGACAGAATCGAACAGGTAAACAACACGAGCGCAGACAAGCCTTTCGAATGTAGTGCAAAAGCTGAGTATCAAACACAGCAGTAAGATATTCCACATAATAATAACCCCCATTCTGTCAGTTACATATAAGCCCTTCGGTTAATATCCAATTCCAAGACAGCTGAACACAGCAATGAAGCACACAACACCTTGCTACTTAATGCACAATGTGCGTTTTCATGACTATTCTGGGATTGCGGGACTTCTCCTCTATGAAGATTACCAAAATTCTCAACTACTTTCGATATTTATTGCGTTATATTTTAAAATAATTTCAAAAATTCTCAATCTATACAGTGAGTTATTAGAACTACAAGTACCAACTCTTGATCTGTTCTCACTCTTAGTAACAAATATCCCATGGCACTTATGTGATCCGAATACAACTCGAAATTATACATTGTGCTTACGGGGGATTTCTCGTAGATATTTTGGTGAGATGCTGTTTAGTGACATTTATGAAATACAAATTCGAAGTTGGTGGTTTCCTAGTTACACGGATCCAGTAGGATCTTAAAACTGGTAGAATTTTGGCATAACAGTTGCGGTTTGATCAGTAATTCGCTCATTAATGTCCACTAAATAAAGGCAACGCTTAATGGTACAGTTTTAGACTCAAGTGAGTGGCAATTAAAGAATAAAGAAACTCCTTACTGAAATACACCTCCTAGATCGTAAACTAACCCAATTTCTAGGACGTATGATGTCCCTTACTGTCAAAAAGCAGCAGACGAAGTGCCAAAGATGTTACGAATACAATGTTTGCCAAAGAAAGTACAAAAATGATAGTACAACACACAATAAGCTTCTCTTTCATTTGGATATTATGAAATCATTGCGCAAAGAAATTACACGAGAAATTTCCAGCGAACACAGGAAGTTTATAGAATCAGTGGAGAGTTCACTGCAAAGTGATCCGAAGAAGTTCTGGTCCTTCATCAATTCCAAAAAGAAGTCGTCGAATCTTCCGGGTGCCATGCACTTTAAGGACAATTTGTTAACGGATCAGCAAGAAATTATTAATGCATTTGGAAATCATTTTTCTAGTGTGATAATGTCTATGATGAAAAGATTTGTGGTAGTCCTATAAATGGTTGTGAATTCTGTGATAACATAAGTTGTCCATCTCTCTGTGATAAATTTAACTCTGTTAATGTCAAACAACGATAACCATCTAATTTTAAATATGTGCTCGATTAGTGAAATGATATTAACAGCTGTGAAGAAGATGAAAGGTAACAACGTTTGGTGGCCAGATAATACTCCATCTTTTCTGGTCAAGGATTGTATATCATGTTTTTACTTCCATTGTCATATTTTTAATTTAATTTTGGTCAACTTTTATTTATCCAATGAAGTGGAAATTATCTCGTGTAGTCCAATATTTAAGGCAGGTGATAAGACTCATATCAACAATTACAGACCAATAGAATTGTTGTCAAATTTTGCAAAGCTTTTTGAATGCGTGTTATCGAATGCTATTTATGCACACGTTAGTAGTCAACATGGATTTATTAGAGGGCGTTCCACTGTAACAAATTTGTGTGAATTACACAATTCGTATCCTCAGCCTTGGACAATCGTTTGCAGGTGGACGCCATTTATACGGATCTAACGAAAGCTTTCGATAGAGTGCACCACTGTGTTTTGTTGAAGAAATTGCAAGCTATTGGTTTCTGTAATAAATTTCTAATGTTAATGAAAAGTCAATGATTGTTGGCAGGGAGCAGTTTGTTGAGTATGGGGGTTTTAAATCGCAGGTATTTTGTGCTAAAACTGGAGTTGCACAAGGTTCCAATCTAGGTCCGTTACTATTTATTATTTTTTATAATGACGTTGTAAAGGATATGAAAGATTGTAAGGTATTTATATATGAAGACGATTTGAAAATTGTACATATTATCGATTCTTATGAAAATTGCCTTGAGTTACAATATAACATTGATGTATTAAATTCATGGTGTCATTATAATTGTCTTGATTTAAATACTAAAAAATGTAGGAAACTTACCTTTGCTAGAAAATCTAATTTAATTAATTTTTATTATAACATTAATGGTGTTGTAATTGAATCCTGTGACTAAGTTACGGATCTAGGCGTAGCTATGGACAGTGGTTTGACTTTTACTCCCCATATAATGTTTGTAACTAGTACAGATTTAAGGACCTTAGGCTTCATATTTAGAAACACAAAAGAATTTACTAGTGTGCCATGTCTTAAAATGTTATTCTGTGCACTTGTGAGGTCCAGACTTGAATACTGCTGCCTTATTTGGAGTCCTTATTATCAATTCTATATAAATATGTTAGAAAACGTTTTAAGAAAGTTTGCAAAGTATCTGTATTTCAAAATATTTTATAGGTCCCAATAAGCATTGTGACCAGAGTGAACTTCTCTTTAATGTGAAAAAAGATAGTTTACTATGTAGAAGGAATGTTTTTTGAGTTGTTTTTCTTTAAAAACTTTTGTCTGGTGAGCTCTCTAGCACTTATCTCTTGGACCACATTAATATTACTGTACCAAGAATAAACAACAGAAGTTCCTCTAGATTTTATTATTCATCTCCAAATACTTTGCATCATTTTAACTCACCTCTTTTTAAATGTTTTAAACTATGTAATAGCGTTAATGGCTTAGAACTGGATATCTTCTTTCACAAAATTCACTCTAAATCAGTAAAGGTCAAGCTTCTTTGATGTGTTTCTCCCTAACTTCTTGATTTCTTAATTTTCTTATATGTTAAATTCAAATTGTATTTTTTGTTGCTTTCTATACTATTCTTATTTGCATTACTGTAGTATCTTTTTTTACTGGCTGTCCATTAGACATTGTAGTCTAATTGGAAATAAATCATTATTATTATTATTATTAAACAATATATATCGTTTAATCTATTGATTGCCTAATTTTAACAATTGTAATGGACCTGAAATCATCAACAACTACCCTAACAATTTCGTGCTGCACTACATGCAGCTATTTAAAAAAGGCGAAGCCACATAACTACGATCTTTGATAGTGTTCTTTGTCGTGTGGCCTCATCAACAACCTATTTACATGTGTTCAGTTTTTCATTTCAAATTGTGAAATCATGATCCTTGCCATTAGAAATTTTCATACACCTATGATAATGATTAAAATTAACCAGAGAAACCGACCAGAATGCATTATGAAAGATACGAAAAAGAACTGGTACCAGCTCCCGTAAAAGATCACAAACAGTTTGTGACTAGCCGTTTGGAAGAAGTCCATGAAAAAATTATCAAACTTGAGTCCGTCCCCAGTGTAATGTCGTACTCATCACAACTGCACAAGACTGTTAGAAAAACGGACCGGGGACCTTCAGCACTGCAGCTTCCCGTCGACACTAATAATGGTAAGAATCTAAACTTCTATAACTATTGTCTGTCTTAATTAATTAATATGTTGAATGGATTCAAAGGTGCATTCATTGTGAAACATCCTGAATGAAATGAACATCAGGATGTTTTACAATGAATGCACCTTTCAATCCATTCAAAATATTCATAATGCCAGTGCGAGCAAGTTGGTGTTTCTGTTCAAAAAGACGTTACTTAAACTCAAGATGTGTTCCAATCATATTTGGTTTAATAAGCAATGTAAGTTCTATGGTGTTACTCCGGGTTACATGCATATTAAGTGTAACAATAACTCGTGGGAAGCAAAAAGGGCAATACAGCAAGCAACAACCATTTCGATTGATTTGGAAATCAGAAAGTGGCACACACGTCGCAAAACCTGGGTGAGCATTTAAAATTAATTCATACAGAATTGCATAAAAAACTGCATAACATAATGTTTGATGAGATAACTAATGATATCTACAGTGATGTTCAAATACTAGTCCATAAACGCTATATTGCTCAATTTAAGAAAATAAAAAATCTGTGGAGTCATCAAACAGAAAATAGAGTTAAAATCAAGGCAGTTAATCCCCAGTGTGAATTTAAATTCAGTGATTGTCGTAAACCTTACGAATAAAGATTTTACACCAAATACTTAAAAAGCAATATAAAATTAGAATACAAAGAATGCTGTACAATGTTAACATCAATGAAAAAGAACATATTATTGCCCCAGTAAATTATGTCAAAGGAGTTAGTGTTTGTGTTAAAAATAGGCTGAATAGACTTGGAATAAAAGCAATAGAGGTTAATAAGTGCAATTTGGGAGGTCTAGTTAACAATAAGCCAAAATCCATGTGACATGATATACATAGGACAATCAGGTAGAGCTATTAAAAACAGAATTAAAGAACATGTTACGAATATAAATTCAAACAAAAGCATAAAAAGTAACCATCACTTAGATGAAAACGACGTAAAAATTTGCATTGCGAAAGGAAAGGTAAAAAACTGAACCTTTTAGAATTTTTGGAAATTAAAAAAGCTCAGCATCAGAAAAAAGATTTGGCAAATACACAAATAGAAATTCCCACGTCCAGTACACCTTTAATATTGCCGAAATTATAAAGTCGGCCTTCAAACCCAGGCGAGAGATTATGCAACTATATTTTATGACCCCTGTAAAAAAAGGGATGCAAACAAAATTCTGCACATCTGAGTTTAGTATAACGCCGTTATCTCTTTGACAATGACCGTTCTAGGTCGAAACGATCATCAGAGTTATCTGACAAATCAAGTGAGACAAAGCACATACGTTCAATCAGCTTGTTTCCAAGCTACCTAATTAATTAATTAAAGTGTTTTCAGAAATTCCGTTAGATAAAAGTGAGAAAACAGTGCAAGGGTTACCGTTTTCGGAAAAGCCGTCAATGAGCAGCATGAAAAAGGTATGTTTTGTTTCTGAGTTTGCCATCAATCATTTTGTTGATTTACTTTTAGAGTGTTTCATCCCAGACTTCAAAAACAGTTACAATTCTCGCTGAGTCATTCGAGCAGATGGGTTTAGACGATGAAAATGTAAGTTTTAAATTATTCCCTTGTTCTTGGTACCAAAGTAAATTCATTTTAAGAGAGACCACTCGACAAGTACAACAGAAATTGAGGAAGTCTTAGTTGAATCACAATCAGAGGTAGAATGACATTTTTCCTTACCACTGGCTGAAAAAGACGTTAAAACCACATGTCTTAATCTGCTAATTTATCTGGCCTTGTGACATTTTGCAAACAATAGCTAGTTTGTAGAAGTGTTTTCTATCATTTTTAATCAGTAAGTAGGCTTGTCCAAGTTCTAAATTTAATAACATCTAATCATAGGTAGATACGGCCATGAGGGATTTTCTAAACGAAACTATAGATACCATATACAATAGAATACCCAGTAAAACAGTGGACGACAAGGATGCCCTCTTGAAAAGCATCGAAGCTCAAATTGACCTGATCTTCGAACGCACAGACTGCCAACAAATCACTGACTTACTCCTGCTGGAAATCATGGACGAACATTTCGTATCACTGCTGAACAACATTGGGGAAAAAACAGCTTCGGAAGAAGTCTTGGAAGCTTTGGACAAAGTAACCACAATGATACATAGTACTATGGAGGAGGCAAAAGAGGAGATTCTTAAACAAAGCCGCAGCGCCATATTTGAGGGCCTCAAAGAGCAGATAATGAAAGCGATAAAGGAAGCTGACGAAGACGAGAGAACACCAAACACTTTATTAACTATCATCAACGAGCATTTCGCAAAAGTTGCGGAGAGCATTGCCAGGCAACGGGATGGTTAGTTACTGTTTTACTTGGGATGAAAAACAAATGATGTTTGTCGTTTCAGGAGATCCGCACTGCCCATGTAGTGACAACACTGATGGTTAGCTAATAAGCAGTTCATTGTGGTAGTAGTTAGGTATGTGTGGTTAATAAATTGTGTTAAACACTTGTGGGTGGTTTGAGAAGATAGAAATCTAGAAAGAGATATGCTAACTTAATTTGTGACTCATGTAATAAACTGGGTATTTCAGTGAAGTAAAAATTACGGAATTCAATATAGTTCGGTTACTAATTGTAACATATGCAAATAATTCCATATTTTGGTTAGTATAAAAAATGTATTTAAGTACGTGAATATTCAAGTCAAAGTTGAACTATTTTAAAACGCCCTCCAAAGGATGTGACGACTTAACTGAAAACGGAAATACGCAACATGGCAACAGTGTTACTTTGCATTCCTTTGTGTCTGTCAAATCACGGCCTGATGTCGGGCGTCAGACGAGCTGATTTTCTAAACGTTATCATCTTGTGCCGGTGTTGGATTTGTTGTGATTGTGTTTGATGATGCTTAATTAACGCAAGAACAACGAACGATAAACAAAAAAAAAACAAATACAACACATAAAAAAAAGCGTTTACAGATGATTCAGCTCAGCTGTCACTATACTGTCAGTGGTCAGCTGTACACGATGTTGCTACTTACCCCGATTGTTGTTTATCCCTCTCTTTTCAACACGGTACAACCTGATTGTTCACTTATGAAGTGACAACGGAATTCCTTAATTTATTTTAATTAGTATCTCAAGTTCTAGGCAATATTGAAAGAAATTAATAAAACACGCAGTCTTATTTCAATTGGATCGTTCGGAATGTATAATAAAAAAAAAACCGCTGAAATACCCAATTGCTGTTTTGTGTCTGCTTTCGTTAATATTACAGCAAAGTTTGTAAACACGTAAACCATACTGAAATTCTACTGGTTTAGAAAATCACAATACAAATAAACGCTTACCTGGGGTGTTGACAATCAGGTCCAACATTGATGGCGCCACCTCCTGAAAATCAGGGTAACCACTTACCATGAAAGCCCGTGAATTTCAAATTTATGACATAGAGTGCAATTTTTTTTAAACGCAAATTATTTAAGCATGCTACGTTGACTGAAAAACAACATCAACACATAACAAAACGTTTATTTACATACAGCAACAACTACAACACAACAACAACAATTTAAGGATCACCATCACCATCTTTCGGACAACACACCCCAGCATATCTGGAATTGACATATTGCTTAACTCATGTTTGCTAAAAAAGAGAAAGAATACTTACTCGTCTATGCGGCAGAAGGCCTGGGTGTACTTAGTGACGTCGGTCAGCAAATCGAAGACTTGAGTGCAATCTTTAAGCAACCTGCAGTTGCCGGTTGTGTTTGTTGGTGTGTTGTGGCATTCCGGACTTGAAGATACAGTGTCGTATCGTCCCAACTTCAGAGTTTCTGCAACCAATCAGACGAGAATGCACTTTAAAACCAAGAATTAAAAAACTTACAATGATCTTGTGTATTGTATGAAAAATGACCTCGTGCATATTATACTACTCAACAAAAAAATTTTTGTTCTTTGTCCTAAAGTTTATTTTATGATTTTCCTATTTGTTATGTGCAAAAATGAAGAAAAAACCGCTGCAAATTGAATCAATACTTCCACATCCAATTGTCAAAATGACATTTACGTTTCTATTTCTTATACTGTACGATTAGTAATCAGATTTTGAGCATTTTGTCTCTCAACACGTTTTTTCTAAGACAAAATCCTCGTGATATTAGCAAAAATATATAAATTTTAAAATAGGTTTTTTTCAAATAACTCTAAAATTATTAACTTAACAAAAAATTACAAGAGTGCTTTCTGATCAGAAATTTGATTTTCTATATAATACCAAAATTTTAAAAAATCGTACAAGCAGGGACCAAAATAGGTTTTTTAGAAATATTTTGAAAATGTCAACATTTTGAATAAATTTTCTAAGACACTTTTTGTGAGAAATTTTATTTCCTATCAGATGGCATTTTCGTTTTTTGAATATATTAAGTATATTCGGAGATATTTAGGAAAAACCGTTTTTTTTAAGTGACGCTTTTTGCTAATATCTTCTAAACAGTTTGCTGCACCGAAAATTTATAAGAGCCAATAATACTAACAGTTATACTACTAATCACATACTAAAACGAAAAAAATTAAAATTTGCAAAAAGGGTAGAGATAAAAGTGGGTTTTTTACATTCACACAGTACCTCCATATGGCATTCGAGTGATAAGTTAGACGTTTTGTTACAAGTCTAGAAAAAATTTTCGTTTTTTGTCCTAAAGTTTATTTTATGATTTTCTTGTTATATGCAAAAATGAAGAAAAAATACTTTTTTCTCAAATAAAGTTTGCTTTTGTGATAGTTCTAATAATAATACTAATTTTCAAGTTTTTATAAGACTTTTAATAAATTTTATTACATTCAAAAATCCTGCGAGATAAAGGTGGGGTTTTTACATTCACACAGTGCCTCCAGATGACACCTCAAGTAATAAACAACAGTCAGGTGTTTTGTACAGAGTTTCTAGAAATGATTAATGCATCCAGGGCGCTAATAGAAATTATCGATTAAATCAATTTGCCGCCTCTCAGGAAAGTGACATATACTTTTCATCTGTCGATTTTTGAATTATTTGATATAATTTAATATGAGAAAACGCTTGGGAGTGTGTATTTTCAACATATTCTGTAATGTTATGTGGTATAATTAACTGTAAGGTCGCAGAAAGCTCACATTTCAGAGCTGTAGGGTGACATTGATCTGGAACCTTCAGTACTATTGCCGTGCATATTGTAGCTTGGTAGCGGTTACAAAAAGGCGGCACAAAGAATTCAAAAATCAACAGCACCCGCATTGCGTGAATAATTTATAGAAGCCCTGTGCAAGTCTAGAAAAGGTTAAAAGTGTCATCGCGAAAGTGTAAATATGATGCTGATGAATTCTGCTATATATTGTAATTTGAATTAAAGACATGTAATATTCTCTGTAAAGCCTACGAAGCATGTTTTATCTTTCCCGTTCGGAAATCCATGGGACGTAGGAGGTCTTTAAAAGTGCATATGCTGCATGCCCATTTAAATAAATTCAAAAATAACTTAAGGGCGTATTCAGAAGAGCAAGAAGAACGTTTCCATCAAGATATTATGAACTTCATACGTTATCAAGGCTAGTATGATGAAAATCGAATGGGAGAATATATTTTGGCTTTATTGAGAGAAAGTACTTATGAACATAAAAGAAAAAGTAGCACTGTACACTTTTAAATTATTATTCACTATTTTGTAAGCTACTTTGATAGTAAAAATTAATAAAATAATAGAGAAATATATTTGTGTTGTTTTATCATCAAAAATTTAAAGTTACAGATTTTTAAAAATATTGTTTAAACATACTCCTGGACACAAAAGCAAACTTTTTTCATGCCATATAATTTTTATCGTTCAACTATGATCTAATCTATCAAAATTTTATACTTTCATATCAAGGTCAAATTTTGTGTTGACCGGTGTTATCGACATGAAAAACAGGCAGGTACAGTACATACCGTTAGCGATCTTGATGTAGGAGATATTGTTCTTGTTTTCAATGATTTTGCTGAGCCATGGTAGCTGATCCTCCAGATGAGTAAGGGCTGGAAGCCGTTCGGTAGTAGCAAACTGTTCTACAATGGTATCACTGGTAGTAGCAAACTGCTCTACAACGGTATCACTATCTTCATCTGGCAGGAAAGGGCTCATAGGCGGAATTGGTGCATATGCTAAGCAAAAATGTTGTCTCTTTATACAGTCTTCATTACTGGCAGCGTTTTTAAGCTTGATTTTAAAAATTAAAACAGATAATATAAAGAACATGCAACTATTAAGACTGTCACATGCTTACTTTTTATGGATGGTCTTGGTACTGCAAGTGATTGTATTGAGTAAGATGATATACGTCCTGCAATAGTGTTTTTTAAATTAATAAATTAATAAACAACATGTTTTCCAATTCTTATATATAATGATAAAATGTTCAATATGCTCTTTTGTATAGGTTTTAGGAAGACGTTATACAATTGTGGGTTGAAAGTCACGTAACAGAGTGTATACTTTTTGTTTCTTGTAATAATTTTAACAATTTGTTGATATTCATGGTTACAGTCATTTTCTGTTTCTTTTGCATCTTTGAGTATTATTATTTTAGTAGAATTAGTTTTTCTTGAACTGGAAACCATTAATATCTGTGAAACGCCTTTATTTTTTTAATCAGAAATTATGGTGGTTATTTAAGCGACAGAAAAGTATACTTTCACCAAGATAGATTAAAACTGAATTATTTTTATAGGAATATACAAATAGAAAACAAGAAAAAGGTCCGATTTTTTGCATTTTTGTCGAAAAATTTAAGGTTATGTTAAAAAGTAATCATATACAGAAGTTGTTGACTTTTCCACTATCTACAACTTCTTTATTGAAAACTTTTACTTTTGACGTCAACTTTTGCTGAAATCCCAAAGATATGATTTATGTCGCTATTTCAACCGCCCCCTCTCCCCCACTTCCAAATTAAGCCTCCAAACCTTACGGATTTTGTTTTTTTATTTATTTATTATACGCCTATCATTTCCACCCATAGATATTTGGATAACACTTTCTTTTCTAAATGCAGTTTGGTTGGGTTGTTTTTTTATGGTTTTTTGAATGAATGTATGTGGTACATACACCTATACCCCCAATATAACCTTGTACGAATTGTACGAGTATACTATGATATACAGGGTGATTCAGATTTTACTAGAATAACTTCAGGTATCGATAGAAGTAACCGAAATAATGATAGTTTATATTATAAACCATACTACAAAAACGCTTCCGTTTGGAGTAAAATGGCGCCAAAGTTTGAAATATTTTTCGGTTTTTATTTTATTACTCGTAAGCCAGGGGATGTAAGTAAGCAAGTGTTTGGTTATATGCTAAGGGCAACGTAAATGACATGTGATAAAAAAATTTAGATGAATTGCTATACAGGGTGTTGTTTTTGTGGGTGTCAACTGCACGAAATCTGGTAAAACTTTTTTGTCGCATGCCACTGGACAAATTATTTTTTTCTGATATGTTCAGTTTTTTTACCAACTTTTTTTGTTCTTAAACTTTTTTGATATGTCGCTTAGTTTTCGAGATATTCCACTAAATTCAGGACACATTACGACTACCATGGAAGGGACTCAAAATGAAATGATACTGACAATTAACATGTTTTAAATAAATAATGTCAAGAACGAAGAAAATATAATAATAAAAATACTTACATACAACAACAAAATTATAATAAGTGTTCGAAGTGCAATCCTCCAGCCTCGATACATTTATTGCATCGACGAATCAATGAATTAAGTGCTGCTCCAATTTTAATGGGATCATTTCTTAACTTGTTGTAGGTGTTATGTATTCTTTCAGTTAATTCATCGCGAGTGTTGATTTGGGTTGCATAAGCGATTCCCTTAACATGTCCCCAAACATAATAATCCAGGGGATTTAAGTCAGGTGAACGCGCAGGGCAAGCCACCGGCCCCTCACCGGGAATCAAATTCTGACGGTTGCCGCCTTGACGTCCTATCCATCGGCGAGGATAATTTTTGTCTAGCCAGTGCTGCACTTGCCGTCCATAGTGTGCAGGAGCACCGTCTAATTGCATCCAACATKCTTCACGTAAATTTAATGGAACATCTTCAATAACTTCAGGAAGAATATTTTCCAGAAAATCATGGAACAAATTGGCATTCAATCGAGGAGGAAGAAAATGTGGTCCACACAGATTGTTACTTATAACGCCAATCCACACATTTGCACCGAACTCGTGCTGAAATGAGGATTGCCTAATACACCTAGGATTTTCGTGATCCCAGGCATAGAGATTATAGTAGTTCACGACTCCAGCTCTCGTGAAATTAGACTCATCTGTCCACAAAACTTTGTGCCGAAAATGTGGATTTATTTCGACTGACTCCAAAATCCATCTACAAAACGTAAGACGCCTTTCAGCATCTTCAGGTAACAAACCTCGGACAGACTGCAAATGGAAGGCTTTTCGGTGGTCTTGCTTAAGAGCTCTAAACACCTTAGATTGGCATACACCGAGTTGTCGGGCTGCTGGACGTGTACTCATTGTTCTATCATTGCTGAAAACTTGAAGAATTCTGTTATCTCTTCGACAACCAATGCGATTTTGATTATTGAGAACTCCAAATCTATGTTCACGAAAACGACGATGAACTTCTACAAAAGTGTGGGAGTGCAAAACTCTTCTGTTCGGAAAACGTATGCGGTACTCTTGAACGGCAGCATTAGAATTTCCGTTGCAGAAACCATAAACATAATTAATGTCGGCGTATTCGGCATTTGTAAACATTCTGGGCATCTTTTCGCACAATAAACGTCACAACAAAGGTCTCGAGCAACAATGACATTTATTTTGACTTAGGACTTACGCTAGGATGTGTTTTGTTTTTCAAGGCATGCTGCTATTTGCTCAACATATCAGAAAAAAAAATAATTTGTCCAGTGGCGTGCGACAAAAAAGTTCTACCAGATTTCGTGCAGCTGACACCCACAAAAGCAACACCCTGTATAGCAATTAATCTAAATTTTTTATCACATGTCAGTTACGTTGCCCTTAGCATATAACCAAACACTTGCGTACTTACATCCCCTGGCTTACGAGTAATAAAATAAAAACCGAAAAATATTTCCAGCTATGGCGCCATTTTACTCCAAACGGAAGCGTTTTTGTAGTATGGTTTATAACATAAACTACCATTATTTCGGTTACTTCTATCGATACCTGAAGTTATTCTAGTAAAATCTGAATCACCCTGTATATATACACATACCTGCTGAATGATACCTGTTTGGAACAGCTTGCATTGCTAAAAAAAAAACAAAGGGAAATCTGTAGTGGCAATGTAACAAGAATAAAAAATATCAGTTAAAATTTGTCTATATTTGGACGACCGTCTGGCCTGGCTCAGGTACAAGACCTATCATTGTATTTTTAATCCCACTGAATTGATATGGGCAGAATTTAAGGAGAAAAAAATACTAATCTCAAAGTTAGTGTAGGCACTGTAAATTTAATTGAAGAAGAGATCAATAAAATAAAAGAAGTTAGTTGGGCAAATTGTGTCCATAATATAATTGAAATCGAAGATAATTATCACACGTGGCTGAAAGGCGTGCTGCAATTTATGGTTTGCTAGTGGGGATGATGGGATTGCCGTAAATAACCCAAAAAGTTAAATACTATTTTGAGCCATAAAATTCTTCCAAATATAGACAAACTTTACTCACAACATACATACTTGGCGAGAGGTGGGGATATGATGCACAGTTTTTGCATTACACACTGTAATTATTATTAGGAGAATGACTTCATAAAATTCAACATAAAAATGTGCAATACTTTTTACTTGTACAAGATTTGATACTGGATATATACATTGTCAGACAAAAGTGATACATTTGGAAAAACATACGATTAATCGTACATTAAATTTTAAGAATCAGTATTTACCTTCATTTTAATTTTATATTATGTTTAAGAATATTATCAGTGTTGAGAATTCTGTGGGTAATCATTATGAGGTACTACAAGCTTAAAATTTAAAAAGCCTGATTTTAATGCGACAAAAGTAAGGCAACATTGTCAGTAAATAATATGCTATACTATCTGCATCGAAACCAATTACATCAGTGTAGTTTGGATCTAGTGCAGACAGCATGCTAACTTATTAGATTACGGGTCACTTCCTTTAAGAAGTAGTATTCATTAAGGTGGCTTTGTCGTTGTGTCAGTTTATTGCCATACATTTTTCTACTAATTATCAGAAAATATTTTAAATTTAAATTTTAGATACATGTACACAGCGATGCACAACACTAAGGTTAAATAATTTATGGCATTACCGTTATTAAGAATAATTTCTTGGCACTGACGGAATTGATGAAATTAATGTGTTCATCCAACCACACTTCATTGATTTTATTTATTAAACATGATCGCTTGTTTGGAAATCATTGTTTGTCTGTCTTCCTAGAAGTTCTTCATTCACGGCATTGTAAAACTTGAACATTATTATTTCAAAATCGTKTGTGCTACGGTTGTGCTGGACTGTGCCGATGATTTTGTGAAAATATGTTTTACGATTAACGGCAAAAAAATATCCCGGTCTAACAGGAGGCAAGTTGACAGTCTTTTCTTTCTTTCTTTTTCACTCTAATGAAATATGCTATTGTTATACTAAATGATTTCATAAAAAAAATACTTTACGACATGAAAGTCAGCAAGACGAAGCTTACTAATGCATTGTTGAACATAAAAGTTAGTTACATTTTTGGCTCGGGAGTAAAAGACCAAGAAACCGTAAATAAAAAATTTATTTAATTTGAAACTACAGCTTCGCACTACTACTAAATAACTATACCACATGTTATATTATGTAGCACGTTATGTTATATAACATAACTTATGATTTAACTCAGAGAAAACAGGTTACTTACTACAATGGCAGCAGATCTGATCAAAAGTCAATGAAATACGGTGTATCTCAGGGATCTGTACTGGGCCCATTATTGTTTTTGTTTTATATAAATGATATATTTGACAATGTCACATCCGGTAATTTGATATTATTTGCGGACGACACGAGCATTTTTAATACAACATCCAGCTTGGATACTTTATTCTCATCTATGAGTAGGGCGCACATGGAAATTAAAAATTGGTTTGACAATAATAAGTTACCATCAAATGAAGACAAGGTCCAGGAGCTAATATATTCAACAAAAAATCTAGAATTTCAATCGCAAACAAATGTAAAGTTCTTGGGCGTGAATGTTGACTATAATTTAACATTTGAAAAACATGTAACAGAACTTTGTGGAAAATTGTCAAAAACCGCTTATTTGATGCGCATGCTGGTTAATGAAGTGTCACATACGGTGCTATTGACGGCGTACTACTCTTTATTTCAAAGTGTGATGTCTTATGGTTTGCTGATTTGGGGTCATAGTAGTCGCGCTAAAAGGATTTTTTCCCTGCAAAGAAAGGTAGTTAGAGTTATAGCTGGTCTCGGATATCGAGATGACGCTAAAGATGCATTTATAAATGAACGAATTTTTACTTTTCCATCATTATATATATATATACTACAGCTTAATCTATGTAAAAAATAATTTAACAAACTTCGTGAGGTGTTCGGAGAGACACCACTTCAATACACGCGGCAAGGAAAAATTAATATCAAATCCTCTCAGACTTGAAAGAAGTAGGAACGCATACAATTACTATGGTCCGAAGTGTTTCAATAGACTTGATCATGAAATTACGAACTTGCCCATTAAAAAGTTTTCTGCCAAAATAAAAGCTATACTCTTGAAGGGAGCTTATTATACTTGTGACGAATTTTTGGGAGACAATGCGATCATGTCAAGCTAATGTAGCTCATATTAATTATAGATAGGTAATGTGTGTGAACGCTTGTTTATTCGTAAATCCTTATATTTGTTGTTTTGCTCTAAATGTATATTTATTGACGTGTATAAACCTCCGGTAGCATACAAATAAATATTATTATTATTATTATTATTATGTTGTTAGGTTACATGTTATCTAAAAATTTCAGGCATGATCGTCAACCTACCCCTCTGTTATACCGGGTATTTTTTTTGCCCTTAGTCGTAAAACATATTTTTACAAAATCATCGGCACAGTCCAGCACAACCGTAGCACAAATAATTAGAGTGAAAAAACTTGTAAAAATAAAAAAAATTCAGGAGCTTGGCGTCAACTTAGCACCCGGATTTGTTTTTTTTTTTATTGTTTAAGAGCCAGCACGATTGTAAAAAGTGCCGGCACAGTTCAGCACTACATTAGCACAATTTAACCTTCTAGGTTAAACAAAAAAATTTGAAGGTCGGGGGCTAACTTGACGCACCAGACCAAAACACTGCTACAGCCCTTGTGGGTTTCCAAGAAAATATTTTTTCTTGCCTTATTTTTTTTTGGAAGTGGAAAAACTACACTGACTAGAACTATAAGTATTTTAAAAGCTTGGCAACTATAACACATGATCAGTGTGAAATTTGCTATTGCTTTGAATGTTTCTTGCATACTTAATAAAAAATACAATAGCATCTATTATGCAAATTCCACCTTACACTAGAGAATTTTTGGAATGTACTCTGATCCTCACAAGAAATTGAAGTAGATACTTCATTTGGGGCAGTTCTCCCAGTTTTTGAACACACGAGAAGGTACCCCCATGATAAAACTGGTTGAACCAATCTATCCACCACTCTCCACCAACAAAGATCTGTTTTGTCACACTTCATATTTTTATTGTATTAAAAATAACAGTACTTACAATGCAGGGGTCGCCTATAAAGGGGAGTACTTGCAAAGAAACTACTAGCAGGCATCATGTTTGCTAGAACAACAACAAATTTCGCTATTCGTTTTTAAACTTCAACACAATAACTCACCAGAAAATGGCACTGGCACAGGCAGAGCTTCGAACAAACTTCAAGTCAGACAACAAATCCACAACACTCATATTTACTCACGTTTATCTGCAGCAACGACATCTCGAGGTGCATCTGTCTTGTTCGGCTTCACCACGACCAAAGAACTGACTGGAGTGACGAAGGAATATTTTAAGGACAGATCCAGAGCCATCTTGTCGTAAGGTTCCTTTTTGGTCGCGATCTCTTTCGCTTCTAAAATCTGTTTGACCGTCAGATACGACCAAAGTCGTTCCAGGTGCGTCACGGGTCTAGAAATGGTGGGGTGCAACTGGATTGTTCCGTTTTTACCAAAGCCTGTCACTTCTGGGGAATAATTTCCAAATTCCTTATCTTCTATGGAAGAAAGTAAACATAAACTTCTGTCAGATGATGATGATGACAAAACATCTCTTTGAAAACTTAAAATTTGGCAGGAGATACAATCCCGTGGGGTAACAAAAACATAACAAAATACGTGAGAAATGAAATGAAGTCAACATTTTCTGTTATTGAGAAGACATTCAATAATCTATCCAATATCAAATGAGGTTTGTTATTGTTATAGTAATGCAACTCTCTTACCCTTATTTCAACCCTGCAATAAAATTTATCTTTCATCTCGAACAGCAGGCGGCCCTTCACAAGTTACCGCAAATAACCGGATTACCATAAATCTAGGTCCGACTTTCGGAAGATGGTTAAGCAAGGTCGGATTATTTAAAGTTCACTACTGGTCAAACCAAAACTAACATTCAGTCTTAGTATTTCTGTGCGCGAGACAAGAGAAGCGAAAAATGTTCCGGCCTTGGGAAAAAGCTGCTCCAAGTACCGCTCAGAATGAACATGGAAGTGCAAATTGAAGAAAACAAGAGGAATCGTCGTTACCTTACCCAAGATGCCAAAGAAATCATAAAAAATGTATACAATTTTTTGGTAAAAAAAAAGAGTGCAGTGCTCCGTTAAAAGTGACAAGTGAAATGGTTGGTGTCCCCTACAAGATGTGAGAGTTATTCGGAGAAATTTCTAAATATATCAAAAGAGCTTGGGATAGAAATTAAAAAAGTGATTTACCAAATGTATAAGGAAAATAAACTTTTGGAATTAGGATATGACATAAGCTATTGCGAAGAGTGGTTCAGATAATACTTAAGGACCATCTGTTTTAATTATAGTACATTAAAGCAACTTTTGTCCATAATGGAATCAACCCGACTAAAAAGAATGAGATGGGATTATATAAACTAAATCAGAAGTTACCGCCAAGAAAATCGTAATATCGTATATTTGGATGAAACGTGGTACGGCACCCACGACTTGATAAAAAAAGGTCTGACAGATGGGACAAATAACTGCGCTCTGCAAGCACAACCTTCGAGAGGCAAAAGTAAGAAGTAATGGATGGGTGGAAAATGGCTTATTACTGTCAGCGAAACACATCAAAAATTGTTCTACTGACTACAATTGCGATATGGACTCTGCACTTTTTGAAACTTGGTTTCAGCAGCAGTTACTGCCACGGCTACCACAAGGATCTGTTATAGTCATGGATAACGCGAGTTATCATTCAAAATTTATGAACAAGGCGCCAACATCAGCTACAAAAAAAATAGAAATAATTAATTACATGAAAAGGAATGAAATTACAATTCCGGATGGAAAAGTTAGCAAAAAAGATCTGTTGACAATAATAAAAAATCTCAACATACCTAAACAATATCGAGTTGATGAACTAGCGAAAGGACATGGACATATAGTTATGCGTTTGTCTCCGTATTATTGCGTCCTAAACCCAATTGAATTAGTGTGGAGTACGCTTAAAAAAGGAATACGAAGAAACAATACATGTCCGCGTTTAAGTTCGGGAATTGTAGATTTAGTGCGTAGAGAGGTAAGTAGTATAACGAAAGAACTGTGGAAAAGCTGTATTAAGCATGTTACTGAAATTGAAGATAGCTATGTATCCCCAAATTTTCAAAATTTTATAATACATGTTAATGATGATGCTAGCAGTGATTCAGAATTTGACAGTGGTGATGATAATAATAATTAATATATTTAAGTTATGTCGGTGTAAACTTGTTAGACTTTTTTGTAAAAATATAATAGATGTATGGAATTATTTTTTTGTATTTAGAGCTTTAGATAAAAAAATATATATATTCTTATTATTTTCTTTTAAAATACTTGTCTTTTATTTACATATTTAGTTATGTTAACAGTTAACCGCATGTTTCCAATAGTTAAAAGATTGTAAAAATATTAAAATGTATTGTTTATAATTTTCGGCTAGCACAGCATTTAACATATTCACAGGATATAAATATTACAGGAATGTTAAAAATCAAAATAAAAATATTTAGGAATGCGAGATTTTTCTTTGCATATTAAAAAATGCTCAGATGTGCATGTTGTCTAGTTAGATTACAAATTTCATTATAACTAGATATACTATGCTTGTGCAAAATAATGTTGCTACTCATCTAAAACAACGTACAATTCATTTTGAGAAGTAAATAAAAACGATCGATGTAAAACCTCTTATTAACCGAATGATTAAAAACTACTTAGAATAATATACACTACACAAACAAAAAACGAGTTTTAAAACGGCTTAAAGCCGGCACTGGAAATTCGCAAAATCACAAAGAGAGGGTTTGATTTATGAGGGGTCGCATGCCGTTCCAATTGTGCCTGTAAATGAAAGGTAAATAGTATTGCAGGATTGTAAAAACGGTAAGAGAGTTGCATTACTATGCTCCCTGTATTTTTCCAAAATAAATCACTGAAACAATTACTTCCTCAAAGGAAATAGTATGCTGCACAAATAGTTTTAAAGTTTTAAATACAGACTTACCAACTTTACCAGAGACCACCAGTTCTCCCCCACCAAACAAAATCGGAAAATTTGTCTTCGTCAGATTGCTAACACTGGGAGTATATTTAAAAGTGACGTTGGATAGTAATGGCGACGAAATCTGCTTGTAGAACTCTTCCAGCTGAAGAGATGCGTCGGCAGCCTCGTAAATGTGCCTCGAAAATCCGTTATTATGCAACGACAACTTCTGCAAAAAATTCTTGTCCGCTCCATCACCGAACGATAAGGAAAATATGGGCGTCTTTCCTTGAGCGTCGTTGATTTCGGTTATCTGCAACGATCTCTTTACATTTTTTTAAGATTTCAAATAGCAGACAGCTATACCTTTGTCACTATCTCATCAGTGTTGCTGATGTCGACTGTTGGTTCCCCGTCAGTCAAGAACATCACTAGAGGTTGACGGCTCTCTTCTTTTATGTTTTGTGATGTAAGCTGTACTAAACGAAGTGCCACTTTCAACGCAACAAAGATGTTGGTACCTCCATTTGAATAGAGAGAGTTTATGATGCCATCTGCCTTCTTGATGTTCTCTGGAGAGACCTTCAATGCTGGCCGAAATTCTGCAGACTGGGAATTGAACAAAGATGCTTTATTCTTATTCTTTGAAATGATATTTAATGATGAACTTTACTTGGAATTTATTCATTGAGCATTCGATCATATCAAAATTTGCAGCCTTTGACACCTTATGATGTCAGAAGGCCTGGTTTTGTGCTGTCAGCTATTATATATCAGCGACTCTTGAATTGTAGAAGCAAGAATCAATTTTTGTTATACTCACTTCGATGTTGGCATGTGATGGTCCCGAATACCAATAATCATTTTCAGAATTGGTGGGAAAATTGACAGTCTTGTTGTTTAAGTCCCACACTTTGACGAAGGTGTTAAACTCCACAATATCGAACAGATCGGTATCTTTTAATTCGTGCAAGATGGCCTTCATCGCTTGCTTGAGTTGTTCTATCTTTCTGTCGTACATGCTACCACTCGTGTCCAAAACAAACACTATGTGTTTGGGTAGAGCAGGAACGTCGCTCGGGGCAAAAAAGTGGACGAAGTAACCATCTTGTAGCAATATCTAAAGGGGTTATCGAATCAACTAAATTCAATGAACAGATTCGTCTTTTTTAACATTCGAGTACATTAGTATGTTATTTATATACATGCCAGTAGTATTTTTAAAAGAAGCGTACCTCCCCTCCATTGTGATCCCTGTCAACGTCGTATTGCACCACGAATTGTCCAGATAAACCGTCTTCCTCTTTGGTACCTGCCAATGTTCATGCAAAAAGGCATCAATCGCGAAAGTGTTCCATCAATTTTGGATATATTTCACACTCTCCCTTCAACAAATAATCAAAAACAACTCACCAAAATTGTGTGCCAGCTCCTTCTGTCTCTCTTCATTCGGGCTGAACTTGACAACAGCCGTCGTCTTGCTGACATTTGCAATAACTGCCCTGGGATCCAAATCGACCTCGCTTGATATTATTTCGTTGCCGGACCTCAAGGCAGGCGCCCGAACGAATTTTAACGGTCTGCTTTCGTTTATGTCGACCTGCACGGTCAAGTCTTTCACCGGCTGACCTGGATGGATGTTGATGACGATCTCGTACTGTTCGTTGCGTCGCTGCAGCAACTCCTCGTACGACAAATAGAAGGCGGCCTTGCTTTGGGGCTCCACGTTGGCCGTGACGTCAAAACGATTCGAATCTCGCGCGCTCGCGGACACGTGGGCGGCGCTCTGGCCGCTCATGACAGCCTGACAAAAAACAGCTTGTCAACGAATCAGGTTTTTTTTTGTTTATTTGGCAACACTGTCCGGTACAATTGGAACAGTTTTTTTAATTTTTTTTGTCATCCTGGATAGAGAGAAAATATACAGGGTGATTTTTTGAAAACTTCACACCTTAAATAACTTTAAATAGAGGAAAAATTTAAAATTTTGCAAAAACAGGTAAACTTTTGTTTGCAGGGGGACAACTTTTAAGATAAGTTTTTAATGGATAGCGCTTACCCTCTTAGCGGGGTAGATACCCCTTCAAAAATTTTAAATGAAACTACGCATCTTACTATACATCATTTAAAAGCTTATTACACAAGGAGTCTTGCCATGTAATTAGTTTTACTATTTTTTACCCATTGCCGGGGTAGTGGGTCAAAAAGTGCATTGTAGCAAGTGGCTTATAAAATGGAATATTTTGGACTTTTAACAAAATTTATTGTCTTGCAGTTCCAATAAAAATTGTCCTTACTTAAGCCTAAAAAAACTTGTTAAAAAATAATTGTTACACCTAAGCAAAATTCCAAAAATACTTAAAATTTTCTTTCGACATTACTTGATATTGCAGCTCGACAGTTTATACTGAATTGGCTAAATAATTATCTACTTTGTCTTTCCAATTTTTTGTTTCAACTTTTTGGCTACTTCTTTGGCACGACCATCTTTTTGTTCACATTCCTTTTTATAAATCGCGTGAAATTTTAAAGTGAGAGTCCAAGTGATAATGGTTTATTCAACTGCCGAAAGGGTAGAAATAATTTTTATTTACGGTGCTGAGCATAGCTGTGCTCGTGCGTCAGCAAGGGTGTTTAACGAACGGCATCCCGATAAAAATGTTGACGCTAGGTACATTCTCGATCTCGTGCAGAAATTTCAAGACACTGGATCTGTAGTAAACAAAAAAAGGGCAGGGAATAGAGAGTCGCTGATGAAATGGCCCAACTTGAAGTACTTGGTCATTTTGCAATGGATCCAACTAGCTCTTTGCGTAACATTTCTACAGCCACTGGACTTTCTTATTCATCTGTAAGGAAAGTTACAAAACTGCACAAATTCCATCCCTATAAGATGAAAACTCTCCAGGAACTCGGCGAAGATGACTTCGATAGAAGACTGCAATTTTGCGAAATTATGACAGAAAAGATTATAGTAAATTCAAATCTCATAAAAAAATATCTGCTTCAGTGATGAATGCACATTTTTTTTGAACGGCTCTGTAAATAAACATAACGTCAGGTACTGGAGTGACGAAGATCCTTATATTTTTCGAGAAGTTCATACACAAGTTCCTCAGAAGCTGAACGTCTGGGCTGGAATACTTGGCAACGCAACATTATTGATCCTTTAATCACAGAGCAATTAGAAAACCAACGTGACCCTGAAGGAAATCCAATGTTGGATGAATACGAATTGTTTTACCAACATGATGGAGCCCMACCGCATTACGCCATTAATGTGCGAAATTGGTTAAATCATAGATTTCCTCTTCACTGGATTGGTAGGCGTGGAACAATTGAATGCTCGCCACGATCACCCGATTTGACTGCTTTAGATTTCTTTCTATGGGGTCGTTTAAAATCTGTGGTTTACAAAACACAACCTACTAGCCTGGACGATCTGCGAGAAAGAATTATTAACGAGTGCAGGAGGATTCCACCTGAAACTTTCCGAAAAGTGCAGCAGGAGTTCGAGAACCGTCTGTATTATTGTATGGAAAGAGGTGTTTTTGGAGTTACAAATAAATAATTTTTCTTTTTCGTGGACATGGACTTTCTAAAAAATTACATGATAAATACTTTAATGTTAATAATAATGTTAAAAGAAAATTTTCAGTATTCTGGGAGTTTTTTTTAAGTGTCATATTTTTTACAAGTTGTTTGTTTACATTTTGGGTTCTCGTAAGGACAAATTTTATTTCCGCTCTAAAATAAAATACATTTTGTTGAAAAGAGTCCAAAATATTCAATTTAATAAGCAAGCTGTTTCGTAGGCACTATTAATCTATTACCCCGTCAATAAGTTAAACGTGGTAAAACTAATTACATGGCCAGACTCTTTGTGAAATAAGCTTTCAAATGATGTATCACAAGATGGATAGTTCCATTTAAAATTTTTAAAGGGGTGTCTACCCTGCTCAGAGAGTAAGCGCTATCCATTAAAAACTTATCTCAAAAGTTGTCCCCCTGCAAACAAAAGTTTACCTGTTTTTGCAAATTTTTAAATTTTTGCTATATTTAAAGTTATTTAAGGTGTGAAGTTTTAAAAAAATCACCCTGTATAAGCTTTCTAGGGCAAGACAGAAAGAGACAACCTATTTTTACAAAACGGCGCCGCTTGAAAATTACTGAATAATTAAAAAGATTCAGCTAGACCTTAAGGTATTCTTCAAATAAGTAGACACAAAAAAATTGTATTGACAATTGAAGAATTACACAAGAGAATTACAACTGAGCTAAATAAAACTTGACTGCTGCTTTATGTAAATACTGCTGCAAATTGAATCAATACTTCCACATCCAATTGTCGAAATGACATTTACGTTTTTATTTCTTATACTATACGATTAGTAATCAGGTTTTGAGCATTTTTTCTCTCTACACATTTTTTCTAAGATTAACAGTCCTCGTGATATTAGCAAAAATATATACATTTTTAAAATAAGTTTTTTCCAAATAACTCGAAAATTATTAACTTAACAAAAAAATTACAAGAGCGTTTTCTGATCAGAAATTTGATTTTCTATATAATACCAAAATTTAAAAAAATCGTACGAGCAGGGTCCAAAATAGGTTTTTTGGAAATATTTCGAAAATGTCAAGATTTTGGATAAATTTTCTAAGACACTTTTTGTGAGAAATTTTATTTCCTATCTGATAGCATTTTCATTTTTTGAATATATTAAATATATTCGGAGATATTTAAGAAAAACCGTTTTCTTTAAGTGACGCTTTTTTGCTAATATCTTCTAAACAGTTTGCTGTACCGAAAATTATATGAGCTAATAAACTCGCAGTTATACTACTAATCACATACTAAAACGAAACAAATATAAAAAAATAAAAATCTGCAAAAAGGGTAGTTACCTCCCAATTTCGCCCCCTTCCCAATACCCTACCTAACAATAAGTCGCTTTGGGTAGTTGAGATTTACACGTTTGCCAAATTTCAATTTCATATGTCAAGTCTTTCGAAAGTTATCGTGTCCACAAACAAAATCACAGACAGAATTTTTGTTTTTTGGCGTTTTCGACCATTTTAAAGCGAATGAGCAAATAAAAATTTTTGAAAATTTTTTTCGCAATACAATACTTCCCATCGTTGGATGTGGAAGTAAAAATGAAGTATCTGCAGAGAATAATATGAAAGAAAGTGTGCAGGAGGCATTTGCTACTTTTTTAATCAAACATGCCTAATAATTGTGAGATAAAAACTGGAAATACCGACACGTTTGATATAATCATAGCCGTAGTTATTACTCTACTTAGTTATCAAAATAAGTTTGATTTTTACATTCTAGTGAGTTTTAATTAATCACTTACTTGAAGAACTATTTTATCCTACCTGATTGTAGATATTCTTAGCCTCTTCCTTCGGCTTAACGTAGGCTTCATACTTCTTCCCGTCAATTTCAAGCACAAATCCAGAGATGTAAGCAGTTTCTGGCAAAATAACAGAAAACGCCGTTTCTTTCGACTCGTTTCCAAAATTCTTCACCCTGCTGGTGACCAGAGTATGGGCGAAACGGTTTGAAACGTTAGTGTGTATGTCCATCTCGTATACTTTTAGCGGACGATCTGGCTTCGTCAAGTCACCCTAGAATGAACCTAAGTGAGGGGTAAGTTTCAATGATTTTGACATCATTACCTCTTTCGAGAGATCGCGTTTGACGACATTGCACTTGGGAGGGGTGACAATAAAGTGAGGTGCACACTGAGCTAGTGCCAGCAAGCATGAGAAAAAGAGGGAACGAATTATAGTCCCCATTTATCTGGAAAAAAATGTTAATTAGGTCGAAGATAGAAAACACGTTCGAAGACAGCTTAAAAACGATTCTACAGAATAAAAAGCTTATATTCTATGCTAAGTCTCACCTTACTCCGTTCGTAAGCCAAAAACCATAAGCAACTTATCGATCAAAACAACAAACTGCACAAGTAACGATCCTACGTCCGCTAATATACGTACGATTATGATATTACCGAGAATCTTAGCGGCTCCTCTAATTGCTTATCTGTCTGCTTTTGGGTAAATCCCACAACTGACCTCGCGTGAAAAAAAAAACAGAAACAGGAAGCATCATACAAGGTGGGAAAAAAGTATGCACCACTCTACTAAAATTACCTGGTGAACAACGTCATCGCGATAACAAAACTACAATAGCGAGGTGACTTCTTCCGAGAAGTCGGACGTTATTTTGGTGCCGAAGGTGAGAGGTCATCAATGTGGCTTATCTCTCGTTTTGTTTTGTGTGGTCTGGCCAATAAACAAATGCACGTAGCGTGTTTTCTTGCAAAAACACCGGCAAACATCATACAGCAGTCAGTTTGTTAAGTAATTAATTACATTTACTTGAAAAAGTAATTGAACTATACCTTTCCCATTGGAATAAGGTTATATGGAGGGTCCTTTTGTGTAGAAATAATTCGCTTCAAAATGGGTTTACGACGGACCTGTGCCATGACCATAAAATTTGCAGTTCTTTCCTACTCCCACAAACCGATCCAGAGCACTATTGACAATTACTATCATCCTATTTAGAAATCGAAAATGTGCCACCATTTAGAACCGCTTTCTTACCTGTACAGGGTGTCTCATTTTCGTTGTAATTGTAAGGTATCTCGGTAACTATTAATGATAGAGGGTTGCGGTTTCGACATTACTATATTACTTTCTTGTTCTGAGTTGAGCTGTACCGTCGCCATTTTTGTATCGTCTTTTGTTTTAAACCCATAGCCAACTTTTGAAAAATGTAACATTTCTCCAGCTCTCAATTTCTCGCTTGGGTATGTAAATACAAAAAAAGACATTTTTTATAGATATTATTATTTTGAATCCAGTGGCGCACCTCGTAATTTTTTAGGAGGTCACATTTTTGAGATACAACACAAACTTGCATTTTTAAATGGAAACCATAGTTGGCTTTGCTATGGTTGAAAAGGCCTATTTTTTCTGATTAAAAAATGTGTACATTGATAGGTTTATTTTTACTAATTTTGAAATTATTCAATTTTTTTTCAAATAATTTAATCATATTTTACGCATWCATCCAGGAGGCTATGGAATAAGAAAACATACGACATAATTTATATTATTAAGTAAAAGTTTTAATCCTTTAAAAATAATATATGCACATTTGAATACATACATAAGACTCCTAACAGCGCTCATGCATTTTTTACCGATAATCTAGGAGGCCATGTAAGTAATGAAAATGATTGTTTATTTGGAGATATGTACCTATGCATTGTTTATCACCAAATATAATAATAATAATAATAATAATAATAATAATAATAATAATAATAGTCTTTATTAACAAAAAGAATGAAATCATAGATAAGAACAAAAGATTTGTCAAAAGGCGAAGTTCATCATTGACAAATCAAACGATTATCCATGTTTAACCATTTGGCATCAAATAACCTGCGACACACCCCCCTGCGGCAACCAACACCATATATAAGTCGTAGGCAAGAATTTTGAATTCTCTGTATTTTACGTTTATATTCAGAAGTTAGAAACGGTCCGTAAACAACATCGCAATAGTTAAATTTTGACAAAACTAAACTCTCACAAAGAATTTTCCTCATTTTACTATTTAAGCAATGTCTATTCGAATAAATAATTTTAAGACATCCAAATGCATTTTTTAGTAAATTATTTAGGTGTCACGGAAAAGTTAGCCCTGTATCCATTAGCACACCTAAATTTTTTGCAAATTTGCTTGTAAGTAAGATCTTTCCATCGAGCATAATTTTGAGTTGCTGTTCCGCCATCTCGCGCAATTTAAATTTGCCAAAAAGCAATACTGAAGACTTGGAAACATTAAGCTTAAGACAGTGATTTTTTTAAAACCGCACAAGACTTTTCAGATCATTATTCAAGGCATCGTTCGCGTTATTAATATCAGAGACAAAAAAAGAATGGAGCAACTGCGTGTCATCTGCGTACTGATACGATTTGCAGACTGATAACGCCGTGTTAATAAAGCATGTATATATGGTGTACAACAGAGGCGTCAAAATAGAGCCCTGCGGCACACCACATTCCACGGGTAAGTACTGGGATGTCGTATGTCCAATAATCACTCTCTGTTGCCTGCCCAACAGGTAAGAGCACACGAAATTAAGGGCGAAGTTATCAAAACCTATATACTTTAATACTGCTAATAGAATTGCATGATCAACCGTATCGAAAGCCTTTGAATAATCAAGCAAGACAAGGGCCGTTACTTTATTCTGGTCAGTGCTTAATAGTATATCATCTAAAACACCCAAAAGTGTTGTAGCACAGTTATGATGAGACCTAAAACCGGATTGGGTGGGCGGTAAGATGTTGTGTGTGGATAAATGGTTTTTAATCTGTTCACACATAATTTTCTCAATGACAACTGAATGTTATTTATATTTACATCCATATTGACAAAAAAAAACGTAAAATCTCATTAAATTATTACAAATATTGGAATAATACTAAAATTAGTAAAGATAAACCTAACAATATATACATTTTCTTAATCAGAAAAAATAGTTCTTTTCAACCATAGCAAAGTCAACTACGGTATCCAKTAAATAAAAATGCAAGTTTGKGTTATATATCAAACATGTGACCCCATAAAAAAATTCTGAATAAACCACTGGATTCAAAATAAAAATATCTATAAAAATGTTTCTACGGTTTTTTTGKGTCTACAKAGCCAATCGAGATATTGAGAACTGAAGAAATGTTCGATTTTCAAAAGTTACAGCTCAACTCACAAMAAAAAAGTAATGTCGAAACCGCAACGCTCTAGCATTAATAGTTACCGATATACCCTACAATTACAACGAAAATGGGACACTCTGTACATACAGGTACTTGTTTATCACGATTTACCTAGAATTTATTAAAAAAACGGCTTAAACCTCAACAAAATGAATGATCATATACAAGTTCGACCGTCACTGCAAAAATAATCCCTTGTTTCTAAAATTGAGGATAGCTGAGTTTCGAAATAATGTCCAGGAATGTTAACTAAATAAAATGGACACCAGGTAGCAGGTAGAGCAATAATTAGAAAGGCGTCATTTGCATCCAGACGCTCAAGAAATAGTAATGAATGTGTCATAAAGGCTTGATCAAAACTAGTATATTATGATACAAGTGTATAAGAGGGCCTTTAAAGCACGCGCGACATATTTCAAAACACGACGCGCAGCGGAGTGTTTTGTAAGTCGCAAGGGCTTTAAAGGCCTCTTATTTATACACGCGTATCATACGCTATTTTTTATTACGAATGCATCATAAGCTCAAAAATGTTTTAAACATTAAACATTCTCTTTTACAATTTTGTAATTATTTTTAGTAGGCTTAAATCATAAAATGAAATATCTAAAAATACAAATTGTACAATCAATGTTTATTTAAAATAAGAGTATTATAGTTACTTAGAATAAAGAAATGTTGTTTTTAAAAGTGTTCGTTCATTTTGATATGGGTACAAAAGGTATACCTAGTAATTTAAACGGCAGGTAAATATCTAGGTAATAAAAAAGTAGGCGCATCATAATCATCATTTTACACACGCTGCAGCGTGCGATAATTGTTGATGCATGCGTAATAAAAAAAAATTAAATGATTCAGGATATGATATCGAAAGTTGTGACGAAACAGTTAGGCTATATCTATATATACCTGGTTTTAATTAATCAGCATTTCACTATAKTGCGACAACGCAAAAGAAGATTTGGTGTCTATATATCATGTTTTGTTTTTGGGGGAAAATTGTTTTGTCACTTTTTTTTAAATGTATTCTAAATACCCAAAGATACATAGATATATTAAATACCTGTCTTTTAGAACAATATTCTTCTTGAAGAACTGAGGGATATTTATTACCAGGAAGGTTGAACACCTTGTCAAAATGGAGATTTAGTTAAATCAACACTTTCCCAATCTTTGGGTATCTATCTGTGTTGGATTATTTTCTATGTATAATAAATCATATATCAGACTTATCACAGACTTATGTTGCTACTGTTTGATTACTTTTTTGTAAATTATCACTGAAAATATTATCTTTGGGAATTACCACTGCTAATTTTGTATTTTGACCTTTGTAACTGTAGCACTACTTGACTGCACTAAGCACTTGTTGAACTCATTATTCCAAAAAATAGCAAAAACGTGACTGGTACCCATAGGCGTACCCAGCTTTTGGTCTGGGGGGGGGCAAAGCAGGAACGTCCTGTAGAGTATAATTCAACATAAATAGAAATAATAAATGTTTATAAGATATAGGTACTTAAGTAATTAATGAAGTATTTATTCCATGAATAATCTTCGTGGATTTCTGCAAGGCGACTTAAAACATCTTCTGTGAAATAAAGACACAAATTATTTATATGTTTTCTATGTACACTGATCATACAAAGCCCCTTTATTACTAATTCATTTATTGATGAACTCAGGTGAGGCGCATTCAGTTGCATCGCTCTCGCGTTTAACAAAAAATGAGTTGATAAATTTTATTTGGGAGAATAAAGATCCGTGATCCACATAATGTATAATGATATCATACGAAGTATTAAAGGAACATAAATTTCCCCATAGGAGCACAATTTCTGATTCAGAATTAACACATATCAAAGACTAATGCATTAACCGATGCGCTTTTAGTACAGTTTCAACTTCTCACACCAGAAGCTTTAGAAATTTAAGCTGGGAGATCATATGTATAGGTACTAAAGATACAATTGTAGTAATTTTTACTCCCCAGGGAAAGAGACTCGATGGATAACTAACATTATTAAAACTCAGAATGACAAATACCTCAGCATTATGCGTCAAGCCAACCTTCTTAGATCGCCAGTGCATTATTGCGCTCAAAAATTAACCGACCACTTAATATTTTAACCAAATTAAGCTTCATTTAAATAAACTGAAATATATTTAATTACATTTTTAACAACACACCGGGTTTTAATTCGTGCTGATAATGCTTTTACTGGATTCCTAAAACTTATATTAAATAAATTGACTTTCATAAACGTGAGTTCGGATGGATTTTTGTTTTTTTTTGTATTAATTGTTAAAATGTAATGTGAATTTAGAAATTTGGTACAAAAGTTAGAGTTATCACCGAATATATGACAGATTCTGACGTGATTCCATATAACAGTAGTTAGTTGAACAATCTTTATATGGAAATGTAGAAGAGAACTAAGTAGAAATCGTGTTATGACTCATCCTGACCAAGATAGTCTTTTAAAGTTATATCCGCCCTAATACAACGATTCGTAACAAGAAGAATGTTGCAGTTACAGCTTCAAAACGCACATGGCATCGATTAACCTTGGAAACCATTTGACAACGACTTATTACAGAAGGTCATTTGCAAGGGTCAAATATGAGTACTGGATGAAAATTGTGAAATACACTTGCCTATAAATTTTACTGTATTTACAATTTGTAAATAAGACAATTTTTAGGTGTACACACATAATTAACCAGCTAAATGTATGGGAAATTGGAAAGGCCCAAAGTTGGCATGCCAGGTCCAGGGGGGGCGGCAGCTCCCCCCCCCCCCCCTTGCCCCTCCTTAGGTACGCCCATGGTGGTATCAACAGACAAAAAGTCATCATTTGTAATAATGAATTCTTTCTAATTCGATGGAGTCTTCCACAGACGAAAACCTCTTGTCTATTGATTAATTGATAATTCTTTAGACAATAGCTTAGTCAGTATTTAGAATAAATTTCCACAATGCTAGATTTTTATGTCTAGGGAATATTAAAAGATAATTGTGTACAAAACTGTTTAGATTACTAATAAAGTGCTTCAGTTCGCTTTTTGTTTCAATAAAATATTCGCAGACTTGAAGTTTGGCAATAGGTCTTAAAATGACGTTGAATATAATTGCAAGCTCAAGTTTATCAAACAGAGCCTACACCACAAGATGGTATATACTCAACGACCTGCAATTGCATTTGAGACAAAAAAAATATTAAATACGAATTGCGTTTTTAATATATGAACTAAATTAAAAATCTTAATACGCCTGGAAAATCCCCAGATTTAAAATAGCTTTAAAGCAGTATGTGGCCTATGATTTTTAAACAGAAATCATATCAGTTGACCTCTAGCTCAGCATAATATCCAGAGTAAGCGTATAATTTCGCATAATAATAAGCGATACAGCATTTAGGTTTTTAAATCATTTCATACTCTAAAATGCAGAAGGAAATACACATCTCAATACATTTCCTCGTCGTATTTTTGACTGTTTTCAAAGTCCAAGGTGTTATACCTTTTGGGTATGTCGTCACAACAACAGATAATTGGATAGACGCAGTAAGTATTATCCTTTAATCGAACTCACAATAAATTATTACTGAAAGTACCAGATATCTGTCCGCTTATTAACAGAATCACACGTTCTAGCCACAACAAGACGACTACACAACCACTGGCACACCAGAAATCCAGATATTCGACTTGAGCATAACGTGTAACGTATCTAATCGCTATGCGCATACTCTTGTGCTTGGGAGAATGAAGAACAATCTAAATATTCCCAAAGAGGCAGAATTTTCGGTCGTTATCCCTGACACTGCTTACATTACTGGGTTCATACTGGATATTGGTGGAAGACAATACGATGCTTTGATAAAGGACAAGAGCACGGCTTTGAACGAATATAAGCAGGTGGGTTTTTACCTCAAGGCTCTCGTATTGGACCACAATTCTTCCAGGAGGCAGTTTACTAATCATGATTTGGGTCTAAGCATACTTGAAACTTGATTTAGCATTGTGGCCTAGTATTAATTGTCCAACAATGAAAGTATGTTTTGCAAATTGGATGGCAAAAAATATACATCGATATTGTGGTCTATAATATTTATCATGACATATTAAATTAGGAATACTCTTAAATAACTCTTCAGAACATAACACTTGATATACGCTATATTACTGTGACGTAGATGTCGGCCACTTTGCTGCGATACGTCAAGATGCCGGATCCAAACCAACCTACTTAGTTGTCGTAATGTGCGTAAGGGAGTTCAGCGTTTGGTGTAATTTTTTAGTGTTAAAGAGTATTTTAAGTGTTACTGTGTAAGTTTGAGTAGCTTACACTACTTCGCTTTACTTACCAAGTATTACAAACCGAAATTACATTTAGATACAATGTATTCTTGAAAAGCTGAACATATACTAAGTAGGTGTGTGGAGCATTACAATTTACAAGTTTTACCAGAAAATGGTAATGGGTTGGGTCCCTGGATGTTCCCGTTATAATGAGAGAGAAACGTGAAATATTTACAGCACTTCTATTAGGTTGTTTTTAAACAATAGATTGCAACTAAATCTAGTTTTGGGTTATAATACTAAATTGTACGAAGGAATGTAAACTACTAAAAATACACAGTAACACTCAATGTTCAGAGCAAAATTATAGTATAATACAATATTTTGAAGTGTTACTGTGTATGTTTGAGTGGTTTACATACATTTGTATTATTCAAAAAGTATTACAAACTGAAATTACATTAAGTTGCAATCTATCGTTAAAAGACAATCTACAATAAGTGCTTAAAGTTTATACGTTTCTCTCTCATTATAACGAGAACATCCAGGGACCTAGCACGTTACCATCTTCTTAAACAACATGTAAATTGTAATGCTCTACACACGCACTTATTGTAGGTTAAGCTTTTCAGCAATACGTACATTGTAACTAAATGTAATTTACGTTTGTAATTCTTGCTAAGTAATGCGAAGGAGTGTCAGCTACTCAAACGTACACAGTAACACTTTAAAATATTCTTTTAACACTAAAAAATTGCACCAAACACTGAACTCCCTTATGCACATTATGTCAACTTGGTTTCCTTTGATCCAGGATCTAAACTAAATGTAATTTCGGTTTGTAATACTTGTGATGAAAAACTAAGGAGTGTAAGCTACCCAAATAAGCACGGTAACACTTCTAAATATTCTTTTAAAGTCACAAAGTTGCACCTAACAATGAGGTCCGTTACGCACGTTATGACAATTCGGTTTGTCAGGATCCAGGACTTTGCCGTACCGCAGAAAAATGGCCGTCATTACGTCAGCACTAATATAGCGTATTGTATAAACAAGTTTTGTCTCTCTTACAAACACGAAACGATTAATATGATAATAATTTAGCTGACATCAATTTTAACAAAGAAGAAACAGAGTAACTGATCAAAAAGTGTTGTCCGAAAATTTTCAATGAAAAATTTATTCATTATTGATATAGAATGACTGGACAAGAGAAGGTTGATTATTGCACCTAAAAACCATAGGTAATCCAGAATCATGCAATGCAGGTTTAACAACAGTACAAGCACAAAACAAGAAAAAAATTAAATTAACTGAAAATAAATAATGAATGCACGCGAAAAAAATTTTCAGGCTGTAATCGAAGGAACATCAGCCGCCCTAGTAGCAGCCAGAGACTCCAACGTTATCGTCGTCTCCGTCCACCTCGAGCAGTACCGCAAAGCGGCCTTCTACTTAGCCTACGAGGAGTTGATCCAACGACACAACAACATGTACGAGGTCATAATCAACATAAATCCGGGACAACCGGTCAAGAATTTGACTGCGTCAGTGTCCATCGACGAGAGCAGTCCGCTAAAGTTCGTTAAGGCTCCAGCTTTGCGCACGGGGATGAGMATAAACCAAGTGCCCAAGGCGAGTCTGAACCCCAGTGTCGACCTCAGGTTCTTGAGCAAGCACAGTGCCGAAGTGAGGTTCAGTCCAACAGTGGAAGATCAGATGCAGTTTGCTACAGATCTGGGCACTGGGAATTCGCGTGGACTGGCAGCCCAGTTTGTTGTGCAATATGATGTTGAAAGGTCCAGTAATGGAGGGGAGGTAATAGTTTTACAACTCCGCGATTTTTAAGGAACAACTTGATGATAATTTGAAGAAAAAATAATATCTCAATTGGGTATTATCACTTTTTTTTAATTAAGTAAAACGAATATATATCATACGCCATTAAAAAAAAATATTTGTAGGTAGAGAATTTCAGGTCTGAAATTCGAATCTTAGGAGTTACCGCCAAAATGCTTCTATCCAAGGTTATTCAACTCGTGACGTCAAGTGTCATGTAAACATTACCGAGGAGCGTGCTGTTTAATGGTGTAGTATCATTCCTGTATTGGAAAAGCTTTTGTGTGGTGTTTATTAAAAGGACGGTGTAAGAGGTCGCACCAAAAAGTGGTTTGTGTAGTTTTGCAAGCATCTATTATGTATGGAAAACAAAACAAGTGTTGTTTTGTACATGCTTGTAAAAGTAGTTGAGTCAGTACAGCTAACAAAATTTTTGTAACCATTCCTCGAAATTATCAACGTAGGAAAAAATTGTTTAAGTCTGAAGATCATCTTAATTCTTTATTTTTTCTTTATTATTCTTTTTGGGGTTATAAGTGTTTACCATCCAGTTTTCATTTTGTTATAGCTTGAAGAGGTTATGAAAAATTATATGCCTTTTGAGTTGATAGAGGGAAATGTTATAATAAAGAACGACGTTGTTCCCCATATATTCGACTGCTAGCCCCGAAAATAAATGGCAATTTATATTTATTCTGATCTCTAAAACAAATATCAAGTTTAGGGTACATTTTTTATTCATACATTTTTTAAGTTTACAAATAGTATATTTCCAACAACCCACTGTGATCAAATGATCAACGCTACGTTAATTTGGTAAAGAGTTCACTTATGCTGTTGCTTTTACGTTCCTCATCTCCGCCGCGTTGAGCCGCTCGTCGCTGTACACCAATTCCATAACAATGAACATGGCTTCAGATGTTATAACTCATAAGTATTTTACTTTTTCTTGGTGTATTTTAATTCGCTTGTAACAAAATGAACGCCAACAACAAACTGATAAATTGACGGGCTGAGGCTGACGCGTGACGCCCTGACCCCAGATGTAAACAAGCGGCCATTTACAAGACACCTGACGTCACTACCAGTATGTTCGCGTTTTGGCGGTCCCTTTAAATATTCACATTTTTAATTTTAATAAAATATAAATACATGGCAAATACCCAATTGTCCAAAATGACTAGACGCTTTTAATGCCAATAATACTATCAAAAATCTTTTAGAAAATTCGAAGCACAAAGTAGACGAAAAAGACAAAGCAGAGATGTATCAAATACAATATAGTGATTGCAATCTTCAGGTAACTTGTAAAAAGTTAAATTATAATTAAATGAACGCGTTAGAAAGCACCTTTATCTAAAGGAACAAAGATACCTTAATGATTCCAAGATCCCCGTTGTTTGAACTAATTAGATAAGTGATTCACTCAAACGTGACATTCAAATAGTAATGTTTTGTCGACCTGACTCCACTTCCGCTGAAGAGCTGGTTATTTCGCCCAGACATGTAAGAAGTCTTCATAGTGATTGTTTTTTTTTCAAAGATCTTGTTCCACTTAATCAAACGATGAATTTTTCCCATCTATACCACTCCTTTCTCGAAATACATGTCTTCTGTACCGATTATCTCAGGTGCTACTCCAAGATGGTTACTTCGTCCATTTCTTTGCGCCAGAAAATCTACCGCCCGTACCAAAGTACACTGTGTTCGTTTTGGACACTAGTGGTAGCATGGACGGTCACAAACTGGAACAGATGCAAGAAGCGATGACGAGTATACTCGAAGAAATAAACGACGAAGATTTATTGAGCATTGTGGAGTTTGACGGCGTACAGAAGGTCTATGAACTGGCTAAGGATGCGATATCTCATACATACATTTCAACATGGACAAATTTGGTGAGACCACGCGGCGCTTTACAACAAAATTGTTCATCATTTTTTTGTAGGACTCCGTCAATCTACCATCACCAACTCCAGCAACAGAGGAAAACATTAGAAACGCTCAGAAGGTGGTTTCCAACTTTAATGCAGATGGAGGGACAGATATATTAAAAGCTCTACAAGTAGCGTTACGCATCATCCAAATCTCGAAAATCGACAATCGACAGGCTATGATAGTTTTCTTGACAGATGGTGACCCTACCTCCGGTGAAACTGATACAGAAGTGATAATCAGCAGCATCACATCCCTGAACAAGGCAACAGTAGACGTTCCAATATTCTCGCTTGCTTTTGGGGATGGTGCTAATAAGCATTTCTTGAGGAAGCTGTCTCTGTCCAACAAGGGATTTTCAAGGTACATTTACGAAGAATCAGATGCATTCTTACAGCTGGAAGACTATTATAAAGGGATATCATCCCCACTTCTATCTAATGTCAAGTTTGTGTACGCCTCTGATGTAGATAACGTAACGAAAACGAATTTTCCGAATTTTTTCGCGGGAAAAGAACTGGTAGTCTCTGGCAACGCACCTGGTGAGTTTCTACATAATTTATAATTATACAACATTTACTTTATCATTTTTTGCAGGGAACAACCTCAGCGCTATACCCTCAGTTCAAGGACAAGGAATCAACGGAACAACAACGTTTCATCCTCAAATACTGAGGCCAGCTACTGAACTGAAACGTCTTTGGGCCTACTTGACTATCCAACAACTGCTCGAAGAGGCCGAAACTTCAGACGATAAAGAAGCTCTCGAAAAAGAAGCCCTTGACCTATCGTTGAAGTATTCCTTCGTAACTCCGGTTACATCCCTGATAGTAGTGAAGCCCAACGGTAGCGATATCGTCGTGAATCCAGTTCCTACAAAGCAGAACGGAACATTTGCCCCTGTAAACCGTAAGTTTCTTTTGTAGTGAAGTGGTGAAGCTGAACTATACGGTTTCAGTCGATTTAAGAGCTCCACCTACTACCACGACTTCGACTACCACCACTACCACACCGAAACCTACCACTACAACACCAAAAAAAGTAAGAGACTTCCATCCACGTTGGTTGCAGAAGAGATACAATTCCACGAACGATTCCATCACTCTCAAGAAAGGTAAACAACCTGTGTACCAGTTGTAAACTGTTCACTAAAGCTTTGAATCTAGGCACCTTTAAGATGGGTACCAACACCACTGTTTCCGAAGAACCGATATGTCCAGCTACCCCATACGGCGGTACTGGACATTGCAAGTTGATACGGGAGTGTCCGAGGATACATTGGCTTTTAAGCACAGTGCACATTTTTAAACAGTATTTTTGCTCCATAACAGAGTAAGAAAATTTCGCTTGTCCAGATTTTGTGTCTGACTCCGACTTTTTTTAGGAATGGGGAGGTATACGTTGGGGTGTGTTGCCCCACGTGGTTTGATAGGATTCCAGCAAATTAGGTTGCTTATGAAGAAACGAAGAATGATTTTTTAAGTTTTTGTTGTTTTAGTGTTTTAACAATAAATATTGGTGCTTGATTGATTCGATTTACTATTAAAAACCTAACAAAAACACTGTCAATCTTGTGAACACTGAATAAAAAAGGACATAGAGACAGTAACAACGACATCCCGGAAGAAGTATTTTAAGAAGTAAATAAAGCATCTCTGGCATTATTACCCGAAAAATACAGAGAGAAAAGTACGAAAACGAATATTCTATTTTTAAAGAATGAATGGTTGAGGGATCCAAAAGTTCAAATCACCGCTATACATCAAGTACAATTTTAAAGGATGATATAAGACGCCTTGTTTTAGCAGACGCCTATGAAGTATATTTACTAATGAAGGCAGGGCCGGACTGGCCCGGCGGGCAGCCGGACGCTGTCCCGAAGCGCCCTCCTTCATGCTAGCACCCTTCAATGTTAAAATTAATAACGTATGAGGAAACAAGGAATTAGAGTGCTGCGATTAACCTCATGGCATGGTGCTCCCTCAAGACCACAGCTCAAGACAGATCTTGATCTTGACGCTCGAACTTACAGCAAAAGAGGGGGCCCTCAGTCCCCACTCTCAGTAAAAAAACACGACTATAAGTAACGTTGAGGTTAGTGTGCACTTGCCTTGTCTTGCTTGGGCTTACCGTTGTCAATGCCCCTTTCCACTTTCTTTTCATTGTCGTACAATGTTTACCATTTACACTAATCTGAAAACGCACCAATACAGTTCCAGTTCGACAGACAGCAACGTAATTGTTGATAGTGGTGTTTAGGGTATTGTGTGTCGGTTTCAAGGGTGTTGTTCAAAAAACAATAAGTAAAAGTATCTGTTTGAATTCGATTTATACAGCGATACGAAGTCTAGATAGGCGGAGTTCCCGTGATGGGCTGGTAGAATACGCCATGTAGATTACGCTATGTAATAGTCTACCTCGAAAGTCTATTGTAGAAAATATCATTACGTAGATAAAAAGAAATATTGAAATATTTAGTTTTCTAATGGTGTTCATCAAAACGCCCGCAATGTCAATACTATTTTTTATTTTATTACTATTACAAAATATTACCATGTTGTATGTAATTAACTAGATAAACATTAAACAATAATAATTTGTTTGGGAAATTGGGCATACGTTAATTAGGGCCAGAAGACCAGACTAAGCAGGACAAAGAAAGCATTTTGGAGATCTGAATCGGTCAAATGTATTCCTCCAAAACTGTAAACAATGATTTTATTGCCTTTTTTTCTTCATAAAAGAATATAGACGGGCAACTTCATACGTCACCCTTGCTCTTTTGTAGCAACCTTTTTAATCGTAGGTCAATTACTTCCACATCCAACGGATGGGAAGTATTGTATCGCGAAAAAAATTTTCAACAATTTTTATTTGCTCATTCGCTTTAAAATGGTCGAAAACGCAAAAGAACACAATTTGAGCAAAAAATTTCTTGTCTGTGTGTCTGTGGTTTTGTTTGTATACGCGGTAACTTTCGAAAGACTTAATATATTAAATTGAAATTTGGCAAACGTATAAATCTCAACTACCCAAAGCGACCTATTATTTGTGGGGTAAGAACGTTACCGGGAAGGGGGCAAAACTGGGGAATAACTACCCTTTTTGCAAATTTTTATTTTTTTATATTTTTTTCGTTTTAATATGTGATTAGTAGTACAACTGCGAGTATTATTCATTCTTATAAATTTTTGGTGCAGCAAACTGCTTAGAAGATATTAGCAAAAAGCGTCACTTAAAGAAAACGGTTTTTCTTAAATATCTCCGAATATACTTAATATATTCAAAAAATCAAAATGCCATCAGATAAATAAAATCTCTCACAAAAAGTTTCTTAGAAAATTTATTCAAAATTTTGACATTTTCGAAATATTTCCAAAAAACCTATTTTGGTCCCTGCTCGTACGATTTTTTTAAATTTTGGTATTATATATAAAATCTCTTGTAATTTTTTTGTTAAGTTAATAATTTTCGAGTTATTTGGAAAAAACCGATTTTAAAATTTACATATTTTTGCTAATATCACGAGGACTTTGTCTTAGAAAAATGTGTGGAGAGACAAAATGCTCAAAATCTGATTACTAATCGTATAGCATAAGAAATAAAAACGTAAATGTCATTTTTACAATTGGATGTGGAAGTATTGATTCAATTTACAACGGTTTTTTATTGTGCTATATTAACAGGGTATACAAGCACTTTTCATTGCTGATCTAGGCACATTGATCTAAAACAGCAAGCAGCAAGTGGTAGTTTCTTAGAAGAAATATCAACAATTATGCGGTTGCGAATTCAATAGCATGTAAAAAATAGGCTTCTTAGGAATATACCTAATACAGTCATCGAAGGAAATACTTCGACACCCATACTTTCTGTTTTATATCCTAAAGAAGTAAGAAAACCGCTTGAATGTCATGATGACTTACTGAAATATGTTATACAAGTTTATAATATACCTATTAATAAAACTTTATTAAAATATAAACATTTTAAGGAATTTGACACATGTAGAAGCCAACAAGACAAAAATTTGATACAAAATAATTTAAATTTAGGTTCGCGTGCACCTAATTCATTTTAGCCATAATAAACTCATCTTACATTTTCTTCTCAAAATCTACGCTACAGTGCTTTATCTACGTATTCTACGCGTTTAAGGTAGAAAATTGTAATTTACGCGTAAATGCCGATCACTGCCTAGTTCTTATTTTATATAGTGCACAGTTAAATTTTGACTTATACAATAAAATTTAAAAACCAAATGTGCAATTAAGAAATTTTTAATATAACAATAAATAATAAATATAATTAATATTAAAAAGACTGAGACGTTTCTCTATTTTAATAATACTGCGCCCTAATTTTGTTTCCTATCCCGCGCCCTCCAGTTGCTCCCAGTCCGGCCCTGAATGATAATCGATTTCATTTCCTGGGTTAAACTTCTTATTATAGTTATCAGTTTATAGACAGGTCTCATTACTGGAATATGTTAAGAAATAAACTGTCATTTGTGATTTTATGGCCATTTTAAAAGACGTACGTACAACCATGGTTAAAAGAGTTTCACAATTTTTAATAAATAGACTATATTAATACTCACGTTGTGAAGTTAATAAAAATGCCTCAATTCAATAAGCGTACTTCAAACACAGACGAAATATAAAATACCGGCACACTCAAGGGACATTATGAACAGACGAACTGCTACGCACTACTGTTGGTAAATAAAAGAAATTAAAATGAATTACATTGGTCAAGGTTAGTACTCGTATACTCATCGGACGGTGCATAATCATGGTCATTTTTTCTCAACAAAGTTACGCAAGTATACAGGTAAAAGATCGAGTAGTGCAGTAATTTTACTAGGCGTCGCTATGAAAATTGCTCCCTTTTAAGAAGCAAAAACAGAGCCAAAAAAATGTTTAATCCAATCACCGTATGCCCTACAGACCATGTAGCTTTTTGATTAAAATTTACCCGGCTTATTTAACTGCGGATATTTACCTGCGAGAGAAAAGGGACTAGAGTTATTATTAAAAAGTCGGAAATGTATTTCCTTTTACCTCCCCTGGGCGTCTTTAGACCGCAAGTTTTATATTGGATTCTCGAAAAGGTTATTTTTAATCCAGCAAGTCTCTATACCACATAACGTATTTTGTTGGAGTTTCAGACGGAGTATTACAAAACTAAAAAAGGGCTTTAGGAATGTAGTGACATACTTAGTTACAAGATCTTTTCAAAGATAATGTTGTGTTATAATTGACAGAATTGCGCCTCAGTAATGTCAGAAACACCTTTATAATTGAGCTATATAGTCTGTCTTTGCCCCTTCGGGCTTGGAAAGTAGCCTAAGTGCTTTAAAACATGACGGGGACACCTTTTACCAAATGGCAGTTAATTACCTCAAAATGGAGACTAATTACAACAGGCCTAATTATACCTGAGGGTCTGGGTATTTACAAATGTACCCTTTTTCTGTCCAAACTCGAATGAGGTGGGGTCACGTAAACAGATGACGCAGATTGTTGCGTACTTTTTTAATCATGGTTTTAACAAACCATCCCAACAAAATTCCTCTGACTTGTCTTCTTAGATCCATATATGAAAAAGCAAACTTGCGCCTTATAACACTATACTATATTTCATGTATATATCTTTTTTAATTTTAATTATTTAATGTTCTACACGGTCAAGTAAATTTTTGGACAAATAAACGTATAGTTGTCTACTAAAACTTTATGAACTGTAAATGGCCTGAGTACATGGGCGTACCGAAGGGGGGGCAAGGGGGGCAGCTGCCCGCCCCTGGACCTGGACTGCCAACTCAGGGCCCTTCCCACTTTCCATACATTTAGCTGATTAATTAAGTACGTATTTACGAAATTGTTAATGAAGTAAAATTTATAGACAAGCGTATTTCACAATTTTCATCCAGAACTCATATTTAACCTATGCAAATGACATTCAATAAGTCGTTGTCAAATGGTTTCCCAACTTATTTTGGTCAGGTCAGGTTCAGTTTTTCTAATATGTTATAGGGATTGTTCAACTATGCATGATTTTGTTACGTATGGAATACACTGAATCGGTCATATACTTGTATTTGACGATAACTCCGATCTCCTTAGTTACAAATTTCAAAGTTAATACAGAGAAACAAAAAACTTTTAAAAATATCAGTTATTTCGAGCAAAAATCAATCCGAACTAAGAGCTATGAAAGTCTATTAAAGTAAGTTTTAGGAATCCAGTTTAGTAGTATTATAAGCACGAATTAAAACCCGATGTGCTGTTAAAATGCCAGTATACAAAAGACTTTTTGAAAAACGGATTAAATATATTTCAGTTTATTTAAATGAGGCTTAATTTGGTTAAAATATTAAGTGCTGGGTTAATTTTTGGAAGCAGTGCACTGGCGGACTACGGAGGTAGAATTAGCTTAAAAAAATAATACCTAAATAAAAGATGGTATATTCTGTACTGAGTTCATAACAAAGCATGTTCTGCATAATTTTATGCAACTATCTAATTCTGATTTTACACAGTACCTACTCATAATGTGTACAAAATCGTCGTCGAAAATTGAGATGTAATATGCTATCATTTTAGTTATGTGTTGCGGTCTCTGGTTATTATCTAGCATTTATATAATCGACTCAAAAGCACTATTTTCGAGTTATGCCCTGGTCATTATTTGAGCCAAAGAGCAAAAAGAAGTACTCAAATTTGATCTATTTAAAATATCAGATCAATGCGATCACGGTTTTTAATCCAAAATTTGCTAATATCCAAATTTAATGGAGTATTATCGATGTGCTCATAGTCAGGTTCAGATGACGATATTTGGTACTTAAAGCACATAAACTATGCAATTATGAGTAAAGTTAAAAACATAAATTACTTTTATGTCACATAAAAATTGCCGCAGAAGTAACAATCGAAGTATAACTTACATTGCCATCATAAGATTAATTGATCATAAAGGAATACCTATATTTGTAATAATTTATACTGTGCATTTAATTGTTAATCCCTATAGATTTCAGTATAGTCAAGTAAATTCCGTAAAAAATTTTAACGTACGTTTTTGGCGATATTGAGCCATATTTTGCAAATCAATGACAGCCAGCAAGCTATAGTACATGAAAGGATCTTTGCAGCTTGAGAACAATAACAAATGGTGGTTTTAAAATTATGCAGAAATTTGAGTAATATTAGATGTATGAGTAAAAATTGTTAGAGATAAAACGATCATCAATTTAATGCTGATTGGTGGAGTTTGGCCAGTTGACGCATAATGCTTATAACTTGTATTTTTAAGTTCAAATAAGATTAGCTAAACCTGCAGCTTAAATCATTACAGTATTTTGATAAATTTTTTATCTATACTAGCTACCTATTCACTCCTAACTTAAATTTCTAAAGCTTCTAATGCAAAAAGTTGAAACTAAAACGGGCATCGGTTAATTTAATTAATATTTGATATGTGCGAATTCCAAATCATAAAACGTGGTTCTATTAGTAGATGCTTAAGGCGAAATTTATATTTCTTTAGTACTTCGTTTGAAATTAGTATAGATTATGTGGATCACGGATAATTATTCTTCCAAATAAAATGTTTCTACTCATCTTCTGTTAAACATGATAGACATGCAACTGAATGCGGTAGATATCTCCTAAGTGTGATCATTAATAATTGAATTAGGAATAAACAAGCTTTTGAAGATCGGTATATACGAGGCATGTTTTTTAAGTAAGTACCGTTTTGGAATTAAAAAAACACGTGCAAAGATATCGCAATAATATTATCTTACATGAAAGCCTGAACCTTAATCTACTTTTCTACATAATTTCCGTGAATATTGAGGCACTTGTCATAACGTGGCACAGGTTTTTGAATACCCTCCTCATAAAATTCTGCCGCCTGGATTGCATGACCCAGATTGTTCAATGTCTTACAATAAGACGCTGCATTGATTGTCTCATTACGAGGCAGAAACTCCACTAGCAATACTCCTTTTCTGTCCCAAAAAACTGTGCACATGATTTTCCGGGCAGAAATTGTTTGCTTAAACTTCGCTTTTTTGGGTGATGATGAATGTCGCCATTCCATGGATTGTTTCGATTCTGGTGTGACGTAGGCCACCCATGTTTCGTCACCAGTAACAATTTGGTCTAAAAAATCTTCACCTTCATTGTGGTACCGCTCAAGGAAAGTCAATGCACTGCCTAAACGTTGGGTTTTGTGCAAATCCGTCAACATTTTCGGAACCCAACGTGAACACAATTTCCGGTAATTCAAGTTCTCGGTCACAATGCGATACAAAACACTACGAGAATATTGAGGAAAGCAGTCGCACAATGATGAAATTGTAAAGCGTCTGTTTTCTCTCACCTTTTCGTTCACTTTCTGCACCAAATCTTCATTAACGACCGAAGGACGCCCACTCCGTTCTTCATCATGCACATTTGTGCGGCCATCTTTAAATGCTCTCACCCATTTCCTTACCATTCCATCACTCATAATGTTTTGTCCGTAAACTTTACAGATCTCACGATGAATATCGATCGGTTTTACGCCTTTATCACWAAGAAAYCGTATAACAGCCCGTACTTCACAATCGGCGGGACTMACGCTTGTCGGAGGTATCTTAAACACTCAGTAAACAACGTATACAATAAGAATCAAACTGTAATGGCGTCAGTGCGTAGACAAGAGATGTAGGTAACCAGCGCGCATGCGCGGAACGCCTACCGTAGCGCTGCGGCGGCGGAATCGCAAAACGGTACTTACTTAAAAAACATGCCTCGTATAAAAAACATAAAAAGCTTGGGCCTTCACAGAAATTGTTTTAAGTCACCTTGCAGAAAATCAACGAAGATTATTCATGGAATAAATACTTCTTTAATCACTTAGGTACATTATCCGATAAAGGCATACGTTTTTATTTATGTTGAATTATTCCGTAAGGGAAATTCCTGCTTTGCCCCCGCCCTAGACCAAAAGCTGGGTACGCCCATACCTGAGTACATTGGAATAAATTGATGTAAACAACAATTAAATGACAATACACAATACGTAAATAATGGCAATAATTACTGGTAACTTCCGCCTATGAAGATCTTATGGTTTTAAGATTGCTTAACAATATGATAGTATTTTAAAAACATAAGTAAAAAATAAAAACGTATACGCAGACAAAATTTAAAAAATATAATTAATATAGATGTACAAAAATTGCAGAGTATCGGTGGTATAATATAAATACAACAAATACTGTATTATTGTTCAAATAACAGTTCCGTAAAGAAATAAAATTAATTTCAAGACTAAACCCCAGCATTTTTTTTTAATTCCAGTCATCTCGACAATGCGAAACACCTGAACAACCTGTTGAAAAACACCTTGCAGACAACTGTAACGACACCGTATCTTCTGTTTATTTATGTGCTGCGGAACACCATACATGGATTTTTTTTATCAATGAACCAGATACAAATCAATGCGCGCGCGTGCTTTTGGTTCTATCATTTGACAGTTGCACCATTGCCACGATGTGCAATTAAACCGGGAAACCGCGGAAACCAACGTCAAATAAGGGTTTAACTTTCTGTTTTTGGCACAAAAGTCACCTACAAACAGCAACTATATGTTGTAACTAAACTATTAACGACACCCTATTGTTCTTCTAAGCCGCTAAAGCCAAAACGAATAGTGATTTTTGTTTTGCGAATATTTTGGCGCCAAAACTCACAGAAGTTTTCTGTTCCAAACTGACAACGCCGCTTTTACCGCAAAACAGTCCAGCTAAAATGGCGGTAGCCGCTGGTCTGTGTCGGTTTCGCCTCCTGTTGAAAACAGATTTCGTGCGTGTTTTAAAGTACTCCACTTACGTTAATGGAGTCTCCCTGAATAAAGTAAGTAAGGCCCGCCTTTTTTTCATTCAGACACGGGCGTGTCGACGCTTCTCCGCCAAATTACACCCCCTAATCCCGGTTACTGGGGTTCGAACACCTGCATAATAGTGGTAAAACCGCAGGGCCGAGCCTACTTTGTTTTTCCTCGTGTTGAGGTTATGGGTGTTAAAGTGCAGAAACATCTGAAGAAGAACGATGTCGGCGGAGCCCGGCCTGACCATTGGTCGAACAAATGAATGTTGATTCGGAAATGCCAATCAGGACACGTATACGTTTGTCAATTACTTGTATCAACGTTAAATTGGATTGTAATGGAACATTTGCATTTGCAGTTGTGTTAATATTTGATTATGTGACGTGACAATGATTCAGTTTTCATCGTTGAGATTGAATTGTGATCTGTAATTGTTAAGCTATCTGGTTTAAAATTTAATTTAGAACCAGCTAGCTCTCAGAAACGTGTGTTTTTCTTGTTGCCGTGTCGTTTTCGTACAGTGTAGGATGTGTTATTTTGAGATTTTATTTTCGTGGCAAAAAAAATAGGCATTGAGTCCAAGAAAGATGCCGCTGTTGTGATATAATTCAGAAGAAAGCTGAATACACCTTATTAATGTATTATACACATGTTACACGATTAATTAATTGTAGTAATCTTGAAAAAAAAAACCAATTTAAAAATCAAGTACTGCTAGCAAATTTGATGTAAAAACTGACGCAGTAATTGTGTAGTCTACAAAGTTAAAACATGTCTCTTAATACAAGTGATTACATGATTTTTAAATGTTTTGAAGTAGTTTCACTTCCACATGCAACGGATGGGAAGTATTGTATCGAGAAAAAAAAATTGTATTAGCTCATTCGCTTTAAAAGGGTTGAAAACGTAAAAAAATGAGCAAAAAAATTTCTTGTCTGTGGTTTTGTTTGTGGACACGATAACTTTCGAAAGACTTAATATATGAACTTGAAATTTGGCAAACGTATAGATCTCAACTACCCAAAGCGACCTATTGTTTGTGGGGTAAGTAGGGTATCGGGAAGGGGGCGAAATTGGGGAGTAACTACTCTTTTTTTTGCAAATTTTAATTTTTTTATTTTTTGTTCGTTTTAGTATGTGATTAGTAGTATAACTGCGAGTATTATTCGCTGTTATAAATTTTCGGTGCAGCAAACCGTTTACAAGATATTAGCGAAAAAGCGTCACTTAAAGAAAACGGTTTGTCCTAAATATCTCCGAATATATTTAATATATTAAAAAAATGAAAAMACCAWCAGATAGGAAATAAAATTTCTCAGAAAAAGGGTCTTAGGAAATTTATCCATAATTTTGATATTTTCGAAATATTTCCAAAAAATCTATTTTGGACCCTGCTCGTACGATTTTTTTAAAATTTTGGTATTATATAGAAAATCAAATTTCTTATCAGAAAGCACTCTTGTAATTTTTTGTCAAGTTAATAATTTTTGAGTTATTTATATTTTATATTTTTGCTAATATCAGGAGGACTGTTTGTCTTAGAAAAAATGTGTAGAGAGAAAAAAGTGCTCAAAACCTGATTACTAATCGTATAGTATAAGAAATCAAAACGTAAATGTCATTTTGCCAATTGGATGTGGAAGTATTGATTCAATTTGCAGCGGTTTTTTAGCTATAATAATGTTCTATAAAGTGKATTTGTGTTATTTCATATCAGTCTGGCCAAAATGATTTAAACCTAACGTCAACTGCAGTTAATAATATGTCACTTAGGTATTTCATGCCTAAAACTAGCAAACACCAAAAGCCATAAATGCACAGGGCAACACCCTCTGATAAAAATGACTGAGGGATTTGATTCGAGGTCATTGACTTAACAATCGATGACACACCTTTTTTAACTAGCGTATTTAGCGATTTGTTGTACGATGCTTATAAATAATTATGCATGTGTTTTAATCAGCTGTTTCAGTTCAAATACCCATTACAACTTTGTAAATTATTTGAAGATCGTATAAGTACAGAGAAAAAAGATATACCTACTCTCGTGGGAGTAAAGAAATGCAAGTACGTTAAAATAGGTTGTGCGCCTCAAGATTTACTCGAAGACAAATACCTCATCGCCGAAAAGAGACGAGACTTGTCATTTCACTACAGAGTGAAATGGATTCACAATTATGAACAAGAATATAGTTCAGAAGTGGGATCATCTAAGGGGATGTCAACAAAAAAATCTAGAAAATGTTTATTTCGTCAGGATAGTACAGTTACCTCTGAAAAACAATTGCTGAATTGTTAATAAAAAAGGGAGTCCAAAAATACCATATACTATGATACTATAATATCTGAGGAGAAGGTAAATAGAAGAATTATTAATAAAATGAGAAAGACGAAATGAAAACCTATTTCAAAACAGTTATAGTTCTTACGAAAACATCATATTGAGGTATTTTATGGATAGAATATGTCTAGACCTATTGAAGGCGCTTTGTAAACTACCACAAACAACGAAACATGGATTTGATGATTATGTTAACCAGTATTAAGTTCACGATTTAATATAATCTTCTTTCGAGATTTGCCTCTTTAATCTAAAAAAAAAAAACAATCCGACAGCCCTAGTTTCAGTGAGGATCCATCTTCATGAAATTAATAACTTTTTAAACAGTTTTCCAAGGAAGCCTTGACCCTAAAACTAATCCACGAATCCTCGTAACATTAATCTAAATAAAAGCACAACTTTAACTCCGAACCTGACCCACAAAAAGCGTCGACACGCGGGAAAACAGAAGCCGCAGTCTTTTCAGCAGCGGAAATCGTATGCCATAATCGATTCTCGTTTGTTTCAGTGTGTTCACGTTAGGAAAGTGCGACAGTGTAGGAAATTCAATACCTCAAGTTTGGAACTGACTGACAAGACGAAAAAAAGCGAAGAACACGACAAGCATTCTAGCAGCAGTTCGTCAGACAGCGATAGGGATTCCGATGCAGATGAGGATGGTAATATACATGGATCAAATGCAAATGATTTTTTTTTCAATGGTCTTATTAGAGATATAACGAACGTAATGTCAGTTAATTATGTTTATCAATGGTATTTGGTAAAACGTTATCACTTTTAATTATTATAATTCCAAATGGTGGTTAGGCAATAGAAAATATGGTTGATGTTTGTTATATCTTTACTTGCACTTTATTCAAGACTACCAAAAACCCGAGGGGTCCCTCACTTACCGAAAAATGTACAGTGATTCCCCCATTTAGTGGAATATCTTAGTATTATTCCTTCATTCCCGTTATTCCCTCATTTATTCCACTTTACTCCCTGTATTCCACTAAATATTCCCCTTACTCCATGTATTCCACCAATTATTCCACTTACTCCCTGTATTCCATCTACTTCTTACGTCTTTGATAAACTCCACAACCACATGTCAATTTTATTACAAATAGTAATTCTTATGAATATAGAACCTTAATGTACAGGGTGTCCCATTTTCGTTGTAATTGTAGGGTATCTCGGTAACTACGAGTATTACTGTTGCAGTTTTGACACTATTGTCTTACTTTTTTGTTGTGAGTTGAGCTGTACCCTCGCCATCTTTGTATCGTCTTTTGTTTTAAAGCTATAGTCTACTTTTCAAAAATGTAACATTTTTTCAGTTTTTAATATCTCGATGGGATATGTAGATACAGAAAAGTTGTGGAAAATATTTTTATAGAGATTTTTATTCTGAATACATTGCCTACTCACAATCTTTTTAGGGGGTCACATTTTAGAGATATAACACAAACTTGCCCTTTTTTGGAAACCATGGTTGACTTTGCTATGGTTGAAAAGATCTATTTTGTCTGATTAAGAAAATGTATACATTGTTACGTTAAACAATGCATAAGTACCTACTCATTTCCAGATAAACAATAGTTTTCATTAGTTACAGGGCATATTACCGATAAAAAAAACTGCATGAGCCCATTCGGGAGTCTTATGAATGTATTCAAATATGCATAAATAATATTTTACTTAATAATATAAATTATATTGTGTTTTTTGTTTCATAGCCTCCTAGATGTAAACATAAAATCTGATTAAATTACTAAAAAAATTAATATTTACAAAACTGTAAAAATAAACCTAGCATTGCATACATTTTCTTAATCTGAACAAAATAGGTAATTTCAAAAGTAGGCTGTAGCTTTAAAACAAAAGACGATACAAAAATGGCAATGGTACATCTTAACTCACAACAAAAGGTAATGTCCAAACTGCAACCCTTTGGCATTAATAGTTACCGAGATACCCTACAATTACAACGAAAAGGTAGCATAACGTGGGTAGCTTTCTTAATATCAGAGATAGAGATTACGGTTACCCGACAAAGAAAAAAAAACCCGAAAAACAAAATAATCCAATATGGCTGCCATAACAAAAAATGAACCTGAACGAAACGTTTTCCGCAAAATACAACTGCAGCAGCTTGAAGAGCATAAAAAAGTGTTCTAACAAAGTGCTTCCTATTTTTTGATCACAGGTCAGGTAACCATTTGTGAATTTTTCGGTTTTTTGGTAATAACTTGAAAATGGTATGTGTCATTTCAAATATGAGAAGATATCAACTAATATGCAGAGTACCAGGCAAACCTCTCCCCATTTAAACGAATCTCTATCTAGGATAAYAAGAAAGTTACCCATGTTATGCTGGCTTAAATGGGACACCCTGTACACTAATTAAATAATCAAAAACCGTAAGGATCGAGATCATTGACGAAAAAAAGGCAGTGTATGCATATTTACTCACAATACCATCAAACTATAATGAAAAATCCTAACCACAATGATATAGACAGTAGGACGAAAAATAAGTCAAAGTGTGCATCTAAACATTATTCTTTAAATTTCATTTTTACTGATAAATTTATTACTGCTACACTCTGCACAATTGTTCATCTAGACTGCACGTTTGGCGCAACTTTCGTCATAGATACGAATTCGTGATTGCTTTTAACGACTCTAAATCCAAGATACGATCGAACCATCGCTTCGGCGGGCAGTTCCAAAACTTGGAAGGATTCCAAACGACGGCAATCATACGAGAGAGATGTGATAGGCTTTTAATCCCCGGTAATGTCTCGGAAAGGAACAGTAATTCTTTTGTTACAATCTCAGCTGTAGATACGTGCCTTTCTGAGGACTTCGTCAAAGGGTCGGGTTGTTCTAAAGCCTTCGAAGTCCCAGGCAACTTATAAGCCGGCGGTTTGTAGGTACCTTCCTTGTCTGAGAGCAATAGGCTTTGCCGCGGATTAACGGAATAATGAAGACGGTGCTGCAGATCAAGGAAAGTTCTAAGCCCTCGGTGTCTGGGAAAGCGGTTCATATTTAATTATAGTAGTAATACGAGGCATGTTTTTTAAGTAAGTACCGTTTTGCGATTCCACCGCCGCAGCGCTACGGTCGGCGTTCCGCGCATGTGCGCTGGTTACCTACATCTCTTGTCTATCCACTTACCATTACAGTTTGATTGTTCATTGTATACGTTGTTTACTGAGTGTTTAAGATGASATCCGACAATCGTGAGTCCCGCCGATTGTGAAGTACGGGCTGTTATACGATAGTGCTAAAGGCGTAAAACCGATCGATATTCATCGTGAGATCTGTGATCTATGAGTGATGGAATGGTAAGGAAATGGGTGAGAGCATTTAAAGATGGCCGCACAAATGTGCATGATGAAGAACGGAGTGGGCGTCCTTCGGTCGTTAATGAAGATTTGGTGCAGAAAGTGAACGAAAAGGTGAGAGAAAACAGACGCTTTACAATTTCTTCATTGTGCGACTGCTTTCCTCAATATTCTCGTAGTGTTTTGTATCGCATTGTGACCGAGAACTTGAATTACCGGAAATTGTGTTCACGTTGGGTTCCGAAAATGTTGACGGATTTGCACAAAACCCAACGTTTAGGCAGTGCATTGACTTTCCTTGAGCGGTACCACAATGAAGGTGAAGATTTTTTAAACCAAATTGTTACTGGTGACGAAGCATGGGTGGCCTACGTCACACCAGAATCGAAACAACAATCCATGGAATGGCGACATTCATCATCACCCAAAAAAGTGAAGTTTAAGCAAACAATTTCTGCCCGGAAAATCATGTGCACAGTTTGTTGGGACAGAAAAGGAGTATTGCTAGTGGAGTTTCCGCCTCGTAATGAGACAATCAATGCAGCGTCTTATTGTAAGACATTGAACAATCTGCGTCGTGCAATCCAGAACAAAAGACGTGGCAAGTTGAGTAAGGGTATCGTTTTGCTGCATGACAATGCCCGTCCACATGTGGCTAATCGGACCAAAGATCTCATCAAATCTTTTAAATGGGAAACTCTAGATCATCCTCTATACAGCCCTGATCTGGCGCCCAGCGACTACCATTTGTTCCTGCACTTGAAGAAACACCTGGGTGGTCAGCGTCTTCAAGACGATAACGAAATCGAAGCATTTGTGATACAGTGGTTAACAAGTCAGGCGGCAGAATTTTATGAGGAGGGTATTCAAAAACTGGTGCCACGTTATGACAAGTGCCTCAGTATTCACGGAAATTATGTAGAAAAGTAGATTAAGGTACAGGCTTTCATGTAAGATAAATTTATTGCGATATCTTTGCACGTCTTTTTTTAATTCCAAAACGGTACTTACTTAAAAAACATGCCTCGTAGTAATACTGGGTTGGCGGAGCCGGCTCATTAGACCCATAGTTCTGTCAGAGAAATTCTTCATATCCCCTCGTAGAGAACACAGACCGTTTTATAGTCTTCTCTTTTTAGAAGACAACTTGACTTATAGACTGACAAAATTGTCGCAGGGAGACAGTCATTCATTATTTCTGTCTCCTACAGTATACAGTCTCGATGGGCAAATATTCAGCCCTGTCAAAGGCACTGATGATAGTCACACCTTCTTGGATTTCTGTTCAAATAAACCTGTTCCCGAAGTGACAGTATACAGGGTGACAAAAAAAGTTCTGATATTTTTTTCAGATATTTCAATAGTATAGAAATACCGTATACTAAAATTAATTCAATCAACTTCATGAGCAATAACGTTTGTTATATCAATATGTATATATAACAGCAATTATGCGTTGCATAGACACTTGGAATATCACGTACGACCGCTGCTGTCAGACTGTCAAACATGGTTTTACTTCTGGTAGATCGACTGCTACAAATTTAGCGTGTATTTCAAATTTCATATCTGAGCGTTTTGATTGTGGTCGATGCAATCTATACGGATTTTTCGAGTGCTTTTGACCGTCTCGATCATACTGTACTCATACGTAAATTGTCTACAACTGGATTGTCTCCGTCACTTTTGCAGTTTTTCTCGTCCTACTTAGTGGGTCGGCGGCAGTACGTCGGGTACCGCGGACGTGTGTCTCCTGCTTTCTATGTTACCTCAGGTGTCCCTCAGGGCTCCGTTTTGGGGCCTTTGCTTTTCATCATATATGTCAATGATATTTCGATAGGACTTAAATGTCATAGTTTACTATATGCCGACGATTTAAAGCTATTTGCTTCTCTTCAGTCCCTCGATGATGCAGATAATCTTCAAAACGATCTCGAAAGTATGGAAAATTGGTGTCTGGTCAATAAGTTACCGCTAAATATACAAAAATGTTTTGCATGTTCATACTGCAGGATCCATAATCCAATTATTTTCGACTACATTATAGGCGAGAACAAGTTATCCCGGCGCGATACCATAAAAGACCTTGGAGTTACCTTTGACGGGAACTTGAGTTTTGTTCCCCATGTAACTGACTGTATTGCGCGCTCATATAGAATGTTAGGCTTCATTATTAGACATGTAAAAATAAATTACGGATGTTGCTGCGCTGGAGCTTTTGTATTTTGCTTATGTACGCTCAAAATTAGAGTAGTGCTCCGTCGTATGGGCTCCAGGATATGGCACCTACATCGATAATTTAGAAAATGTACAAAGACGTTTTCTTAAATTCTTGTCTTTTACTTCTAATGGTGTCTATTCAGCTGTAGGTTACCCTAATGATCTATTAAAAAAATTTGAAATACACAGTTTATTTTCTCGTAGAAAACTTCATTCAATTATATTTCTATACAAAATAATATCTGGGCAGGTGAATTGTACATCCTTACTTATGCAATTGTACTTCAGAGTTCCGCGACCAGCTAGTCGTAATATAGATTGTTTTCATTTACCTTAGGCTCATACAAATTTATTTAAGTTTTCCCCTGTATACGTTATGTGCAGTAACTATAATTCTGTCTGTGATTTACTTGACATTTTCTCCTGTAGTGTTCGTGAAATCGAGAATTGTGTATGCCCTCCTTATGTGTAATATCTTATTATTATTGTTATTTCCCTCACCTGTAATTGGCTTCGGCTGTTTGGTGATGTATCCAAATAAATAAATAAACTTTAACACCAAAGATATGAATTTACAATAAATGTTCGAAATTGCCATCTTTGGCTTCAATACATTGTGTGAGTGTTTCCGACGATGCTCGCACATTTGTCCACCGTAATTTCGCCCCAAGCGTGGATCAGAGGCGTTTTGAGCGCTTCGACGGTAGCCTAGCGGGTAGCCGAGATTTTTTTATCCACGTTGGACCACACCGAGTAGTTCATTGGGTCCTTGCCCCAAAAGCTCGGAAACAGCTTCTCGCAGGCAGCGATTGTCGATTTCGCCGAATGCGCCAGTGCCCAGTCTTGTTGGAGAGTAAATTCAGCTGGGCCGAAGTGCTGCGTTGCCCACGGATCCAGTACGTCGTGGAGGACTTGCTGCTGGTGGCTGGCGACGTTGATCTTGAGGTTCCCCTCGACGAAGACCAGCCGCGTCTTTCCGGTGGCGCAGATTTCGGCCCAAACCATAACCGAGGCCTGAAAATGACCTCGACCGATGGTTCTCGCCGCAGCGGTCTTCTGCTGGCCTTTCTTCAGCAGCTGCCGGCGATTCTGGCGGTTGTCGAACGGCTGGACCGTGAAAATCTTCTCGTCGGTGAAGAGCAGTTGTAGCATCGGGCGAGATTTCTCGAGCCGTTTCGCCTTCATCGTCTCATTCAGGAAACGGACGCGAGCGATCTTGTAGCTGCGCAGTCTCAGCTTCTTTATGGCGATGTTTCTGACACTCTTTCGGTTAATACCACGGTTCTTCGCCATTCTGTGCAGCTACACCTCCGGATTTCGTTGAATTCGGCACGGAACCTTCTGGATGTTTTCCGGAATGGTCGCGGTGGTTGGACGGCCTCTTCGAGGACGGTCTGTGGTCCCGCCGGTCTCTTCGAAACGTTCCACAGCTCTATAGACGCTGGCCGGTTTGAACCCAGTCGTTCGAACAATGTCTGCCCTCTTCATTCCTGCCCTGTGCTACTCGACGACGGTGACATGGTCACCTTCACGAGACATGACCAAAACAGAATTGAAATTGACCACATTATTACAACACTTTCTAGATCAAAATTGCACGAGGAATTGGGTGTGTTCACTAGTTATAAAATATAAACTTTTATACATTAAAAAAGAGTACTTAATTAATTAAGTGTGTATCTGTATCCATAAGGCTGCAAAAAAAATTTTAACCAAGATAAATTGGTTACAACTTCTCAGTGCGCAACGTTGCAACAACGCAGTTTTAAGACACGCTCAGATTGACTAGGACTGGCTGTGACGTATCACCCCATGTAAATAAGATAGCGTCCGCTACTTTCCGTATTTCGTTTGCGTTATTGGTTATGTTTGAGAGTGTTCTCGTTTGTGTTTTTTTATGAATTCAACAATATGTCGTCGGAATGCTTTGTTAAAGCGGCTTCGAACAATTTGCCGGCTGTAGATATGTTTATAGTCACCGAATTTAGCAAGAGCGACCCACGTTTTAATGCTGCCGAAATCAAAGGCGCTAAAGCAGCAGTATAAGTAATTAATAAAGCAGCTTAATCTGCAATTTAATACATTATGGATCATTGATATTTTGAACGAAATGCATCTTTTGTCTAGCGCAAGTCGTGAGCAACACGGAGATGCAGCTATAGGTTATTTTCAGGTGAAGCGAGAGGGACCTATATGTATACTGCAGTCCAAGATATGCCCGGAACACAAAGTTCGTGCAAAAAATTATGCAGTTACTCCAAGTCTCACAACAGTAAAATGTAGATTTTGTCTTGGTCATACCCCTTCTGGCTGCTTTAAACCATCTCCGTTTGCGTTCGTAGTCTCCGGGTACACTTACGAATATTTTATTGAGACTATTGACGGATGTATTTGAAATTTGAACACTGGCACAAAGCACCATCTGCTGTTAGCTTCTGGTTTGTACATGCTTAAACATTCTCCCAGTTGTTAGGAGGAGTCCGTTAAAAGCAAGAAAACAACTCGTTTCATTCGGCACAATCAAAGGCACGTAGGTAACATAACCTATATTCTTTGTTTACATGGGGTGCTACGTCACACCGTCTCCATCCCGGGACACTGCGTTTGTGTGGTCAGTTTTTATATTAGAACTTCAGAACGGTTTTTTTCGAAAACTGGTGCTAGAAAAATTTTGAAATTTTTAGGACGTAACAAGGGTGCTCCAAATATACACATGGCATGATTTCTAAAAAATGTGAAAACACCCAATTCAATAAAACCAATAGAAATAACAAAAAAGCGTTATATGAACATTAAAAACAGCAAAGTACAACATTATCATTATTTTTTTGTCACCCGTTATTGAAATAACTGCGCATTTATAATACTGTTTGCTAGTTTGTAGAGCAGTCTTCGTTCACAACCATCTGAATTCATCAAAATAGGCACCGTTATTGTGGCTTTATACTGATTATTCTGACAAACAAGAGTTATATTCTCGCCGTTTATCTTTTTTCCCTCAGCTCAGGCCTTGCTTTAAACTCACCCTCTTATTCGGAAAATGAAAGCTGTTGTGGTAAATAAAAACCCATTAACGCGAGAGCTAGTCCAGACGCCTCTTGTCGCCTCGGCAAGTGTTCGAGTTTGTTCCTTAATCTGTTGGTTTTGTTCTGCTAGAGTGGGTGGTTTCACGATAAACAAAGGGGGAAGGATTGTTTGGGGTAGTTTCGCGAAGAGTGTATCCGGTCTTTCATTGTTTCAGAAGTGGAAATGGAACCAGATTTTTGTGAATGTGAACAAAATAAATATGTGACTTCTTCTAAATCTACAGGAAAAAGCTTGGTCTCAAAGAGACTTATACTACACAAATTTAATCTGCCTTAGTTAATTGATACGCAATGAAAAATATCACAAATAAATTCGATTTTGATAAAATAGTCACAGTACCGCCTAGTTACGCTTGATTGTCATTCGCAGTTAATATACAACATGTATACGTTAAGTAATTTGATTGACACAGCAGCAAATTGCGACGGAATTGCACCCTAGCATGCATTCATAATATGTTTCGCTCCACAGTTACTTTGCACGTTAAAACAGGCGTCCATTAGCAAATTGAAGTTCTCGTTTTGAGGGCTGTAGCCAAGGGCAATGTCCCTAGCGATCACGTTTTACGTAATTCTTGCGTTTAAACAAAGGATATTGTCGTGTGGACGAAATTCCGGGAGTAGTCATTTTTAGCCAGTATTTTTTATACTGTACGCTATCTTAAAGCATTATCACAATTAGCCGTTGTAAAAATGAGGTCATTTTTAATATCTGTCGCAATTGATAAATTTGGAATGAGTGCCATAAATACCTTCCCGGAATACTACTAATCATAATCCTAATAAGATTGTGAGTTATATCTTTTAAATAAATTTAAAGACCTATTTGTTGACTTCATGATTCGTTGTTTATGTAATTCGTTTCTCGACACACGTTGTTATCCTCTGCATTTCTTTACTACCATCGATCATATTTAAAAATGACTGTAAGAACCAGTCATATTAAAGTTGTGTAGATCCGTTTAAGGTCATTATTCACTATAAATGTCGTGCAGGATTTTGTCGTAATGTATTATCAAACGACCCTTATAAATTTTATTCCTGAAAATGGGACCTCTTTATAGTAGCCATAACACATTTATGAGAGTATTATTTCGGTAAGAGTAGGTAATAAAGGGTCTTTGTACCGTTTGTTCAAAAACCCACTAAGCTTTTTATATTAAATGTCCAATCACCACAAAGAAAGATGGTTCTTCAACTGGAGATTTACACTAAAGAGGCTAATAAGAGCCAAAGAATATCGACACATACAGTAGCGTGCAAAAAAAAATCGGACACTGAGTGAAATTTTTTTGAACGTCGGATAACTCGTGAATGAAGTTACCAATTGACACGAGGTTTTTTGCTGTTTGATTCTCATTTTCTTGTTAACATTTCCAAGAAATATCGTTGAGATTGTTTCACCGTATGAAAAGTTATGGTATCACGTTTCAATGCATATCAAAATCTAACCGTGCAAAAAAACCGGACACTTCCACAAATTTAGTAAAACACAAAATTTATTTAAGGAACCACAAAATTAACATTTATCTGACACAACTATGGATCAATATTTAGTCGCATAACCCTTTACAGCAATCACAACAGCACAGCGAAGTCGACCAAACTGATAATTTTCTTGAGAGGAATTTTCTTCCACCTCCAGCGCTGCCATCAAGTCGTCCGCTTTCTTAAATTTTCAGACGCGGACGCGCCTTCCTAGCTCTTCTCACAAGTGCTCGATCGGATTGAGGTCCGGCGACTGTGCTGGGTACTGCACATTTTCTCGGTGGCGTGCGGAAGCATAACCTCTTCCAATATCAAACGATATTGGTTGGCGTTCATCTTGCCGTCCACACGTCTCAGCAGACCGACCAAGTCACAGCTGAAGCGGCCTGAAAAATACACTATMGCATAGTTCACATTTTCAGAAATTTCTAGAGAAGATTACCCGAAATCATTACGTTTATACCACCGTGCTTGATAAGGGTGGTCGAAGCATTTTCCGTCCGGCCGGCGCACGAACCGAATGCCGCCGCCCGAAGATACCAAATTAAATTTACTTGCGACCACAAGAACTCGACCATCCCAACCGGTTCGAAAATCTTGTGGTCGGATGTAAGTAAATTTAATTTGGTATCTTCGGACGGCATTCGGTACGTGCGCCGGCCGGTCGGAAAACGCTTCGAACATCGTTATAAAGTCTCACTATCAAGCACGGTGGTGGAAACGTAATGATTCGATGGTAATCTTTCCTAAAAATTTCTGTAGAGTGTGAACTATGCTATAGTGTATTTTTCAGGCTGCTTCAGCCTTGGTCGGTCCGCTGTGACGTCTGGACGGCAAGATGAACGCCAACCAATATCGGAAGATACTGGAAGAGTTTATGCTTCCGCACGCCACCAAAAATGTGCAGTGCCCAGCACAGTCGTCGGAACTCAATTCGATCGAGCACTTGTGGGAAGAGCTTGAAAAGCGCGTCCGCATCTAAAAATTTAAGAAAGCGGACGACTTGATTGCAGCGCTGGAGGCGGAATAGAAGAAAATTCTCCTCAAGAAAATCATCAGTTTGGTCGACTCCGTGCCGTCCCGTTGTGCTGCAGTGATTGCCGTAAAGAGTTTTGCGACTAAATATTAATCCATAGTTGTGTCAGATAAGTGACACCATAACTTTTCGTATACTGAAACAATCTCAACGATATTTATTGGAAATGTCAACAAGAAAATGAGAATCAAACAGTAAAAAACCCCGTGTCAATTGGTAACTTCATTTACGAGTTATCGACGTTCAAAAAAAATACACTCGGTGTCCGGTTTTTTTTGCACGCTACTGTACATCCATAAAAAAAGACACTATCACCGGTCTCATTGATACATTACTTTTATAAATACTTCTGGTATACATTTTGAGGAATTTAGTAAATTAGCAACATCTTTTTGGAACTGGTCTGTAAGACTCGTTTAGTAAATTGTTCATTTTATTTTGATATTATTGTGTTTATAAATCACTATTGTGTTGCCTTTGTCAGCTTTACAAATGGGCAATAAATTATTTTTACATTTTTGTTTTAGATTGTTTATCGATTTAAGTTCCACATTTGAGCTTTTGGGGTATGAACATTAGTAAGGCTATCTAATCGCCCCCTAACACGAAGTTACTGAGCTACTAGTGTAAAGCTTTATCTGTCTAAAATAACCCAAAACATTCTTTCACGAAACCGCACTATTTATCATATTTACCTTCGATGCACCGCACCGAAGTTTAATTTTAACTTTCGCAATAATCCATTGCGCATTTCGGAACTTCAATAATATATCCTGGAGGCACGAAGGCATTTTCAATTTGACCAGTTAGAAAATTGATAAATCCTCACGTACTACAAAACGCCGAACTTTACTAACTGTTTAAGTGCGATCACGTCTCCTTAGAAAAATCAGCCAGTCCCAAAGGAATATCCTTGCCAATTTTTACTTTTAGATCTTTTTGAAAAATGCACAAACCCTCGCAACGGAAAACTAAAAACCTGTTAGATCGAAGCTAATCCACACCTAAATGATTTATTCAGGGGGATACTGGAAAACGGGCAGCTCTATTTCAAACAGTAGTGCGCCATGTGGTTTTAATCGTCGTCTATGGACAGAACTTCATAAAACGCGACGATCCCACTTCTGATTCTGCTTATTACCATCGAATGATTAAATTTTCACGTGCCGGAACTAACCTCGTTCCGAAACAAAGTTACGTTAGTTGGCTAATGAAATGAGCTAGGAAAAAACGTCGGATTTTACAAATGGGGAACAATCAGTACAAACTCGTCGTGAGGCCGGTCACGTTTTTGCGTCAGCATTCAAATATCGACTTCCCTTCGACGTGATATTTTCTTCGCAAATACAAACACATTGCCCGAATGGAGACTTTTTCCCTTTACGTATCGCGTTACACGTTTTATTAAATCCGTAACGAAGCGACAGTATAACCCCTGGGTTGTGTGGTTTTCTGATGTGGATCAATTCGATTTTGACGATTGCGTATAAAACGTAATGGCACGTGGAAAACGCTTTGAAGTGAAACAAACAGGGTAGAGACCGTGCCAAATTAAATCGTGGCAGTTCATCCGTCAAATTGACAAACAACAGCCGTGACAGCTGGAAGACTGACAAACGGGTTGGAACTACAAACACAATGTAAATTTGGTTTTTGCTGTATACAAGGATTTGCATGAACCGCTATTTTTAGATATTGAGATTTGTTCTGCAAATCATTGTTTTACAATAGTTTATTTTCGATCAATTAAAGAAATATTTAAATTTCCGCTAAAGTATAATGAAATAATTACATTTTACTAGTTCAAACGTTTTTTTAATCAGTTAATTATAGTTTTCAATTTACCTTGGTTAGGTTTTACGACTTTAGATGTGGCCTAGAAAAGCTACTTCTGATTTGTCGAATTGGATCTTTAGGTTGTTTACAGGAAATTTTTTAAATACCAAACGCATATTGGGCAATCTTAATAAAGGAAGTCTAAGCAATAAAAAAACACAATTCTAACAGCACACTGAAAGATATATGGTACTTCCGCGTCATAAAGCACTTCTGTCATTGATGCTTCGATATTATGATTAGATTAGCTTGAAACCTTAATATTGTTAGTCAAATATTCAATGGATGCGATCTACAGGAAGGAACTCGAAACTTGCAGCCTAAATATAGTAACCGACCATACAAACTGAACGAACTAATCTATAGTGTGCCACAAGATTTGAATATATTTTAGTTGTAGAAGTGAACCCCTTCAATTTATGTCGTCTTTGTAATTAAACGGAGGTTGAGTGAACAAAAAAAAACCAAAGCGGTCCTCATTAAACTAGAAAGACCGACTGGGGGGCTGCCACTTGTGTGCTTAACAATCAAATTAGTCTAAAGTGGAACCGCACAGACAAGCATGGGAAGTTGGAGCTTCTACAGCGTCTGAACAAGTTGCAAGACCGAAAAGATGTTCTCTTTCTGTAATTAAGCCCATAGTTGTAAATTGGCGCACGACAGAAGAACGTGAAACCAATCAATGAGTGTGACAGCAGCCTGAACGAATAAGAGCAAAGCTACGTCCTTCGTTCTGTGCCCCATTACCAGAAATTAAGAGCAGTTTCCGACATAATTGGAGACGGCCCGACGTACTAATTGACTTTGAATTGAAATGCACTGTAAGTGTGACAAAGTAAAGTATCAAGCAACGATCTGCGAGACTGACTTATGCAGAAGGKTTTACAGCTTGATGGTCGACMGTCTTAAACTATTGCAATTAGTGGCTCGCTGCAAAGTTCCTAAATGGGCCGTATTCAAAAAAATCTTGTTGGCTAAAATTTTAACTTTTCCACTATAAATTTTTGAAATTTGTTAGTTGTGATAATTTAGCAATCAGTAAAACATAGAAGCTTTTATAACAAATTTATTAAATGCAGACCTGATGCTAACCGGCGCGACACGCGATCTATTTTTATGTGATACTTTATTGGGTTTAAATTTTCCGATGTATAAAATAAAAGCCTTTGCATGTCATAACGAATTTTATACAAATTTAATATAAAAACGTACAAATTAGTAAGTAGAAAATTATTTACATTTGTTAGAAGAAATTTACAATAGTGCACAATAAAATTTATACACGGTATCGATTATGTTCATTACAGCACATTATAAGAGTCACAAACTAAAAAAAATTACTCACTACCACTTTCACTGCTAAAATCACGATTAACTCCTATTATTAATTTTTGTACATGATTCGCTCTGTACCGATTTTCAATGTCCAGTACATGCCGCACTGAATTTCTCCATGCATCGACACTTGTTATTTCAGCTTCGTGTCTAATTTTTTGCAGCATTTCATTGCTAGATTTTCCACTGGTGTTCCTTCGTCGAATTCTTTGTTTCAACGGCCCCCATATCATTTCAATGGGGTTTGTGCAGTCCTCTTCGAAATATAAATCTTCTTTTCTTAAAAACTCTTGAATGGTTGCCTTACTATTGGTTGTATTTGGAATTTTATCTCGTTGCCTTGCTTCGAATGGTAACTAGCGTTTCCATTATTATGACGCTGTTTGGTGGCAATTTGGGCAATAAAATGTTTTTGAACCAATTTTCAAACACTTCCGCATTCATATCAGAATGATAATCTGTTTAAAATCAGCAATAATCTGTCTGACCAGTTTCTCTACGAAATGTATTTGTCACAAACGCCTCTTATAATAAGTGGCTAAATGTAAGCATATATGTAGGTATGACTGAATAAGTAAAAAATATTGCACTTGGTACGCTTATATGCTTTCAATACCGTTTAAAGTAGGAGTAGAATAGTTCCGATTTCTTCTTATTTCCAAAAAAAATATACAGGTAGAAACTACGTTTATGACCCTCCGGATTAAAAGAAAATTATAACCTGTGAAGAAACAGGACAGAGGACGATTGCACACCGCGATCAAAAATTAGAAAGTATGGTCTGCCGCATTGAAATTGCAATGTTTACCATTCGTGGTTATAAAAATAGATACTACTCATTAAATTAAGAAAGAATACGATTTAGTCATACATTAAAAGCTATTAGATGAGAAATATTTGTAGTTCAAATAATAATACCAAATAATGCTCATTGATTTATGTGTACGGAAAAAAATTCTAAAAAAGCCTAAATACAATTTTTGGATACGGTCCACTCCGCTGCAAAACAGTGGAACGTGCCGAACCCGTCTGTAATACTTGTAAACCATTGTGAGCGGTAATCGGCTGTTCGTATAATGAGTCTCTTAGATTGTTACTTGCAACTATACCAGGTGATTTTTTGAAAACTTCACACCTTAAATAACTTTAAATAGAGGAAAAATTTAAAATTTTGCAAAAACAGGTAAACTTTTGTTTGCAGGGGGACAACTTTTGAGATAAGTTTTTAATGGATAGCGCTTACCCTCTTAGCGGGGTGGATACCGCTTCAAAAATTTTAAATGAAACTACCCATCTTACGATACATCATTTAAAAGCCTATTACACAAGGAGTCTTGCCATGTAATTAGTTTTACTATTTTTTACCCATTGACGGGGTAGTGGGTCAAAAAGTGCATTGTAGCAAGTGGCTTATAAAATGGAATATTTTGGACTTTTTTTAACAAAATTTATTGTCTTGCAGTTACAATAAAAATTGTCCTTACTTAAGCCTAAAAAAAGTTATTAAAAAATAATTGTTACACCTAAGCAAAATGCCAAAAATACTTAAAATTTTCTTTCGACATTACTTGATATTGCAACTCGACAGTTTATACTGAATTGGCTAAATAATTATCTACTTTGTGTTTCCAATTTTTTGTTTCAATTTTTTGGCTACTTCTTTGGCACGACCATCTTTTTGTTTACATCCCTTTTTATAAATCGCGTGAAATTTTAAAGTGAGAGTCCAAGTGATAATGGTTTATTCAACTGCCGAAAGGGTAGAAATAATTTTTATTTACGGTGCTGAGCATAGCTGTGCTCGTGCGTCAGCAAGGGTGTTTAACGAACGGCACCCCGATAAAAATGTTGACGCTAGGTACATTCTCGATCTCGTGCAGAAATTTCAAGACACTGGATCTGTAGTAAACAAAAAAAGGACAGGAAATAGAGTCGTTGATGAAATGACCCAACTTGAAGTACTTGGTCATTTTGCAATGGATCCAACTAGCTCTTTGCGTAACATTTCTACAGCCACTGGACTTTCTTATTCATCTGTAAGGAAAGTTACAAAACTGCACAAATTCCATCCCTATAAGATGAAAACTCTACAAGAACTCGGCGAAGATGACTTCGATAGAAGACTGCAATTTTGCGAAATTATAACAGAAAAGATTATAGTAAATCCAAATCTAATCTAATCTAAAAATATCTGCTTCAGTGATGAATGCAATTTTTTTTGAACGGCTCTGTAAATAAACATAACGTCAGGTACTGGAGTGACGAAAATCCTTATATTTTTCGAGAAGGTCATACACAAGTTCCTCAGAAGCTGAACGTCTGGGCTGGAATACTTGGCAACGCAATTGTAGGTCCAATTTTCATTGATGGGACGCTAAATGGGGGAATGTATTTAGAATTACTTGATAACGTTATTGATCCTTTAATCACAGAGCAATTAGAAAACCAACGTGACCCTGAAGGAAATCCAATGTTGGATGAATACGAATTGTTTTACCAACATGATGGAGTCCCACCGCATTACGCCATTAATGTGCGAAATTGGTTAAATCATAGATTTCCTCTTCACTGGATTGGTAGGCGTGGAACAATTGAATGGCCGCCACGATCACCCGATTTGACTGCTTTAGATTTCTTTCTATGGGGTCATTTAAAATCTGTGGTTTACAAAACACAACCTACTAGTCTGGACGATCTGCTAGAAAGAATTATTAACGAGTGCAGGAGGATTCCACCTGAAACTTTCCGAAAAGTGCAGCAGGAGTTCGAGAACCGTCTGTATTATTGTATGGAAAGAAGTGGTGCACATTTTGAGAATCTATTGTAAGGTTTGAATTTCTATGGTTTTGTTCACACTGTTTTTGGAGTTACAAATAAATAATTTTTCTTTTTCGTGGACATGGACTTTCTAAAAAATTACATGATAAATACTTTAATGTTAAAAGAAAATTTTCAGTATTCTGGGAGTTTTTTTTAGTGTCATATTTTTTACAAGTTGTTTGTTTAAATTTTGGGTTCTCGTAAGGACAAATTTTATTTCCGCTCTAAAATAAAATACATTTTGTTGAAAAGAGTCCAAAATATTCAATTTAATAAGCAACCTGTTTCGTAGGCACTATTAATCTATTACCCCGTCAATAAGTTAAACGTGGTAAAACTAATTACATGGCCAGACTCTTTGTGAAACAAGCTTTCAAATGATGTATCACAAGATGGATAGTTCCATTTAAAATTTTTAAAGGGGTGTCTACCCTGCTCAGAGAGTAAGCGCTATCCATTAAAAACTTATCTCAAAAGTTGTCCCCCTGCAAACAAAAATTTACCTGTTTTTGCAAATTTTTAAATTTTTGATATATTTAAAGTTATTTAAGGTGTGAAGTTTTCAAAAAATCACCCTGTGTTTGCCTACGTGGAGTACCTCCGTTAACGTTTGATGCTTATTAGAGACAAGTCCAATGATACATTAATAAGATGTCGAGTGCGAAAAGGGTGCTGTATAAGATCGTTCCAAATTTATAAAATCTTCATCGTACTCAAAAGTTATTTTAATTCTCTAAGAAAAAAACTGACGATTTTATACGATTGGCACCGTCTTGGTATATCCGTTTATTGTCCAATTTAAAATTATCGAATTCAGCCACATCTGATCAAGACACGAATTTAAAGGGGTCCAAACGTCCTGTTAAAAATAGACCGCTTTGTTTTTTTGCATACGTAAAAATAATGCGTGAACTCACGCTTGGCACATGCGAAGATCGTACCTTGCAATTTTAGAACTCAAGAATTCTGAAGTTTATGTCGAACATGTGCGGGTCACTGTACGAATGCAGCACTATTTTGGGAGTGAGAATGTTTGTTTAAAATATGTTGGTTTGTAACTCTCATTATTGTCGATAACGATAGCGGCGAACCAGGTTATGTAACACCGGTGTCCTTGTTTATGGTTGTAGTAAATCGGAGATAAGCTCATCGTAAATATTATGCTTCGGTTTTCAGCGTGTTGGTAAAATAAAATGCAGCCAGAGGATGGGGAAATGGTCGCGCAGAACTGAAAACGAATTTTGCTATTGAGTATTTCAAATGATTAAAAGAGAGTATTGTTTCCACTGTGGTACGGTTAAATAATGAAATAACCCCAACAACAATGATTTAGAGAGCTTACGTTTGTATTTGGGCTGCTAAGATGCCACCTCTACTAGACCGAAAGACTTATTGAATGTCTGGGCGGAATAACCAGAGGTTCCTTTTAATAAAGATGCTTTCAAAGTTCAGTTCCCTGTTGTTACTACACTGTATTTGATATATGTCTGCTTAGTTGGTTTCATCTACTATCATCTCAAAAGATGACGTTTTGAATTAAACCAGGTCCATCAAAGAGGAGAAAAGACATCTTCCGGTTCTGCTGTCATGTATTTCGATAAATGCATTTGCTGTTGCTCTAGCCAAAAACGAGCAACAGCTAGTTTTTCAGAACTAAGCTCTTCGACAAGAAACCTCCTAGCATTTTGTTCCTCAAAAGCACGAAAGAATTACAACAGTCGTTTCTCATACCTGTCGAAGATGGAGAGCCCCAACCGCAATAATTTCTGTTCCCATATCGCTGGCAGACAGTTGCTGGTGTAAAATATAATAGGCGACGATATTTTATTCAATTTACGAGTAACAGCACAGTGGAGCGTTCCGAGTTTTCTCGGTAATTAATACTTATCGAACTCAGGAGTGCTGCAGCTATTAATGGGCCATAAATCAGACACACGCTCAAAGGAGTGCAGATTCGTTGTTAGGAAGTTTGCCAGGTTATTACATATCCTGACTGGCTAAATAGGCAGACTAAATTCCTGGCTGGCATAAAGGAAAAAGGCACAATTACATTTCGATAAAATTTGCTTAATATTGAGAGAACTTCTCATACTTCAACATTGCTGGGTTAATATAAGGCATGAGACAGTGTCTTCAAAGGAGAGATGAATGTAATACACCAATATTTGCACAGATAGCTTATCTAACCTGTTATTGTGTGTAGAGTGTGAAGTAAACAAAAGTTTTTGTAGTTGATGTTTAGCTTGAAAATGGGATTGTTTATTTGCTATCTATTTTGTTTTTATGGGTGTTAAAATATAATACCAAATGAATATTAAGGTTTAACCAAGATGGGTTCTTCAACATAGTCATTGGAAAATTTTAACTGAATTCTAAAGTGATATTAATCGGCAAGTCATTTTTTCGTCACTAGAGATGAAACTTGTATTATTCTTATACATTCCTTCTGAGCAGAAACTAGCTTTATCTACAGCAGCATCCCAAGCAGAAAACGCGTATAAATTTGAATGAACGAGCTCCTCAGTTTGAATAATTCAGCACGCTGTGAAACTACTTCTTTACGACTCTCTTTGCCGGTAATGCATTAATTCGTGAAATCACACGTTCGCAGATGATTCCGGACACCCCTGTCAATAAAATTTGCTCAGTTTAACTAGTTGCTTCCTCCACAAGTCACGCTACATGCAAATTAACGCAAACTGTCGCCACTACACAGAGAGACCGACTAGAACCTGGATATAATCAATACGTTGCCACATAGTATCACGAAGGAGACTTGGAATTTCTGGCAGGATAAAAATCGTGGGCTTGATTCCAAGTATTTCGCGATAAAATGTATGGAGGGATATATCTGTTGAAAAAATAACAGTTTTGGTGAATTTGTTACCTAAAGAAGCCTGTGGAATATTGCAGAAAATAGAAACTTACAATCTAATTCTCAATGGATCATTTTGTCCTCGTTTACTAGCTTTGTGGAACATACTCCTCTGAAGTGCAAATAATTAATCTTCAGTCGTTTGATAACATTTCATTCATCTTTTTAACCCTGTACGTGAACTTACACATCCCTTGTCTGTGATGAGATTGCCCATCACACAATATAGATATCCAGCTATCGAGATAGCTGTCGTCACTCAATATTTCCGCCAGCCATCCAATAGGAATCCCACTCTCGCTGCTCGACTGCATACTTAACATTGTAATTTATCACTATGTCAGTTGATCCTTCATGCCACGCGTTTTCGGCACGGTTTCAACTCGATAAATCTCTTTAGTTACATGCGGACAAATTTCTGAACCGTGGGGACCCCATTTTCCACGCTAATGCAAATATTTTACGATCTGTACTGTTTTAATACCATTAAGAAGGTTTAAAAAACAATTAAAACTTTTGAATAGCAAAGCTCAGCATACAGGTACATGGAGACTTCTTCTTTTTCCAGGATTTGCAAAGTAGGCTTTGGTAACAAAAATTACGACGAACTCTTGCAAATAGACCAATATTTTTTTAATTTGCTTCGCAATTCTCAACAATTCTTAGTAGTAGTTCCTCAATATTATGAAACCCACAAGAGATTTTAGATAGCCCCAAAAAATCCATAGGATTTAAATCAGGCGACCTTGCAGGGCACTGTACACAGCCGCCACGTCCAATTCACCGTGTCAGGAAAAGCATCATTAAGATGCTCTCTCACAACAAACAACATTAAAATAGGGTGGCACCCCATCTAGCAGCCACATGGAATTTCTTGTTTGAAATAGTACTTTTTTGGAAAAAATCTAAATGATAAATAAATGTTTGTTTCCTAACTACATAGTTACATTTCAATGCAATAATAAAAGCTCTCGCTTCTGTCCAAATTCTCGTCGTCGTCAATTGGCTAGACACGACCCTACTATTTCCTCTGGGAATCTAAAGGAAAAAGCGACCTACATACCCCTGTATCTCACCGATCCTACAGATTGCCCTGGAGACACGTCTCCGAGAAGACTACATTAGATGTCCACGTTACCAGCCGCATAAACGGGCGCAGCGAGTTTTAATGGACCTCAGTTGGTTGGAATTGGATTTTAACGCAGTTACGCGTTGGGATATTAAAGGGATCATCGAAGGGGGGGGGGTKRGATTAGATGGAAGGAAAAATTCGAGGGAAACACAAGATGCGTTTTGTAGCGTACGATTAATCGCGTCGAATTTTTTTTTGGTGATATTAATTCTTTTTAACGCGACAAATATTAGAATAACCATGTGGCGATTGGTGAAATTTGGAACATCACAAAGAATTCGAAAAGCTGTGTATGAATTGAACTGTCTACAGTTAGCTTGTTGTACAGAGATATAACTTAGAAGAACAGTGTGGGAAAACTTTCGTAAAATATTTACAACTATTGGTTTCGCGTTCCAGCGTATTAATAAAATAAGTGGCGACATCGTTATCTATACAAGAAATCAAACAATATCGAGAAGAAAATTTACTAATATTTTATTTAGACATGACTTGGTTTGATAGGCATAAAACTGTCCAAAAGGGATGGACTGGCAGTTCTAGAAAATGTGCTTTAAATATTCCACCTTCTAAAGGTAAATGAATTTCATTTTTCCATGCCGCGAGTGAAAATGGATTTGTAGTAGTTCACAGAAAACTTAATAGGCCTGTTCACTAAAATTTAATCTTATAGAAACTGTACATTTTTCTGTAGTATTTAGGGCACTGATAAGCCTCCAGTAAACAGAATTTTAATTGCACTTCTAATTTTCAAAATCTGTATTTTTGCCGCGGATTAGCATCCAAAAAACGATACCCTTGTATGGAGGCTAGCGTATACGTCACTTGGTGTGGCGGGCAACAGAATTCCTGCACTTTGAGCACGTTATGTAAGATAATTTATTATTAAAGTAACTGTGCAACATACCGATCAGGTTAATTAAGCTCAAATGTTCTACCGAGCGACTGATCTACAAATATTTGATAACAATTACGTGTATTTTGAATAAACCGCATTCAAAGAACATTATTTTTAAAATCGCAGATGATAAAGCCTTCACATTTGTTACCGCGACATCGCGGCCACCGAGCGTACTACTGGGGATGGTTGCCAACCCTACGGCTTTATCTGTAGATCTACAGATATCGGAGTGTTTAAGGATTTTCAGATTTTAATCATAATTCTACGGATATTTGGACCAGTTTTGAAAGAACTGTCTAAAATAAGTTTGTTATTAATTAACTTTGCCCTTAGCCAACTGCTGTAGGCTATCACGCTTCACACCATTCGCCAATTAACACTCTGTTGTTGAACTACAGGTTTTTATTTGTGCAAACATATCAACGCATCATATTTTTATTAAAATCAGTTGCTAAAAGCTACGGATTTTTCAGTTTTCCAAAGCTGCGGATTTCTAAAGTTTTTTCTAACATGAACTACAAATTTTGCTCAGCGTGAGGTTGGCAACGCTGCTACTGGGCTACCTGTAATAATACCTGGTAATAGGAATAGTGGTATGTGGTAATACCGACGTATCAGCCCGAAGGGCTTGTGTGTTAAATCGTTTGTTTTGGTGTTAATTTTCGGAACAAAACAAATCTTTTCCATAGTGACGAAAGACGTTGAATAATGCCACACAAATTTAAGCAGCCCACACCACACCGAAGAAAACAATTACGGCTACATTTTTTACAGAACTATGCTATTGCAAAAGCATTTATCAATAGTTTACTAACGAATTAGGTTAGGGTGCTTCGCGGAATAAAACTTCTTGCAACTACCTAAACATTACTTGGGATACTACTAAAAGACTAAATATTATCCAGAAAAAACTAAATCCTATATCTAACCTACAAATTTATCATAAAACTAGAAAAAAAGTCGCAACCAAATCAAAAGTGACACAAAAACATAAACAAACGATACGTCGGTATTACAGGTAGGTTCATAGAACAAGAGGTAGCTCAGTAGCCCGCTCGGTAGCCGTGGTAACAAATGTGGCGTCTTTATCATCAGCGATTTTAAAAATAATGTTTTTTTATTCAAAATACAGGTCATTGTTATCAAATATCTGTTGATCAGTCGCTCGGTAGAACATTTGAGCTTAATTAACCTGATCGGTATGTTGCGCAGTTACTTTAATAATAAATTATCTTACATAAAGTGCTCAAAGTGCAGGAATTTCTGTTGCCCGCAACACCAAGTGACGTATACGTTAGCCTCCATACAAGGGTATCGTTTTTTGGATGCTAATCCGCGGCGAAAGTTCAGATGGCGATATTTTGAAAACTATAAAAACAAATTAAATTCTGCTTGCAGGGTATTGATTAGCTACCCAGATATTACTAAGTTCTTGATAAATTGAAAAATTGTGGACAGGCCTATTAAAAATTTCCAAAGTTATATTTGAAGACCAATTACAACGAAGGCATTTTTGGCATCTAAGTACGATTTAATTGTATTGTAACCGAATAAAATAGACATCCTATGTAATTGCCTTTGAAAAGGCCATCGCTTTCTGCGGAGCGACTAGACTTTAATCTGCGATTAGGGCCTTTATCGTTGATTAATTACTGCTCTCAAAGGCATCACATTCGATCTTCCGCTAGCGGAGAATTTATACCCCTTTTGTCGAAATTAATAGCACTCGAGCTTCGTTAATCCCGTATTATCGTGATGATGGCAACCGCATTACGGCATGATTATCCTCTGGGTATAGTCGGGCTGTTTTGTTTTGGAGTAAACAGGACACAGAGGGGATTAAGGGTTTGTAATAATTTCAAAAATGGCGTCGTACCGCACAGGAAAGCCGATTGCAAGTATTTTACATTGCCCCAGTAAAATATTTTAACTTTTTGGCTCTTGTTCATAATGGAAAATCCACGTCTTATCGTAACATAGAATATTGTGCGGGAAAACCGTGTATCCTTTTATCTGGGAATTTTCCACCCCCTGAAAAGTGCAAATCTCCGGGTTTTGAAAGGATTTTCCCAGGGGTACACTTAAAACGAAACGGCGACTGGAGGAATCTAAACGACTCGAATACCTAACAAAAGAATTCTTAATTTATACGCACGAAGTTTCCTTATATACAGTAGGAGTATTATATTTATGTTTTCGGGAAAAAACGCTATCACTATCAAGCACTGACAAAAATTATTGTTCATTTCGATTGCAACAAAAAAAGAGAACCTTAAAAAATTGTATGATACAAATTCAAATAAAAAACCGCTGCAAATTGAATCAATACTTCCACATCCAATTGTCAAAACGACATTTACGTTTTTATTTCTTATACTATACGTTTAGTTATCAGGTTTTGAGCATTTTTCCTCTCTACACATTTTTTCTAAGACAAACAGTCCTCGTGATATTAGCAAAAATATATAAATTTTAAAATCGTTTTTTGCAAATAGCTCGAAAATTATTAACTTATCATAAAAATTACAAGAGTGCTTTCTGATGAGAAATTTGATTTTCTATATAATACCAAAATTGTAAAAAAATCGTACGAGCAGGGTACAAAATAGGTTTTTTGGAAATATTTCGAAAATGTCAAAATTTTGAATAAATTTTCTAAGACACTTTTTGTGAGAAATTTTATTTCCTATCTGATGGTATTTTCATTTTTTGAATATATTAAATATATTCGGAGATATTTAGGAAAAACCGTTTTCTTTAAGTGACGCTTTTTTGCTAATATCTTTGCTACACCGAAAATTTATAAGAACGAATAATACTCGCAGTTATACTACTAATCACATACTAAAACGAAAAAAAAATAAAAAAATTAAAATTTGCAAAAAAGGTAGTTACCCCCCAATTTCGCCCCCTTCCTGATATAGGTCGCTTTGGGTAGGTGAGATTTATACGTCTGCCAAATTTCAAGTTCATATATTAAGTTTTTCGAAAGTTATGGTGTCCACAAACAATACCACAGACACACAGACAAGAAATTTGTTGTTGCTCAAATTTTGTTTTTTTGCGTTTTCGACCATTTTAAAGCGAATGAGCGAATAAAAATTTGTGAAAAATTTTTTCGCTGGGAAGTATCCATCCGTTGGATGTGGAAGTAATTACCTACTAGATATGAACGAAATACAAATAGCCTTCCAATATCACACAACTCATCTAGAAATTTCTATAGATTTTTTATTTGGGGTATAAGTACTATCAATAACTAAAATATCATGCTTTCTAAATAGTATCCTCTTTAATTTTTCGAAAAGGTTTGTACTTAAGGCAAACGAACTTAATTGAATTTTACGTGATTTGGTTGGCAGCAAAGCAAACTCAAGGTAGTGCTGCCATTGGTTTTAATAGATAAAATTATCTAAACATCAAATACAAGTATCTTCTCCAATACTGAATTTGTCACAAAATTTTACTTCAATCTTCGTCAAGCAGTAAATTTTTCATCTATCGTCGTAACCATAACCGCATTATAGCCGGGTGATTATATTTCAAACAGAAAACTCGATTTTACTTAATTACAGAAGTTTATAAACGAAACTATTTGCTGAAATACCTCGACCAACTCAAGCACGAGAATGGAATACAGAAACATAATGAAACTTGGTTAAACGAGTTTGGGAGGACAAAATCGCTGACTTGTGGCTTTTTTGTTATCACTGTTTATACTTGGAGGGTTGAATCGGATCAATACTATTAAACAGTTGCCTACAGAAAAAATAACTCCTCTGTAGTGGAGAGATTTTTAGTATTACTAGCTTGACTTATAGCAAACACATGAAAATTTCATAGTAGTATTAGGTAGTCGAATTTGGGAGCACGTTGATAAATTTAACGTACACCCAATCAGAGGTTAGAGCTGGGTATAGTTGCATTGGGTATTTGCTATGTATTTATATTTTATTAAATTGCATATTAATAAGGTGTATTTTTAATATTAAAAATGTGAATATTTAAAGGGACCGCCAAAACGCGAACATATTGGCCGTGACGTCAGGTGTCTTTTAAATCGCCGCTTGTTTACATCTGGGGTCAACGCGTCACGCGTCAGCCTCAGCCCGTCAATTTATCAGTTTGTTGTTTGCGTTCATTTTGTGACAAGCGAATTAAAATACGTCAAGGAAAAGTTAAATACTTATGAGTTACGACTTCTGAAGGCATGGTCATTGTTATGGAATTTGTATACAGCGACTAGCGGTTCAACGCGGCGGAGATGAGGAACGTAAAAGCAAGAGCAACAACATAAGTAAACTTTTTATCAAATTAACGTAGCATTGATAATCACAGTGGGTTGTTGCAAACATACTATTTGTAAAGATAAATATGTAAGAATCAAAAACGTACCCTAAACTTGACATTTATTTTAGAGGTCAGAATAAATATAAATTGCCATTTATTTTCGGGGCTCTTGCGGCTCGTTTCCGGTCTGGCTAACAGTCGAATATATGGGGAACAACGTCGTTCTTTATTATAACATTTCCCTCTATCAACAGAAAACGCATATAATTTTTCATATTCTCTTCAAGCTATAACAAAATGGAAACTGAATGGTAAACACTTATAACCGCAAAAAGAATAATAAAACTTACAATAAGAATTAAGATGATCTTCACAACAGAAAAACAAACTTTGCGATTTTGGTACATCACGTCTAGGGGCGTTAAACAACTTTTTCATACGTTGATAATCTCGAGGAACGGTTACAAAAATTTTGTTAGCCGTACTGACTGAAGTACTTTTATAACCATGTACAAAACAACACTTGCTTTCTTTTCCATGCATAATAGATGCTTGTAAAACTACACAAATCACTTTTTGGTGCGACCTTTTACACCGTCCTTTCAATAAACACCACACAAAAGCTTTTCCAATACAAGAATGATACTACACCATTAAACAGCACGCTCCTCGGTAATGTTTACGTGACACTTGACGTCACGAATTGAATAACCTTGGATAGAAGCGTTTTGGCGGTGACTCCTAAGATTCGAATTTCAGACCTGAAATTCTCTACCTACAAATATTTTTTTGTTGTTTTTAACATGTCGTACTATATATATGCACTTCAAGATTCATTTTATGTAATTTTCAAAAAAAAAGTGATAATACCCTATTGCATTACAATGTTTCCTGCAGTTACAGATCTGTAATGTCATCACATTTCTTAGCATAAAAGCATAAAAAATCGTATGTTTTGTCTTTTGATGATTGTTGAAATGAAAACAAGTTACTTCTGCCTTCAATGGATAAGAGGACAAACGCCAAGCTTTGAAATAGCAATTCATAATCTCGATGTCTCTTGAAAGGTTTTAAGTACTGAAAAGTCTTTCCTTGGCAAAGCCAATGCCATGTCGTCTGCATATACAAATTTTCTCGATTGGGGTTGAAAAGAATAGGCGACAGAACCGATTCTTGTGGAAGACGATTATCCAAAATCCTGAATTTGCTAATTTTCTCTCCCAGAAACACTCTGAATTGACGTTGGGACAGCATTCGTCCGATAAGCTAGTATTAAATAGTTTGAGGATCAATCCATCTTTCCACACAGTATCATGGGCCGCCAATAACTCTATGAACACTACTCCAGTTTTCAATCGTTTGAAGAAACCAGCGACTATTATTTCTATTTTAAGACATAATGTATTATTCTTCCCACAAGTTAATGATTGTAAATAAAGTCTATTATTACTAATTTTGTTTTGTCTATGTAACATCAAAATATCTCATATCAACTATATCTTCTATTTCAGACGTGACCATAGAATACCATCGAGGTCTACCCCAACTGACAGTCCCCCTCCCCAGCAGAAAGGAGAGATGCAGGTTCACCCTGAAGCCCATCTCTAACAATGTGGGCGACTTTTTAGAGATGCTCAAAGCCGAAGATAAGGGCATCGACAGGGTGGTTGTGTCGTCCAAGGACGGCACTAGGATAGCGTCTTCCACGTCCATAGAGATGTTACTCCAAGACGACTTTAGGTTAGTCATCAACGACAAAAGTTACAATGTGAACACGCCGAAGCAAGAGAGGCTGACACAAGAGGAAGAAAAAAGGTGAGTTGTGGTGACTTAATTGAGTGGAAATCGGGTGTGAGTACTTTAGATTGAAAGAAATATGAATTTTTCAAACTTGTTCGGCAGTTCGCGATATTTCTCGCTGGATTTTTATAAATATAAGATTATTAAGAGTTAATCGATGATGTCTCGAAGTAAGTTGCGTTAGCCTTTCAAAAAGGAAACATAAAAGATTTCTTTACACAAAGAACTACAAGATATTATCCCTGCAAAACATCAAAAGCATTCATCCCACCATATTTCCCAGTTGGTTTGTTCGACATCCAACTTCTACAAAAGTACCCCCAGGCATTTGTTTATCTCTTCATCTTTCGCTCTATCCCTCTTGACGTCTATATATTCCGTGTTCTGCAGAATTTCATGCTTACGCTCGATTTTCCCCGGGGCTCCGCCCCTGCCGGTTTATTAGTTCTTTTTACGACATCGCGTTTTCAATATATGCTCTCGGAGGTGGACAATAAACTCATGCCGCGCTACAGGTCGACATAATAAAAACGTTCACGTCAATATGCTATTTACTTAATGGCGTGTGTATGCACCATGGCGCTGAAGTGCTTTTTCGTTTTTGTTATATCACCAGAGATGATCTAACACGAAAATAGCATATTTCCCCAGGTATTTATTAAAAACGGATCTCGAGAGTGGTATGTTTGTTCCAGGTTAGACGACATAAAAGAATTAGTTAGTCGACTTTATGAAGCTTTAAACGTCCAAGAACACCAACTGCAGAAGGAGAGAGAGCTTTACGTTAAGTTAGAAACTTTACAACAGGAACTTCAACCCCTGGAGGAGGTGAGTAATCGAATTTGCCATATGCATAAAAACAGCTTCCTCGAAAAAGCCTTTGGAAAGCACTGTTTTGCTGATACCATTTGTTGATTGATTGATTGATTGATTATACCAGCGTACGGTCAGCATTTCTGACTGCTGCCGGGCCGGCCGTCTACGCTGGGTTGGAGGGGTACATGCTGATTGCTAGTAGTGCGACTGCCTAGCGCATGTTAAGGAAATAGTACTGGAATGGGAAGGTTATATAGGTACATTAATATTCTGTGAATGTTTTCTTGGTGCTGTTGACATCATTGGTCCATTTCAGAGTCGCTTGATTAATTTCTTGTACCTTGTGATTTCTGTTCTAGCCATTATTTTTCGTTTTTTTCCCTGATTTCTGAATTATCCTCTCTATAGTTGTTTTTCGTGTAAAGCACGGTCTTCCTCTTTTTCGTTGGTCTCCGCTCAGCTTCCAAGTCTTCCGTGTGGTTTGCCTCTTTCCTTTAGATGTGTCCCTAGTATTTTATGTGTTTGATGTCGGTTTAGCTCGGCTGCATTGTTCTTCTTGTTGGAGGTCGTTTAAGAGTGCTGAGATTCTGTCTATTGAGGTTTGCGTTGTTCGTAGTTCTTGAACAGTTTTTTCCAAGCTACTTCTGAACTTCGAGGGTAGTTTCCCTCTGCCAGGATTTTATGTACCACTATTGTGTAATTTCTTGTATACACTTAAACTTAACTATATACATGGAACATTACTATAGCGACCGTAACAATAATAGTAAAGCAAACATAAGTATATAACACTAGGACACAGTGTGAATTAAACTCTTACAATTTTATGTAGTTGTTCGATTTCTGTATCTTTTTAGGTTTCTCTTTCATGATGATGTTGACGGTTCCTTGTGTGATTCATCTATTTGTCCGATCGCTTGCTGGAACTTTAGATGGGGTGATGATCTAGGGGATTATTCTTGAATGTGTGCATTTTTATATATTATAGATTACAGATTATTTACGGCCGTGGGCTTATTTCCATGGCTTCCTGGTCTCTAGACAAAACTATCACACTGTTTTGCTGATACCATTTGTTCATCAAAAATTAATCTTTAAAATCAGAAATAACTAAAAAAAATACAGGGCATTCTGCTTCACACAGTCTGGTTACCGAACGAACCCACAATTAAAGCGTGATTGCTAAAGTCGGATGACCCGTTTTTTAAATTTGTTTCTTTTAATCTAGTAGGCGTATCGACTCAAGGGAAGACTTTGCAAGACGAGTATGCCACTACTTCGAAAACGTTGCCAGCCGAAACAAGTTCCAAACTGTATTGCACTTTGCTGAGGAGGGCCACAATAAGAGATCATTGTATAACATTATATCGAGGAAATATGAAATAACAAGAAGATTACTGGACGTCCTGGAAAGAAAACAACATAAAAAATTAAAAAATAGAAAAGATCTTCAAATTCGATCCACTGACGTCTGAACATATGGCTGCTGCTAAACTGAATATATCCCAGTCGTATTTACATGAACTCAAAGTTCACAAATTAGGGATTAAAGCAAGAAAATGCAAGGTTGTTCCTTACTACACTGCTGCATAAAAATTGAGAGCAAAAACAGCGTGTCGAAAAATTGTAAAAAAACGAGCATCAAGAAATCCGGGAAAATTATCGTTATAGATGATGAAACCTATGTTGCCTGTGACCCTAATGACATCCCAAAGAAAAATTTTTACAATAAGTTTTTACTATGGCAAGCAATTGATGAATGTGGGAATGTCTCGGAACTATGAATAAAGACATTTATTTAAGCGAATGCATTAAGAAGCGACTACTTTCCTTTATTGCTGGAAAGGACGTGCATTTCTGGCGAGACTTAGCAACATGCCACTATGCCACTCAAAACGTGGAATTTCTAAAAATTAAAAATATCGTTTTTATAGAAAAACATAACAATACTCCTAATGTTCCCCAGGCAAGGCCCATGGAAAAATTTTGGGCGCTTATTAAACGTAAATACGCTGCTCGAAAAATGCCAGCTAAGAATTTAAATTCCTTTAAAAGAATTATTAAAAAAAAAATAGCAAAGAAGTGGCTCAAGAGAGTGGTGCGGCGTTGATGAAAGACGTTCGCAAAAATGTTCGTTTGATTGGAAGGAACGGTGTTTCCGCGCCACTAAACATTATTAATTAGTTAATAATACTTGTTATTGAAACAGKATGTGKATATTGGTTAGCAAAAATAAAATTATTAAAAGGAGTCATCTGACTTTACCGATCATACTTTATATGGTTCGTACYTCCCCCCCCCCCTCACACACCATCTCACTAAAAAACGAGGGTCGTTTCTTTGCTGTCCCGCACAAAGCCATTCAGCTTGAGTTCCGCCGTGAGATCATTATAGCCGAAGGTGAGAATCTGACCTGAATACGTTAGGGCTTCTGATAGGGGGATGCTTAGGTGATGCAAGAAATTACTCTCGCCAACAACCGATCAATCATCCGCATCGACTCCTGATTCGGTTTGAACAAGTATCGATTGTCATTTAACTAATATGAGACAAGAACAAATTATTGGATTAATAGACAAGTGATGATAGAGAGGTTGTCTAAAGTTTCTCTACAGCAACGAAACCTTAAGCAAGAAACATCGAAACCACTTTGCTTTAGAGTCAAGAAAATCCTGTGAACAGATTTCACTGAGTCTTCTTTAACACTGAGGGAGCTTTTCAAAGCACCACATTTGACTTTAATCTTAATTAAGAAATTTGTTTTATGTTTCATGGAATCACATATTTCAGGTATGCCAATGTATTCTTGCTATTTAGCTATTTAACATATATCATAAAGTTATTTGATATACATGCACCTTTATTTAAGTAAGGTATGTAAAAGCATAGAACCTACACACCATGTGTAACTAACAAATTTTTGACTACTGAACCATTAAGTAAAAAATTATGAAATGATTATGGTTTAAAATTACGTGAAGAACTTGCATCATGATCACCCCATCTGTTCGGTGGTATAGTAATGCAACTCTCTTACCGTTTTTACAACCCAGCAATACTATTTAACTTTCATTTACAGGCACAGTTGGAACGGCACGCGACCCCTCATAAATCAAACCCTCTCTTTGTGATTTTGCGAATTTCCAGTGCCGGCTTTAAGCCGTTTTAAAACTCGTTTTTTGTTTGTGTAGTGTATATTATTCTAAGTAGTTTTTAATCATTCGGGTAATAAGAGGTTTTACATCGATCGTTTTTATTTACGTCTCAAAATGAATTGTACGTAGTTTTAGATGAGTAGCAACATTATTTTGCACAAGCAAAGTATATCTAGTTATAATGAAATTTGTAATCTAACTAGACAACATGCACATCTGAGCATTTTTTAATATGCAAAGAAAAATCTCGCATTCCTAAATACTTTTATTTTGATTTTTAACATTCCTGTAATTGAATGCTGTGCTAGCCGAAAATTATAAACAATACATTTTAATATTTTTACAATCTTTTAACTATTGGAAACATGCGGTTAACTGTTAACATAACTAAATATGTAAATAAAAGACAAGTATTTTAAAAGAAAATAATAAGAATATATATTTTGTTATCTAAAGCTCTAAATACAAAAAAAAATAATTCCATACATTATATTTTTACAAAAAAATCTAACAAGTGTACACCGACTTAACTTAAATATATTAATTATTATCATCATCACTACTGTCAAATTCTGAATCACTGCTAGCATCATCATTAACATGTATTATAAAATTTTGAAAATTTCGGGATACATAGCTATTTCCAATATTAATAACATGCTTAATACAGCTTTTCCACAGTTCTTTCGTTATACTATTTACCTCTCTACGCACTAAATCTACAACTCCCGAACTTAAACACGGACATGTATTGTTACTTCGTATTCCTTTTTTAAGCGTACTCCACACTAATTCAATTGGGTTTAGGACGCAATAATACGGAGACAAATGTATAACTATATGTCCATGTCCTTTCGCTAGTTCATCAACTCGATATTGTTTAGGTATGTTGAGATTTTTTATTATTGTCAACAGATCTTTTTTGGTAACGTTTCCATCCGGCATTGTAATTTTATTCTTTTTCATGTAAACAATTATTTCTATTTTTTGTAGCTGATGTTGGCGCTTTGTTCATTAATTGTGAATGATAACTCGCGTTATCCATGACTATAACAGATCCTGGTGGTAGCCCTGGAATTAACTGCTGCTGAAACCAAGTTTCAAAAAGTGCAGACTCCATGTCGCAATGGTAGTCAGCAGAACAATTTTGGATCTGTTTCGCTGACAGTAATAAGCCATTTTCCATCCATCCATCACTTCCTCCCGCATGAAGAATTATAATTCTTTTTCCTCTCGAAGGTGGTGTTGCAGAACGCAGTCATTTGTCCCATCTGTCAGACCTTTTTTTATCAAGTCGTGAGTGCCGTACCACGTTTCATCCAAATATACGATATTAGGATTTTCTTGGCAGTACCCTCTGATTTCGTTTATATAACCCATCTCATTCTTATTAGTCGGATTGATTCCATTATGGACAAATGTTGGTTTAATGTACTATAATTAAAACCGATACTCCTCAAGTATTTTCTGAACCACTCTTCGCAATAACTTATGTCATATCCTAATTCTAAAAGTTTTAATTTCAGACTTGTCATAGTTGGAACTTTATTTTCTTTATACACGTGGTAAATCACTTTTTTAATTTTTATCCCAAGCTCTTTTGATATATTTAGAAATTTCTCCGATTTGCGTGATTTTCTTGAATTGCCTTTATTTTCAATAATATCTCACAGTCGTGTAGGGGACACCAACCATTTCACTTGTCACTTTTAACGGAGCACTGCACTCTTTTTTATCAAAAAAATTGTGTACATTTTTTATCATTTCTTTGGCATCGCTTCTCTTGTCTCGCGCACAGAAATACTAAGACTGAATGCTAGTTTTGGTTTGACCGGTAGTGAACTTTAAATAATCCGACCCTGCTTAACCATCTTCCGAAAATCGGACCTAAATTTATGGCAATCCGGTTATTTGCGGTAACTTGTGAGGGGCCGCCTGCTGTTCGAGATGAAAGATAAATTTTATTGCAGGGTTGTAATAACGGCAAGAGAGTTGCATTACTATATCTTCTATATCTTACTATATATCTTCTATGTCCTTTCYCTTATGCTGTTTTTCCTTTTATTATTACTAAATCTCGAAATTCAGTTTTAATAGCAGCGCATGAGACTTGTACATATCGCCCCACCGAGCCCTAAATTTTATTAGCCTGAAAAAAAATTCATACTCGAAAACGTCAAATCTGTCTTGGCAAATCCTCGCATAACTTCCACCCTTTTAGCCGGGGGCTAGTAGTTCAGAATACGAATTTCCTTTATTACGACGAAAGGCGTGTTTACATACACAACATCGGGGGGTTATATAATAGGCATTCTACGGCATTGTACGAGATAGCTTGCGCTGGTGGAAAATCTTTTATGTCTTTTTCCGCTGTCGTTCCTTCCTCCTTGCCGATATAAATTAGGGTGTTGTTTTCTTTGCACGCTACGATAAACACTTGATTATAACTAATAAAAAATGATGAAATTATCAAGAAAATTCCTGGGGTGCAGAATTTCCATGTAAAAGAACAGCAGCGAAGTAAAATTTCTTACGTATAGACAAACATATTTGGACAGAAGATGTTAGGGATGATAAATGCTATCGAAACGCATATTAAAGGAGTGCTAGCCACTTTTGGTCATATAAAATGGGTTTTTTCGGAATTCACGTAATTGCACTCTTTCTTCATTTAATTTTCTGGATGCTTTATTTATTTATTTGGATACATCACCAAACAGCCGAAGCCAATTAAAGGTGAGGGAAATAACAATAATAATAAGATATTACACATAAGGAGGGCATACACCCTTCTCGATTTCACGAACACTGCAGGAGAAAATGTCAAGTAAATCACAGACAGAATTGGGTATTATCACTTTTTTTGAAAATTATGTAAAATGAATCTTGAAGTGCATATATATCGTATGCCATGTTAAAAAAAAAATATTTGTAGGTAGAGAATTTTAGGTCTGAAATTCGAATCTTAGGAGCCACCGCCAAAACGCTTCTACCCAAGGTTATTCAACTCGTGACGTCAAGTGTCATGTAAACATTACCGAGGAGCGTGTGGTTTAATGGTGTAGTATCAGTCTTGTATTGGAAAAGCTTTTGTGTGGTGTTTATTGAAAGGACGGTGTAAGAGGTCGCACGAAAAGTTATTTGTGTAGTTTTACAAGCATCTATTATTATGGAAAACAAAACAAGTGATGTTTTGTACATGGTTATAAAAGTACTTCAGTCAGCTAACAAAATGTTTGGAACCGTTCCTAGAGATTATCAATGTATGAAAAAGTTGTTCAAGCTCCCTAGACGTGATATGGCGAAATTGCAAAGTTTGTTTTTCTATTGTAAAGGTCATCTTAATTCTTACTGCAAGTTTTATTATTCTCTTTAGGGTTATAAATGTTTACCATTCAGTTTCCATTTTGTTATAGCATGAAGGAGATATGAAAAATTATATGCGTTTTAAATTGATAGAGGGAAATGTTATAATAAAGAGCGACGTTGTTCCCCATATATTCGACTGTTAGCCAGACCAGAAACGAGCCGCAAGAGCCCCGAAAATAAATGGCAATTTATATTTATTCTGACCTCTAAAATAGATGTCAAGCTTAGGGTACATTTTTTATTCTTACATTTTTATGTTTACAAATAGTATGTTTCCAACAACTCACTGTGATCAAATTATCAATGCTACGTTAATTTGATAAAAAGTTCACTTATGCTGTTGTTTTACGTTCCTCATCTCCGCCGCGTTGAACCGCTCGTTGCAGTACACAAATTCCATAACAATGAACATGCCTTCAGAAGTCGTAACGCATAAGTATTTCACTTTTTCTTGGCGTATTTTAATTCGCTTGTCACAAAATAACGCAAATAAGAAACTGATAAACTGACGGGCTGAGGCTGACGCGTGACGCGCTAACCCCAGATGTAAACAAGCGGCCATTTACAAGACATCTGACGTCACGGCCAATATGTTCGCGTTTTGGCGGTCCCTTTAAATATTCACTTTTTTAATATTACAAATACACCTTACGATCCATTTTTTCGAATTTATAAGCTGTCGCAGCTGTTTTGTGGATTAGATGCTACCGATTAATATGCAATTTAATAAAATATAAATTCATGGCAAATACCCAATTATAGTTACTGCACATAACGTATACAGGAGAAAACTTAAGTAAATTTGTATGAGCGTAAGGTAAATAAAAACAATCGATATTACGACTAGCTGGTCGCAGAACTGTGAAGTACAATTGCATACGTGAGGATGTACAATTCAGCTGCCCAGATATTATTTTATATAGAAATATAATTGAATGAAGCTTTCTACGAGAAAATAAACTGTTCATTTCAAATTTTTTAACAACAGATCATTAAGATAACCTACAGCTGGATAGACACCATTAGAAGTAAAAGACAAGAATTTAAGAAAACGTCTTTGTACACTTTCTAAATTATCGATGTAGGTGCCATATCCTGGAGCCCATACGACGGAGCAATACTCTAATTTTGAGCGTACATAAGCAAAATACAAAAGCTCCAGCGCAGCAACATCCGTAATTTATTTTTACATGTCTAATAATGAAGCCTAACATTCTATATGAGCGCGCAATACAGTCAGTTACATGGGGAACAAAACTCAAGTTCCCGTCAAAGGTAACTCCAAGGTCTTTTATGGTATCGCGCCGGGATAACTTGTTCTCGCCTATAATGTAGTCGAAAATAATTGGATTATGGATCCTGCAGTATGAACATGCAAAACATTTTTGTATATTTAGCGGTAACTTACTGACCAGACACCAATTTTCAATACTTTGGAGATGGTTTTGAAGATTATGTGCATCATTAAGGGACTGAAGAGAGGCAAATAGCTTTAAATCGTCGGCATACAGTAAACTATGACATTTAAGTCCTATCGATATATCATTGACAGATATAATGAAAAGCAAAGGCCTCAAAACGGAGCCCTGAGGGACACCTGAGGTAACATAGAAAGCAGGAGACACACGTCCGCGGTACCCGACGTACTGCCGCCGACCCACTAAGTAGGACGACAAAAACTGCAAAAGTGACGGCGACAATCCAGTTGTAGACAATATACGTATGAGTATAGTATGATCAAGACGGTCAAAAGCATGCGAAAAATCCGTACAGATTGCATCGACCTGCATCCCACAATCAAGACGCTCAGATATGGAATTTGAAATACACGCTAAATTTGTAGCAGTCGATCTACCAGAAGTAAAACCATGTTGACAGTCTGACTGCTTGTGTTGTATACTTCTAATATCGTTTTTTCAATGTGATCATTTTTGTATTGGTTCCAGAAACGCAACCAAATAGAGCTAGTGGCAGTAAGAAAAGGCAACTGGTTAGCATGGGCAGGGCTAGGACTAATGTCGGTGCAATTTGGCATATTAGCCAGGCTAACCTGGTGGGAATACTCTTGGGACATTATGGAACCAGTTACCTACTTCGTTACCTACGGAACCGCCATGGCAGCATACGCTTACTTCGTTTTAACCAAAGAGGTAAGAAATCTCAAATTGCAATCTGAATATTTCTATCCAAGTGTGTTCATAAAAGTTCCTAATGTGTTGGTTTACTTTATTCAATATACTGTTACGACTAGTATTGTGGGTACAGTATAATTACCAGAAAAACGTGTATGCACCATTTATTCATAAAGCTTGGACGCAACTTCGTTCACACAGAATTAACCTGTGATTTAATGAGTTAATAATACATTCGAACACCAACATTTTCCGACTCGGTAAATTTATTACTCGAACGTTCGTCGCACATGCTATAAAGTAATTTTAGGGGACTCCTGTTGCACAAAAATCAATTTCCCCCACTTCCTGTTGCGTGTCCCCAAAGTACCGCACTTAACCAATTTATGAATTTGCAAATCCGATTCTAGGTTGATCGCGATAAAACTAACGCTGCACGAAACGTCATTGTCGTTTAATTCGTAATGCTACCAAATATGTTGTAAAATACGGGACGTTTTTTTAGTATAATAATTGGCCTAGACACTTTTTTCTTAAAAATTCTATCCGGATAGATACCAATAAGTATTTGGTTCATTTGGGTCTTCAACGTGCGTAAAGAAAAATAAAGATTCTTTGAAGTAGTCCGATTATTTATGTCAAAAAAACTGCCGGGGACTATTATACCATGTTGCCATTCTTCCAGGAGTACATCCTGACGGACGTCAAAGACAGACAACACCTCCTGATGATGCACAAAAAGGCCAAGAAGATCGGCCTCGACTTCAACCAGTACAATCAACTAAAAGACCAAATTAAACACGTAGAATTAGATTTAAAGCGACTTAGGGATCCCTTGAGGTTACGTCTACCTCAGAAGGCCGCTTCGGGCAAGCCGGAGACGGCCGAAGCGCCGAGCGAACCGAAGACTCCCGAAACGTCATCGAACAAGGCCTGAATCGTTCGTTCGGGTGTAAGCTTTTTTTAGCTAGGTTTTTATAATTGTTGGATTGTTTTCGCCGCCATTTCTTGTCGAACAAGAGTCCTTTTCGTTTTAACCTACTTCGTACACCATCAGGGATTATTATTATAACTCACTGTAGATCTTTGAAATTCTAGGATAGAAGTGATTCTCTACGAAATTTTTGCACACAGATCCGTCCTTTATAAAGCTTTTTGACGCACACGTTTTTTACCTTTGAACAGGTGATGATTTGGGGATGTTTAGTGTCATTTTTCGTAATGGAAAATGTTTGGATGGACTTGTGTTATGATACACTGTGTACAGGGTACTTCAAAATCATAACTAAGCTGATTTCAAAAAACCTACATGATTTTTTTAACTACGTACATTTACTAAGAGTTAATGAAATCTAAGGATACTAGATAACAGAAGAGGAAACTTATGAAATCTGTCTCGAATGCATAATTTTTGAAGTACTCTATAACCAGAACCAGTTAAACTGCAACCAAGGGTGCTAAAGATTTGTAAACGTATTCGTTCACAGCACATCGTTATAAACTTTCAATTTAACAAAACAAAAGTTGGATGTTGTAGATACCTAAGTACAGTTATTTTTGCAAGCTGCACACTTTTCTGTGATTTCTTACTATGATAAGCTAAAGGCTCTGATAGAATAGGACAAAGTGGGTATGAGGCATCAATTTCAAGGTCGTATTTTCATCAACGTTGTGTCTGAATTGCATTTGCATGCCTTATACCCTCTTTACTGCTCTTAAGCATACGTAAATGTAAATAAACTTTTCAATCATTCATAGCAACAGTGCCAATACTTCATCGAATCCCTGTATATTGCCTTGCGTAGGTACTTAACTAAAGTAGTTTTACACGATCTTCCTCGTAAATAAATTAGCCATAAATTCTGATGGTATACATGAATTGTTCTGGCTTTGTTAAAAGAAGCTGCCTTTTCGACGAGCTTATTTGTTGTTGATGTTTTCCAATGAAAAACCGACTGTTTTATTGTGTGTAATTTTAGCATTTGCGTTGCTCACTTCCTTTTATATGAAGCTATTGTGATCTAGCATTTTTTCGGTCTCTTTGACTACATGCCCTCGTTTGTAAATATATCAGATCATTTATTGTAATTATTATAAATAAATATACAACTGTTGTTGAAAACTTTGTCTCATTGTTTATGGGTGTGTGTGTCTTCAGAGATTTAAAGTATGGGTAATATGCTAATTCGAGCTTTCTCAAACTTTACCAAATGTACTAGTGGACATCGGCGTATGACGTACGATTTGTCAAAACAATGTCTACCACAGACTTGTCTATGAATACCACAATATTCAACGATCAAAATAACGAATACATTGAAGACTACTTCAATGCCTTGCTTCCTAAAGACCACGTAGCTCCAGAATCTGAAAGCTGGCAAACTTTCACGAGAGGACTGTTTGGTATAATCCAAAATGGTAAGAAAAAATACGTGTCAAATAACGAAATGTCTTTCCGCCAGTGCTCCTGCTACGAGCGGGCTACATACTGATCCAAATCGGAAGCATACCAGTAGAAAACGTGTACATCATACTGCTGAACAATCTGGTTGACATAGCAGTGACTGTCTGTTCATTCGCACTTTTAGGCTACATGTTGGCTTTTGGAAAAGACACTGTCAAAGGCTATGTCGGGTACAATTCGTGGATTGGCTCCTCAGATTTCGACTATGACAACGCTATATTCGGTAAGTTGTATACGAGCTGAGCCAAAATTGGTGTGTAACACTTGAGAAAACTAAGTAAGGAAGTATTTCAGGTCTATCAGCATGTCTAATAGGAACGGCGATAATATCCACGATGGTATCCGCCAGAACCCACACAGTAGGTCACATCTTCGTAATATTCATCTATTCTGGATGCCTCCTTCCCTTAGCAATGCACTGGATCTACCACGACAGAGGATGGATGCACAGAAACATCTTCTACCCCACCAAACATAAAATCTCTCTGAAAGATCACGCGGGAGGTGTTTGCTTACACACATCCGCTAGCACAGTCGGCCTCATCGGCATCTTATACTTGGGCAGAAGATTGTTGATACTAGCGGACATAGATGATGCCTCACTTGGCCCAGACTCACCAAGCATGAGTTTAGTTGGATACGTGTTCGTTTGCCTTGGACTCATAGCGTTCGCCTTACCGACTCCTTATTTTAAAATAATTCACATTCCTGCCGACTATGCAGGAATTGTGATCGTCAATAGCTTCTTGGCGATGTCTGGAGGTATTCTGGTTGTGGTCAGTCTTCATTTCTTGCTTTATAGAGGCGCCTTTAATTACTGGATTCTGTTGAAGTGCACTCAAGGCTCTTTAGCTGGTTTAGTAGCGATAGCTTCCGGTATAGACGTTTACACACCCTGGATAGCGTTCGCGTTTGGTTCATTTGGATCGGTAGCCTTCTACTTCGTGTCTATATGTATTAAATTATCTTCTCTCGAAGATTACTGCAACGTCCTCTCCATAAACTTCGTTTGCGGCTTCTTAGGTGCCTTAGCACCACCCTTGCTGGGTCACACGGAGAACTTAGGCCCCTCCATTAGCCTAACAACACAAATGGTTCATTTGTTATGGCAAATTGTTTGCTTTCTGGTCATAATCGGTACATTTGCAACGGTCTTCACTTTCGTGTTCCTTCTCCTGCATGGAACTGGATTCCTTCGCAACAAACGAGAAGTTGCCAATCACTTAAGGGCACTAAGGGCGACCAGTAACACTCCGCAAGTACGGGCATTGCAGAGGTTGTTTAGAGTAGAAAACGATACGCCCTGGTTAGAGCCTGGGACGTCAGGGAAATCCCCGGAGGTCATAGAGAGTTACAGGAATCTCCATCTTGAGACAAACAAAAAAGGACGAATAAGAAAAGGACAAAAGTGGGACGCTGAAGTCTTCCAGGAAGACGCGCAGAAGCCGAGGTTTGTTTATACCGTTGCCAACGTACACAGGGAAGACCACAGAGAGGAAGAGACTAAGCAAGCCGGTGGTGATGCTATCAGAAGAAAAGTCCCTTATAAACTGCACAGAACGAAAAAATGTACAAACTTCAAACAGCTGGAGAAAACTACGGAGCCAACGAATGATGCTGAATTAATACGAGTAACACCAGGTCCAGAATGCATCACCCTAGACAAGAAATACAACGACGATATTGTGACCCTGAAGATCGCGAATAACTATGACAACTTGTCGGATTCACATGAAGAAGAAATAAGTGTGGCATAATGTAGAATAGTTTTGCTTTTTTAGTGCAATATAATTTTATTTGATCTCGGGCAACAAAATAAACGATTTAATGCCGCAAACGCGGCTAGTGTTTTTAAATTCACTAATCTTGAATGGAAATGAAACGTAACAAAAATTTCATACTTTCTACTTCGCTCGTAGTCCAACCATCACATCTAATGCAAAAAAGCACTATCATTAGTTACATAAACAACAATTATGTTATTTTGTGAATAAAGCTACTATTCCTCAAATCTAGCAACTTAGTTCCCAATCCGGCAACGTCGCATCTCGACAAATGACAAGCTATGCGATAAGCATCAATGTCAAACGTCAACGAATCCTAACCTCCAATTTTAAAAGCGAAAGCATGTACTTGTTTTCGTCGATTTGAGTGCAATTTTCGGTTGTTTTTCAACAAAAAAAACTATGGCCATAAAAGGAGAAGATGATTTTCCACGCGGTGGGACCAGGACGGTGCCCAAAACCACTACAGCAAGCAAACACAAACAAGAAAACGTGAGTACCCGATGTAAACAACCCATCCACGTTTGCTCTAAACCCTTTCTTACAGTTATTTTCGGTGAATGCGGCGCCTCAAGTTAAGAAAAAGGCCAAGAAACGCAAGGCCAACGATGTATTAGAAAGTCCGGTTAAGAAAGACTTAATCAGCGAGAGCGCAACAAATCTTTCCTATTCGGTAAGTACTTATACCTCTCCTGGTACATTATTTCATTGATTGCTTCAAGACCATCAAGGAAGACATGGTCATACTCGGAAATGTGCGCAAACTTCACAACCTAATGGCAGAAATAGAACTCCCAGGGCGTGTATATGGTTTATTAAGTATATCTGCAGTGTCAAACACTTTTACCAGGCAATTGCAAAAACAACTGCAAACTTCCGAGGTTGAAGACGACAAGGATGTAAGCGGATGCATAAAACGCCTAATCAATATAATAATATGTTTCTATAGCTTCAGCTATGCAACGTTTTCGAAATCGGACAGTATGTACCAGTGCGAACGCTCGAAATTAAAGAAACTACGGAAAAACGGCTGATCTACTTGTGCAGCTGTCCCACTGTCGTTAATCGTGACTTGAATCATACCATGCTAAAGAAGTCGATGCTCATATGGGGTTCAGTGGAAGAAAAACTAGAGCACGGTTATAAATTGGATGTCGGAATACAAAACGTACGTGCCTTTTTACCAGATAAGAATGTAGAAGAAGCAGCGAACTACAGTGAGTAACTTTATTAATGTTTGTGTGATTGGGTTCAAATCTAGTTTTTTTAAGAAATCGGACAACCGTTATGGTGTATCATACACAAATGCGAAGTAAGTTCTTCGGCTACCACACTTCGAGTCAGTGCGTTGGGAAAGCATATACAATCACCACCCGAAAAATTGGAAGATCTTAATTTACACTCGTTGTTACCAGGAATGCAAGTAGATTTCCTTGTATCAAAAGTAAGTTATTTTATGACCTGATTTAAATTTTGGATAATTATTTACTATAGCGTCCCATCACCTATCGAGCTCAAATTGTGCGTACCCCTAGAAAGTGGCTTCCTGAACACGAATATGAAATCTGTTTCAAGCGGTCGCGGCTAGTTTTCAAGAAATTAATATTTCAATTTGGAACTACTTTACGATGCGGAGTGTTGTCCCGTATGCCCCCCAGTGTCCCATGCTCCTTAAAGTTTGGTCGTCCTACGCGTAGCGTTTTCAAGCAGATTTAATAATAATAATACCAATTTATTTGCGATGCTGTGTAAATTAGTATACATTCTATATATATGTTACGCACTTCAACAATATGGACATGCAAAAAGGACTAAAGGGCAGTATTTCTACTGATACATGCTTTAGCCCCTAACTAAACTACTATACGATGATTTGTAAATGAATATCAATAACAATATAGGGTTACATAAGGAATTATTGCAACTTTAAAGAAAAAGGAAAAAAAAATCCTATAACAACAAAACTTAAAAAAAAATACAAAAAGTGCGAAATTTACATGAGCTAATTAAACAATACATTAATGTGAGGTTACAGCTCGGCCAAGCGAATATGAATTCATGTTCCATTTTTCAAATATTTCTTATATGTTTTCTTAAAAGTGCAAGGTTTCAGTGGCTTATAGTATGGTGGAATTTTATTGTATAACTTATATACACTGACCGGCAAAAAAAACGGCCACCCCGATATGTTTGTGAAACGCACTTAAATATTCACCAGTTCAACTTAACAATGTTGGGTTGAAGAATCATTATTGTTGATATGAAACGCAAAGTTTGGGACAGACAAAAGACAAATAATACAAATTTAGGTAATTTAATTGATGACAATAACGGAAACACAACAATTACTTTTTTCTTATGCGTAAAAAAATAGTGATACTTTTTTTAAATCGAATTCCTGCCTACTGTCAGTACCGTGTATGTCCTCCTCGAGCCTGAATTACAGCATTTAACCTTCGGGGCATTGAGTTGATCAAATCTGTTAAGCACATTTGAGGAATTCCTTCAAATTCTTCTTGAAGGGCCAAGCGTAGCTCTTGAAGAGTCTCAGGCATGGCTGGACGTCCACGAATACGCCTCTGAAGCTGGTCCCAAAGGTGCTCTATAGGATTAAGGTCTGGGCTGCATGCTGGCCAATGAAGTCTACGAATGCCAACCTCATCCAGATATTCAGTTACCACTCGCGCAGTGTGTGGTCTGGCGTTGTCATGCATTAAAACAAAGCCATCTCCAACAAAATGCGAAAATGGGACAACAGCTTCTTGAAGAATATCTTCCACATATCTCTGAGCGTTCAAAGCACCATTTTCTACAAATAAGAGGTCGGTATGTGCCTCCGTAGAAATACCTGCCCACACCATTACAGAACCGCCGTTAAAGGATAGTCGTTCAGAGATCATGCAGTCAAAATATCGTTCACCTCGTCTTCTCCACACCCTTTCTCGACCATCAGGCGATCGCAGACAAAAACGTGACTCATCTGTAAAAAGAACTTCACTCCATTGCTGAAGGTTCCAATCTGCATGTAACTGTGCAAACTGCAGACGTGCCCTTCGGTGCCTAGGCAGCAGTTGTGGCCCAGTGGCAGGCCTTCGCGAATTTAAGCCACTTTCCACAAGCCTTCGCCTAATCGTTCTCTCACTTATTTGAATTCCTCGCACTGTTAGAAGACGATGTTGAAGCTGAACTGCTGTTGATCTGCGATCCCTCAGTGTGTTGAGCACAAGAAAACGATCATCAACGAGAGTTGTCACCCTTTTCCTTCCGGATCCTGCTCGCCTCTCGCATGTGCCAGTCTCCAAGTACCGATTCCATGCATCCTGAACTGTAGTACGGGGTATTTCCAGTGTACGAGACACATACCGCTGACTACGACCATCCTCAATCAAAGCAACAATCTTGGAAACGTCCGCAACAGTTAACGACATTGTTATCGCTTGAAAACTTGGATTAACTGTCAAACTCGATTCCAAAACAATTGCAGATAAGTCTACTTGCCTTTTAGTAAGAGCAAATGACAAGAAAATATTCCCTTTGATTTCCACAAACATKTCGATCTTATTAAAACKAAAATTTCGGWTGCTCAAATTAAAATTAGACATAGGTAGGAGTGTAACAAGCATTTGAAATTGTTAATAGCGAAGAAAAACCACATCAGTTCTCGATTTAAGATATAAATTGTGCAGATATAGGGATATATCGGGGTGGCCGGTTTTTTTTGCCGGTCAGTGTATTTGAAATGAAAAACATCTACAAAAAAGAGCAGTCAATTGTTTAGGAGGTGATATCATACCCTGAAACCTTAAATTTAAGTTGTGTACATCCGATCTGAATGTTATCTTCTTGTTAAGGTACGGTGGACTTTTGTATAAAATTATGTGATGATACAGACACGCCGAATAGAGCTGCCTTCGCTGCTCCGTATTTAACCATCCAGTACTGGCTAACTTGTGAGATATTCGATCAAATTTCCGAATGCCGTATATGTATCGCAAGCAAGACTTCTAGACACGCTGAACGCTGTCACTATCCACCTTTGTGAGACACAAACTATGTCACAAAAATTTAGTCTTGACAACACTAACGAGTCAGTTAGTTTGATCTTTAAATTAATTGGCAATAAGTGTCGATGGGGGTTGTTTTTTTACAGCGCGATTGTTGAGGCGTTTAGGCCGTGTTGCGGCGTGCAAAAAACACGGCCCAAAAGCCTCAAAAATCGCATGGTAAAAAAACAACCCCCAAATCTGCTTGAAAACATGCATACGCGTAGGACGTCCGGCCGATAAGGAGTATGCGACACCTTATCACAGCATACGAAGAACACCGAGTGTCGCCAAAAACACGGCCTAAATGCCTCAAAAATCGCTCAGTAAAAAAACAACTACTAAATCTGCTTGAAAACGCACTCGCGTAGGACAACCGGACGTTAAGGAGCACGCGACACTGCGCGGCATAAGAGAGAACACGCCGCGTCATAAAGTAGTTCCAAATTGAAATATTTATTTCTTGAAAACYAGGCGCGACCACAAGTTACGGATTTCATATTCGTGTTCAGGAGGCCACTTTCTAGGGGTACGCACAATTTGAGCTCGGTAGGTAATGGGACGCTATAGTAAATAATTACCAAATTTTGCAATATCTCACATCTTATAGAACGTAGGTTGCGTTTTAACCAAAGCGTTTTCCAGATATTAAAGAATGGATTACACGGCTTAATTTTTGGCCAATACAAAGCCTACATTAACGAAACATATTTGAAAACTCCCTTACAAAAGCTGAAAGATTTCAACGAAGCTGACATCATCAAAGCGAGAATTTTATACATCCAACCAATAACAAAATTCGTATTCCTAACCTTGAAAGAACTCGAGACGGTACCAGAACCAACCCTGAAAACCGGAGACATATACAAGGCAACCGTAAGTATACTAGCAACTTAAAATATTTCAGCGTTTCAACGTGATTTCCTCAAGGTTATATCAGAGACGGCCGGTGGAATTTACATAAGGTTATTAGGCAAAGAAAAGGGTTTCGTCAGCTACAAGCGTATATTACACAATCACAGCAGAGAAAAGGACGTCAAACAACTGATTAAGCAAAAATATTCCAAAGGATCCAAGGTTACGTGCCGAATTTTAGATTACAACCGCATGGACGGCGTTTATATTTGCACGGTTGAAAAAGCCATGCTCCAAGAGAAAGTGTTCACATCACCGGATCTTAAAATCGGACAGTCTTTACCAGTGGAGATAGTCGAAATTCAGGAAAATGGAATCGTTGTGAGATCGGGTCATGTGACCGGATTTGTGGAAAACTTGCACATCAGCAATGTGGAGTACAGTGAGAACATAAAGGGCAAGTTTAAAGTTGGACAAACGCTAAAAGCGAGGTAAGATTTTTGCTTCATTACTTCCCAATTCGTCCCAAATTTGTTTCAAAAGGTATAGCCGGATATATATGAGGAATCTGCCCCCGCAGCCTTTTTTGTTGCAATTTGGGGGATCGTTTTGGTGCTAAATAATAACATAGATAAATTAATCTATGATAATAATTATACAGTCAAATTTTCATTTCTTAATATCAAGCAGTTTTCAAGTTTTTCAAAAAAACCTTTTTTTTTCGGTTTTATAATTTTTTTTATTCGTAATATTAAAATTTAGTGATTGACTATTTTTTATGAAATTAAATTAAAAAGCATTTTTTTGTAATCTTGCGCTTATATTTTTTTATGGTAAAAAAAATGTCTAAAAATTATTTTTTCCTAAAAATACATCTTCACTAGATAAGAAACAGAAAATTAAGACATACCTTACTTAAAATAGTTAAGAGTATGAAAAATGTTTAGAGACAATAAATAAATCTTGTTTTTTCATACTATTGGCATTTTTTTTCAGTTTTAGTATCATAAAAACAAAACATACAAAAGATATATTATAATACTGATATTGTTGAACAAAATTATTATAAATTATTGACATTGGCAAGTGTAATAATTTCAAACGAAATAGATTGAAGACTACTCTGAGTAACGTCAGTCTTCATCACTGTCTTCATTCACTACAACATTACCTTTTGATCAATAAACAGACGACTCAATATTTCAGTAGGTTTTACTATTTTTGCCAAGCATCGAGCGTGAGACAGATAATATCTGAGACAGATCATGTGAGCATTAATTCAAAAACATATCGTTGTTTTGTTGACTGTCAACCAAATAAGAATGGACAACTCTGGAATTAGTCGATATTGTTGTAATTGTGCTAATGGTAACCGCATTGTCGGATGCTGCTCACACATTACAGCTATCATACATTATCTATCTCGTGCTAGATACTTGGCAAATGTAGTAAAACATGATGACATATTGAGTCGTCTTTTTATTAATCAAAAGTTTAATGTTGTAATGAAGTCAGTGACGAAGACTAACGTTACTCAGAGCAGACTTCAATCTATTTTGTTTGAAATTATTACATTTACCAATGTCAACAATTTACAATAATTTTGTTCAACAATATCAATATTATAATATAATATCTTTTATAATCGAACTTCTTGTTTTTATGCTACTAAAACTGAAAAAAATGCCAATAGTATGAAAAAACAAAATTTATTTATTGCCACTTTAAACATTTTTCAAACTCTTAACTATTTTAAGTAAAGTATGTCTTAATTTTCTGTTTCTTTTCTAGTGAGGATGTATTTTCTGTAAAAAAATAATTTTTATACATTTTTTTACCATAAAAATTATAAGCTCAAGATTACAGAAAAAAAACTTTTTAAATTTTTTCGTGTTGTTCCCCTACTTAAAAAAATCTAAAAAAAATTCCTGAGTATAGAGGAATATAGTGACAAAATTTGGTGAGTGACACTTTTCGAACAAAAGATATAAATTTTATTTTTCTCGCTAAAAATCGGCTGTTAATATAGAAACCATAAAAAAAAATTTGTTCATGCCTTTTACTCATAAGAATTTATAAAAAATCGCCATTCACTAATTTTCAATTTTAAGATAAAAAATAATATGAAACCGTTTTTTCTGGAAAACTTGGAAACTGTTTGAGATAGAGAGCTGAAAATTTAACTGAATAATTTTTATTTGGCACCTAAAAGATCCCCCAAGTCCTAATAAAAATGCTGCGGGGGCAGATTTCCCATATATATCCCGCTATACCCTTTGGAATTAATTGTTTTGAAAGCTACAAGGTCAATAAAAAAAATCACTGAGAGAGGAGGGCAAATATTTTTCCTCAATGTCTTTGTTTTGACTTTTTAGCAGAAACAGTCATGGTTTTGTAATTTGTTATCTTTTTTTTTTTATAACAGAGTATGGAATATAAAGCCTGAAAATTCAGTCAGGTTCACTCTAAAACAAGCCCTTGTAAATTCCGACACTTGTCTAACTGATGTCAACAGTGTAGCAATCAGAAAACAATACCCAGGTGTAGTGGTTTTTATCGGCAAGAAAAATATAGTCGTCTCATATTACAATGGAATWAAAGGAGTGAKAAATGCAAAGAAACTTTATGCACAGTCCAACACGGAATGTGAGAAACCATTTTTCATAGGGCAAGTTGTACGTAAAAAAAAAGATATGCTTAAAGCTTCGATTTAACCGAGCCATTTGCAGATTTCTCCAACTGTTGTGAATATTGATCTGGAAAACAAAAAAGTCATGCTATCGCTAGGGGATGAATTCTCCAAGAAAAAACAGGTAAAACTAGGGAAAAAAGTTAGTGCCGAAGTTAGAAAAATCATGTTGGATGGTTTAGAGGTCTTCATTCAAAAGCTTGACCTTCCCGCATTTATCCCACTCAATCAAATAAGTATCAACTATGAACTGAACCCTTCTCTGTTAGGTAAGTACATGTGCATCAAAATTTTTATCATTACAGACTTTTATTTAAATTTGAAGCAATGTACAAAATTGGAGATACACTGGATGATTTGTTGTGTATTTCGAAACACGAAAAGTTACCAACCCTATCCATAAGAGAGGCTCGTGCTTATAACAAGCACAATTTGGAGATTCCCACTTTGCATCAGTTAAAAAAGGGGGACATAATTCGCTGTTCTTATCTTTCAAAGTCCGAGAGAGGAATATTTGTTATGACTCCTGTGAAAGGATCAAGGACGGGCAAATTCGAAATACTTAAAGAGAATCTTACAGAGAACACCGATTTAAACAGTTTTGTACCTCATCAAGCAATCACAGCAAAAATTATAGATGTGAATCCTCGAACCAAAGCTATAAAGCTGTCGGCCAAAATCCAAGAAGTTTTCGATCGTAACATCGAGGTACAGATCCAGATTAAAAAAAAAAAAGTCAAAATGTTCATTCTTTGTTGTTTTAGTCCACCATGGACATCCTTGAGGAGTATCTAATTAACACGGAGAAAATTAAACAACACTTATTAGAACAAGGTGATCCTTTGGCTAGTTTGGAACTGGGCCAACATGTAAAGTGCGTTGTCAATAGAATCGGTGAAAACGGTGGCTGTTCAGTATTCCTGCCGAACAAAGAACAAGGTCTTGCAGATGTCCATCACTGTCCAGCGAAGATAAAACCTGGACAAACAATCGATGGGGTTATACTATGGGTGGACTACACAAAACGCTTTGCGGAAGTAACATTGAATCCTAAGTTTACGAAGATTGTCAGCCCTTTGCAAGGTAAATATTATGGTGAGWTGGTGGTTTCTTTGTATTTTTATAGAAAGGCGTTTTTTACAGATGGTAATGTTACAAAAACGATGATATGCACTGATGATGGAATGATTTTATTGATAAGGGAACATTTCGCTCTGGCAGCCATAAAAAATAACAGGCAGTTGGTTTTTATGCCTACTAAGATACATGAGAATGATTGTCTTGGACTTGCAAAGGAATATGTAGAACGTGTAAATGATAAGACAAAAATTTTACTCTTCAGGTGAGTTTAAAAAGTTTTATATAATTCATCCGCTACAATCTTACAATAAAATTAATAAACTATAGTCATTATTTGTTTCTTTTGTTGAAGCCTAGATTTATTACGCTTGTTCTTTTTTTATCAAACACTTCTTTTGTGGGTATGTTGTTTAAAGTCTATTATTTGTGTGCTGTTAAATAGCTATTGTTTTTGTGTTGTCTAATCCTTTTTTTGATGTACTCTATGTAAATTTGTCTTTGATACCTTATATACAAGGTGTCCAGAAATGAAGGGAGTGATTCTACTTGGAAAATTAACGCCACAAGTTTCTATACCATTTTTGTCAAAACTCAAAAGTAACGAAGATACAGGGTGTCAAAATTATTGTGTTTTAATAACTTTTAACACAATTTTGGCATTGAAGGACTTGCTTTAAATTTGGACAAGAAATGCACAATTATATAGGAAATATGTGTGCCCCATTTGTAGATACTCTATACACAGACAAAAAAATTATTCACCCTCAGTCAATCAACCAAATCATCAATGGTTGTATCTATGATAGTGTTAGGTATATTTTAGTGATCTGGTCTTTTGTATGTCTGTTTGGTTATATATTTTACCAGTTATTAATTAGACCGTGTTTTTTATGAAATGTTTTGCATATCTTTTATTTGTCAATTTGACTTCTGGTTTGTATGGTGGGTTGGTTAGTTTAATATGTCTTTCTATAATAATTATAGAAAGACATATTCTATATAATAATTATATAAATATATTATATATTGAACTAACCAACCCACAAACAAACAACACACAAACAATTATTGTTTGTGTGAGAATGGGTGGTTTGATGTGTAATTTAGGTATCTTCCTGCGGAAGCTGGTTTTGTATACAACTGCATAATATTTTATTTTTTATTTGCATCAATGGAATGTCTATATTATTGTTTTGTTATTATTTTTCTACTGTCATAATATTATTGTTAAACCTTTTTAGTATTTCATCTGCTTTTGTGTCTGCTATAGAATACTGTATACCCTATTTTTGTTTCTTCCATGACCATTGATCTCTAAAGCTAAATAATTTTTCTGTAACAATCGTTTAATGTGTAATCTTTTGACAGCTCCAATTGAATCAATATGTTGTAGGAAAGCAAACAATCGCATAATGGCATTCTTAAAAGATTTACAACCGGCATTCACGAAAAGAACTTCCAGTACAAAGACTTCTCCGACTGTTCAAATTAAAAAACGAAAACTAGAAATTAATGAAGTCCAAAATAAAAAACAAAAAACTGAAGCAAAGATAAGTCATGAAGTTGCTAAAGCTTCTGTGGATCGGAATACAATTGAAACATCAAAAAAACGTAAATTAGAAACCAGTAGTACAGACAAGGCTAAAGAAGTAAACATGATATCGTCTACAAGTTTGAATAAATCTGAATCTAACGTCCCTCTTCTCCCTGGAATGTCTGATTTCTTCACCAAAGAGGATGAAAGACAAGAAATGGAGTCATCATCTGAAGATGAACAGCAAGAGGTATTTAAAGCTTTAGCCGCTGTCATATTATTTAGTTCTTTGTGATTCTTTAGGATTCTGAGGATAGCCCAAAGAAGAAAAAACGCCTGACCAAAACTGAACGTGCAGAACTTGCCAGGCAGGAAGAGGAGAGAATTTCCAAAATCGAAAAGGAACTCGCTGATTTCTCAGGGATACCAGAAAGTGCAGAACAGTTTGACAGAGTGCTTTTGGCCAAACCTGACGATTCTGTTATTTGGTCGCAGTATGTCGCATTTCATCTCAGTGTAAGTAGTTGCATTCACATAATACGATAAATAATGTGGCAAAATGTTTGAATGCATACATAAAGTCATTTCTTCAACATGTAATACAAATGTGTAAGTGCCAATTCACAATTAATATTATACGTAATATGTATGTAACAAAATTTACATTATATGTAAAGATATACCTTGTACATATTTACAAATTTGTGTATTACATACGCTTTACGTTTATGTCAATTGTGAATAAGCAATAAAAAAGGGAGACTTACCATCGTACCAAATTCTAGTTTGACCTGTAAAAAAAGGGCAGGAATCAGTTTTTATCCAAMAAGACGAGACAAACGAACATATACAAGAAACAAATGCACGAAGATCTCACTTCGTACTCAAACCTAACCCTTTTTTTTCTCTGACAAAATAAACTCAAGATGCTTACTTTTTTGGAGGAGTTACATGAAACAAACTTAAATTTATGCCTTAAACTACACTACATGCACACGTACCACGTCCAAACATCGTTTTTTACACAATTGTACTCGGTGTACCGGCTTTAACAAGATTACTAAAAGTATGAAATTTCAAAGACGACCAAACATCAAAAATAACCCCCCGGACGTGGGCAAACACGAATTTAAACCAAACACCCCCGAATTTAGCGAATTTCCACAAAAAATCGTCAATTTCTTCAAAGTTTTAGCACCGCCATTTTGAAATTTCTGAGCAGTCAACTTACCGTTGGTGCGTGATTATTCCTTGTTTTTCTCATGGCCCACGCACAAAACACGATCACTGCACTTTGTTTTTACGCGTACGCACGATTATTTTTTGGTAACAAACACAATCGTAATTTTTCAAAATTTAAACGAGAACGACAGGTTACGCATCTGTACGCATGCGGCGCCTGGCGGCGAGCTACCTTAACTATCAGGAGCAGCGGGAATTCAAATACAAAACATTTCCATTAACTATAGATAGCAAATAAAGCCGAACTGTGGCACAGAATTGCATTTTAACGTTGCTTTAACATTGCAGAACACGGAAATCGAAAAGGCGAGGTCGGTGATAAAGAGAGCTCTGAATACGATAAAACTCGATAAGATCCAAGAAAAATTCAATATATGGATAGTTTATTTGAATCTAGAGAACATGTATGGCACCAGAGTAAGTTTATGCAAGCAAAATTTGTCGTATTTTATTAACATAATATTATGTTGTGTAGGAAACATTTGAAAGCGTTTTTGACCAAGCTGTTAGATACAACGACGACTACGCCATCTACCTGGAAACTATCAAGATACTAGCTGCATCCGATAAGCTAACAGAGATGGAGGAAAAGATCAAGAAATTCCGCGGGAAATTTAAACAGCTGCCGAAATGCTGGGTAGACCTGGCTAAAGTTTACTACAGTATTGGAAAGGTGAAGGAAGCCAGAAATTTGAAAGAGGCAGCCCTAAAGAGCGTGCAGGACAAGAAAGAACGTAAGCTGATCTATTAGATAAATGTTTGTGTTGCTATTTCGCAAATTCTAATTACAGAAACGAATTTAATCGTGCAATATGCGATTTTGGAGTTTAAATTCGGGGACCAAACCCAAGGAGAGGCATTGTTCGAGACTATACTAGATTCGTATCCCGGTAGGGTTGATGTTTGGTGTAGTTATGTCGATCAGCTGGTGAAGAAAGACAGCATAGATTTGGCGAGGTGATTTTTCTTGTTTTTTCTGTAGAAGTTGTGTCTTGACATGTTTTGTTTTCAGGAGGGTGTTGGAGAGGGCTGTTTCTCAAAAATTGTCGGTGATGAAGATGAGAAGTCTGTTCAAGAAATTCCAGGAGTTCGAAAGGGCGCATGGTACAGAGGAATCTTTGCAGAATGTTAAAGATGCATTGTTAAGCTATGCTTCTAATATAGATAAGTGAATTTTTTGTTAATAAAAGTTTTTCTTACTGTATTTTCTTAATATATTCAGTTATTTCAGCAACTAATGTGGCAGTTTCTTGCTCTTTGCATTCATTTAATACAAAGATTCCAACAAAATCAAAGCCTTCAAAACTAGAATAAAATAAGCAATTCTCAAAAAAGTGAGTTACTCTATCAGCACTCAATCACCTGTATTTAAGTTTCCTTTTGAAACTTAACTTTCACCTTTGTTTTTATCGAAACAGGCAAATATTAAAACACTTCGAAGCCATATAGACATAACTGTATTTGTAGGGAATTTTTTTGTTGTTGGTTAAAGAGGGTTGTATGATTTTCAAATAAATTTAAGAAAATTAAGTAAATCTACGAGAAAATAAATCATCCAAAGCTATAAAAAGGAGGAGAAATTGAATAATAATAATCATTATAGAAAAAATTTCACCTATTAATTTATAATATAGTTCCTTATTCAATAATCTGTCTATATCTATACCTTCAAAAAGATTTTTTTTTCACTTCTGGCTTCGTCAACATTTTCTTTATTTTAAAAGGAGGGGATACACAACCCCTCCCTTAACAATATATGTGTAACTTGAAGTATTTTACAAGTAAAATATTTTATTGTTCACATATTTTATTCTATATTCAAAGATTCGCAATCACTCACCTGTATCAAAGATCACCTTTGTCCACCTTAGTTTTATTAAAATAGAAGAAAAAGACCACTAGTAATCTTTAATAAAACAAATTTACCTTATTCTGAAGCATATATTTATGTAATACACTAAATTGGAAAAAACATAACAAAATTCTACCCGTAAACCGAAATAAAACTCATTTCTTCACTTCAAACCATTTTATTACGAAAAGTCCTAACATTACAGAATTCGATTAACAAAATTGAAAAATCCTACACCTAGGATATCAAACATCACACCGAAGCCTCTCAACAACAAAGTATACGACTCAGGATCCTCGTTGTCCACAAAATATGGCAAAAAAGTACAAAAACAATACTGGGCACGTGTCTTAAAATCAAATTATTCATGGATAAACCTAATTTGTTCGAAACTAATTCCTAACAGCCGACTCCTTTGCCTGCCGTGGGATATGTACACCACCGTAATCATCTGGATCATCTAGAACAATAATGAAATGCAAAAAGGTGCGAGGAAGTAATAAATCTGTATTTACTTGTATTGTGTTTAAAGAAAATAAAAGTTAGCTGTACGAAGTAACAGAAAATTAAAAACTTGCGTTGCACCCTTTCTATCAAATTAATTTAAAACTAAGTTTTGCACAGACATATTATATCCTAATGAGAAAGCAGAACTTCACTATAAGATGATGTAGTTTTGAACTTACGTCCTCGAAGAGTCTGATAAAAAAAATGGAGTTGTTAAAAGGTACTAAAGCTAGGCCACTGAAGCTGCCATATGCAGAAGATGCTTTTGTCATGTCAAAGTAGTATTTTCATTCAATAATAAGCTACCATCATTAACCAGGATACAAAAAAACTGTTAAAATGCTATCTAAATGATGTTATGCAGATCTGACTCCAGCAGAGACACAAAATCCAACTTTTGTCACAGTAAAACGACACAAAAACTTACCATCTTCTTCCGGTTCGTTTTCCTCCTGCTGCACATCTCTGGCTTCCTTATCATAGTCTCCCGGATCTTGACCGTCGTACAACTTCTGCAGGGGGCCCAAGCCCATCACATCGATGTGCCGTGCATCGTTCTTCGACTTCTCATTGACGATGGCGGGCAAATCGAACACTTCGTTCGCCCCGTTGTCCTTCTCAGCCTCGTCCGCCTTGATGTCAGTCTTGAGCTTCAGATCTCTGTCCGATTGTTCGGCCCTCTCCTCGTTCGCCCTCTCGTTCTCGATTATGTTGTTCTGGTAGCGATTGGGCAGAGCGTTCTTGACGTCGTCACCGACTATCTTCTCGTCCAGGTCGGATTTCTTGCTTTGTTCTTTGTTAGGAACCGGGACGACGCCTTCGGGGATTTTGTTGTCGCTGGATTTCCTGGCTGATGGGACAAGAATTAAATTTGAAGAGTTTTGTTATCAATGTACCTGCTTCTACTACTATCTAGTATAGTGTATAAACTGAAGGAAAATGATCAGGTTGCTGAGGTACAGGATAAAAACACTATTCTCGAACGGAACAATGTTTTATTGTTAGAATAAATTGTATACCTAGAAAACAATCATGTAAAATTAAACAATGTTGCTAAAGCTGCATCCTATGCTGGTCAAAAATAATTCTGCTAAAGGAAGGCAAAAGATATAGAGAACAAGTACCTGCAGCAATAGTAACAAAGCCCTAATAATAAGGTTTCTCCCTCTCTGCATTTAAAGAATCCAATTTAGCCACATTCCATTAATTCTTTGAACGCCAAAGTACTAAAGTAGTACCAAAGAAAATAGGAACTAAAGCAGATTCCAACACAGACTTTCTAGGTGTGGAAAAAAGTGCATTTAGTGTTAACTGCTCAAAGGCTGTTTATTTATCGTATGTATGTAGTAGTGTACTAGAACATTGTTGTACTGTTTGGTCACCATTTTATCACTTAGAAAAGGTGCAGAAGAGATTTACTACTCTGAGTTACGAACTTGTCTGAATATAAAAAAAAATATCTACCAGGAGAGATAAGAGATTGGTCAGCTGTTTTTGTATAGATTGCTTAACAGTATTGTGAATTATCCAGATTTGCTTTCCAGATTAGATTTCCATGTGTCTTTAAGATTTACAAGTAGTAAAATGGCATTCTATATAGACACACATAAAACCAAATATGACAAATTTGTACCATTGAACAAAATTTGTTCTGTTACCAATGATTGTAATGTAAACCTCTTTTGTTTAACTATATCAACATTTAGGAAAGAACTGTGTATTAAATTGAATGGGTTACAATGATGATGGTGTTTATATATACCGTATATTGTTAATGGACTTAGTCCGTAAATAAAGTTATTATTATTAATGTATAAACTCACCACCAGGTGTCGTCGGCATCTTTAACGGTCTGGCGCCCTCTAGGCTCGCTTTCGAGCTAGCCTTCACAGACGATCCCGGAGGAGACACCTTTTTGAAGTTGTCACTGTTCGGTTCGGGCAAAACGTTCTCGTTCTGCACATTTACGACAACTTCCTGCCCGACGTTTTCATCTGCCGGAGGCTGGTCAGCAACGTTAGCATCCAACTGATGACCATCGCCGTTTTGTTTCCGTTTTGACGCGTTCGTGCTTGTATCTGGAGCCTTTAAGTGCCCAGAATCGGGCTGGGGCGCTTGCAACGTGTCGTCGTTGTATTTTCTCTGAGAACGAATTAAAAGTAACATCGAGGAATTGGCTTTTACGTCCACCTACCTTCAAGATTTCCAGCTGCGACTTCAGCGCGTTGTTCTCCTTAACCAACCTGGAGACTTCCGTTTCCGATTGCAGATGGGCGCCTTGGGTGCCCTTGACGCGTTCCTCCAAGTTCTGTTTGGCTGCCTGCAGCTCTGCGTATTCGGATTTCAGCTTTTCTCTCTCGCCCTCGAGTTTCTTCAGTTGTCCCTGTATCTCCTGCAGCTTCGATTGCAAATTATTATTTTCGCTGGATTTTTCTTGCTGGTTCTTGCTGCATTCGCTCTTAAAGTCGTCCAGTTGAGTTTGCAGTAAGTTATAGTGCTGCTGTAGGCTGGAGAGTTGCAGCTTCGCTTCGTTTGTAGCTTTCTCGCACTTTGATTTTTCCTCGTTTATTTTGGATTCTAGTCCGTTCTTCGCCTGCTGATGCTCGGCTTTCTCACTCTTCAATGACTTCTCGAGGCGTTGCTTGTAGTCAGAAACCACTGAAAAATCAGCCGTGTAAGGCAAAACTCGTAAAAGAAACTATACTTACTTTGCAATTGTGTCGAGAGATTTTCATTTTCTTGCCGACATACTTCACTGGACTTCTTCACATCATCCAGTTGTGAAAGTGTGCTGTTGTAGCATGCAATTATGCCAGTTATTAGGATTACGGCTACTACATACACGAAAATACGGCCCTTTGTGCCACGCACTATCCTTGAAGAAGTCATTGCAAACTTCACAAATGCACGGATTTACTTGTTATCTACATGCTTCGGACTATCATAATATTAAATTTAGTTCGCTATTTACATCACGTCACATCTAGAGGTGAAAAAATTAATTTATTGCAGTAAATTCCAGGTTAAAACTGTTTTGAGTTTGACACTAGTGACATTGACGTTTGACGTAAGAACTGTCAACTTCTTAAAGCGACGTTGTCGGATTATGATATTTTTTAAGCGCCAAATCCGTCGATTTTTTAATTTTAAGGCTGAATTCAATCAAATCCTTGTAAAATTGAGAAATATCTAATGCTTACAGTACGGTAATTAACCTTGATTCGGCCATTTTTACCCTTTTTTGTTGTTGTTATGMCAGCGGCAACACCGACAGACGTGCAGTAGTAGGCGTAGTAAACCGAATCGATAAGACTTTTTACGCGAAAAGGTTTATTTCTGTATCAATGGGGGAGTGCAAGAAGTAGGTCGGAGAACACCTGTAAAAGGGCACCGCAATCTTGTCCTAGTTGCGCGTCGGTACCGTCATCGATTTTTTAGGTTAAATGCAATCCCCGTAAGTTAGCATGTCGAAGAAGTTAAAAAGCAAGCTGAACACGAACAGGAGCGTCTGTCTCAAGGATATTTTGGACTCCTTCAACACTTCCGTGAAGGAGGAGCACGCCTGGGCGTTGTGTTATCAATGTGTCAAGTATTTTATTGATTGCCTGGCGACCAACCGTTCAAACTGTTACCTGGTAACCGAGGTCAGTCATGTCTTCCTGCAGACGGATGGCAGCATACACCCCAACACCCTCTTCAGCGGGGAGGGCGACCGCAAACCCATCACGAGCGAGGAGGAGCTGGTCTCGGGGCTGGGTTGCGTTATTTACAACACGCTGGACAACGGCAACCAGAACGGGGAGGAACGGGCGATAAGCCAGGACCTGGAGGAGCTGATCGGGTACATGGTGTCGGACGAGAGGAGCGTGAACGAGCCGCACCATGAAACTGATGATGAGGGCATCGAACGGGATTCTGAGGAGGGGGAGTATGATCAGGCGTGTTCGAAGCAGCATGCCACGGTTACCATGCAGGAGGTTTTACGAAGGTGAGTTTTTCTTTTTCTTCAACAGATGGGCTGACATATTGTCACGGTTCTAAGATTGACAGATGATAGATATTACATCATTTCATTATGAAAAAGAAACTTTCTTGTTAGTTATTAAGAAGATTGTACGTAAGGTGGATGTATCTATGTTTAAAATTTATTTTACATAGTCAGATATAGCAATGACAAAAATTAGGATGCAGTATGTACGATTCAGTGATGATACACAAAAACAAGGAAAGTTTTCCTGATTTTAGAACATTGTTTAAATGTATCCATAGTAACGAAAAATTATTTGAGACACTGTATCTAGACAGTTGAAATTTTCTTGAAATATCTGTCTATTTTTATTTTTAGAAAATTTTAAATCTGATAAGTTGATTAAGATTAACAGATTCAAAGTGGGTCAAAAAGGATTGCAATAGCATTAGGAGAATTACATGATTCTCCATTAAGCGTTTTTTTTTATAACCCTGTACAGCACTCTAGGAGGACTTAACATATGACCAAAATACTCTACTGTTATAATTTGTTCTACTTGACCAAGGAATTGTTTTTTACAATTCTTTGTAGTATGTTTACATTTGATCATATCGACAAAATTTGTTAAAACAGAGCAATCAGTAAAGGACAAATAACTTTTAATTTGGTCAGACCCAAAGTGTAGTTGGAAGAAAATCTGTAATTGTGTACTAGTTTACCAAAATGCACAATACAATTAATAACAGAAGTGGAGAGATATGATTGCCATTTTAAACAGTGACTTTTCCTTATCACTTGAGTCATATCAGTTATTGTTGTATTATTTGTATATAGCCTAATCATCTTTATGTTTAAATTACACAGTTGTGGATAAACCTATAATGTTTATTTCCTTTATACAATTTTAATGCTTCTGCACTATTACATTTTTTTTAATAAATTTTTATTGCTGACCTCTAAACAGTGTTAAGTGGCACTGGTGCTGAGGCCTAAACAGTAATTTACATTGAAAAGTAACAGTGTAATTCTAAGTATTACAAAATATATAATTATAACATAAACTATACTTTACATTTCATCTAAATATAACTTAAAGCTATGGCAGGAATTTTATTGTATATGTTAAAACTATGATATAGAGGAGATTTTTGAGCTTTGCTGGTTCTATATATTTCATTTCTAAGAGTATCTTGTGATCTAACGTCATAGTTGTGGACTTCCTTAGTATATTGCAAATTTATGTTTGTTTTTATTGTATTGGTTTTTATTGCATATATGAGTTTTACTTGTTCAAATATTTTTAATTTGTGTATATTGAATATTCCTGTTTGACTGTATAATTGTGTTGAAGGTGTGTAATATTCAAGATTAAAAACAGTTTTTACAGCTTTATTTTGAAAGCGCTGAAGTTTCTGTATCACATAATCAGGTGCATTTCCCCAACATGTTATGAGATACCTTATATGAGGCATAACAAAGCAATTGTACAATGTCAGCCTTGCTGCTTTATTTAATATGTTAGTACATCTTTTTATTGCACCCAGCATTGGTACAATATTTAGCATTATGTTTTCTATGTGTAATTTCCATGTTAGGTCGTTTGATATTTTTATTCCTAAGTATTTATAATTTGACACCTCCTTTAATTTTATATTATTTAAAAATATATTAGTATCACAGCTCTTCTTATTTTTTTTGTTTTATGATCATGTATACAGTCTTGGATATATTAATTGTTAACTTATTATAGCACAGCCACTTAAAATATACATCAAGATCACAGTTAATTTCTCTCTCTAATTGCTTCATATCTGCTCTTGATAATACCAACACAGTATCGTCTGCAAACATAAAGTACCTTGCTTTTAACTTTACATATTTTAGACAGTGTACATACATTAAGTATTGTGGGGTCCCATTACGGAGCCCTGTGCAACTCCCACTCGCAGTTGTACCGTTTCTCTATTTTTTCCGTTCAACTCTGTGTAATGTTTTCTGTTCTCCGAGTATGTCCTCAATTCAGTTGTTATATTACATGCATTTTCTTCAAATCATCTGCATAGATGTTTGCATCATTATAAAAGATTATAATGAGTAAGAGAAGATCAAACCTTCGTCTTGAGTAGCTCCACAAATTATGCCGAATAATAATAATAATATAATAATAATACACTTTATTAATTAGCACAAGGCTAGTATTTGATACATTGGAAAATAACATGTATTAATTTATTTAATGTTCAACATGAATACATAAAACAAACAACCCAAAACAAATTAAACAATATTTGCACGCTACCCAGTGCCCGTAATATAAACCAGCAACTGTGATTTGAAGCATCTAAGAGATTTAGCAGATCTAACATGAAGTGGCAATGAATTGTATTTTATAAAACCTTTAAAAAATAGAGATTTAGAGGCAGTTGCGTAAGTCCTATTCACAAAAATATCACCAGGATTTCGAGTTTCATACTGATGAACATCATGTGCCCTAACTATCATTTTTGTTAGGTAAGGTGGCATGAGATTATTTATTATTTTATATATAAAGACCATCGTAAGATACAGCAACCTATCCGCAATATTCAACCACTGTAGAGTAATCAACATAGTCCTAATCGGCATGAGCCTGGTACACTTTAGAATAATTCTCATTGCATGATTTTGAAGTTTTTGCAAGCAAGACATCTTGTTAAGGTTGAACTGGAACACTATCGACGCACAGTATTCAAAATGAGGTTGTATAATAGTTTTATATATTCTAATGGTCGTTTTCATAGAGAGGAATTTACCCACTCTTGATAAAAAGAACAACTTTTTAGATATATTCTTTTGCATGTAGTTAAAGTGCTCATCAAACGATAACAAGCAGTCAATTGTGAGACCTAGGTATTTATATATCCTTACAATATCAATTCTACAATTGCAAATATGCAAATCTATTTTATCTAAATCTAAAAATTTATATTTGCATTTAGTAGTCACAATCATACCCTTAGTCTTTGATACATTAAGCTTTAATCTATTTGAAGCTAGATACTGCTTTACCTTTGCAAGAGTTTTATTCATTTTTGCTATTGCTACATCTAAATTACAATCACTTTTAACAAGTAATGTATCATCTGCAAATAAATTTACGAAATCACAACCAACCAACAAATCAATATCATTAATATATAATGTAAACAACAGAGGCCCTATCACACTCCCCTGAGGTACCCCACATTTACTCACCGCCTCTTCCGAAACTATGTCCCCAATCCTGACTCTCTGTTTTCTACTACTTAAATAATTAGCCAACCACTCGTGCACCCTTCCCTGAAAACCATATTGAAATAATTTTCTAAGCAATATCGACCTGTCAATTGTCTCAAAAGCTCGCTTCAAATCGAGAAAAACACAAACAATATACTTATTAGTGCTAATATCGGCATAAAATTTACTGAGAGTCAACTGGAGGGCACTCTCACAAGAGTGATTTTGCCTAAATCCGGATTGATAAGGCAACAATATTTCATATTTTTCTACGTGCTGTAAGAGTTGTCTGTAAACTACCTTTTCCAATATCTTCTCAACAACAGGCAAAGTATTAATTGGTCTAAATTCGCTGCGCTCAATAGTGTTTGCCACCTTTGGTATAGGAAATATAGTACTAATTTTAATGAAGTTGGGCACACAAGCACCAGACAGTGAAGTGCTAATGAAATTCAAAATAACATGACCTATAGTTTGAAATATTCTTTTTAGGATTCTAGAGTTAGTGCAATCATTCACATTGAATTTGTTATCCAGACTATTAACTATTTTAAGATAATATTTTGTCGGATAGATCGCTTAACTGTCAGTGTTTTCAAGAGTCTGCGATCTATCCGACAAAATATTATCTTATTATATTATGGACGCTGAAAGCATTCACCCTCGTATTAACTATTTTCCTTAGTTGACTCATGTCCATTCGGCTGAATTCTGATAAATTTGGATACATATTGCTGTTTTTAAATTGACATGAATCATTGTAATCTATATCACTGACAATTGAACCAATAATAATAATGCATGACTGTTTCGCAAAGATGCGAGAGGCACTTGGGAAACCTCACGAAAACACAGACCGAGGCGCACTATCGCGCAGTGGTCAGGGCGTTCGTCGCCGAAGCCCTAGAACTGGCCACGTTTCTCGAAAAGGTGGCTCACGGAACCAGCTCTCTGCGTCTGTCGAAAGACGTCACAAGTAACGCCGATCTGGACCAACTGCAGTTCGCCGACTGGTCGAGGATATGGATGCAAGTCATCAACGAACTCAGGATGGGCGTAAAATTAAAAAAGGTGGGTGCATTTGTCGCTGAAATGTCATCAATTCTTTTAAATATCGTCTGTCATCTTTTGACCCGAATGCAGGTGCACTACAGTAGGGCCCCCATCGAATACGAACTAACCCCATATGAAATACTCATGAAAGATATTAGATCATTCCGCTACAATTTAAGAAAGATTATGGTGAACGGAGATGTACCTTCGAGGGTAACGAAGGACGCCCATGCGCTTATACTGGAGTTTATAAGGTCGAGGCCCCCATTGAGGAAGGCATCCGATAGAAAATTGCCTCCGTACGCAAGGGCCTTGACACCTAGGGAACAATTGATGAATTCCATAAAGAAGGGGAGAAAACTCAAACCAACAAGGTAAGATAATCGATAATCTGTCTGTAACGGGTAAAATGATGACATGTGGCAACAGTGCAATCTGACCTGACGTTCTTCTGCACTAACATTTCCAAAATGCTATTTCAGAACGTCACTTTCTCCAACGCTCGAACGAAAAATCCATTCCGACAATCCCAGCGAAAAGTCCGAGCGTCGTCTCATCAAAGTCGATTTCTCTCAGCTGCAAGATGACGACGATGATGACGACCAGTCGTGCAGCACCCCGGGATCCGACACCTCGGGTCTGTGGCCCCACGAGGAATATCATCAGTACTTCTCGAACAGTTTGGCTCCCTATGACCTGGCAACAGACACCCACAGCACTTACAGGCGGCACACATTGAGCGTGTGTCCCGTGGAATTTGGCAGCCAGTCCGTACCACAGAGCAGGCCGTGTTCAAGGCAGTCTTGCAACAGTTCGGAGGCGGAATCCATCTTGTTAGAACCGGAGGTGAGAGAGTCATGGTTTTTTTTTACAAAAGACAGTAGAAAAGATACATTAAAAGTTTTAAATTTTTGAAATATTCCACATAAACGATTGAATGCGCCTCTTTAGATATGATAAGCCCCGTGGTTTTTATTCTTTTTATTCAGAGGAAGGGAAAAATACAAAAATACAGCTCCCAAATGAACCGTATATTTTAAAAAACTGCAATAATGTCATTTTTCACCATCGCCAGTTCAGCACTAGCTTGATATGTGCAGGAATTATGACATAACCCTCGTAGTTTAATTAATTTATTTGTATTATAATTTATGATATTATGTGGATTTTGTTCAGCCAGACTTTCATTTTTCTAAATGTAATAGCCCATATTTCATAATTGTTAGATTCTTGTTTTATTCTGAACAGGAAAAGTATTAGGGTAGATATGCAATGAAATTTTATTTAAACTAGGTGCAATGAATCTACATAAAGCAGCATGCAATTTAAAACACTCAGGACGATCGTTTATTATTTTGACATTTTCTTAAAAATTAGTGGATTTACCTTGAAAAAGATATATTTGCCATGTGTTGCTAAAATCGATTTAAATTTGTGACTGCCTGTGAAACAAATCTAACGATCATAAAACACTGTTATTCTAGTCATACTTCATTCATTTCACAGTCTAATTAATATTAATTAAATAAAAGCTAAGATAAAAATGTAAAATCTTATTCAGTACAATCACAATGCAATATAAAGAGCACTAATAATAATAGTTAATATGGTTATTGTTTCTTTATTGTTTATATTGCTCTTTATATTGTATTTTGTGCTGTTAATAAGATTTTACTGTTTTATGTTAGGTTTTATTTAATTAACAAGAATTATACTGTCAAATTAATGAAATACACTTACTATATTAAAAGTATTTTGGAACTATTAGATTTCTTCAGTGTGCAAGGATAAAATGAAATCGATTTCTACCTATATACTTATACATGTCTCAAAGTAAATCCACTAATTTTTAAGAAAGTGTTGAAATGTTCTATAGCTGTTTGTCTTACAAAAAGGTATTGTAAATATACTGCCTTATCTAGACTGATGAAATGTTTTGAAAAACAAAAAAGCTGTTGAAAAAAACTGAATAATAAATATGTTTATGTAAATTTTACAATGGTGTGTTTATCGGTTATTTATCAGTAGTAATTGGTGGGAAAACAAAAGAGCATCAATTGGTTGTACACCATAGTTAACTGATAAATAATGTAAAAAAAGCAGCGCAGCATTGCCAAACGTCAAAATAAAGCCGTCTTTGTTGCCCGACAGGTGGCGCGAGCGCTCCAGGACGAGCTGACCAGCCCGAAGCCGTGGCACGAGACCATGTCGGTGAATGACCGGCTCTCGCTAACCCTGGAGGAGATCGTTCACATCCGGTCGGTGCTGACCAAGGCCGAGTTGGAGGCGTTGCCCGTCGAGGGCCACATCAAGACCGACGTCGAGAACAGGAAGGTGTGTTTCCTGTGTCTGAAGACGCGGTTTGGCATCTTCGGGCCGTGGGGCCACAGGTGCGCGCTGTGCAAGCGCACCGTCTGTTCCAAGTGCCACTCGAAGATGCACATCCCTATGGAGCACTTCTCCAGCGTTCCCGTCGTCCTCCTGAGTCCGAGCATAATGTGCACGCCGGACGCCGACGAGAAGGACTCGTTCCCGAAGTCGCTCATGGACAAGCTGACGGAATCGGAAAGGAAGAGTCCGGATGTTAGTAGGCCCGGGTCCAGCATGGAGAGCAGTACGATCAGTGATCCGGGATCGTTGGGGCGGTTCAGGTAATGTTTTCTAATCTCAAAGTGTGCTTTTGATATACAGGATGGGTTTTTTCGATGACCAGTAGGGGATTTCAAAAACAAGCAGAGCTAGAAGGCAGGTTAATAAATCGTTTATTCTTGACATTACAAAAAAAATTAAACTCAAAAGTTGTAAACAATTTTACCCTCGTGTATACATATATATGTATAAACAAGGATTTTACCCTTAATAAAGGAGTGTACTCCAGTTTGTTATGTTTTTTGTCTATTTGAGATATGACATAAACATAAAGTCGACAATTTTTTTACCTATTCAAAGATATAATACTCAGTATAGTTAGTTTAAAAAATATCACAGTTATGGCCAATTTTCTGTATTTTTTCTTTTCTCGTTTCTCGGTTTTCAGTAAAATTTGTTTCACTTTCTGGGTTAGATAGCTCTTCGAAATATTCTTTTCATCATGCATTATTTCACTGCCTTCTGTCAGTATTTACCCTTGCTTGTTTTTTATCTTAACCACAATGTAATTTTCATAATTTCTGACATTCTTTGGTATTTTATAAAATAGCTTTTGGTTTGCTTTGCTCTTTTCCTCTATTTCCATCCCAAGCCCCTCTTTTGGCTTCTTTTACTAATTCTTTAACTTTTGTTCATTGCTCTTTCTATCTCATATAATTCTCTGTTGTTCCCTTTGCAATATATCGCTTCCATACTTCTTTTTTACTATTTAGCTTTTTATCTCCTCTTTCCATCAACATGTCTGTTTTTTCCTTTTATGTACTAAGATTTTTCCACAGGCATTATTATTATTATTATTATTTAGGTCGAGGGCGAGCACAATCGGGCGTGCCGCTGTTTTGGCGGAGAAGTTGAAGGCGAACGGCATGGTCGTCTGTCACGATTGCAAGATGATGGTGCTGCAGATAATCAAGGCGGCAAGGGCGAACCGTTCCGAGATGAGAAACAAAGCGCTCCAGAACCTAACGCTTAACCTTTCGCCCGTGTTTTAATCATTCCTTGGCTGTAGATAGGCTAGTTAGATGTTTGAAGTTATGGTTCCTTTTTAGGCGGTTCAACCCCCCCCCAATTTGTGAATTTTAAATGGATAGTGCTTTTATTTTCTTAACTATCGTGATGTCTAGTGGAATTATTGAGATGTTTATGAGAAAGTCTATCGAGAGAATAAATTGTTTAATTGTTGTGGGGTGTTTTTTATTCAATAGGGTAATGGAGATGTTGCAGGAATTTTAAATAGTGGTAAATACAGGGTGTCCCAAAAAGGTCTTTACACATTTTTACCAAAAATTACTTTTACAGGCATTGAAATATTTAAAGAAAATTTTGTATTTGTTTTTTTTTGAAGAAGATTATGTATTATACCTGTACAACAGCAAGATTAACTTATACAATATAGTTATCTTTTAGGTAACAATATGTTTTAATTTTACGTCTGATATACAACTAAAATAGCCTCCAAATAACTAATATTTATTGAAAAAAACTTAAAATTACACCAATATAGTCTTAAATAGCTAAGGCGTCTGTCTGTAATTCGTGGCTAAGCTGCGTCTGCAAATTAGACAGCTTCTCTTTAAGCATAGCAACTCCCATCGTCACGATATTCTCTGGCTTCAACGCTCCACAAGATTCGACATTATAAAAAAATTTGTTTGGTTTCGCCTCCCAATTATACGGTGCTTCATCTAAACATAAAAATGGTAAGCAAAACTGTAAAAATCAAAATGAATCGATTTAATTTACATTGTTCATCGTCCAGTTCGCTATACTCGCTCTTCGGCCACTCGTCTGGCTTCGGATACAACGTGTGCCGCATCATGTTATCGGGATCATATTCAAAACAAACTCCCGCAGTTGGATTCCACTTGGCATGCTCTTTGCCGAACCCTACAACATTACTACTTGAACAAAACTATTACAGCGCTAAATCCATCATTACCTTTCTTTGCGTACGCCCTGACCTTTAATTCCTGCCCCTTTCGCAGCTTTATAATCAGTATCTCGTCGGTCTCCCCATATTCTGACGACTCATCATCTCTGTGCTTGGAAGTGACGGGCAAAACTCTGGGATCGCTCGATTTCAAATCGGCGGTGGTTACGTGCCTGGTCTGATCACCGGTACACTTGACGTCCAACGTAAACTCAACGCTGCACTCCTGACAGAAATCTGTGCATGTACAGTCCCTGGGGTATTGCAAACGCTGCACTACATCGTCAGATATCAGCGGAATCAAACCGATGCGGTGAGCCAAGAACTCGTCACTCAAAACGGTTGAATTGGCTTCCAGTTTCACCCAATCTATGGCTAGAGTGGGAGTCTCTGCTATGAAAACTCTACGCATACTGTTTGCAACACTACAAGAGTTGTGTTAGGTTAGGTTGCAAGTTTAATCGCTCTCTTACCTCAAATCTGTATCTTCCACGTAGAACTTGACATTGTCCTCTGTTAATTCAGTTATGTGCACTGAGGGCTGGTTTGCGTACGGCATTTTTATTTAATAATAGATTATTAACGCTACAAAACCAAACTTCTAGGACACAGTACGGCGATTGATGATTAACGTTTGACCATAGCGTTTGACGGATTGAAAAACGTCGAACGTCAACCTACTGTTGAGCTGCATTGAAGTACTAATAATTACGAATTATTTACATTGTACAAATAGCCTAATGTAATGGCTGTAGCTACATTACCTTTGTCCGACTACTTAACAATTAATATTTCTGGATTATTTTTTTTACTTTGACAAAAAACCAAACGACAACGACAAATTCTAACATCTGACAACATCGAAACCTAACCTCCGCGCCAACGACAGGTTTGACTTATTGACATTGACAGTTGACGTATATATAGTATATACGAGGCGATTTGCGTGTTTTAGAATAAGCTAGCGAGATTAACAACCCGTTTTCATATTAATAACAAACCATGATTCGTTATTTTTACGTTTATTCGTTATTGGAAGTGCCACGATCTTTTTAAAACACTAAAAAAAAACAATGAAGGGGTTTTTGTACATTTTTGTCGTCGTACTCCCAGCAAATCTTGTAATATCTGCAGTGGTTCATTCTCACTCCAACCAAGTCAATAAGGAACGAGTAGAGGATGGTGCGTACAGTCCAAGAAGCCACGATCATTATTCTGACAGCGGAGAGCATCACAGCGAGTTCGATCATGAAGCCATCATCGGTAAGTGCAATTCTACTTGTTTCGAAACTTTTTAATAAGTTTAGTGTAGGGAGTGCCAAAGAGGCTGAGGAATTCGACCACTTGTCACCAGAGGAGTCAAAACGAAGGTTGGGAATACTTCTACAGAAAATGGACTTGAACAATGACAAACAAATCGACAGGAAAGAGCTAAAAGCGTGGATTTTGAGATCATTCAAGTAGGTGGAGGTTTCAAAATTATCTAAGCTTGTTGTTTACCTTGTTTTTGTGGCTTAGAATGCTCTCCGAAGAAGAGGCGAAAGAACGGATGGAAGACGCCGATGAAAATAACGATGGCATGATTACTTGGGAAGAATACATCTCTGATGCTTATGGAATTGATGGATTATCACAAGAATTGAGTGACGAAGAAGAAAACGCGCAGGTACCTGGTTGATCAAAAAAAAATGAAATCCAATAGTTTTTCTTCAATTTTTAGCTGATTGCTGACGATAAGATCATGTGGAGAGCCGCAGACATGAACAAGGACAACATCCTCAACCAGGACGAATGGACGGCATTCTCCCACCCAGAAGAACACCCCACGATGCTACCGTACATCTTGGAACAAACGCTGCGTGACAAAGACAAAGATGGTGATGGCGCCATCAGTTTTCAGGAATTTATCGGAGAACGGGGCCAACACCACGGCAAGGAGTGGCTTCAAGTCGAGAAGGACAAGTTCGATCACGATCTTGACAAGAACGGTGACGGTCAGCTTCAAGGGAACGAGATACTGTCGTGGGTGGTCCCCAGCAATGAGTAAGTATTGTGAAGCGCCACAGTTTTTTCCATTCTAAAGCATCTAATGTTACTTCTTTATTATTACTTTCTCTCAAGGCATCGATAAAACCTGTGAGCAGCCTGATTGTGCACTACAATTTATAAATCTCCATTTTTACAATTCAAACAGAATAATTCATTTTTTTAATGAATATTGTACAATGGATGTTCATGTCTTGACCTTTTATGGCTATGTAAACACCAAAAAACTAGCTGGGAATCCCAAATATAAGAATTACAAGTTTTTGGATTTGTTCTAAGAGTGTTTATGCTTGGTAAATACCTTTGTGTAATCTGTTTTGTTGACAGATTCTTTGTTGTCTTTTTAAAATGTCTTTCATTTGCCAGTGAAATAGCGGAGGAGGAGGTCCTTCATTTGTTTGCCAGCTCTGACGACAACCACGATGATCTTCTTGACTTCGACGAGGTCTTAGAACACCATGACGTCTTCGTTGGTAGCGAGGCCACTGATTATGGTGACCACTTGCACAACATTCATCATTTCGATGATGAACTTTAGACCGAGTTACCTAAGTGTTGTATATTTATTCTAGGATTTTTTGTATCGACCTATTTATTTTCGTGCCATAAATGTTGCCAATAAACCAACAACCATTAATAGTGTATTTATAATTTATTTTTTTTATAAGCTCCTAGCGTCTGGTTCAACTTAAACTCAAAAGGAAGAAATAGAAAAGTAATTTTTTTATTGATTTGCTCATAGAATACACACAAAACAATGAGAACAAAACTACTAATTCACTTTATAAAAATAAAACACCAAGATTGGACGGAAAACTTTAAACTGAAAAACAAAACGTACTTATGAGAGATAATAACTCAGAAACCAAGATATTATTTCATTCTTACAAAAACACAACTTATCTAATTCTAACAAAAACAAACAAAACATTTATTCAGTCATTAAAGGTAGGAAATCGTCTTAACGTTGAGTATCACGGCTGCGGAGTCTTACGCAAATAGTCCTTGCCCGACGGTAGCTTTACCAAGGTGAGCTGAGGGAACAACTGAGAGACGTGTTCCTGTGGGACGTTTGGTTGTATCATGACGTCATCACCAGGCTGCAAGGAAAAAAATAATGTTTTCTACATCTTTCACGGCTATGCAGAGAAGTTACCTTCCAATCGGCCGGTGTGGCAACTCTGTGCTTGTCTGTCAGCTGCAGTGAGTCTATGGCACGCAGAATCTCACTGAAATGAAAAAAATTTTTTTTAACAGTTTACTATAGGAAAAATTGTCTCCGATGGCAACAGACTTAGTCATTTATTTCTGTGAACAACTGAATATCTCTGAATTTCTATTGTTTATTTAATTGTTTGGATGAATTATTAGTGTGGAAAAACGAGCTCATTTACAATCTATTCAGTTTGTTCAAAACAAAAGTATCTTACTCAAAGTTCCTCCCGGTTGTGGCCGGATACAAAATCGACAGACGCATCTTCTTCTTCGGATCGATGATGAAAACAGCCCTGGCTGTCAGGGGAATTCCATGGCGGTCCTTCTCCTCGGGGTCCAGCATGAGCAGCTTGGTAGCCAGGTCGCGGTTCTCATCTGCGACAATCGGATAAGGAAAGTCCTTCGTCCCGCATTCAGCATATAGGCATATGTCCTTCGTCCACTTCTTGTGCGACTCAACGTCGTCACAGGACAAAGCCATCACCTTCACGTTACGCTTCGTGAACTCAGGGTACAGCTGCAAGAGTCTGGCCAACTCCGTAGTGCACACAGGGGTGAAATCTGCTGGATGTGAGAACAGGATGCCCCAGCTAGAGCAAAATCGTGCTATTTAATGGAGGTTTTCGAGGTATGACACGTGTACTTACGAGTCCCCCAGCCAGTCGTGGAATTTTATCTCACCGATGGTAGATTTCGCTTGGAAATTGGGAAAAACGTCGCCCAAGTTAACCATTTTCCTACAGTCACAGTTAAACGACGTTTTCTGGGAATGTCACGCTGTGACGCTGTAGCAGACGATAATTCGCACGACAACTGTTGCAATTTTTGAATTCAGTTGTAGTTTGGTGCTGTCAATGTCAACTTGTAACTTATCATTGACGCTGCGGCTGCGCCTCGCTTGCGGAGTTGCCAGATTGAAAGTAAAAAAATCCTTATCATAAATTTAGAAATTGAAATTCTGACAGAATTATATAAAAACTACTACCCTTGTATATAAATCTTATATACAAGGCTACTACTGAACTTCCATGATCCACGCCTTTGTATAGGATACTATAGCTACCTAATTAGACAGTTAAAATATGTCCTTTAATTTAATCTACAAAGATGAACCATAAGAAAACATCAGTTTTTGACATTCCTGCTTATCCTTTAGCCTTAGCCCAGGAGGATTCTCTTTGTATTCTATACAGTCGTATATTTATACTTTGTTGCAGATTTCTAAATTATTATTGAAAGACAGCAGCTAGATAGATCATAAAAATTCGATTAGGTCGCAATCATATATTTAAATTCTACATGGTTATAAACCAACATTTCTATATTTTGCCATCATAAGTAAATGTAGCAAAACGAAATATAATATAATAATGCACCCAGCACTATTATGGTATAAAGTTTGGGTTGCCAGTTAGTGCAAAAAGTGGTTCCATTTTAAAATCATCCTTTTCTGCTTATAGTTAATACCTATGTGCTAAGTTTGCATAAAATTAATGTGTCTTTTTTTTTATAAGTACCTCTTGAATATTTCTGCTTTAATTATTAATTAAACAGTGCAAAAATTATCTCTATGCTAATAAAGAATCTAAGAAACAAGATATATGTTGGATAATTGCAGGTACTTAAGATGTAAATGGAAAAAAATGGGAATAAAGGTACCACAAGGGTTACTACTAAGGCCTATGCTATACCTATCATACAATAATAATATCTAATAATATTAAAAATAAATCATAAAATCTATTATCAAGAAACAGGTAGATAATTCTATAGTCATTTAATTTAGTCCCACAAGAAAAAGGTTGTTGTTTTTGTCCATTAAATATATTTGAATATATGAAATATAATATTCAAATCATCACCTGGTAGTTCCAATGAACTGCAGTTCAAATGTGTTGACTGCGTCACTGTCGAATAACAAAGCYGTTTTTTATTAATAATTCTAAACGTGCAAGGTTGTTATGCTTATAAACAAGTTTTTTCATCATTGATAAGAGAAAGGTAAGAGGGACAGCTGGCATACGAAAATTATTTTCCTTGAATTGTATTAACTTCCAAGCTCATTTGCTAATAAATGTTTTCTAATAACTCGTTTATTGCAAATCCAGAGGAAATGAACATCCACAGGGCCTGTGCTTCAGTATTACAACACAATAACGTAAGTAAACACTTGTGCTATACGACTTTTATAACATATGCTTGCAGTATCTAAATCGCTACTTGTATGGGAGCATTTCCAATTGTATCAGAGACCAAAAAGTGCGGTTGTCGACTGCCTCAGCAAAGATTAAGCCAGCAGTATTCGAAAATGATTTAAATCTGCCCAGTTTGCCTGTTCCCAAGTTGAATCAGACGTTGGAAAAGTATATTGCGAGTGTTCAACCTCATTTAAACGAGCAGGAACTAAAAACCACGTTAGATGTGGTAAAAAAGTTCGAAAATGGTATTGGGAAGAAACTGCAGGAGTTACTTGTGGAAAAGGCTAAAAATACAGACAACTGGCTAGCTGACTGGTGGTTGAATATCGCCTACCTTGAATATCGGGATCCAGTAGTCGTTTATTCAAGCCCTGGATTGGTTTATCCTTTTCAGAATTTTGAAAATGAGGCAGACAGGGTCGAGTTTACAGCTAAGTTGATCCTAGCTGCTGTGGATTACAAGCTTCTAATTGACAGGTAAGTTAAACAACTGTTGAATGTAAAATACTAGGTATTTTTTAATTTTAGTGGGAAATTGCCTATAGATAAGTTAGGAAAGGATTTGCTGGACATGAACCAATACAAAAAGATTTTTGGTACTTGCAGAATACCCCAACCAAAAAGAGACCTATTAACATTCAATCCTGATTCTAAGCACATCGTAGTTGTAAGCAATAACCATGTAAGTTTGTATATATATTTCTGCTTTTTGGAGCTATTTAGCTATTACCACATGAATACTTTGCAGTTCTTTAAATTGAACGTACTCGATGACAACAATCAAGTTCTCAGTGGAAAACAACTGGTTGAACAGCTGTTCAACATTTTGGACCAATCAGAATCGCCGGCGACAGAAATAGGTGTCTTAACCTCAGAAAACCGCGACACTTGGGCACAAGTGTATCAGGAGTTGATAAAAGGTACGAAAAGAAGTTACCTATTTGCAGTGAAATAAGAAAAGTCTGTTAAAGATGATAGAAACCAGAAATCTGTCGATGAAATCGAAAAATCCCTGTTTCTGGTGTGTCTGGATGGTCCCATGCCCGCTTTCGAAAATGAGAACCGGCAAACTTTGGCCGCAAAGCAGTTTATCCATGGTGGGGGTAGCGTTGGCAATGTGGCGAACAGGTGGTATGACAAAACGGTGCAGGTAAGTCAAAATGTCGTGTTGACGCTTTTTTCCTTTGAAGTTTGGCCTGTTTGTAGTTTGTGATTGGGCAAGATGGTGCTCTGGGATTGACCTATGAGCACTCGCCTAGTGAGGGCCAACCAATAGCGTTCATGACAGATTATCTGGTGGATTACATGTAAGTTAGGTCATAAATATGGTGAAACTGTATATTTTTTGTGGGTTTTTTTATGATTATAATGACTTGACAGTGAGAAAGGTAATTGGAATAACATACCAGATGTTGTTGGTGTAAAGGAAGCTGAGAAACTGGAATTCAATGTTAATGAGAAGCTAGAAAAGGCTATAGACAATGCTAACGATAATATTGACAGGTATATCAAGTATTACATGTTTGGGAGATGAAATTTTATATGTCTTGTCTTCAGGCTTGTTGAAAATTTAGAAATGGACTGTTTCACATTTAAATCTTTCGGAAAAGACTTTGTGAAGTCCCAAAAACTGAGTCCTGATAGTTTCATCCAAATGGCAATCCAATATGCGTTTTATAGGTAAAAAAAGACGGTTTTTTAAAAAAAATTTTGTACATTATGGATTATTGAGTAGGATTCACAAAGTAGCCGGTGCCCATTACGAATCTGCGGCAACAAGGAAATACATCCACGGCCGGACAGAAACTATACGTTCCTGCTCTGTGGAATCCATCGCTTTCGCCCAGACCATGTTGGACAAATCCAAAACGGACTCGGAAAAAGCGGACAGCTTGAAAAAAGCCATAGACAGCCACAAGCGCTACTGCGTAGAGGTAAATATCAACGGATTTCAAACAATTTCATTTCTGCACCATTTCGTATAGGCCATAAACGGTTTCGGAGTGGACCGCCACCTTTTGGGCCTGAAATTAATAGCGATAGAGAATGGATTGGACGTCCCGGAGCTTTATAAGGACCCCGGCTTTGTGCGGAGCGCCCACATGCGTCTGTCTACCAGCCAAGTGGCCACCAACTGCGATGGCTTCATGTGTTACGGTCCGCTCGTCGACAACGGCTACGGGTGCTGCTACAACCCGAGACCGAAAGACATGAATTTCGCCGTGTCGGCGTTCGCTTCGGATCCTGAAACGAACGCCACTAGGTTTAGGGAGGCGTTGGAGCAAAGTTTGCTCGATATGCACAACGTTCTCGCGAAGACGCAGAAGTCGAAGTTGTAAATTGGGTAAGTGGATCGTTGGGTTTTATTAAGTTTATCTACATGTATTAAGATGCGTTGATTTTTATTGTTTTGTGTGTATTATAAGACTGATAAATGATGTGTCCGGTATTTTTGCTATAAATACATTTTACAGTGTTTAACTTACAAAAAAATTCGTGTTATTTATCTCCGCACCTATATTTTTCCGTCCCCCGCAATTTCATTTAGAATCTGCCGTTATGAGCGAATATTACTCAGAAAAAGTGGATCCCACTCAAAAAACTACAGTTTGGCAACACTGGACGGTATTTTAGTTCGTTTGTAGCGTCGTGCTCGTACATAGGTTATGTTTATTTATTTCACCGCAAAATTGCAAGTTTAATTAAAGAAAAAGTAGAATTTCATGCATTTTTTATAACGAAATTCACAGATTTAACAACCCAATTGTAACTGCTTTATTTCCTAGATAAGTTAGATTGTGAAATAACAGTGGATTTCTTTAACAGATCAATGGAACGTTAAACCATCACATGATATACTCGCTCTTGGGTAACAAAATATGTATGCTTAATATACAAGCCCCAACCAATATACAGGGTGCCCCAAAATTGTTGGTACAACACAGATAAAACGATTGGACCCAATGTATATTATACAAAAATGTAATATTCTTAGCCCAGCTTGAGTCAGCATACAAAAGCAACACAGTTCTTTTTACACATATTTTATTTATTCAACTTAAACTTTCCGAACTTTATTACATAACCTATGCAAAAATCATTTCGTCGCGCCGTCTCTTCGGCTGGTTCGGCCTCATCTGACACTCGGGATGGTTCATCAGTTCCGGGGGACAGGTAGACACCGGCGACGATAGCAGCATCTGCTTGAGGTCGTAGAATAACGCGGAATCGTCGTTTGTGCAGAAACTGACGGCGATACCCGTTTTGCCGGCTCTGCCGGTACGGCCGATACGATGGGTGTAATCTGGAAACGCAAACACAAAATGAACGCAAGAAAGTCACAAATTTTATTTAGAAAACGAATATTTTAAGAAAAATCATATTTAATTAATAAATACAGGCTGTCTCTAAAGGGTGCAGAAAAAATTCTACAACAAATTCCTGTGGCTAAAATATGACGATCTAACCCAACTTGTCTTAGTTCAAAACCAAAAGTTAATTAAAAGAAATGCTTTTAGAAAAAAAGCTCAAAATGACCTTCATTTTCATGTGTATGTTGTAAAAAATTAAACTGAATTCCCATTATTTCTGAAAGCATCAATTCGAGTTTGCAAATGTTTCCTTAATTCACGATTTGTATCTATTGGCCTGGAATACAAAAGGGTTTTCAAAGTTCCCCCTAAAAATAATTAAATGGGGTCATATCAGGGGACAGAGCTGGGTAATTTACGCAATTTCAAAATGATTTTATCCACACAATAAAAACAAGGTGATGTAGTGCAATCTGAAAAAATCAAACCTACCTTCGATTGTTTTGGCCATATCATAGTTAATAACCATCGACACATCCTTGATATCGATACCTCTGCCAGCAACATCGGTGGCAACCAAAATATCCTTTGCACCGCTCTTCAAGCTGGCCAGCGCGTACTCCCTCTGTTCCTGTCCCTTGCCACCGTGAAGCGTACAAGCACTATAACCCAATTTCTCGAGTCCTTTAGCCAGCACGTCAGCGCCCTTCTTCTGGTTGACGAATATGATGACGGGTGGCTCCAGACCCTTCGACAGGTACTCCATCAGCTTCTTGCGTTTGTCGTTCTCCGTCACGATGTGGACAATTTGCTCGACGCGTTCGGTCGGCTTGCCTATGCTGCCGATGTAGACCACGGCGGGGCGTCTCAGATATGTGCGTGCCAGACGTTCCACCGCGGGAGGCATGGTCGCCGTGAACATGACTGTTTGGCGGTACTTCTTCTTGCTGTTGTAGTTAGCCAATAACACCTGGAAAAAGATGGCAAGGCTCAAATTTGTCATTGGTGTATTTTTAAGCAAAAAAAAATAGGTGTTATGTCTGGTTTTGTAATTCTAAATTCTTAAAAGTAAAACTGACAATTTTAGATATGTAAAAAAACAAGATTTTTAACTCACTAAAGGCATGTCTACATGATTATTCCTTTCTCAAACCACTCATAATTCTAATTAGCCATTGTTCTTTATTCATTGAAAAGAGTCACACTTTCCGTATCACTTAAATACATATCACCCCGAGATTTTAATTTTCCTTAAAAAAAACTCTGCCCAAGATGATTCGAGATATGTAAGTCAAGAACTGTTGACTTAAAGTCAAGTTTGTTGTCAGAATAATTATTAAATACAAAAATGTTTTCCAGGCATGTTCCAGTATGTTTGTTGAACCGAGTTGTCTCACAGACAGTTTGTATAAAATTAAATATGGTAAGTTTAAAAGGTCATTTTTGTCATTTAAATTGCTGGTACTTAAGAACAAACTCTTAAACAATTTATGACATTGTTTCATAAAAAGGACACTTTGTCATTTTAAGATTGAAATACTTTTTACTGCATGGACAACAGCTCCTTTTCTGTTGCCATATTCCAGTGGTATATCAAACTTTTTTTTTTTAATCGAACTCAGGGTTAGGCTGTACATTGATAAACAGGCTAAAGACTCATCTACTATATTGAAAGGAGAAAATTTTTGATTGATCTTTGCAAATTAGGTATTATCACTTTTTTTGAAAATTACGCAAAATGAATCTTGTAGTGCATATATATCGTACGCCATGTTAAAAAAAAACAAAAAAATATTTGTAGGTAGACAATTTCAGGTCTGAAATTCAAATCTTAGGAGTAAGCGTCAAAACGCTTCTATCCAAGGTTATTCAATTCGTGACGTCAAGTGTCATGTACACATTACCAAGGAGCGTGCTGTTTAATGTTGTAGTATCAGTCTTGTATTGGAAAAGCTTCTATGTGGTGTTTATTGAAAAGACAGTGTAAGAGGTCGCACCAAAAAGTGATTTGTGTAGTTTTACAAGCATCTGTTATGTATGGAAAACAAAACAAGTAGTGTTGTTTTGTATATGGTTATAAAAGTACTTCCGTCAGTACAGCTAACAAAATTTTTGTAACTGTTCCTCGAGATTATCAACGTATGAAAAAGTTGTTTAAGGCCGCTGGACGTGATATGCCGAATTCACAAAGTTTGTTTTTCTGTTGTGAAGATCATTTTAATTCTTACTGTAAGTTTTATTATTATTTTTGGGGTTATAAGTGTTTACCTTTCAGTTTCCATTTTGTTATAGCTTGAAGAGGATATGATAAATTATATGCGTTTTAGGTTGATAGAGGGAAATGTTATAATAAAGAACGACGTTGTTCCCCATATATTCAACTGTTAGCCAGACCGGAAACGAGCCGCAAGAGCCCCGAAAATAAATGGCAATTTATATTTATTCTGACATCTAAAATAAATGCTACGTTAATTTGATAAAAAGTTCACTTATTAAAAATTAGGGTTCCAAGCTGGAACTGAATCGAAAAAAAATTGGTTTATTCTATAAAAACCAGCTTATTTACAAGGTAATCAACATAAAGATGAATCCTTTTTGTTATAAAAAAACCTACCTTGCTGTCTTCTGCCTCCTCCGTATCAGGTTTCAAATTCGTAACCGGCATGTATTCCAAAATCCTCTGAACATCAGGCTCGAACCCTAAATCGATCATCCGATCGGCTTCATCCAACACGATGTACGTACACTGGTTGAGAACCAAATATCGGTTCTCCAAAACGTCTATCAGACGTCCGGGTGTCGCGATCACAATCTCGCACCCCATCCTCAGTCGGAAACCCTGCTCCTCCCTGCTCAGACCTCCCACCACCACGACGGTCCTGATGCCCAACGGCTGTCCGAACTTAACGGTCTCTTCCTCAATTTGTTGGGCAAGCTCACGGGTCGGTGCCAGGATTATGGCGTAGGGACCTTGGTCGGCATCCTCAGTTCGTTCGATCTTCGGCAACGACTGGATCCAGGATAGCAGGGGGATCAGGAAGGCGAGGGTCTTTCCTGAGCCCGTCTCGGCCACGCCGATGATGTCCCTGTTTTGCATTCCGATCGGAATCGCCTGCCTCTGGATGGGGGTGGGGTCTTTGTAACCGACCTTGTCGATTATCTCGAGCAGTTCCTTTTGTATGCCGGATTCCTTCCAGTTTCTGATGGGTTCTGGTATCTTGCCACCTGAAACAATAATAATATGTTTATTTATGATTTAAATATGGAATGATAGTTCATAGCTTGTAAGCTCTAAAAAAAGCTTCTTGTGAAGGAACATAGAATGAACACGTGTACAGCGAAAATAAAAATTGGAATGCTGAATACATCCATTTGCCCAGTGTGGAATTTTATTTATATTTTATGTATAATTTATTAATTTGTGTTATCATTTTCAAGCAGGTCAAAATCTCCATTATCTAAGACATTAATCATTTTTGACTACATACAATTTCCTTTGCCAGTTTTAGAAAAAAATTAGATTTTCTTTTACTCTCTTGAAATCTACTCTCAATTAAAATATTAGTAAAGGTTTTTTTTTAATTTTAAAATTAAGTTGGTGAAAATTACTTCACAATTAACTGCCAGTAATTGAATAATATCTTTGATATCAACTCTATTGGTGGGATAAATTTTAATTCTTGATTTAGAAATTTAAACTTTAGATAAATTTAAGACCGTTATGCCGTATGCCCTTTTCAATATTTTATAGGGTCGTTCTGCACATTAAAATTTGATAGTTTTAACCTATGCCTTTTATTGCTTACATCATAAATATTAGTGCCACGCATCTATTTTGCTTTCAGATTAATTCAACTCGTAACAAACGGCGGTAGAAAAATTACCCTGTTTCAAACATTTTCTTAAATCTGCCAACAACTACGCAAAAGGTTGCTAATTTCCGTCATGCGCACTGTTACAGATCCCTAGGTAACTAAGTGCTCACTGTTGTCAGTTTTATAAATAGCCAGAGAAATACAAATAATGCAATGGGAGTGAGAGAGAGGGGCGAAGGTATAAGTATAACCGTCAACGTCAATATTATAATGTAAACATAGGAATAACCTGTAACTGTTCATCAGCAGTAGTATTCTTAAAACACGGAATAAAACACTTCCTAACGTAAGCCATTCTGACATTAAAAAAACAACAGATTACCCAAATACTTCGACAACATCTTGCTCCACCACTTAATCTGACAAATACGAAACTCGAAAGTTCGACCAAACTTTGTAAACAAAAACGCATGGCTAGAGTTGTTAGGGTTATTCGTTACACATGTGACACATGCAGCACGTGCTAACGTGCGATGTTGTCAGCGGTACTTTACCATTTTCTTCCTAATGAAGGCCAGATATTGTCCTGACAGTTTCAAAATTTATCATATCGTTGTCATACGAAAGTATACAAACTAAACATTATCAAGTTTCAAGCGTTTAACTCTTCATAATAAAAACATTAGTTCTAAAGGCCAGTGAATGCGCTTATTATATTGAACTGTTCATTATAGAATAAACTGACTGAAGGATGATTTAAGTTATTTTCACAAATACGCCTTACGTTGACCTACGTATTAATGTCACAATGCCAGTTTACGAGTACATTCCTCACAATATCGCGAAAATCTGCCCACATTGGCAATGAGAATGCAGCTCAACAAAAATGTAAACAAATATTGCTTGCAATGCCGCTAGAGCACTGCCTATTATTGGTGTTTCTCGCTTTCGTCAGCATGCGAACCTTTTACGTCATCTCCGTGGCGGAATATCGAGGCATTTGAAACGGATATTGAAAAATCCATACTTTTGCATTTTTTTTCTTGGCAAAGAACCGGAAAAAATTGAAAAAATGTCTTTGTGCTTCAATTTTTATGTACATTATAATGTAAAATGAAAAAAAATTGTGGGACGATCCCATTAGAGATGGGAAGCAAGACTTACCTTTGATGGTGATGTTGTAATCTTCCCTGAATATTCGCCAATCTCGTTCGGTCATTTCGCTGACATCTTTCTCTGACCAGTGCCTGTCGTCCCACAGCTGTTTCTCCTCCTTTCTCCTTACCTTCTTCAGTCTCACTTTTTCTTGTGCCTTTTCAGCTTCCGTTCTTCGTTTCTCCAACAGCTCTCCGTAAAACTTGCTTTGGTCGCGCTTCTGTGCCTTGATGTCTATGCCGGCCAGGTTACCCCTGCCGAAGAACTGCACCTGGTGCCTCTCCTTGTACAATGGGTTGTAATCAGTTGAGGTGTCTTCTCCAGCGTCCCAGTCGAACACGAACTTACGATCGTTCAATCTGCGCACTCTGCGCTTCTTTTTGACGAGTCCCAAGTAACGTTCCTTGATGGCGTCTGATTCTCTCTCCTTGTCCTTGTCCTTCTGCTTGTCTTCTTCCTTGACGTCCCTCTCTCTGGGGCGTCGGAATTCCCTTTCGTCTTTTTTTTGTTCCTCCTGCCGGGAAACCTGTATCGTTTCTATTATTTTCCGTTCCGCCTCTTGCTGTTTTCTTATTCTCTCCACTTCCTCCTGTCTCCTTTTTAAAGCTTCCGCGGCTCTCTGTTCCTTCGTTAAGAAGACCGGCTTGCTTTTGGCTGCCTCTTCTGCCTTTTTCTTCTCGAGTAGTTCTTCTAGCGATAACGGTTCCTTCTTTACTGGCACTGTGGGTTTGGTTTCTGGCTTAACTTCAACCTTTGCGGTTTCTTCAGGCGTTGGAGACTTCTTCTTCTCCCTTTTCTTGTCCCTTTCATCCCTACGATCATCCCTCTTTTCGTTTCGGTGCTTGTCGCTTCTCTCATGTCTAGATTCGTATTTTTGTTCCCTCTCTCTCGATCTTGATCTATGCCTTTTGTGGCCACGATCTCTGCTTCTGGAACGTGAACGTTTCCCTCTTTTGTCGCGGTCTTTATCACTTCTTTCTCTGCTCCTTGAACGACGTTTCTTCTCGTTGACCATCTTGGAGGTTAGGTGGTCAAAACATGCGAATTACTTGTGTCGTGTCCTTACTGCTCTGTTTTACTAGGAACTAGTTAAATACAACGATAAAGTGGGTTAAAAAAAAGGTTTAAACTTCGCAAACTGACCAAATTGTACTAGTAAACACAAACGAAAACATTGAATCTGACAATTGGCAAATGACAAGTCAGAGACAATGACAGTTGATGACAGTGACTACTGTTGTCATTATCCATTAAWATWGCCATCAAAACAGCCAAGTTTTATTAATATTAAGCTTCGTAATTGAAATTAGGTCGCGATTTAAACGACAAACTCTTCAATTTTGGTAAATTTTCGTGCAGCGACTTGGCAATGTCGCATTGCGGCCCGGTACGTGCTGCCCTCTTCGGTGGGACGAGGAAGCGAAGCGTGAAACGCGAACTCGCCGTCGAAGGCGTTAGTGTAGTTCGAAAAGCGACAATAATGGCATCGTCACGGAAAAAGCAGGACGAGAAGAATTTGAAAACTTTACGTGAATTAGTGTCGCAGCCCCACAACAAATACTGCTTCGACTGCAACCAAAGGGGCCCCACATATGTGAACGTCACCATCGGTTCCTTCGTCTGTACCAAATGTTCGGGAATGCTGTAAGTAGCAAATTGGCTGCACCCCATTTACGAGAAAGCGCAGCAAGGCCTCGCGAAAAGATGAATAAGCTTTGTTTGCATTTCGAATTAGCATATAAATACGGGTGTCGTGACTAAACGCTAGTTTAGTGCATCCAGTTGTCGGCGGTTTGTTTTCCTGTCGCCGCGATATTTTCTTGTTTCAAACTGTGGGGAAGTTGTGGGTTTTCGTGCGAATCGCCCCCTTTTCGTTGCACTTTGCACGTGGCTTCCTGTCTAAAAATAGACTTCCTATGCCGTAGGGGTCAGATCGATTCTAATTTATTTGTTCGGAAGGGGCACGACTATTAATCATCGTAGCCAAAACGATAAGCCATGGCCTGGCTCGATTCTAATGTAAATTTCGAGAATCGGAAGAGCTTCTTTCAGGTTGGATGAATGATGGGTTTTAGATGGTCGAACTATTTAGATATTGCGGATGAAAGTCAGAATTTTGTAATTCATTAGCGTCCCTATAAGTTTTTATTCTGTTCTGACTTTGTTTGGTTCGTTTTTTGTGTGAATAAATTTGATATGGTTGAAAAGATAATTTATTTTTTAAAGGACATATATTGGCTGTTTGATATGTATTAGTAGGCTCAAGGAAAATCGTGTTACCAGTCATTTTTCTTATTTTGTTCTTTTCTCCTAGATGTGAAGGTTTACTGTCAATTTTCTGAACTAAAGTTTTTCCTATTTCACAAAGTATTCATAAAAATAATTTGCCATTTCCTGTTGACTAGTAATATGAAAATTATCCTCCCTTTTCTTCAAATAACATAAAAATTAATATGTTTAATCCTTTGGTGAGCATCCTCACTATTTTCTTTTCAAACTCTTGTTTTGCTCCTTTACATGTTCCTTCTTAATGGTTTCATCTTGTAGTTCTTTCTTTTTATTTATTATCCAGAACTTCTTAGATATATCCCTCTTTGTCCTTCTCGATAAGAAGCATTTTCCACTGATTATCTTTGAAAAGAAAAAGTTTTTGCATCATTCACAATAAATAAATAGAATAAACGAAGTATGCCAGTTTGTGAGACTTTGAAAGGTTCAAAAACTCGCAATATTCCTCTGTTTTCTTTTCGATATTGTTTGATTATTTAGCGATAATGATGGCGCCACCTTGTCCTTCTGTTTAAATAGTTTATTTTAAATATTTTACGAAATTTTTCCACAGCATGACACATTTGTTCTTCTAAATTGTATCTCTGTACATCAAGATAACTTTAGGCCATAAAATTCATGCACAGCTTATCAAATTTGGTCTTCTTTCAACGCTTATCCAATCGAATTTTCTTTGTGACGGTCCAAATTTCAGCAATCGCCACATGGTGGTTTTTGGTATTCCAAATAAGTTGGATGTCTCTTTTACAGGCTACAAGTATAAAACCAGGTAAACTATAATTTACGGTAGGGTCAGGTAGAAGGATGAAGCGACCCTTTTCGTCTGAGAAGACAGTTATCTCAACAGAAAGAGCCTGGAAGATGCTTTGCTTGCTCTAAAAGTAAATTTAAAAGTCGGTTTACACAACCTCCTTAGTTTGTTTACATAAATCTGACTCATATCGCAAAATAGTTAACGATTTATTTTAGAGTGGCTTCTAATTGAACGTAATATCTCGCAAGTCGTAACTTTAGAGGCCATCAGAATGGTCCACTTTACTGTGCATTGATTGTTTACTGGGAATTTGTTAGATAAATCGTTTGAATGCGCGTTCTTTTTTGTGACAAACTGACCTAGAAGTTTATGAAGGATACATATAAAAATATTTTTACTTTTTAGTGGTTTTTTACATAACCAGAAGTATACAAAAGATTATCTAGCAAGAACCCAAGAGAGAAATTGATCTATAGTTGTCGGGACGATTTTTTGATCTTCAAAACACCGACCTCCATTCTTCCATCTTATCTGCTGAGAATCGAGACAAATGCATAAACTAAATGGTTCTTAAACTTGTTTCTATTATTTCCAAGTCATTCTTAAGGTTTTCTGAGATTTATGGGTATCCTGTTGGAACGTTTTGATTTTGAAATTTTATTCTAGTATGTTACAGAAATTAAATATTGCGCTGTACTCTTTCAAACCTTACACTTTCCTCGTTGCTTACGACCTCCAAACTCCCTAATTATCATCTACATTCATCTCCATTACCATCACAGTCTCGAACACAATGAGATTCGAGTCCAACAAGGAAGTGCGTAACAAGCAACCGAGGCACTGTAGTAATATATTCGGAACGCGGTCATATTTGAATCTAGCTTCGCCCTAATTGGCTAGATAAAACGTTTTTAGGGTCATTAGAACACGGACCGTCCCTGGCAGGATATTGTTATGAAACGGTGCTAATCAGAACAACCGTGAGTGATGTTTGAAGACATCTCAACCGGTTCGATACGTCGTCATTACGTCATTTTATATTCTGCCAAAAATTTCGTTGCATTAGTGTTTTGTTTTCTACTCGGTGGTTTATTTTGGCGCCTACTTTTCGCGAGTTTGTTTTTTGGTAGGCGAATACGTCACAAAAAAGCGTCTGTTTTTTTATTGGTCGGCGTCGTGTTTACCGCTAGACGGTGCGGCATTTTTATTACATCATGAAATTCCACCCAAAGCCAGATATGTAAATTTCTTCCTCACCCTCACAATAAAGCCTTTGATACAGTTTACACATCTAGTTTCAATGTATTTTTGTACCTTCTTCAGAATAACCATTCGGTTGTTTACGATGAAACTATAATGAAGAATCCTGAAACGAGCGAAATGCTTTTTTAAATCTAACTCCCATGGGCGTACCCAGCTTTTGGTCTAAGGGGGGGGGGCAAGCAGGAATTTCCCTTACTGAATAATTCAACATAAATAAAAATGTGCCTTTATCGGATTATGTACCTAAGGTGACTTAAAACATCTTCTGTGAAGGCCCAAGTTTTTTATGTTTTTTTATATACTGCGCTCAAAAGCTCGTTTATTCCCAACTCAATTATTGATGATCTCAGTTGGGCGATATTTAGCGCATTCAGTTACATGTCTATCACGCTTAACAAAAGATGAGTAGATACATATTATTTGGAAAAATAAAGCTCCGTGATCCACATAATCTATAGTAATGTCAAACGAATTACCAAAGAAATATAAATATCAAATAATTAATTAACCGATGCGGTTTTTAGTTTCAACTTTTCGCAATAGAAGCTTCAGAAATTTAAGTTAGGAGTGAATAGGTAGCTAGTATAGATAAAAAAATTATCAAAACTGAGAATGAGGAAACAGCCTGGTCGTGAAACAGTACCTAAGACTGCAATGATTTAAGCTGCTGGTTTAGCTAATCTTAGTTGAACTTAAAAATACAAGTTATAAGCCCCAGCATTATGCGTCAGCTGACCAGACTTCACCAACCAGCATTAAATTGATGGTCGTTTTACCCATACATTTAATTTTACTCAAATTTCTGCATATTTTAATTTGTTTATTGTTCTCAAGCTGCAAAAATCCTTTCATGTATTATATTTATCTTGCTGGCTGTCATTGATTTGCAAAAAATGGCCCAATATCGCCAAAAACGTATGTTAAAATTTTTTACGAAATTTACTTTACTATGCCGAAATCTGCAGGGATTAACAATTAAAGGCACAGTATAAATTATTACAAATGTAGGTATTCCTTAAGTTCAATTAATCTTGTGATGGCAATGTAAGTTATACTTCGATTATTACTTGTGCAGCAGTTTTTATGTGACATAATAGTAATTTATGTTTTTAACTTTAATCATATATGCATAGTTTATGTGCTTAAAGGGCCTAATATCGTCATCTGAAACTGAACATCACATCGATAATACTCCATTAAACTTGGATATTAGTAAATTTTGGATTAAAAACCGTGATCGCATTGATCTGATATTTTAAATAGATCAAATTTGAGTACTTCTATTTGCTCTTTGGTTAAAATAATGACCAGGACATAAATCGAGAATAGTGGTGTTGGGCCGATTATATAAATGCGAGAAAATAACCAGACACCGCAACACATCACTAAAATGATAGCATATTACATCTCAATGTTCGACGACGATTTTATACACATCATGAGTAGGTACTGTGTAAAATCAGAATTAGATAGTTGCATAAATTATGCAAGACATGCTTTGTTATGAACTCAGTCCAGAATATACCATCTTTTATTTAGACTGAGCCTTTGGGTTTATTTGATTATCCCATTTTTCATTTAGCTATTATTTTTTTAAGTTAAGCCTACCTCCGTAGTCCGCCAGTGCACTGCTTCCAAAAATTAACCCAGCACTTAATATTTTAACCAAATTAAGCCTCATTTAAATAAACTGAAATATATTTTATCCGTTTTCAAAAAGTCTTTTGTATACTGGCATTTTAACAGCACACTGGGTTTTAATTCGTGCTTATAATACTACTGGATTCCTAAAACTTACGTTAAATAGACTTTCGTAACTCTTAGTTCGGATGGATTTTTGCTCGAAATAACTGATATTTTTGTATTTTTTTTGTTTCTCTGTGTTAATTTTGAAATTTGGAACTAAGGCGATTGGAGTTACCGCCAAATACAAATATGTGACCGATTCTGTGTATTCCACATAACAGAATCATGCATAGTTGAACAATCCCTATAAAAAAAAGAAGAGCTGAGCAAGGTAGAAATCACTACTGGCCAAAATAACATATGAGTTCTGGATGAAAATTATGAAATACGCTTATCTATAAATTTTACTTCATTGATAATTTCATAAATATGTACTTAATTAATCAGCTAAATGTATGGAAGGTGGAAAGGGCCCAGTGTTGGCAGTCCAGGTCCAGGGGGGCAACTGCCCCCCTTGCCCCCTCTTCGGTACGCCCATTGCTAACTCTTATGGAACCTATGGTTTGCCTAATATATTTAAGATTACAACTGCTACATTGTATTTAATATTATGTTTGCTTTGTCTTTTTCATCTACTTTATCCCTTGGATTTCCTAAAAGATTTTTGATAGTATTATTGGCAGTAGGAGCCAGTTTCAAACAGTAAAGACACAATTTGTTTGCTAATATCAAGCTAATTAATATAGTGATGCTTAATTTAGTTTAGAAACTAAAATGCCCGGTTACGATCGGCAGCATCGTGACGATTTCTTCCACCGTCTCGCCGGTCCGTTTTGTTACGGTTCTGTCTTTTTTTCTCAAACAGCAGGTGTCTGCACGTGCCGGCCATCTCCGATTAACAGCATCATACCGGCGGTCACGGCATTGCACCTGCTGACTGCAATCTTGTCGTTCTGTGGACCACTCTAGATAATTGGGGGGGCCCTGCACACATTTTCTATACTAAACTTCTAAATACGTACTAGTCGTATGGACTTAACATGATTTAAAGTAAAAGATACAAACGTTAGAATGCGTTTGCTTCATACTGAGTACATCCGGTTGATAGCAGTGTCCTTAACTGATACTCTTCAAGAGGTGGGAGGTTGTGTGCTTTAAGATGATACTGAGAGTTTGTGTTTGCTTGAATGCATCATGCTTTGTTATGTAGATAACTATTTAGGAGACAAAGGAATGTTTGTATAGTGGGGAAAACCATAATATTTAACATGTAAATCGGGAATTTCTAAGCCCAACGTTGGACGGTTATTTAAAATCGTTTCTTGCATAAACTGCTACTGTATTCCTTCAATGGCAGTAGTTTACGATCATTTATATTTGTCTTTATCTTGTTACGTGTTCAGTGTCCAAATAGACGGGCTCCACACAGGAAAATACGAATTAGGAAGCAACACCTTGGTTCTGTTCTATTTATAACAGCTTAACATGAATTGTGACCTCCATTATGACTCTGATGGGCTTATTGTGTGGCTTACCTATAAATAAAATAACAAAGCCGTGTTATTAACCCTTTGTAGAAGAGATTCTTATGGGAAGATGTTAATAATGATCTCAGTGCCTATTTTTTCTGCAATTCGGTATTTTGTCAAATTTGATTGATTAAAAATTCGATTTTGAACAGAACAAAGCTATTGTTTTCAAAAACAGTACGATTGTGTGGCCTTGTATCCCTGGGTAACAGATATAAGCACGTTCGCCTATGAGGAAGTCACTATCATCCACGTTCTATATGTTCTATCACTTCTTGGATATCGGTGTTAAAATTTTCCCATTCGACTTAACGAGATGGCTGACCTTGACCTTGCCGGCCTTGCCAGATGTTTAATTTGCAACGCAATTAATTTAATCACCGTTTGGAGAAGTTTTTGTGACACCGTTACACCTGCCGTTCGAACTGCCATGTTTTTGGGTGAACTATTTCAAACCGACGATGATTATTTGTGGAACTTCGAAAAAAACTTGCACCTAACTGGAGGTGGGGTTTTTGGGATTCAAAAAATGTATAGAAAATGTAACATATACAGGGTGATTTACTAACGGTATCGATTTTTCTTAAGTCCTCAAATTATCCGCTAATAGATAAACTTGAATAACTCGAATCAGATTGTGTCTGAGTACGATTTGATATTGATGATATGGGGCCAATTCAAGGAAATATTAAGGAGGAGAATTACTGGGGGGGGGGGAGAATTTAGCAATGAAACATTGACAATAGTTCGAGAAACATTCGATTTAATAAATGCAGATGTTTGGAAAAAATCCGTACGACACGTAATAAAGATAAAATATGAATATCGGAAGAATATCGTTAAAGACCTAATTGTAGACCTAGAAAATGATAGTGACAGCAGTGAGTTTTCCAGTTAAGAATAAAATGACGAACGCCTTACTGTGTATATGGCATCTCCCTGTAAAATTGCATTCATTTGCATCGTGGCAAAATAAATTAGAATGTAAAGATCTATTTTTAACAGACCCATGTGGCTGCTGACATTTAACACTTTGCAAATCGAAATACAAGTAATCAGCTCAAACACATTTGCAAAGATGCAGACTTAAAGACAGGATGATATATGCTTAACTAATCTTTGTGGCCAGCCTTAAAAAAAAGTAACAATATAAGCAGTTTTCACAGAGATTTATTATGATTGATTGATTGAACCAGCGTACGGTAGGCATTTCTGCCGCTCCCGGATATACCGCCGGGCCGGCTACGTCTTCGCTGGGTTGGAGGGGTTACACGCTTGTTGCTAGTGGGCTCCCACGTAGCGTATGTTACAGGAGTTTGGGGATTGGAATGGGGAGGTTTTCAGGGCATCTAACTATCGGATATTTTTTATTAGTTTGTTTTTCTGAAAGAACCTCTGAAAAGACGAAAGTAATTTTTATTATTTTGTTGGTTAGTTGTTCGTTCTATACTTGTTTCTACTGCGGTATATATTTTTTTAACAAGTCGACATAATTACATTTGATCTAATTTTGGACATGCCGGTTTCTCTACGTTTTACTACCCTCCCCTATTGTTGATTTGTTTTTACTGTAAGAACGTCTAAAGGGACGAAAGCAATTATTCTTGTTTTGTGGGTTAGTTATTTATTCTACTTGTTAATACTACGGCGTTTAAGTTTATTATTACGATTATTTCTTTTTAAGATCGTGCTGATGTTCTATTATCACGCGTGAGGCAGATCGGGGTACCCACGTTTGGTCTATTTTTAGACGTATTGGTTTTACTCAATTTTTTTACACTTTCAGAGCCTGTCCTTTGTCTATCTTGAAGGTAAGAGAATCTGGGGTGGTTCGTTTCTACCTGCGTTTGACCGTTTCAGCCCCAAAATACGCTCGGTGTAGCATTATATCGCACAAAATCCCGCACTTGGTTATACCAAGAGAGAGAAATAATACGTACTGTTGTTATTTATGCACATGCAACATACTAAGCAATTATTACGTTAGTCAATTATTTTTCTACTGTCTTATCTTATTTTAGTTCCTGTTGCATTCGGTGTGTCTGGTAGGGTGTTCCCTCACTTGGTCCAGCTACGCTCAGGTAACAGGTATTCACCTGGGTTCTCAGGTGTGCCACCACTTTTACCACGCTAATCACTTGTCCCCTACCGTATGACCGTGCAACACTCACTAAATGTAGTTTAGTTGTTTATCAATTATACAAAAAGGTAGTAAAACTCAGAGAGCCGTTTGGGTGCGCGTCCGTATTCTACCACCGCTCAAACCCGACTCCAGTTTTAACATAAAAACATAGGAAAATTCTGTAATTTTTTTAAAAACACTACATAATCAGATATATTAATTAATGAATGATATTTATTACGGAGGGAAAGGACTTTTAGGTAATAAATAAAGATTCTAAAAATTCTACGTTGCACCAACATTTTATCAAGAAATATTCAGGAACTTCATATTTTCTACTTAAAAAAAACTTCTGTTTCTTGTATCTACTAACCCATTTATATTTTGTTTCAGCCGTGGCCTTACCCCTCCCCACCGCGTCAAGTCCATCTCGATGGCCACCTTCACGACCGAAGAAATCGACCTGATCAGGTCCCGAGGGAACGATTACTGCAAACGAGTCTGGCTCGGCCTTTTCGAGGGCACGCCTCCCTCCGACTCCAGGGACGAACAATCCATCAGGGACTTCATGGTCAACAAGTACGAGAAGAAGAGGTACTACCTAGAGCCGTCGAAGAACGGTTACGCCACCCCGATCAGCGTTTCCAACAAACAGCATCAGAACAACAACAACAACAACAACGTCAGGCCGCTGGCCAGCCTCGTGTCGGACGCCAAGCCTCTGAGGGTGAACGGGAACTTCGAGGTGAACAGCAAAAAGAACGGTTCCGATTTCGTGGCGGACTTCTCGTCGGCTGACATTTTCAGTTCTGTTAGTAATAATAATGGTAGTATTAGTGGTAACGGCAGTGCCGTGCAGCAGGACGTGTTTTTCGCCAACTTCGACAACAATCCTGTCTTCAGCAATGCGGGTAAGTCGGTTTGGTGTTTGAATTTCCCGCGCTTGTGACGTCATTAGGCGGTGAACTGAACGATTTGGTCCACTGGTCAAATTTTGCACGTTAAAAATTCGTGTAATTTCAGTAATTCGTCGGGATTACATCAAAATTTATATGGAAGATCGTGTGATTCTTTGTAATTACGTAGAAATTTCTAATAATTTCATCGAATTTCCCGGTAATTTTACTACATGCACAGGTATTTTTGAATTTGAACTCACGAGGGTGCTCCAAATTGTAGGGTTGCAAGATCACTTGGATGTGAAATTTGTGGATGAATTATTAATTTAACAGTATTTGCAATTTATTAAAAAATTAAGCAAATCAATTCTTGTGTACGTGAAATAAAATATGACTTCTTAAGGAATAAAATGTACAGCAACATAAATAGGTTATTCAAATTTATCTAAATAGAATATAATATTCAAATAAACACATATAGAAGCAGTAGCGGATTTAGAGACTAAGGGGCTCAAGGCCTCTCCAAAAGCATTTGAATCCACTCCTAATAAATCTCAAATTAAACTTTATATTGGGTGTTTCAAATTAGTAGGTCATCCCGTTAACCCTAGATTCTTGAGGCCTAAATATGACGATTTTGTTATTGGTAAATTTCTGAAAAGCGCTTCGTTTGAAAAATACAGGGTGTTAAAGTTGGAATTTAAAAATCGTTAAATAAAAATAAATGAATATCGGGGGATTTGTAATTTTCTTTCTCCCCCAACTTTTTTTTGTCGTACGCCCATGAGACCAGCGGATATTTCTAGTGCAAAAAAATGTAGACCATAAAGAAGGGGCGGGTATTTTTTATTAATCAATTAAAATAAGAGACTTACTAGTTCTTGAGTCACAACATTTACGTTTCTGTTCTCCCATTATTGCTACCTATTCCATAAATATAAAATCAAAATGTTTGTAAACACTGTAGTGGTTTGKTTTAAACCACAATGTTGGTATACATATGTATGTAGGATAATACTTTTAGTTTACATTTTTGGATAATAAGAATATTTGGTCAGCTATTAATAGAAGTAAAAGAAAAGAGTATGTATATATTTCAAAAAAGTCTAACAGCTTTAGTAGGAATAATGGAAATCATGAACTGGGTGATATTTTATCAAGTATCTAAGATACTGATAAGTCTTTTTAATCAGTTGGTTTTATTTTATCAGGTTAGCAGGTTGTTTCTGTGATTTGTTTATTAATTTTTAAAATCTCGTTCAAACTTTTTGTAAGACACCACATGACATACTTATTTAGACACTTCTTAAAGGTTCCGTAACTCACTTATTTTTAGACAGCTTGAACCATCAGTTTTTTGAGTTGCAAACAGATTTGGAACTGCATACTGAGGTGTTAAAAGTTGAATTTACAACTATGTCAGATCTCCTAAATCCCGACACTCTACAAAAGGTCTAGTTCAATTTGTACCTGCTGTTATTTGAGATAAATTTCATTTGCGTTATCGCTGCATCTGCTGTGTCGATCTGCGCCATTTACCTTGACTAAATATTACGTCACTGCTATGGATAATTTTATTTGCAATTTTAATTACATAACTCATCGCTTGCAAGTTGTTATAACATAAACAGTCGGTGTTATAAGTGGCTAGGTGAGAATCTAATAGGAATTTATACGATCGACCTCGACAGCTGCTTTCCAGTTGAGATGCGAATAGCATATAGCCCCATTTAATTTGACGTGTAGCTGAAACAATTTTTTTCATTTTTCAACATGTTGATTTGCTCGAATCTAAAAATATTCGATATCTTCTCGACCAATACAGAAACTACCCCGTATACACACGTGTAGTCCATTTCGCGGTGAATCCCCGACGTTGTTATCTAGACAGTGGCGCCGTCGTTTTGAAATTTTAAACCTGACGCCCACGAGCACTGCTCGGGAAGTATAAAGATCTCTCGTCTTTTGCAGAATGCGATTTTAGCATTTTCGATTTGAATTTCACCAACCACGGTCCCGTCCTTAATCAAGTGCCTCTGTTTCCAAAGTGTAACGTTAGCAACCGTTGGAGTAAGTGTTTTCGATGTGTTTTGTGTACGTCTATGTTGGCTTTGTGTGTTTCTAATAGCGGACACGCTTGCTTCGTACCTTTTTCAGTTTTTAGCGGAGATAAATTAAATGATTGGCGTTTACGTTTGTTTAGTAGCTTTTTACTGCACCGTTTAGTTAGTTTTACGTTTGTTAGTGACATAAATGACGTGGTTTAAGTATTTATTTTTCGTGGCATAAAATATACCAATACAGTAGATGCCTTATGATTTCGAGACAACTCTTTGTTATTTTACTGTTAATAAAATAGTTAAAAAATAGTGATATATAACCGAAAATGGCATACCTAAAAGTTTAAATAAATCTTAATGCTTCTATTGATAGAAGTTTTATACAGAGTGTCAGGAAATTATGAGCAAAAATGAAGGAGGAGATTCTACTTAAAAAATCAATGCCACAAGTTCCTATACCGTTTTTGTCAAAACTCAAAAGTAACGAATGTACAGTGTTAAAATATTTTTTTGATTAATTTAAAGCAAATTATTAGGAATCCATTTCTGGACACCTTGTATAATTGCACTAGTTTTGTGTTTTAATTTTGCTACCACCCAAGCTTCTGTACATAGGCTATTTATAAAGAAATCTACCTGGTTATGAAAGAAGACTGAATATGAAAAATTCATAATTTTTTAAATTTTGTCAAGAAAAAACTCCTTGAAAGGCCTGCAAAATAATTGTCAACAGTGTACATTAACTACTCTTTATTTGATTCAAATCTTTCCTCTAAGAACTTTTTCACATTTTCGAATAAAATATAAATATAAAAATTTTACCTAATATATCTGCATTAATTGTAGACCCTCTTGGGCCATCACTTTTGTTCCTGAAGATTATGTTTTGTGTTACATAGATATTTTCGAGAAACTCACTGTCATCTTGACAAAATATTTGCTTTTGTTAAAATTTAATTTCATTTGCTCAAACTTCTGCTCTGAACTGTTATAAATTTTATGATTTGCATGCAATTTGCTCTGTGAACTTAAAAATTGCGTGGCTATATAGATTTCTTTCTAAATGACCTACGTATCTTTGTCTCTTGTACTAACATGCTTCTTGTCACCCCACTAACGATTCCTTTTTGCCCAGATCCTTTGAAACCCAACCCTTGTGCTAGAAGTCGACAATATTGGATCTCATTCGAAGATGAAGACTACCAAGACACTACCAGTAATTTCTATTAGTAGTTTTGATTTTCGTAGTCGCTATCAACATATTTAACAGCCATAATATCAGCACATTTCTTTATTACATAACAGTTACGTAGCCTGCCATTTCCTGTGGTGTTTGTTGATGATTCCAGTCGAAATATTTGCTATACTAGCAGTTTTTTTTTTCCAAAAGTTGCTCAACTGTTTGCAACACCTTTGTGGGTCACATGACATCAGCAAGCCATTTATGGGGCTGCATTGCAAGAAAATGTCTGGTTTTGTAATTAGTCACACATAGTGACTTGATATGATGGAAAGACAGGATGTATTCGACTTAATCAGTAAGTACTGAATATTTCGATCCTTCTAAAAGGACGTGGATGTGGCAACATTGGTAGTAGTCTGAAGACGATTTTGGAATCATCAAAAATACACCTAATTTGACTGCTTCACTTACCAACAATTTCAACTTCGTCCATTGCATTCTGCTTCTATGTGCACCGATTGTTTTATACCCTCTCGTTGTCTCTAATTTTGCTTTTCCCCTGACTGTTTAGGTATGCCGACCCCCGCCTTCTTGAACAACATGAACCAGCAACAAAAGCAGAACCCTGCCGGACCACCGGCACCACCTGAAGACAGATATGCTGCTCTCAAAGATCTAGACAACGCCCTGAAAGCTCAACCAACCCTGGACTGGAACAGCGGATCGAGCAATTCTTTGTATAGCTCTCCGACACCCGCAGGGTCTGTTTACAGCTCTCCCTCACCGCAGGGGTCCATGTACGGGTCACCTAGTCAAGGTGAGTCTAAAGTTAATTTTTTTTTCTTAAAACTTATAAATATCCGTCAAGATCTCCTGAAAATTAATTAAAAATCTACAGTATAATAAAATAACTAGTTATTAAGTTTCAAGTATCTCCTCTGTCCATCAAGAAGTTTGTGAGAATCTGTGAAGATAACATTTCTTAGAAAAACAAGACAAATATCTTTTTTCAGAAATATGATTTATGTATTTATGTGATGATATTCAGTTACACAAAAGTTATTATTGTTTTTTAACAATATTTAAGCTCAAATCAATATAGATTAGACTATTGATCCACATGCTGCAACTGAATGATCGTTAATTTACATATTTTGTAATAATTATATTGTGCATTATGATAACCGAGGTCTCTTTTGCAGCGAAACCAATAAATTTGTTATCTAGCTTGTTATGACTATAAATTATTTTAGGAAAAAAGTTGCAATACAAACACAGCTTGCATTAGAACTGTTTGGTTTTGCCGTAAAAGGTCAGAACACTGATAAGGAGAAGACATCGGTATTTTATAGTTGATGTACAGTGCACTTCATGATTAATGTAATGTGTTTTATTTGGTCATTTTGTTCCGTTATTCATCCTCGAGGCACAATTAACACAAGTATCTTTGAAATCAAAATGTGTTAGACAATCTCATAGTTTAGTTATTTATTTTTTGTAGTTCTAGAGAAATTTAAAAAAAATTGCGAGATATCCTCAAGATTTTGTAGTTTTTTCTTAATAACTCTTAAACGACAAATGTACAATTAGTTTTTTTAGTCTCTAATTAAAGACAGGTTTAAACCCTACCAAACTCCAAAATTGCATTTTAATATTTTACTTTCTTTGTTGAAAAAAGTTAGAAAATATGCTACATAACCTCAAAACTATGTTTTTGCTTACAACTCTTAAGTGAAACATGTAAAATCACCAGTTTTTTTTTTTTAATGAATGGTCGTCAAAGTTGAATTGCGCTCATTGTATGACCTTCCCTTCCTCCAGGACAATTTGCCAGCGTCTTCTCGCCGTCAGAGCCCAACGGTAGCGTTTTCAACCCGTTCAACGTGACGAACGGCGCCCTGGCGCCGACGCAGTCGTTTGCGAATCCGTTCCGTGGCGTGCCAGACGTTCCCAAAATGAACGGGTTCTGTCCGCAGTGGTCGCCCAACCCGTTCAAGGCACCGATGGGCGCCGCATCGAACAACCCGTTCTTGTGAAAGGTTCCCCCCGTTGACGGGCTGTATACATTTTATTTATTACTGTTTCAGCAAGCCGGAGAACGCTTKGCCTTTTCGTTCGAGCACAGGTAGCGCGGTAGAAGACGATCAAAAAGTGGTGATCAAATTTTTTTCGAAGTAAGTGATATTTATAATAATGTAATAGCATGTTTGCTTTTATTTTTGTACGTGGAACGGCGTGGCCTTGGAAAATTACGTTTTTTCTGTGATATGTAGAACGAATTTTCATCTGCTTTTCTCTCTYTCTGTGTGTTTTTTTTTTGTGTATACTTCAGACGATACTGTTCTATTTGAAGTGCGAGTTATACGATAGTCCGTCCCGTTGTTTAATAACAATAACATGGAAGGGTATATTCTGTAGAAAAGTGGCACAGTTAATTGTATATATTTAAATATAAAGGTTGTGTACATAAATGAAATTAATTAACACAGAGTGAATTTCTTTGATAGCCCTTTTTACATCCTCATCCTGTTGTAGTCTGATTATTATTATAAATTTAATTTATGAAAGCAATATTTGCTGTCAATTACCTGAAAATCACACAAAAACAGCTTTTCCCTAGATTTAGGGAAATCATGTAAGTCTTGCAGCCTTGCGTTGCTGATTTTAAATAATTCTGTTTTTTGAGAAATTTAACGAAATTTTCAAGATTACCTAAAAATTTTGATTTTTGCTTATAATAATTCTTAAACAACAAATCTACAATGTCTGTTTTAAATATCAAACCAAAGGGGAAGTAACGTCATACCATTTCCTGAGAACAGATTTCAAATGTCTTTTGCAGTTGTTGAGATGTTTAGAAAAATCTGTAGGATAACTTCAAAATATCTTCAATTTTTGCTTGTAACTCCTAAACAGCCAATAAAAAGTTGCTAGTTTAAGTACTGAACTATAGCATCATCTAAAAACGGGTTTCATGTATTGAGATTTATTGGAAAATTCCTAAGATAATCACAAAAAACCATGTAAAAATGTTTAAACGCTTTTAATTATACTATTCAATCAGTTATATCAGGTTCTGAGCATCTTTTTCTAAGACAAACGGTTCTCGTGTTATTAGCAAGAATACATAAATGTTTTTTAGTAAGAATTTAGGATGCCAATGCATTACACTGACATGATGACAAAGCCACCTAGCTGCCTTAACGGGAACTACTTCCTAAAGGTAGTGACCTGTAGTCTGACAAACTGGCATGCAACTGCATACTTCAATTTGACAGCAGGCCCCCACGGCACTTTTTGCAAAACCAGTTCTATGCCGTGTTGTCTACACTAGACCTAAACTGCACTGATGAGCTGTAATGACAGCGAAATAGTCCTATCTGCAGTTGGTTGAGGTGTAGACAGCACAGCATAGACATGCATTTTAATAAATGTTTTTTGATCAAATTTTGTTTTTTCACGTGATCCACCATTTTAAAGCGATTGAGCAAATAAAAAAATTTTCACGATACAGTACTTCTCATCCCTTGGATGTGGAAGTAATTAAGTTGTTTTTTTGCTTGTATCTCAAAACTACAAATGTGAATTTGCTGTATATGATCTAGAATGAATAAGAGCATCACTTTTGGAAAATGTGACTATGCCAACACTAACAGTTTATTTTAAATATTTTTTTCTTAAAGTGAATTTTTAAACTTCACACTAATTCTTTTTGTCATAAAACCTTACTACAAGACAACAATTAACAAAATAATCCCACAATTCATTCACAGTTTGATCCTCCTTATGTCCTCGACCTTGAAATCAGTCCTACAAATTGATACCCAGAGTATAAATTATAGTGAATCCATACACAAATTAGTTACCTTAAAGCCATGATGCTTCGAAGTTCAGMAGGCGTCAACCTCCACGTCAAAGCCCCATCATGGTCCCCCCAGTAATCCGATATCTCTGAAACCTTATCAAGGCTCAACACCGTGGCAATCTGAGTCAACCTTGCAAACTTGTCGCGTACGGACCAGGATGTCGTAGCCGTAAGATAACCGGCCAACGAACGTACCTCTTTGTCTAGCACCAGGCCTCCGAGCTAAAAATAACTCTTGTTTTGTAAGATTATGCGAGATTATGATTGAAAAATGTCGGTTTACCCTGTTAAAGGTGCTTTTCAATATGTCCTTTTCTAGACGTGCCGTTACTTCAGTTGTTAATGTTCCTACCAGACTGTCGTAGTTATTGGGTGTTAGAATGTCTCTGAACGAAGACAGTAAAGATTCGAGGTTCATAATCAATGTCTGGACGAAAGATTCTCCAGCTTCGTAAACAGATAGTTCATCCTGAAAAGGAAAAGGGCACATTTGGATTTTCCTTGGAGAAGTTTTATTGAAATTGACAAAATGCCATAGTAGCACAAAATACTCAAAATGTGCATGTGATATTTATAATATATTTATTTATTTTATTTCCCAGAAAAGAAAAATGTACAAAAACATTTCCTACAGAGATGGATAACTACCTGTGTCTGGATCTGGTACCATATTTAACTTAAAACCTACAATACTACTAACTTACAGCAACAACCGAATACCGAACAATAAAAACACATGTAATCCATAACACTTAAAAATCTATCTCTTCACTTTTATTTTAAGTTATTTTACTATTTTTAAAACCATTAGGCAGTGCACTAAATACTCTTATAGTTACTACATAACTATTCTTGTTTCTTGCAGTTTTATTCAAAATATTTCTAAATAAATATTCATTTTATATATTAAAAAATATGGCAACAGTTGTGATGAAGCCCCGTAACATTCTGACAGTTTTTAATAAGTCCTTACCTCCGTCATATGATGAGTGATATTCAAAAACGTGTCGACCCAGGGATTCACCCTGGGCTTGACAGCGCTGACGTGCAACTGCTGCATGCCGTACTCTGTGACGTCCCTTAGGGCACTGGTCACGCTCGACAGCCCCGACAGACAGCTCTCCAGCTTTCCCCTCTCCCTCTCCGTCATATTGGGCAGGGCGAGCTCGATGTCCTTCAAGACGTTGTCGCACAGGGCGTCCACGTACTCGGTGCTGCCGTCGGCGTTGTTCAGGGCGACAACAAAAGCCGTCCTCGACTGCTCGGCGTCGCCCGACTGGAGACGACCCTGTTGGATCGACGTTTGCAGCACGTTGTAGGTCAGGKCGAGGTAGCCGGAGGGTAGCCCTGGCGCAAACGCGACCGCAACACACCGCAGAAGTCGCTCTCGRGGACGCGGCAGGCGTTGTTTATTATGGCGCATATACCATCGAGGGAGCCGGTAGATATGGCTCGCCTTGATATATTGACGAAATAAATTGATTTAGTTTAAGAGGTAGAGCTGTGTTAAAGGTCAAAGTTTTGAAATATTCAAGAGGAACTTGTATTATCCATGTATTTTTGCTTATAACTCCTGAAGTACTTATACAAAATTATTGTATCAAGCTTCGAAAGATTACATATTTAAATCTTTGTAATTTGCCTTTCAAATCATTTCAAATATCTTCAATACTTTTTGAAATATTCAAGAAAAACTGCAATATAAACTCAAAATTCCATGCATTTTTGCTTATAACTCCACAAGTGCTTGTACACAATTATTGTATCTGGCATCAAAAGATGGCAAATTTAAATAATTCTCGTTTCCTATAAAGCGATTTAAAATACCTTCAATAATGTGTGAGATATTCAAGAAAAACTGCAATATAACCTCAAAATTCCGTGCATTTTCCCTTATAACTCCTGAAATACTTGTATAAAATATTATATCAAGCATCGAAATATTTGAATTGCCTGTGAAGTGATTTCAAATATCTTCAATATTTTTTGATATGTTAAAAAAAACTCCAATTTAGCTTCAAAAATATTGTATCAAGCATTACAAGCGAAGTGATTACAAATATCTTTTTTGGAAATTAGAAAAAAAATTACGTTTTCCCCTTCAGTATGAAAAGTAAAACGAAAACGTACCTGATACATTTTTTAATAACAAAGAACGTATCGTCCACCATACTCGAAGTCTGCTGGCCATTCTCCAACGTGTCCATACTGACTGCTTTGCTGACGGACTCTTCCATGAAATACTGCTCCAACTGTAGGTAATGAGACAAAAGCGTGTGCTTACTTTGGCTCAGTTCGCTATTGTTTATCATCTTATCCAAGTCTGACAATATTTTATTTTTGCCTTCCTGTGTTGCCACACCTACTTCTGCGTCAGAAGTGACCTTCCGTTTAATGAACCTGATGTAAAGCTCGGTTCTTGAATGCATAACCGTTATCTCCCCGATCACGATGTCCAAATCTTTAGGGTCGATCCTTTCTTTGCTGAAGCTGGCACTGCTCGACATTCTGCTCAGGTCGAGTATCTGGTTAATTTTCTTGTCGATCTGTCGAACTCTGGCGAATTCCTGCACGATTCTCTTGGTTTGCATGTCGCATTCTTTCTGAAGGATTGTAACAGCGGATAAGAGGCGTCCTGGACCGTAATAGGTCTCTATTAAGGGTTGGTGTGTATCTACCACCCTCGCTAGGCCCTCGAAAAGCAACGTTAAGGTATCTGCGAAGACTAAGTTGTATCTTTTATCGGCTGGGGGAATGCTTAATGCAGATTTGATGTTTTTATCTGCAGTTTCCTCTATCTAAAAAGACTACTTGTAAATATTTGTATTCGTCATGCTGATGATGTGTAAAGACCCTGAAACAACTTACCTTTGTACGTAAATAGTTACAAAACTGTGTGATTCCCTCTTCGTGTATGCCAACCAAAGGAAATATCTTGAAAAACCTCTCGATGGAGGCGAGATCTTCATTTTTGACTGCCTCATCAAATTTATGTTTCACGATCGCTTGTAATTGGCTCGCGGCCTCCTGTAACGTTCGTATGGATCTCAAAATCGTCGAGACGTTCTCTACGTCGGTCGCGGTGCGTTGCAACAATGACTGATCCATGGAAAGAAAACGGTGGACGTGTGCCGCGCCTTTTTCGTAATCGCCATCGTATATCGCAGTCTGTACGCCTTGAGAACAGTGGTCCAAGTCGATCAGGTCGCTGACACGTTGTTGGCATTCTTCGACCCTGCTCTGAACGCTTGCGCTACTTATTTATCGAAAAACAATGTAAAGAACATACCCTGGCTGTATCCAAAGAGCGAATTTTTCCACTGATTTTTTCCGATGATTCCGATATATCGTTTATTGTGGTGACTAATTCCTTGGCGTCGTCCTTTACTAGCCTTAAGGTAGGTAATATTTTGTGAAGACCACTTACTTTGCCTTCGACGTAACTTTTTGGGCCAATAAACTGTCGATCTCTTGATGTAGGTTGGTCTAAGCAGTTAAATCATAAGTACATGTCATGGAAAACAAATTTTCACACTTACCTGTTCAATTTTAAGCTTTTCCAGCTTATTTTGCAGCTGTTGTTGCATTTCTTCCAAAGACATTTCGATATCTTTAATCTTCTTAACAATTAACAAGAGTTTGAGGTTATGACTGGATGTTGACGTATGTCAATAGTTACAATGTGAATGTGGTACATATGAACTACGTGGAGTGACTAACCAATTTGGTTTATTCTAATAAGCGGTGGTTGTAATTAAAAACCAAGATTCCAACCATATATTAACTAAGTAGGACATATATGATTCGCGAAAATAATCAGTAATTTGGTTACACGGTATTTAATCAATGATTAATCAGTAACTCGGAACATATGAACTACGCTTTGTAGATGTCAAATCAAAATGTTAAAGTGATCTACTTTTTTGAGTATTGTGTGTATATAATGGAAACAGCTACCGCAGAACAGTTAGAAAAACTACCTAAACACCATAAAAGGCAGAAATTGTGTACAACAAGAGCTCCATACCGACAAGGTCGTAATCTAACAGCGGTTAAGGTTAGTAAACAAACTCTAACCTCTTTCGGTGCCTCTTTTAGCATTCCAATTCCAGGTTTACACCATTGCAAATGAATCCCAACACCTGTTAGTGTACGGGGTACCCACTATCAAGCTTAGAACAGAGCTGAAGTCTTTGTTCTCCAAGTACGGAAGAATAAACAAAATACACGTCGTGAACGACGTAGAAAATGAAGCGTTTACGGAATGTTATCACGTCCACTACCACAGAACACAGTCCGCAAGGATTGCGAAGCGTTCTTTAGATGATAAAAACTTCTATGGTGGCATCTTGCACGTCTGCTATGCACCGGAATATGAAACTATTCAAGAATGTCGGTACAAGCTTTTGCTAAGGAATAGAGACGTGCTAAATCGCCTTCAGGCGAATTCAGAAGATAGACGAGTGATTTCGGAACGGAAATTCGAGAATCGTAAGAGGAAGCATCCGGCCTGGGAGATCACAGAGGAAAGGATGAGAGGCTTTGACCAGAGTGTGGTATGGAAGAACGTTCCTAGCGAAATCGATCCGCGAAAACCACAAAGTAAAGTGCACAAATTATGTGAACCAAAGAAACATTATCAGATGAAAGTCGGTGGTGTGCAGTATGGACCTCATCTGCCAGAGGCTTATGAACGTGTAGAAGAGAAACGTAGTGAAGATGTTACGCCGTTGAAAGTTGTGAGAGAGCCTGTAAAGTTTAGTGTCGAAAAGAAAATTGTTTTTAGAAGGTGATGTGTAGTTTTATTTTTTGTTGTTAGAAAAAACTTCCCTTTTACGAGAACTGAATAGCTGCAATCATTAAAATGAAATATTTGCAACCAAAAAAACCTCATTATTTTTGAAAAATTTTAGAATACTATGAAATTACCTAAAAAAACTTGGAGTAATCTAAAAAAAACTTTTTCATTTATAATTCATTATTAATTGCGACAACACTGTTGTAGAATTTAAAAAATCTGTTATTTATTTGAAACTTATTTTTTTTCTGCCACCTGTCAAACATTGTTGGTGTATTTCAAGGGGACTGTTCAGTGAGTTTTACACATTGCTACCGTCTAATATGATACTTCATCAAGGATAAAATTCCTTAGATATTGAAAGATCTGCCATATAATAAAACTGCTACTTATCATCAAAAAAACGTTCTAGACAAAAAAAGGAATTTAGTTCAACTAAATAGATCTAAAATACTGTAAATTATAGGTCAAGTTTTTGAAAAATCTGAGATAAAACCACAAGAAAACACCTGTTGAATGGAGTAATACAAAGTTTATTTTTTAAATCAAAACTGGAAAAAATTACATCGGGGTGGTACTACCCAAACAGCATAAAAATACTGATTACAAAACTATAGAAATAAAAAAAAAATAGACCAAAGGCAGTATAACTTATTACATTGTACAGATAAAACCGTATAGTTACCATCAAACATGAGAGCAGTCTAAAACATTTAATAAGGGTTCAGGGGTTCGTACATCTTGAAGGTCTCCAGCTTCTCCTTCTGTTCAGGGGCGGAATCCTGCGCAATAATCATAGTGTGGCACCACCCCATCGACAGACCCAAAACCTTAACCCCGTTCAGACGTTGCACCTGCGATAAAAATGACAAATTCCCGTACAAATACCAAACCGAAATTGAAAACCTACCTCTTTGGGAGTCGCGCTGGACTTCTGCACCTCGCCCAGCCCCAGTTCGCCGTAGGTCGGTGAAGCACCCCAAGCAATAACGCTGTCATCGGCAGCGATCATTATCGAAGTGTTGCCGGTTCCGATATGGTGGATGTGCCACCCGGACAGATCTTGTACGGGCTTCGGATACATGTTGGCTTCTCCGGTCTTTTTCGTCTGGCCAAACATGAACAGAACACCGTGCTCGGTGACCACCAAGCTGTAGGTGGAGCCACAATAAACGGAACGTAAGCCACGCGACTGCGAGTCGAGGTACTTGATGAGGCGTGGGACCTGCCGAAAAAGAAGTATTAAGATACATGCTGAAAGGCTAACAAAAATCTTTACGCACATATTCATCCTTCTGTTCTGCGTGTCCTAGTCTTCCGAAACCTCCGAACCCCCAAGAAAACGCCCTTTTTTTACTGTCGATCGCGACAGTGTGATTTTGCCCGCAGGCGAAATCGACGATTTCCACGTCCTCCAAGGGAACCACGTGGCCATCCTTACTCTTCTCAATGTAAACGATCACACGTTTCGGACTCGTCTGGTAGTTATAGCACAGCTTCGTGCTGGTTTTGAAGTACTTCCCGTCGGTGTTGTGACCCAGTTGACCATATTCAGGAAGGCCAAAAGTGTGTAGACCGCCCTTTATGTCGAGAATAACGGAATATTCGGCCCCACATCCCACCTAGGATACATTCAGTGCTACTATTAAAATAGAAATGATTGATTGAATCAAGAAATTTGGAAAAAACTGTTAGAAAGCTTTAAACCATTTGTGTTTAATCTATGTACAAATCAATCTGCCTGAAAAAAAAACATGTGATTCACATTTGTAATGCTGTTTACCAAAGTAAGGCATCAAACTATAGACCCATTTCACTGATAACAAATATTGTCAAAATAGAAAAAATTATTTTTGATGGAATTTACAGATAGGGGTATAATTATAGCTTTTTCAGATTTTGCAAAGCCTTTGATACAGTTAATGATGGTATATGGAATTAGAAGAAGATATTTGCAGAATTTTGTACAATTCTTTCCGATAATAATAATTTCTAATCTATTTTCTTAATATCATGTCTGCAAACGTGTCAGTGGTACTTGTCACACAAAACTGTCTCTTGACAAACCTTACCTTAATGATTGGCGGCCCCCTATAGTTAATCCTAGTTGGGGTGTGAATGGAGGCCTGCAAGTTACCGACACCGCATTGTCCCGATCTGTTGTCTCCGCAAGCGTATACTGTTCCCGTGTCCGTCAGGAACAGAGTATGATTGCGTCCGGTGGCCACCCCTATGATGTTCATTTCTTCCAAAGCCGGAACCACCACTGGCTTCTCTTTGGTGACGGTATCGCCGGTGCCCAACTGTCCGAACTGGTTCCGTCCGAATGTCATCGCTTTTCCTTCTTCGGTGACGAGAACGCTGTGAGCCGAGACACAGCCACTTGCAGCCGCGCGAACCTGATTTTGAAACGAGAAAAGATTGAACTCTTAGGTAAGCACACTGCGGGAAAGTGATCACAAGTCATTTGTAAGAAAGTACCACAACTAGAACAATTTAACATGACATTTAAAGTTACACGAAATAAAAACAAGACCTATATATAACAATAACAACCTCACCCTCAAGTCGGTGAACCGATGAGGGGTGCACAAGTTCGGGATGTGCTTCCCCCCGGCCTTATTATCCTTCCGCCCGACTGCGTCCCAGTTGACCATCCCGCAGATGAGCAGCTGGCCCGCCGGTCTGATCAGGGTTTTCAGCAGTTGCTCGGGCAGCTTCGTTGGCTCATCCAACACGTCACCGTGGCCAGCAATCAGAATCTCATCAGGCTGTGTGGAATTATCAACGTCGCTCGCGTCGCTCAGGTCAGAATCTACATCGCTGTCCTCCTTCTTTCGTCCCCTCTTGTTAGCAGCCTTCTTGCCGGGCCCACGTTTGCGCTTGATGGACGACATTTTCTATCTGCAACGGGAAAAACCGCTTAGAAAACCGTCCGGAGGTTACGCCGGGTCGTCAAACACGATTGCGCCTGTTAAAGTGACGTTTGGCGCCAAAATTCACCTTATTTTCGAGAAATTCGGAGAAGCTGGAGACCCTCTATGTTAGCTAGGCAAAATGGCTAATCAGGGACCATTCCAAACAAATCATTTGTAGCGTAGTTTACAGTTTAATAACTGTATTTTTGTAGTGAAAAATGGGTTTAAAATGTTCTACCAACGTGACGAAATAATAGTCCCCAGAAAATTTTGGTAGTTTAGACATTAGCTGAAAAATTTGGTAATTACAGGGAATAATGAACGATTTACTAGTCAAAAATTTACAGAAAATCGATATTGAATAAAAGAAAAATTAACAAAACTCCTTAACTCCTTATCGGTACACTGTTGCCATCTATCTCATTCTGAAACTGCACATTACTTTTTTCATTATTTTTATTTGAGTACATTTCTTTGGGATGGCGGTTTCATTGCCCAGTTTGTTAATAAAACAGTCTTTATCAAGTTCTTTTTTGAGAAAATTCTCTTGCATCTTGCATTAGAATGCAGTACAAGAATAATATTTAAAACAAACCTTATTGATAAGGTAATAAATATGAAGTTGCTGATGTGATCTTGTAACATTTAAGGTTTATGTTGTAATTTATCAATTTCAGGTAAATGATCAGAAAGCCATTATTGACCATCAAAGTTTCTTGCATTTCATTGACATTATTTTGAAGTTCAGCACTATTGTAGCAAATGAATAATCAAGGTAAATATGGAAAGGTACCGAAATCACGATGCAATTTCCATAATTATTGTACTTCTGGCAACACTGCTTTAGTAGTTCAAACGAACACTTGTCATTCCAAATTTTCTGTCACTTGTCACAGTCGAATTGCGTGTTGGTTATAGTTGCACGATCTGTTACTTTTTTGAACACAGCGTACTGAATTCGCTTTATTACTTGGTAAAACTTCAACAAAATGGGCGTCCCAAAGTTTTTCCGCTACATAAGCGAGAGATATCCTTGCTTGAGCGAAGTAGTTAAGGACTACCAGGTACTAACTCATAAATTTTCCTACTCAACAACTAAAAAACCGCATTCTAGATTCCCGTGTTCGATAATTTGTACCTGGACATGAACGGAATAATCCACATGTGCTCCCATCCAGACGACGCCGATCCACACTTTAGAATAACGGAAGAAAAGATATTCAGCGACATCTTCCATTACATCGAGGTGTTGTTTTGCATGATCAGGCCACAGAAGCTGTTTTTCATGGCCATCGACGGTGTGGCACCTCGCGCCAAGATGAACCAGCAGAGGGCACGTAGGTTCAACTCTGCCAAAGATGCCGAAAAGATGGAGGAACTGGCGAGAAAAAAGGGCGAAACATTGCCGACTGAGGCGAGGTTCGATTCAAACTGCATCACGCCAGGGACTGTGTTCATGGCGAGGCTGCAGGAACAGCTCAAGTATTTTGTTGTGAATAAGATATCGACCGACAAGCTTTGGGCCCAGTGTACTATTATATTGTCTGGGCATAACGTAAGGATAAAGAATTTTTCTTAAATTTTGTGACTGTACCTAAATATACATGAGATTTTTTATGCTTCTACCATTAGATTATCTTATTGTAGACTCCTGGAGAAGGAGAACACAAAATAATGGATTACATAAGGTATTTACGTTCGCAAAAGGACTATGATCCCAATACTAGGCACTGTCTTTATGGTTTAGACGCTGATCTCATTATGTTAGGACTTTGCACACACGAACCTCATTTTTCGTTACTCAGGGAACAGGTATGTTGAGAAACTGATTGTGCAAGTGTGAGTCAAAATATGAAAAAAAATTATTCAAATATGCCATTTTTTCTTCTCCCAGGTGAGATTCGGCAAAAAATCCACAAAGCGAAAAAACATACCTGAAGAGATCACATTCTACCTTCTTCATCTGTCTCTAATGCGTGAATATTTGGAGCTTGAGTTTGCCTCATTAAAAGACCTCTTAGAGTTTGGTTTTGATATTGAAAAAATTATTGATGATTGGGTTTTGATGGGATTTTTGGTAGGCAATGATTTTATACCCAATTTGCCGAATATGCATATTGCCAATGGGGCACTGCCAATTTTGTACAAGACATACATGAAAGTGTTGCCCACCTTAGGAGGTAAACTTAATTCCCCAAAAAGTACATATCAAAAAAATTTTAATTGCAGGATATATAAACGAATCCGGAACTTTAAACCTAGAAAGATTTGAGAAGTTCATGAATGAACTCAGCAGCATCGACATCGACAACTTTACAGAGATTTATTCTGACTTGAAGTATTTCGAACAGAAAACGGGAAGAAAGTTTCTGGAACCTTTTGAGGTACGAAAAACTTATAAGATGCAATTGTTTTTTTATTCACATCATGTAGGAAAGTGCCACGAAGGAAGAAGAAGTTGAAATAGAGGAAGAAATATGTGAACCGGAAGTGGAAGCAAGTTCTGACGATGAGGACGAGTCTTTACTAGAAGAATTCAGGCTGCATAAGAGGGATTATTATGTTAATAAGTTGGAGTACGCTAATGTGACATCGTAAGTGTTCTTTAATCCATTTCATTTGCATCTTCTGTTGGTATGTTGAATATTTTAGAGTTCTTCACATCTGAAGACTTGCTTCTCAATTTCAGAGATGTTCTAAAGGATCAAGCTGAAGGCTATGTCAAGGCAATCCAATGGAACTTGAATTATTACTATAACGGTTGTTGTTCGTGGTCGTGGTATTACCCCCATCATTATGCCCCTTACATTTCTGACATAAAAGGCTTCTCGAACTTGAAAATTGAATTCGAACATGGCACTCCTTTCAAGCCTTATGAACAGGTGAGATAAATAAAGCAAAAACTCACTTATCACCTTAAATATTTGTCTCTATCTTCAGTTGCTTGCTGTTTTACCTGCAGCTAGCAAAACGTTACTCCCAAATGTATATCATGATTTGATGACAGAAGATTCCTCACCAATTAAAAAATATTACCCTCTGGAGTTTAAAAAAGACTTGAACGGCAAAAAACAAGATTGGGAGGCCGTGGTTTTGGTTCCCTTCATCGATGAGGTGAGTTTCATCAAAAGAAGCCTCTCTTCCTACATTTGATTTGTCTAGGAACAACTTTTGAAAGCCATGGAGCCTTGTAACCAACTTCTGACTGAAGAGGAAGTCAGAAGAAATTCGCATGGACCTATGCTGGTCTATAGTTACACATCAGAAAGTCTGGGGAAGTACAAAGCACCAGAGTACTTTCCTGATGTTGGAGTTAATCATGCCGATTGCCAGCAGTTGTCTGTGGAAGATATTAAGGTCCCGGTTGAAAAATTAGTGAAAGGATTACACCCGAAAGCAATGCTGGACGTTTATTTTCCTGGTTTTCCTACTTTTAAGCATTTAAAGTACGAGGTAAGTACATTGTTAACGGTTGTGATTGTGTTTTATTGTTTGGTGGCCCCACTGTTTTGCTAGGAAATTTAAATAACAATAATTGTAATCTTGAATTCATCAGGGAAGTTTGGAGAAAGCGAGGGTGTCAGTATTCGAGCAGCCAAGCAGGGGTGACAACATGATAATCAAAATAATCCGTGACGATCAAGGCAAGGATCCAAAGAGTCTTCTCGGCAATCCAGTGTTTGTCGCTTGGCCGCATATGGTCGAAGCTATGTGAGTTCTTCCCTCGAATTTTCTGGTCGATGTTTTAAACGAAATTTCAGGGTGACTTGTGTCTCGGACGAAAATTTTCGATATAAAAGCATCGAAACCCCTGGCCATCACCACGAAGAAGAAAACAAGGGCGACTTGAAGGCCGTGTGGTTGCAGCAGCTGGAAGGGAWAACTGAACAGTAATCAACGATTGATAGAGTTTTTATGGTTCCCTGAACATTATAAAAATTTTTTAGCTATAAAAATCGATTAGGTATTGACGTGGGGCCCACGGAAACATTGGTGGAAGTTAGAACTATGGTGGGGCGTAGATATATGTTCACCCAACACGGACGAGCTACTTTGGAAAAGAGGTGGGCCGATATCCCCTCGTATTATCCTTTGCAAACGATAGTTAGGGACATCCCCGCCCATGATGACCACCACACGACGTATGTGGACCTGGGCAGTATGTTTCCTGTTGGTTCTACTTGCTTTATGTTGGGATACCCGCATCATGGGGCTAGCGGCGTGGTATGTCAAATATATATTTATCTTTGTATGTGGCACTGTTTTATGCAATCATCTGAAGAACATTAACAAATTTTGTTTTTTCTACTAATCATAGTTGTATCATATGAATCAAACTTTGCCATTTGTCTTTGTTTAATTTTTCAGATTTTTGGAGGATTCATAAACACTTTACAAAATCATGAACATTTAAAGTATCATTTAATTTATGTAGATTGACTTTCTCACTTTTTTTAATAAGAGGTAAATATCTGTGCAAATGAAATTTTGCCATATTAAACTAGCATATGTTGTCTCTCTTTGGCAATTTTTTCACTCTTTTTAAAGCTTCCTGATTGTCCTCTACAGTAGTGTGCGATTTAATGTGAACACAAATTATTGGTTTATTTATTTATGAAATTGAAAAATAAACACAATTGAAATTGTTTTAATATGATATATGTTCTTCTTTGGCTTTAATAACTTCATGAACACGTTTTGGCATAGAATCAAAGAGTTTTTACAGCTTTCGGTTATTTGCTGGTCCCGACGCCATATTTAAATTACAGCCTCAATCACTTTAATTTTTGTTGTGCAATCTATTTTACGAAGTCTAGCTTTTACAATTGCCCATAAATTTTCAATTGCATTAAGATCCAGAGTTAGTCTTAGTTCTGCATTCAATCTTTGATCTAACAAGTCTCTGTATTTTTGAGAGTTCATCATGCTTTCGATTGGCACAAGAGATGCAGTACCTTTATAAGAATAGCAGCCCCAGAACATCTTTTTTACCGGATATTTAACCGTTTGATCAATGCGAGCTGCTGTAAGTTTTTCGTTGTCACTTTTTCTTTCGTAACAAGATCGCTGCCCTTGTACCAAAAAAAACTTTTGTCTGAAAAAAATACTTTCCTCCAATCCTCAGCAGTCCAGGTCACATATTTTTTCGCCCAATCATATCTTTTTTTTTATCATAGGAGCAGTCAACAACTGTTTCTTTTGAGGTCTAACTGTTTTTCTTCCATCTTTTATTAATCACTTCGTACAGTAGAGTTGTGAATAATAACTCCAGTGTGTACCAAACTTGCTGAAGTTCTTGGCTTGTTTTTCTAGGGTTTAACTAACTTTCCCTTATTAAAAAAGCCTTATCCCTTGCCGTTGTCTTTCTTTTCTTCTACATTTCCCTTTTCTGTTCACCTGGTCCCTGTGTCCCTTTTTTGCTTCAAAATCTTATTAACGGCTCCTAAACTCACATTACACTCTGGCAGTATCTCTTTGAGTCATTGATGTGTGTTCACTCAAAGTAACAATCTTAGTGTGTTTTTTGGGAGAAATATCCATCTTTAAAAAAGCAAATGCAGTAGTAGTTCACCTACTTCACCAAGAGCAAAATAATTCAAAACAAAAAAATGGCAGGTTCATTGAAATAAAATGGTTGCCAACTACAAAAAACAATAAATTTCTCAAAATTTTGCTGTGGTCACATTAATTTGCACAATACTGTAACAGTTACATAAAGTATCGTGCCATTTATGTAGGTAGATTCTTACATATTTTTTTTTTAAAGAAAATGATCTGTGTAAATAAAATTTTATAATATTAAACTAGCATATATTGTCTATCTTTGGCAATTTTTTCAATTTTCTTAAAGCTTCCTAAGTATCCTCTAGAAATTTTTAAATTAGTAGTTACATAAAATATCATTCCATTTTTGTAGGTCAACTTTTATTTTTTTTTGTATTAAAAGTAAATGATCCGTGTAGATGAAATTTTGTCACATGATACTAGTATATGTATATTGCCTATCTTTGGAAATTATATATATAGTTTCCAAAATATACTTTTAAGCAATAGTTATATAAAATATAATTCAATTTATTTAAGTGGATTTTTCAATTATATTTTGTATAAAAAGCAAATGATCTGTACAAATGAATTTTCTCACATGATACTCAAGTATGTTGGATGTTTAGGCTATTTTTTTTCTAGTTTTTTGAAAGTTTTTTAAGTGTTCGGTTTGAATTTACCGAGATTTTTCCTTTGCCAGCCATATGTTTCTTAAAATAGGTATTAACTGTTATTTAGATGTACGATCATTCAAACATTTACACAAAATTTTATGTTTTTATGCTGTGGTATAATCGAACCAACTTTTACAATTTTTTAATTCAAAAATAAGTATTCTACATGTATAAAACTTTCAATATGTGAAGAGGATACAAGTGGTTCATACCTACATTTTTAACTATGAATAATTCTACAATTATTACTTTTTAATGAAAGTTACTAAACAGCTCTTCAAATCGAATAGACAACAGTACCGAAACAACAAAACCCGTTTTAGGTTTTAAATGATGTCGAATCGATTCGTCAAGGTCGCATCAAGGTTTGTATCAAATCCGTTCCCGAACCTTATCTGGAAGATGTTAAAAAATTGGCCTGCAAGTACGAAGAAACGTACATGCCACTAATGACCGCCGCCAGTCGTGTCGGTAAGTGTCTTTTCTCGTTCAGTTCGATTGGAAATCCCAGAAATTTGTTTTTCAGCTTTGTCGAGGCACGTTTTCTCCAGAATAACCGGCACCGTCTTTGTCGTGCCGAAAAAACAGGCCAACGAATCTGACTCGATTCGCAAAGCCAACCTCGGCCTCAACCTCAAGTTCAACATGAAAAATCAGGAGACGCCTGGATAMRCGAGGAAAATCCAGGGAGACTGGTGGTATTCCGAAAAAACGGTGCAGCTCGTCCATGATTACATGATAGTGTGTCCGGAGCTGTTCGAATTTTTGAACTACAACCCGAAATGCMGTAACGTCMTTCAGGAATTGGTTTTTCCGGAGAGGAGGTGTTAAAATCCTAAACTTTAGTTTTTTCACTTGTTTATTTCGGTGTGAAATGTGTTTGTAGCGAGGAACGTATTAAAGAACTCCTGGAGTGGCTGAAGAAACAACCGGCTAGTTCTGTGGAACGCCAGGCTTGTGGGAGTCAAAGCTTGGAACCGGAACTCGTGAAGAGGATTGAAGAAATCGTCGATGAGGACCAAAAACACCCAGGTGCGGCGAAAGATGTCGTGTTAAAGATACGGCCGCATTTACTGTATAAGGTGAGTTTTTAAAATTGTAACTGGACATTTCTTTGTTGAACTTGCATTGTAATAATAATAACAGCATTTAATCCCAACAGTTTTCACCATTACTGGGAATCCTAATTAGTTGTACACTTTTGGCAGAATCCAACATTTTTTTTACAGTGCAGATAAAAATATCGCATACGTTACAAATTCTTTAAAAATTTGTACACAACACATCAAAGGCGACCTAATTAACATGTTTGATCTTGCTTTTTATTATTTATTTTATAAGATGGGAGATACTTTGATTTTACTTCCACATCCAACGGACGGGAAGTATTGTATCGCGAAAAAAAATTTCAAAATTTTTATTTGCTCATTCGCTTTAAAACGGTTGAAAACGCAAAAAATAATTGAGCAAAAATAATTTCTTGTGTGTGTGTGGTTTTGTTTGTGGACACGATAATTTTCAAAAGACTTAATATATGAATTTGAAATTTGGCAAATGTATAAACCTCAACTACCCAAAGCGACCTATTCTTTGAAATCCTGTAAAAACGTAGAAACGTCACAACAGATTATGTCTACTGGGGAAACAACATGTAATTTTTTATTTTTAGGGGGGCACATTGGGGTGGTAACCCCTTCCTAGTGCCCCCCTCCCCACTATATCACATGTTAGAGTTCAAATGGGAGGGAGATCTTATTCAAAAGGTCTTTGCATTCTCCATTCAACCATATCTAAATATTTGGCATTCCTGCCGATTATTCACAGAAAATCGAAATCCATATAATTTATTTGTGTTTTAAATGAATCCACTTAATAAGTAATTTCATTTTATTATTTTTTTATTCAAAATGACCTCCATTGACTTCCGATATGGCCAATTTTCTATTTCCTTTCGCAGGTTTTCGAGAACTTTAGGGCGTATTCCTCTGCAACATCTTGTTTTTCTTTGTCGTAAATTTTGTAGTGTTTTACTTCCACATCCAAGGGATGGAAAGTACTGTATCGCGAAAAAAATTTTGAAAATTTTTTATGTGCTCAATCGCTTTAAAATGACCAAAAACGTAAAAAAACAAAATTTGAGCAAAAAATTTCTTGTCTGTGGTTTTGTGGGTGGACGCGATAACTTTCGAAAGACTTCATATATGAACTTGAAATTTGGCATACATATGAATCTCTACTACCCAAAAGTTACTTATTGTTTTTGGGGTAAATAGGGTATCGGGAAGGTGGCGAAATTGGGGGGTAAATACCCTTTTTGCAGATTTATATTTTGCTATTTTTTTTTCGTTTTAGTATGTGATTAGTAGTATAACTGCGAGTATTATTCGCTCTTATAAATTTTCGGTGTAGCAAACTGTTTAGAAGATATTAGCACAAAAGCGTCACTTAAAGAAAACGGTTTTTCCTAAATATCTCCGAATATATTTAATATATTCAAAAAATGAAAATACCATCAGATAGGAAATAAAATTTCTCACAAAAAGTGTCTTAGAAAATTTATCGAAAATTTTGACATTTTCGAAATATTTCCAAAAAACCTATTTCGGACCCTGCTCGTACGATTTTTTTTAAATTTTGGTATTATATAGAAAATCAAATTTCTGATCAGAAAGCGGTCTTGTAATTTTTTTAAGTTAATAATTTCCGAGTTATTTGGAAAAAAACGATTTTAAAAATTTATATATTTTTGCTAATATCACGAGGACTGTTTGTCTTAGAAAAAAATGTGTAGAGAGAAAAAATGCTTAAAATCAGATTACTAATCGTATAGTATGAAAAATAAAAACATAAATGTCATTTTGACAATTAAATGTGGAAGTATTGATTCAATTTGCAGCGGTTTTTTGTTAATATCATGAGGACTTTGTCTTAGAAAAAATGTGTAGAGAGAAAAAAAATGCATCAAATTGGATGCAGCGGTTTTTAAATAATTTCTATTAAATCAAAATTCCACATTGATGTATCAGTTCACTGTATCATATTCCATCCATTTTAAAACAGACAAATTTTGCAAACCACTGGTTTCTTTATCATTCTTATAATATTGGATTCCAAATTATGCTTCCATATTCAAGTTTTGTGGGCACATATATATATTCAGTGACTGTGATTTCTCCGAATATCAAAATATTAAAAACCCATTTCCCGACCAGCCTGAATTACAAATGGGTGCGCTGCTGCCGGATCCTAGCGCCATTTACAAGATGCTGGACAGAGTGGTAAATGTAAGGGAGGGCTACACGGTTCCCCTGGGTTTAAAAGGTACAATCGTTGGGATTCACAAGGTACCAAACGAGGAAGACAGTTACGATATCGTTTTCGACAAACCTTTCAACGGCGGCTTGGTTTTGAACGGCTGCTCCCCGGGAAGAGGTTATAAGCTATCGAAATTGGCGTTGATCAATGTTTCCCACGGGATCAGGGTGTACGAGGAAAAGACTGGAAAACCAGGTGAGTTAATGAGAACACGTTGATGGAACCATAAAAACTTGTCGGTTTAGGTCAGTTGCAGAAAACATTGGATGCCATGCAGATCAAAGATAAGGTAAAGTTGCGTGATAATCACAGTCAACTGGAGATATTGCAAAGGCAGCACGTGAAACCCGGTACGAGCATACAGACAGCCGTACTTAATCAACCGCCCCATAGTCTTCCCAAACAACAGCAGCAGTTTAATCCAAGGGCCAATATTAATCCTGTAAATCCATCCCACAATAGGGTATGATGTTTCGTCTTTGTTTTCTGTTTGTGTTTATACATTTTATTTTCAGCCTGTGATCAACACTGACACACTACGTAGGATGTTGAAGCTGGATGATAAGACCTCGAAGGAGATGGAAAATAGCCATTTGAGACAGGTCGTGCCGTCGGACACACGTCCAATGGTAAGTGTAAATGATGGAGGTAGATGAAAATTGATTGCATTACTTTCTTTCTAGCCCTCGACTTACAGCATGATGTTGGCAAGTTTCTTCCATTCACAGGGCATGGGATGGTATCCCACATATCAGTATTACAAGTTGCAGAACAATTTGTTCACAGCCGAGGTGACGCTGCCCAATGGTAGTTCAATAAGGGGACTTCCGGGTGTAGCTAAAGAACAGGCTGCTGAGAATGCCGCCAAGGCTGCCTTGGACTTCATAAAACAGGTAAGAGGATGGAGTTTATTTTTGTCGTCGGTGAGAAGTGAGAAACGTCTTTTCTTCAGCATAATGTCAGGACTGGTTTTGTTAACAACCCCATTCCACCCCCACCGATGCAATGGATGCATGGACAGCGGTATGCAAGCCCAATGGTAGGTTTCTAAGCATTATTAATGGTATAGAATTGTTGGTCAATTAATCTGTAGATCTAGGGAGAAATTAGTAGACGTGGCAACATTGTACCATCGGTTTTTTTATAATATAAATTTGACGTCACCGGTATGCTGGAGACTTGTTCAGTAAATAATACTGAAATTCATTGTTTTAAAATAATCAGTAGATTTCTGGTGAAACATGGCATCACTGTAAAATAAAAAAATTGCCTTCTAGCGAACTGTGAAGTTGCCAGTGACTCGTTCACTAAATAATAATACAGTTATAATCTGTAGGTTTTAGTGGTTTCGAATTATTCTCGCTCCCTATTCGGCATTTAACCGTGAAAATTTTGACGCAGCTTCCTCAGGGTAGAAACAACTCGGTATTCGTCCCCCTGCAGGCGATGAGGGCCCCGCTCGTCAGGAATAACGCGACAGAGAGTCGGGGGAACCCCCCTAAACAGGCTGAAAACAAACCGAACGCGTCGGACAGGTCGCCCAAGGTCGATAACGAAAAAGCGACGGCCTCGACTTCGTCACAGCCGCAGGCCAAGAGACGACAGAGAAAACAGAGGCTAGCGATGCAGCTGCCTTAAAGATTCAGATAAAGATTAAGTTTAAAAACGTGTACTGATTTTCAGGTGCTGTGATTAGCCCTAAATATGTACGAATAAAGTTCTTATTTTTTGGTTTTGCATAATAATATTACTTTTCCCCTTTTACTGCTAAAGTAAGTTGGGACACCCTATATATGGTATGGAAATTCTTATGGAGCCCGATAATGTCTAGTAAAGAAAAAATTATTGAGGGTGGAAGGACCTTTATTCACCCAATTGATGATAAAAGTGTCTCTCACATTTTATAAAATCCTTAAGACCGTAAGTTTATKTATTACGAAAAGCTAATGTTTCTGTTAACTCATTACATTACACTTGGAAATTGAAATGTCTGGGGTAAAGTCCACTGTACGTCCTTCTTTCATCTAAAAACATTAAAATTCGAGTAAATGCCACTCTAAACACAATAACTTACAGCTTTGTACTCCAAAATCATAGACTTAAACGTTAAAAAATCGGTGAAGCTTGATAGTACCTCGAAAATCTCACCCACCAGTTCGTTTTCATGCGCTCTGAAAGAATTCTAATTCAGACAACACTCATCATCCTTAACAATCGATTACCGAAGCTGTCTTTCAAATTCGTGCATTTTAAAATCGGATATCTGTGATCGCAGCTCCTTCTCTATGTATTTCTCTATTGCGTTCACATATTCCTTGAATATATCCATGTATTCCAGCTTGTTCTCCTCTTCCTCGCTGAATTCTTGCCAATTCTTCTCCATGAAATCGTTGTGCAGCTTTAGAAACTCCTCATCGACCACTATCTGCTCCATCAACCCGATAATCTTTGTGAATTTGTCTTCTTCCGAAGAGTAATGAACTATGTTGACTTCTTCGTCTCCGTTGTCTGTTGGTTCAGTGAAAATTTAATTTTGCGATGTTGTTTGGATGCAATGTTATCTTTACCTGCTGTGTTTGACATTTTTGTGACTTGAATTTTGGACAGGCAAACCAGGAGTTCTTTGGTTACTGTTTGGTTGTCTTAGTAACAGAATGAGGTGGGAAGTGATCAATAAATAATTGATGATCGTATATCATGGGCCAAATTAAACATTTCTTTTCGTACAAAAGGTTAAGATGAGAAGAATAATGCTGACTACGAATATTTTAGTGATTCCGTGTCCCCAAGTAGCAATGTCTCCATATACCTAGATAGAACTACAGTTGATTGCATACTCGTACAATCAAACATGTGAATGTGATGTAATAAATGCCTAAATTCCATAACTCAAAAATATGTTACAATTATTGATTGTTTCACTTTATTAATAATCAACAGAAGTTTAAGGAAAAAAAATATTTTATAAGTGGCAACACCGCGGTGCACCGTATGACAAGAAGTGACAATTAAGCTGATAGCAAATGACACGTTAATGTAACCGAATTCCAAATCATTTTCATTATTTTTGTATTAAATAGTATTATATAATCACACCCAACATCATCATATGCTATTATATGATTATTTACATTAGGTATTTACGATTTTATTATAGTTGATGCAATATTTTGATAACGACATTATTACCGACCGAGTCCACCTGGTGGAATTTCGTTTTTTTGTCCATTTGACAGTTCTTTGAATCCCCAAGTCGATGCTAGTGCAAGAAATGGCTTTAATTTGCCATTAATTAAACGTATTTTACTAGAAAATCTTGGTTTTAACCTAAAACAATTACCTAAAAGCCGAAACGGAAATCTAAAACACGTATTTCAACTGTTTCGGACCTCCTAACCTCAGTGTTATGCTGTGATCTTTTCGCTACTGCTGCGCTCTGTTCTTTGTGAGATTACATCGTCATGGAGGCATTAATTCCAGTCATCAACAAGTTACAGGATGTGTTTAATACAGTTGGTTCAGATGCCATACATTTACCCCAGATCATCGTACTCGGATCTCAGGTACGATAACGCTCCCGCTGATTATTTTTAGATATTGATTGATGACCTGTTACAGAGCTCCGGAAAGAGTTCGGTGATTGAAAGTTTGGTCGGGAGGTCTTTCCTGCCACGAGGTACGGGAATTGTCACCCGCAGACCGCTGATCCTGCAACTCGTCTACTGCCCGAAAGAGGACAAAGAACACAGGAACGCCTCGGATGGAACACTGGATGTTGAGGAGTGGGGCGTGTTCCTGCATGCAAAAGGGAGGATTTTTAAGGATTTCAACGATATCAGGAAGGAGATTGAAGATGAGACGGACAGAATGGCTGGATCTAACAAAGGCATCTGTCCCGAACCGATTAATCTAAAGATTTATTCAGACAAAGTAGTGAATTTAACTCTAGTTGATCTGCCRGGCATAACAAAGGTAGGTGGTTTTACACACTATACATAAACGGTGTGGTTTCCTTAAAAATGTAGGTAGGAAGCTCACTTTTTTCAGTAAAATGTTTCTTGTACTTTAACAATTCCAATGGTATATGTAGAAGTTTTCTTTTGAAGTAGTTAATTGAAAATGTGTAGGTCATATTTTTCGCCATTCTAGAAACTTTTTTGCAGTAAAAGAAATCGGGATATAAGGTTAAAAAAAATCACAACTCCAACGGAATCATTTACAAACTAATCTCGTGTATATGATTTCTTAACCTTACTTTCTAATTTTTACTTATTATCGATCTATTTAATCAGTGGTACACCTTTATTGCACTAGTCATTCTTTCATTTATTTCTTCATCCATACTTCCATTGCTTTTTATTGTAAATCTAGGTACTTAAATTTGTTTCCTATTTATTGTTGTGTGTATTCTTTTGTCCTCTTTTCCTATCACTATTATTCTAGTCTTGTTCGTATTTATTAACATTTTATGTTTTGTTAGTTCTTTCTCCCAAAACTGTACATTTTGTTGTAACTTCTCTTTTTTTGCATAGATCATCAGGAATGCTAAACAGATTGCTTTTTCTTTTTATAAACTTTTTCTGCTGTTTCCTTAATTTTTGTTCTCTACTCTTTGACCTAGACCTAATCTAAAAAATTCAATTTTTATCGCAGGTGCCTGTAGGTGACCAGCCATCAGATATAGAGCACCAAATAAAAGAACTTGTATTAAAGTACATTGCTAACCCTAATTCTATAATATTAGCCGTTGTAACTGCGAACACCGACATGGCAACTTCGGAAAGCTTAAAAATAGCCAAAGACGTCGATCCCGACGGTAGGAGGACTTTAGCTGTCGTTACAAAATTAGATTTAATGGACGCAGGTATGATTCAGACCCTACCTTACTGTTTTTGTCTTTAATTTACTTCATGCAGGTACCGATGCCATCGATATTTTGTGCGGCAGGGTAATACCCGTCAAGTTAGGCATCATAGGTGTCGTAAATAGATCGCAGCAGGACATAATGAACAACAAATCCATCAAGGACGCTCTGAAAGACGAAGCTACGTTCCTGCAAAGTAAATATCCAACTTTGGCCACCCGTAATGGAACTCCTTACTTAGCGAAGACCCTGAACCGTCTTCTGATGCACCACATTAGAGATTGCCTGCCAGATTTGAAAGTAAAACACGTCCGACCTACTGTTTTTTGTCATTCTTGAGGTATTTTCCTTTGCAGACCAGGGTCAATTTGATGATGTCCCAGTTCCAGTCTCTCTTGAACTCCTATGGGGAGGACATCTCCGATAAGAGCAAGACGTTGCTCCAGATCATCACAAAATTCGCCTCCGCCTATTGTTGTACCATCGAGGGTACCGCAAGAAACATTGAGACCACCGAGTTGTGCGGAGGGGCAAGGATATGCTATATTTTTCACGAAACGTTCGGTAGAACGTTGGATTCCATACACCCTCTGGCTGGCTTGACTAAAATGGATATTCTGACTGCTATACGGTGAGTGAAGTATCTTGGTGTTTCGTTAGTTTGATTCTTTAATATTTTGAAATGCGCGTTACAAAGTTTAGATCATTTGATGATATTATCAGCTCGTGAATGACAGATCCTTGTTGTTTTATAAAAGCTGAAGGTTTCTCAAGAAAGGTTATTGATATGTGATTAAAGAATAAATAAAATAAATTAGTAAATAATGTTTTGGAACTTCATGAACCTTTTTTTTAAAATTCAGTTTTAATACAAAATTCGACATTTTACTAATATTTTATTATTTATTCATATATAGTGTTAAAAATTCTATGAACAAATAGTGTAATTATTTTAACATCCATTGTATAAAAATAAAGTGATAAGTATATGGATTTATAAGTTTATTACTAGATTCTAAGACATGTTTAATAATTTTATTAATTTCATTTTTATCACAATTGCTTGATCTATTTCAATATTGTCTTCTTCGTTAGTTTCTGTAAAAGTGTAAAAAAAGTTAATACATATTATGAGAATTGCTAAAAATTTTTGTATAATAACTTGAAGTAGTATGCATATACCTGAGGGATATAATTTGACAACTGGTCTCTTGCAAACCATTTTAAATTATATTGGTTGTTTTCTTGTACGGTCTGGTTGATATATCGTTGGAATTTGCTAGTTTTGTTCTAAATGCTAGATAGTAGATTTGTAGTTTACTAGCAAAAATCGCTCTAACAGCTCGGTTTTACAGGGTGGCAGACTCCTATCATCAAAATTTGCCAATATTTATGGTCAAATGCTTTATTAACATTTTTTTCAATGTTTCTTCAGAAAACAATATTTGTATTATTATTCTGAAGAAAATATAAGAAAATTATGCTTTATTATTTGACAAATTTAAGTTTGCTACCTGTTACCTGCCAAAGACACGATAACCCAAATAACGAAGGTCTGGCATTCGCAGGCTCTTAGACTATCAGTGTTTTATTGTACATGTGTTGCAAAGGTTTATGACTATGTTTACCAAACATTCTATTCAACAGTTGTGCAATGAAACTGTCCCAAGATCAGAATTTCACAGCACTTTTTTGTTCGGAAAAGCATTGTGGCATGTCTGTTAAGTTAGCACTAATTTTATTACCATTTAGAAACCCATGCCATAATTTGTAGATTAATTAAAAATAAATGGAATAGATGCAAGAAATCTTGTTGTCTTTCAAGTTACAAAGTTTAATTTGCTTATTAACAGTAGACCATATTTAACACCTCTAGGAGGATGAAGGTTATCTATGAGGTGAGTGTCAATAATTCCTGGCTTGACAAGGAAAGAGGCAAAGTACTACAACAAGTTTTTATTGTTTTTCAGTGTAATCTCCCTTGACTTCAATGCACTTCCTACAACATTTAATTAAGAATTCATTCCCTTTAAAAAAATATTGCTTAAGTTTGTCCTCGAAATTGGCCAAAACAGCTTCTCGTAACTCAAAATCAACGAATAATAGTTTCTCACATTTAAGTTCTTTAGGTAAATCTTTCGGAAAAATAGAAACAGTAGCGGGCTTGAGTTGGATTCTTTTTTGTGTTGGCAAATATAATATTAATCAGATCTTTTGAATGACAAACTGCTAGTCATAAACCTTTTTCTAATAAAACCATGCTGAGAATCACTCATAAAAGATTGCACATAATTGTAGATCTATTTGTATAGTATCTTTTTGGACATCTGGAAAATTACACCCGCCATCATTTTGAGTAATATTTGTCATTTTAGCAATGCCAATGGTCCGAGACCGGCCCTATTCGTTCCCGAGGTTTCCTTCGAGCTCCTGGTGAAAAGACAGATACGCAGACTTGAAGAACCCTCCCTGCGTTGTGTCGAGCTGATCCACGAAGAGATGCAGCGAATCATACAGGTAGGTTTGCGACTTCCCGTCTATCCTGTCGTGTACAACGTTCAAAAAACCCACCCAGCACTGCGGCAGCGAGGTCCAACAGGAAATGCTTCGTTTTCCCAAGCTGTACGAAAGGATCGTCGATGTGGTCACCCAGTTGCTCAGGCGGAGGTTGCCCACCACCAATCAGATGGTGGAGAACCTCGTCGCCATAGAACTGGCTTACATAAACACGAAACATCCTGATTTCTACAAGGAAATCGCCATGGTACCGACCATGATAAAGTCCGGTGATGGATCGAAGCCCAGCAGACCGAAGTCGATGTTTGGGAAGTTCACCACCACGGATGGAGCTAGTTTGGTGAGTGATTTGATTGGGTGATGTGTAGAGCTGTTTTGGAGTACAGGGATTAGGTGTTTCGCATGTTTGCAGAAGGAAGTTGTTGTAAGAGTCGGTAGTTATTGAATTTTTTCTTCAAATTATGCTATTAATAAATTTTTTTTAAATTTTATATGAATCACTAACTTTTAACATTATTAGTTAACAGCCTAGTGTTGGTAATTATTATTCCAGTTCCATACTAAAATTTGCTTGAGTACATTTGTAGACTTGAATAGGATGATTTAATATTGACTACATGCACGGTACTTTTAAAATGAATTTCTTGTACTGCACAGCTCCATGTTACGGAAATGTAGCATGAAATCTAGGTTTCATTTAATTTTTTATGATTTTAACCTAGCTTCAGTTCATGCAATGTTTTCGTTTCGTTATGTATTTTTTTGTGTCCCTTTTATGTTATTTGTTTGTTTTTCTTTTGGCTAGGTGGCTAAGAATGCTTCAAGCCAACATGATCAGGTAGATTTCTTTACTTCATTATACCACATAGTGCCTTTTAGTAACGATATCGACAGCACTTTACAGGTATTTTATAAGTGTCATGTTTGTCTGTGTATTTTACTAACTCCTTCAACTTATCGGACACTAGAACCATAGCGTTTTGTTAACTGTAAAGTGTGTTTGTCTCCATAACCATTAATCATTTTTCTGTCGAATCTGTAAAACCATCTCCAAGATTCATTCATCATTGCAGTCTAGGTCTTCTAGCAATCCGCAGCTTAATCAGAATGATGGAGATGCCACTGCATGGGTCTCGAATTTAGTGCCCAACCAAAACGATAAAGAGAACCTTGCAAATAACATCTCTGAGATGTCCAGTCACGATACCGACATTCGCTCAGTTCTGAGCCCCGTTAAACCGGTCAATTTGCTGCCGCAGATTCCCATTAACAGCAACAGCTATAGAAAGCTGTCTGAGCATGAGGAGCACGATTGCGAGATAATTGGTAAGCTGGCTTCCTAGTAAATTGACAGGAAGATGACCCCTTCCCTTTACAGAGCGCCTCATCAAATCGTACTTCTACATAGTGCGCAAGTCTATACAGGACACAGTGCCGAAGGCGGTAATGCACTTCTTAGTCAATTTCGTCAAAGATAACCTCCAGTCGGAGCTCGTGACCCATCTGTATAAAGCAGATAACGCCGATAAGCTACTAGACGAATCAGAGCACATCGCACAGAGACGAAAGGAGGCAGGGGACATGTTAAAAGTAATCAGTTTACCTCATTTTAGGACATATTTTTTCTTGACTCTTACTTTTTACAGGCTCTTCAAAGGGCTGCTCACATTATCAGCGAAATACGCGAGACCCACATGTGGTAGGGCGTCCTCGTCTCACGGTAACGTGCTAGTCGTGATTTATGTCCAAAAAAATTTTTTTTCCAGCTTGACATGGACTGCAATTTTTTTTTTTCATTTCATCCTTCGACAGAAGTAGATAATTGGATTCTTTAATTTAATTGTACATTCATGTTTAATAAAGTATTGAATGGTGTGATTTTTTGGCTCATTTCTTTTAGGTTTTCTTCACAACTAAAAAAAAATCTTTCTTAAAATTAGGCACTTTAATTTTTTTACTAGAAAACAGCCAAAATGTTCGTGTCATGTTTTTATATTAGAATCATGATTAAAAATGACTACCATTCTCAGCATCCTTCTAGAGGTGAAATTTGCAGAAGGCATCTGTTAGCGGTAAGTATCTACCTAAATCTTGTTTCTGTTACCAGTAGATATATTTTTTTGTGAATGTACAGAGAAATTTTCAATGTTTGATTTTATTTCGTTGACACTCTTGTCTTGTTTAACTGTTTGCAGTTAACTAGCACAAATCTACTGCTTTTTATGGTTTTCTGGTAACTTATATGTTGTTCTTTTCCTTCGTATAAAATTAATGCACATACTTTTTTTTTAGTTTATTTAACGATATATTTCATAGCTATCGCAGAATCTTTATAGTTCATATATACCAATAGTAGTTCAAATGTACCGACATCACCACATCGAAAACTTGGACCATTATCACGTTTTTTTTATAGATATGAACCACTTTCTGATAGTTTTCACCATCATTAAGGTCTAAGGAACAATATAACGACCTGAATCTACCAGTACTTTGACTAGAAAACATCGAAAACCTTATTGTATTGTTTACACGAACTTCCCCGTTAATTGATAAAATAAACGTCAAAATCGACATTATTTGAAGCGTAAGCAACTAGTTTACAACCGATTTTATTGCAATTGCACATCATTTTCGTTTATTACTAATTTGCAATCGTTTCAGTTTGTTTATAACCTGTCCTAGTGTAAACCTGGCTTTCCCCTAGGTAGGCGTCATTTCACCAGGTGGCGCAGTATTGCGTGGGGTTTTACACGGGTAGCATCGTCTGCATTCAGTTGCGTAATTCAAAGTGTAATTTTCGAAAATTTAAATTCCAAAGACTATAAGTGGGTGTAAAAATAGTGTGAGGATTCTGGTGAATAGTGAGATGTGTGTGGATGTAGCAGGAATCGCCCGGCAGCCGCATGTGCGTCGTCTGGTACGTGCAAAACTTTTTATGCATGTTTTGTTTTACACACCAAATTACAATTGTTTTATGGTGTTCAAAGTCATATGGAAATGTTTTTCGAAGTTGGATCGTAAATTTTTGCTTGTTTATGCATATAAAGCGGTACTGGCGGCCTAGCGTTCTTGCTTTTGCGTTGTTCCAATCGCGGCGTTTTTTGCTACCCGAGCAAGCGCTTTTTTCATTGGTCCGTGGAATGGGCAGATTTTAGTAAAAAAATGAGGAATGTCACGTAGCTTTTGCCTGTTTTATTCAAGGTCATACACGTAACAACGAATGAAACTGAAAATAATTGTTAATGCGATTTTCTTTTGTTGCAGGTGGTGTTATGCCATAATACCGGTAAGTCATATTGAATAAACATCGTGATGTTAACATGTTAAGTACACTCAGATAAAACTCTGAAGCAGAGCCTATTAAATTTTTCTTGTATTGTATATTTTTAACCTCAATTATTATAAAAATACTGGTATATTTGCTTACCACAGCCGAAGTATGTAGATATCAATGCCTAATGTTTTGTATAAGATATGTATCGTTTTAGTAGCTTTTTCAAGGAAGCTGTCTTTTTATTACTATCCTTACTAGTTAAGAGTTTGTTGCCTTTTGGTAGATTTTTTTAATTTCAAATGTAAAGCACTTTCTTTATGACAGAAATGAATGGATTTGCCGATATTCTTTGGTTTTGCCAGTAGAACTAACTAACTTGTTATCAGTATCAGCTTCATTATCTTTTTTCCCTGCTTTAGCCCGCATTAAACGCAAAAATTCTCGTTACTAATACCTCATTTATACCCTTAGACTACGCTATATTCTCGGGAAAGCCCCGAAAAGATTACGATTTAAAAATTGTTGCGCGTTTTGTGTTACAACCGGGAACTATATCGGTTGCGGTTACCCCATGTAACTGCTAGATGGCGACGCGAGTCCACGTCGTTGTCAAAATACCGGTAACCTCTCTTTTTAATAATAATATCAAAATAAACAACATAACCCTGAACTATGAACTTTGAAGGAGATAACACAGAAAATCGTCATTTACATCTCTTATTGCGCACTTGTACGTAAACGTAATCAGTGTGATTCGGTTAAGATGAAGACGCGTATATTCAACAGGTTGCTGTATAAAAATGTAACTTTACACCCCCTTATCAACAAGGTTTTTTATTCATCCACTGTTCATACGCTGAAGGTAGCCGAACAGATTAAAAAACGTAGGGCAGAAGCTTTGTTGGGGGGTGGTTTAAAACGTATAGATGCACAACATAAAAAGGTAAATGTTTTGAATTAATCCGACAACTAACGAATGAACTAGGAGGTTTAGTATTTGGAAATAGTCGGCTTTAATTGAGTGTTTGTTCAGGGAAAACTTACCGCACGCGAACGAATATCGTTGCTATGTGACAGTGGCACGTTTGTTGAGTATGACATGTTCATGGAGCATACCTGTACGGATTTTGGTATGGAAAAGCAAAAAGTAAGTGGCGAACTTTCATAGTTGAGGTGTAGACGTGCATTTCTCCTTTTAGTACCCTTGCGATTCTGTGGTGACTGGTCATGGGCAAATAAACGGTCGCCCCGTGTATTTGTTCAGCCAAGACTTCACTGTCTTTGGAGGAAGTCTTTCGAGCACTCACGCCAAAAAGATTTGCAAGATTATGGACCAGGCGATGCTCGTTGGTGCTCCTGTAGTCGGTTTAAACGATTCTGGAGGGGCGAGGATACAAGAAGGAGTTGCCTCTTTGGCGGGATACGCTGATATTTTCCAGAGGAACGTTTTGGCTTCCGGTGTGATTCCTCAGGTATATCATAAATCTCCCCCTTCAACTGGATCACATATCCATATTTCAGATATCACTAATTATGGGTCCTTGTGCTGGTGGAGCCGTGTATTCCCCTGCCATAACAGATTTCACTTTTATGGTCGAAGACACATCGTATCTCTTCATTACCGGTCCTGAAGTTGTTAAGGTACATATTTACGCATTTTTTTTGCGTTCGAGCTTCTTCAGTTTCCGTTTCAGTCGGTAACCAATGAGGATGTGACCCAAGAACAGCTGGGCGGGGCTAAAACGCACACGGCTGTTTCTGGGGTGGCACACAAGTCTTTCGTTAATGACGTCGATGCTATTTTGAATCTGCGTCATTTTTTGGGGTTCTTGCCGCAGTCAAACCAGGAGAGTGCACCTATAAGGCACTGCGATGAGCCTTGGTACGTATCAGTCAATTTGGTAGACTTACAAAGTCTGTTTTTTGTTTTCTAGTATTTGGTCTTTCACATGTTTTATTTGTATCAAAAGTTTTGGCCTCTATATATCTAATATATCTAATCTAAATATCTCTTTCAAATAAGTTTTTTAAATAACTTAGTTTTTGTGCATTTTTTAATGTTCAATGATATGTGGTTTTGCATTTTTTCTTTAAGCAGTTTTGTAACTACTAATTTTTTTTGGGTTTCTATTAAACAGTATGTTACCATGATGATTTAAAACACTCTCATACTAGGTATTTGCCTTCTTGAATTTGAATGCCATAGTAGCCAGTGTTGGAACAACTCTCTTTAAACATACTTTTTTGCCATCTGATATGTTCAGGTTTTTTTTATGACTATACTTTTTTGAGCTTCTGTCATCTTTTTATTACTGTGATACCTAATTTTTGTCTGTTTTTAATATTTATTGGGTTCATTTTCTACATACTTAACAATTAAACACCCTTGAATTTTTGAACTGGAATTTTTTGAAATAATTTCCAAATATTATTATTATTTTGCAATACATCTATTTTTTTAATTCTGTACATTTGGGGAAGTTCTCTTTTAAGTTTTATTTTTCAATTGCTATTTTGAATTATGTCAGGTCTTTTTAAATAAAAAGGTGATGTCTAACTAAAAAACAACTATTTTATTTTAAGTAGATTTTTTATTTATTTAGGTTTCTGTTCGAACGTGACATTTTATCAAGTCCTTTTCAGCTCAATTACATCAGTTTTTAGTCTTTTTAAATTTTCTTTCTTAAATTAGAAAGTTTTGACTGAACCATTTTTCAGTATTTTGAATTATTTACTCAAAGATTTGTGGCACTATCTATTGTTTTCAAGCGTCTCTTGAAAGATTCAACTTTTAGTGACTTAGATGTCCCCGTACTGGACTCAATAATTCCTGTAGAGACATCAGCAGCATATGACATGCTAGATGTAGTGTACGGAATCGTCGACGAAAGAGAATTTTTCGAAATAATGCCGAAATACGCTCAAAATATCATAATTGGTTTTGCCAGAATGAACGGCAGGTCTGTTGGAATCGTAGGTAATCAACCGAAGGTGGCAGCAGGTAAAATATTCTGATATTTTCCGGAACACAATTTTTTATTGTTTTTTTTTCAATCACAGGCTGTTTGGATATAAACGCGTCAGTAAAGGCGGCGAGATTTGTTAGATTTTGTGATGCTTTCAATATTCCGCTAATAACTTTGGTCGATGTTCCTGGATTCTTACCCGGGACCAACCAGGAATATTCTGGGATAATAAGACACGGTGCAAAGCTTTTGTACGCTTATGCGGAGGCTACGGTACCAAAACTAACGGTTATAACACGTAAAGTAGGCCTTGTTGACATTTGCTCGTTTTTCCTTATTTTTAAAAATTTTTCCGAAAGGGGTATGGTGGGGCATATGATGTAATGTCTTCGAAACACCTGAGGGGCGATATGAACTATGCCTGGCCGTCTGCGGAAGTGGCAGTAATGGGTGCGAAGGGTGCAGTTTCTATTTTGTACAGGGGAAAACCTGACGTAGCGAAATACGAAGCCGAATACATAGAAAAGTTTGGAAATCCATTTTCTGCTGCGGAAAAAGGTATTTGTCTGTTGAGTTCAGATACTTGTCTCCTCCTATTAGTGAGGGTCTTTTTTGTACAATGGACATGAATATACTCTCTTGACTTCCAGGGTTCGTTGATGACATAATTGAACCAAGGACCACTAGGTGGCGCTTGTGTAGAGATTTGGACTTGTTGGAAAACAAGAGGCTGGAGAATCCGTCCAAAAAACATGGCAACATTCCGCTTTAATAAAACAAAATTCAGATTCTGTTTCAGTCTTATATTTAACAAATATAGTACCTTACACAAGGGGGGATGGGGTTAAAGCCGTTAAAACTTGTTAGTTCAACATCGTTAAAGCAATATTATCTTACATATCACAATGATTCACATTTGAGGTTTTGAAAACCTCGCGCCACTTTTTACTACAGACATATATTTAAAAAGGGTTCTGAATTATATGTACAAACATGGGAAACGTATAGCTCCATCGTTAATAACAAACGTCACATCTATAGTTAAAACATCTGATTTTAAATAGCCTCCTTTGGAGAGCTGTACAAGTTTACATCACACCAAATGATACTGCACTCAGTTCCAAAAAAAGTGACGCATCTAATTTTGGTTGCAAGTTTGAAGCTTTGTCTCCTCAACGGCAGTGGAAAAACAAGAACCATTCATAGAAAGTGTTAATACATCATATGAAAGACACTTTTTTATGAACATTTTGTTTTTTTATTCATTAACTTATTTGTAAATTTGTCCGAATTACAGATATTTTTAGCTGAAACCTTGTGTTTATCCCACATGTTTAATTTATTGTAGAACCACACTGGCTTTGAAAAAGCAGTTGCCTTTGCCATAGCACTTTAAGCACTTAGAACTAAAACTCGATTAATATATTTTTTGAGAACTAGATCCCAGTACATTTTTAGGTGTTATTCTAGATAAAAAAGGTCAAAAATTAAGAAAAAACTTTAGAGTTTTTCCACTACCATGAAAATAATTCACCTGTTTTATTGTTTTTTAAAGGGCAAAAGACGAAGCATCAAATTTGTGTCACTTTTTTTGGAACTGAGTTTATTTGGAGACTCGAGATTTAAAAACTAAAATGTTATGACAGTTTTTAGTAGATCAGCTGATATTCACTTCCTAACGTTAATAATAACAAAAGTACAACTATTCTATGATTGTACTATAGCTAGTAAGCTAATTGGTCTTTTTGAGATCATTGGCCCACCAATTATATGAGTAATGAGCTGGATTTTCAAAGGCAAGCTCTGGCTGTTTTTTTTTTATTTTGACCTGCCTCCAACCTTTGAAAACCGTCCGTACTTATTCGCCCTACAGTATTGGAGGTAGGAACGTCCCAGAGTCGTTAAGGTTGGAGTCCACGGATGACGCGACGTGCGCCGTCTTGGTCTTGTCGCACAGTTTGGGGGAGTACTTGTCGCGCTGTCTCGAATGAGTGGTGCTGCTGCAGGTGTCTGTGCTCGAGCGCGATTCCTGGCTGACGCTGGCGTCAGATTGGCTGTGACGCAGGTCGCACGTCTTCTGAGCCGACTGGATCCAGGTGTGTTTCAGCGCTTCGTCGGGGCTCATCCGTTTGTGGGGGTTCCACCTGGGAAAAACGATTTGTTGATAAATTCAGCATGAATTGAAATCCTGTGAAAACCTAGAAGCGTCACAACAGATTATGTCTACTGGGGAAAAACATGTAATTTTTTATTTTTAGGGGGGCACATTGGGGTGGTAACCCCTTCCTAGTCCCCCCCACCCCACTATATCACACGTTAGAGTTCAAATGGGAGGGAGATTTTATTGAAAAGGTCTGCATTCTTCGTTCAACCATATCTAAATATTTGGCATTCCTGCCGATTATTCACAGAAAATCGAAATCCATATAATTTATTTGTGTTTTAAATGAATCCCCTTAATAAGTAATTTCATTTTATTATTTTTTATTCAAAATGACCTCCATTGACTGCCGATAAGGCCAATTTTCTATTTCCCTCCGCAGGTTTTCGAGAACTTTAGGGCGTATTCCTCTACAACATCTTGTTTACCTTTGTCGCAAATCTTGTAGTGTATTAAGTTGAGTTGAGAGTTGAAAGTTGGAAAACTACCTCGTTTTACTTCCACATCCAACGGATGGGAAGTACTGTATCGCAAAAAAATTTGTATTTGCTCAATCGCTTTAAAATGACCAAAAATGAAAAAAAAACAAAATTTGACCAAAAAATTGCTTGTCTGTGTCTGTGTGTCTGTGGTTTTGTGTATGGATGCGGCAACTTTCGTAAGACTTAATATATGAACTTGAAATTTGGCATACATATGAATCTCTACTACCCAAAGCTACCTATTGTTTTTGGGGTAAATAGGATATCGGGAAGGGGGTGAAATTGTAGGGTAGGGTAGGTTTCGTTTTAGTATGTGATTAGTAGTATAACTGCGAGTACTATTCGTCCTTATAAATTTTTGGTGCAGCAAACTGTTGGAAAATATTAGCAAAAAAGCGTCACTCAAAGAAAACGGTTTTTCCTAAATATCTCCGAAAATGCTAAATATATTCAAAAAATGAAAATACCATCAGATAGGAAATAAAATTTCTCACAGAAAGTGTCTTAAAAACTTTATCCAAAATTTTGACATTTTCGAAACATTTACAAAAAACGTATTTTGGAATCTGCCTATACGATTTCTTTTAAATTTAGGCATTATATAGAAAGACAAATTTCTGATCGAAAAGCAATTTTTTTAAATTTATGTATTTTTGTTAATATTTGTCTTGTGTAGAGAGAAAAAATGCTCAAAACCTGATTACTGATCGTATAGTGTTAAAAAATGAAAGCGTAAATGTCATTTTGACAATTAATTGGATGTGGATTCAATTTGCAGCGGTTTTCTGATAAGTTCAGGTTATCTTTAATTATGTACTTCATTAGTCCGTGGTATGACCTGATTTTCCAATAAATGCAAACATCTCTAGTCGTTTAGATTTCCCTAAAAAGGATGCCCGCCCCTTTAAATTCTGAGGTCGTTGCTCGTGAACTTCATTGGAGAAATAAATTTTATAAACCAACAAAACTCGAAGCTACTGTCAAAATCATCTTCGCTTAATCCACAGACGAATTAAACTTTGTAAGGATGGAATTTGTGTCTATAAAAAATCGTGCGAGTTACTCCTGATTCTCGAGATACCTCAGTGCGAGAATGCGTTCTTTATTGTCGTTTCTTTGTGAATAATTTTGTAATTGTAAATATTTTGATATGGTTGAATAGGGAATTGAAAGACCCTTTCAATGAGGAGTCACTCGTACTGACGATTGTTAACAATCGTAACAAAAAAGTTGTATTGCCAGAAAAATTTCTTATTACGACAGAATGACCAGGACAGATGAATTCAATTTTAAATACAAGATTTTGTTGATTCGATTTAGTGAATTGACGTTGAAACGTTTTTATTTAATTTGTTGCAATTTTTCACTCCTTGGGTTATTTTATACCATAAAACCGGATTATTAACGTTCTCGGCAGTTTTAAAACCGTTCCAGCGTGATGGCTGTCGTGGAAGTTCATTTAATTAATGAATTTATTACTTACTCTAGGCATCGCGAAATGAAATCGATAAATGGCGCGTCATTGCATCTAAGGGCTATTGCTAGGTTTTTGGCACCGGGTTTTCTCTTTCTCCCTTTGCTGTTCGTTATACATCGTGGATTTCCTCTAGAATCTGGAATGAAAAGCAAAAAACGCGTTTTATTTGTTGATGTTGTAGTTTTCAAATTCCTACTTAGGTCTTTACGATGAAGTGCTATTGTTCAAAATATAGTTATAATAATCACAACTACAATAAAAATAATATAAGACACTTTGATAATTATTGTTTGAGTGTCGGTAATCAACTTGATTTCCAGCTTTGAGCTATTTTTTTGCATTTAAATATATTGAAAGCTGAAAAAAATGTGGAAGCTGCAATGAACATGTATGTCAATAGATTTCAAGAAAGGCGTCAAACAGAAATATTTTAGATAAAGCGTCTCGCTTATTTATGAAATTTATTGATATAAAATTTTTTCCGGCTAAAAAATATTGACGTCCACGCGCAAAAATGTTCATCGAAGAAAAATAATCGCTTTTGGATCTTAGTTTTTGAACTCATTATAGCATTGCGGGTCTGTAAAACCAAGACAGAACCAGAAGACTACTACGACGCTTTCGCTTGTTCTTACCAAAGAATAGCCTCCTTCTAGTGGCGCTTGCTATTATTTCATCCGGTGGTGGTCCCAACACTTCCATTAAGCACGCGAGTTGCTCTACTTCATTCTCTCCGGGGAATAATGGGTATCCCGTGTATAATTCTGCTAATATACAACCTGAAACGGAATAATGCTCGATTAATCCATCGATTTTGGGTTCTAGACGAGTCATTTTAATATCTAATTTATTATTGATGTTGGCCTAGTAAGAAAATATTTTTTTTTATGGGGAACAAGTTTGTGTTTATTTATTCGTTAAATTTCAATGTAATGGTTGAAAGATTTCAAGTACGGCATACAAATAGTTTTTCAACGTAAAAATTAGGGAAAGGTAAAATAGACCATTAAGTTGTACTCGCAGAATATTTCTAGCCCACAATATAAATGATACTATTCTTATGATAATATTTTCTCGGAAAGATCGCTGTCTGTTGAAAACATTACACCTGCAATCTTTGTCAAAGACGAAGAACCTCAAAAATTTGCCTGACACAAGTTCAAACAAAATTTTGAAAGTAAATAAACAAATCATCAAGGAAGCGATACGTCATAGAAACAACGTGCCAACCTGATAAAAAAGAATCTAACGATGAAAAAGGAACTACCTACCTATTAGATATACACGAACTACTTGGAAAAACATAACCACAAAATAGCCTTCCAAATGTCACCTAACTTATAATTTCCACAATCCCTATTAAAATTATTAGTATTCCTACAAATTTCTATAGCTTCTTTTATCAGACATTTGTGATAATATTTTTCTCTATGTAAAATTTTCGTTTTATCAAAGTCAATTATGTGTTTAGTCAAATATGAGTGTTCAGCTACGGAAGATTTATCTATCTGTTGCAGCCTAGTGTTCTTTCAAACGCGTACCTGCTTTTCTTTTAGTTTGACCTATGTAACACTTGCCGCAAGAATATGTAATTTTGTAAACACCTTCACTCTCTAAATGTAACTAAAATATCTTGTTTTCTAAGCATCCTCTTTAATTTTTCTGAAAGGCCTTGTACATAAGACAAACTCAACTTCAATTTACTTTGTCCTGGCTGAGAATTGACTTGATTTGGATGAACACTTTTATTAAAAACTGACCAAATATTCTTATTGCTATAACCATTTCTCACTAGTGCTGATTTAAGATGATATATTTCTTTTTGTAAAGAACTTTCGTCTGATATCCTTTGTGCTCTAACAAATAACGTCATTATTAGACTATTCTTTTGAGAGGGAGGGTGGTGAGATGTGGCATGTAAATACGAGGCATGTTTTTTAAGTAAGTACCGTTTTGCGATTCCGCCGCCGCAGCGCTACGGTCGGCGTTCCGCGCATGCGCGCTGGTTACCTACATCTCTTGTCTACGCACTGACGCCATTACAGTTTGATTCTTCACTGTATACGTTGTTTACTGAGTGTTTAAGATGCCTCCGATAATTGTGAGTCCCGCCGATTGTGAAGTATGGGCTGTTATACGATTTCTTAGTGCTAAAGGCGTAAAACCGATCGATATTCATCGTGAGATCTGTGAAGTTTACGGACAAAACATTATGAGTGATGGAATGGTAAGGAAATGGGTGAGAGCATTTAAAGATGGCCGCACAAATGTGCATGATGAAGAACGGAGTGGGCGTCCTTCGGTCGTTAATGAAGATTTGGTGCAGAAAGTGAACGAAAAGGTGAGAGAAAACAGACGCTTTACAATTTCATCATTGTGCGACTGCTTTCCTCAATATTCTCGTAGTGTTTTGTATCGCATTGTGACCGAGAACTTGAATTACCGGAAATTGTGTTTACGTTGGGTTCCGAAAATGTTGATGGATTTGCACAAAACCCAACGTTTAGGCAGTGCATTGACTTTCCTAGAGCGGTACCACAATGAAGGTGAAGATTTTTTAGACCAAATTGTTACTGGTGACGAAACATGGGTGGCCTACGTCACACCAGAATCGAAACAACAATCCATGGAATGGCGACATTCATCATCACCCAAAAAAGTGAAGTTTAAGCAAACAATTTCTGCCCGGAAAATCATGTGCACAGTTTTTTGGGACAGAAAAGGAGTATTGCTAGTGGAGTTTCTGCCTTGTAATGAGACAATCAATGCAGCGTCTTATTGTAAGACATTGAACAATCTGCGTCGTGCAATCCAGAACAAAAGGCGTGGCAAGTTGAGTAAGGGTATCGTTTTGCTGCATGACAATGCCCGTCCACATGTGGCTAATCGGACCAAAGATCTCATCAAATCTTTTAAATGGGAAACTCTAGATCATCCTCCATACAGCCCTGATCTAGCGCCCAGCGACTACCATTTGTTCCTGCAGTGGGTGGTCAGCGTCTTCAAGACGATAACGAAGTCGAAACATTTGTGATACAGTGGTTAACAAGTCAGGCGGCAGAATTTTATGAGGAAGGTATTCAAAAACTGGTGCCACGTTATGACAAGTGCCTCAATATTCACGGAAATTATGTAGAAAAGTAGATTAAGGTACAGGCTTTCATGTAAGATAAAATTATTGCGATATCTTTGCACGTCTTTTTTTAATTCCAAAACGGTACTTACTTAAAAATCATGCCTCGTATCTTAGAAAACACGATATTTTAGTTGTTGATAGTACATATAATAATTTAGATAAAATTTTAAGTTCTACTAAAGACAAACTACATTTAGAGAGTGAAGGTGTTTACAAAATTACATGTTCTTGCGGCAAGTGTTACATAGGTCAAACTAAAAGAAAAGTAGGTACGCGTTTGAAAGAACACATACGTGCTAGTAGGCTGCAACAGATAGATAAATCTTCCGTAGCTGAACACTCATATTTGACTAAAACGAAAATTTTACATAGAGACAAATATTATCACAAACGTCCGATAAAAGAAGCTATAGAAATTTGTAGGAATACTAATAATTTTAATAGGGATTGTGGAAATTATGAGTTAGGTGACATTTGGACGGCTAGTTTGTAGTTATCTTTTACCAAGTAGTTCGTGTATATCTAATAGGTAGGTAGTTCCTTTTTCGTCGTTAAATTCTTTTTTATCAGGTTGGCACGTTGTTTCTATGACGTCTCGCTTCCTTGGTGATTTGTTTATTTACTTTCAAAATTTTGTTTGATCTTGTGTCTGACGAATTTTGAGGTTCTTCGTCTTTGACAAATATCACAGGTGTAATCGAAACGACAGCGATCTTTCCGAGAAAATATTATCATATACTATCGACGCTGAAAGCATTCACCCTCGTATACTATTCTTATAATTTTCTAGTATTCTTTGAGTTTTTTTATTGTTCAGTGTGCTTTTTGGTCCCTAAATATTTCTAGGCCTCCACTTACCTAAGCTCCACATGTCTATCGCAGTTCCGTAAGTCAGCCCCAGTATAACCTCAGGAGATCGGTAGAATCGAGATTGTATGTAAGTGTAGACCCTTTGGTTAGTAAAACAGGAACTACCAAAATCTATGACCTTGATGGAACTGCTTCCTCGCTGTTTCAGCAGCACATTTTCCTGTAAAAAGTCGGAAATGGTATACAGCTTCACTGCAAGAAAAAAAGAGCACCAGTCTTACCGGTTTCAGATCACAGTGGATGATATTCTCTTTCTGCAAGAGTCTCAGACATCTTAACAACGAAACCGCGAACCTTCTGATCAGGTTCAGACTGAATCCTTGGTAGCTGTTTTTCTTGATAAGTTCGTACAAGTTAAGGCTGTAAAGATAACGGAATGATCGAAAGTGATTACAGAAATCGTTGTGGACTTGCCTCATTAGCTCAAAGCTTATGCAGAGGTGGTTCCTGAAGTAAAAATACTCGAGCATGTGGATGACGTTGTGATTTCCGTCTTTGTCCCTCTTCCTGAGGTGGTCCAGTATCCTGACTTCAACCAGGGCCTGGTGGTGGAAGCGCTTTTTGTTCCTGATGATTTTTATCGCTACTTGTTTGTTGGTCATGTGATCCAAAGCGCGGATTACCTGGCCGAAGCTACCCTTACCGATCACTTCCAGGATTTCGTAGCGATACGATATGTGGTCGTGCAAGACCTGAAAAGGAGAGTAATGACATTGTTATATACGAGGCATGTTTTTTAAGTAAGTACCGTTTTGGAATTAAAAAAAGACGTGCAAAGATATCGCAATAATTTTATCTTACATGAAAGCCTGTACCTTAATCTACTTTTCTACATAATTTCCGTGAATATTGAGGCACTTGTCATAACGTGGCACCAGTTTTTAAATACCCTCCTCATAAAATTCTGCCGCCTGGATTGCACGACGCAGATTGTTCAATGTCTTACAATAAGACGCTGCATTGATTGTCTCATTACGAGGCAGAAACTCCACTAGCAATACTCCTTTTCTGTCCCAAAAAACTGTGTACATKRTTTTCCGGGCWGAAATTGTTTGCTTAAACTTCACTTTTTTGGGTGATGATGAATGTCGCCATTCCATGGATTGTTGTTTCGATTCTCGTGTGATGTAGGCCACCCATGTTTCGTCAACAGTAACAATTTGGTCTAAAAAATCTTCACCTTCATTGTGGTACCGCTCAAGGAAAGTGAATGCACTGCCTCAACGTTGGGTTTTGTGCAAATCCGTCAACATTTTCGGAACCCAACGTGAACACAATTTGCGGTAATTCAAGTTCTCGGTCACAATGCGATACAAAACACTACGAGAATATTAAGGAAAGCAGTCGCACAATGATGAAATTGTAAAGCGTCTGTTTTCTCTCACCTTTTCGTTCAATTTCTGCACCAAATCTTCATTAACGACCGAAGGACGCCCACTCCGTTCTTCATCATGCACATTTGTGCGGCCATCTTTAAATGCTCTCACCCATTTCCTTACCATTCCATCACTCATAATGTTTTGTCCGTAAACTTCACAGATCTCACGATGAATATCGATCGGTTTTACGCCTTTAGCACTAGGAAATCGTATAACAGCCCGTACTTCACAATCGGTGGGACTCACGATTGTCGGAGGCATCTTAAACACTGAGTAAACAACGTAGGTATGCAATGAAGAATCAAACTGTAATGGCGTCAGTGCGTAGACAAGAGATGTAGGTAACCAGCGCGCATGCGCGGAACGCCGACCGTAGCGCTGCGGCGGCGGAATTGCAAAACGGTACTTACTTAAAAAACATGCCTCGTACGTTATAAAATCGCCAGGCGTTTATTTTTGTACGAATTTGGTTTGCGCGCGTGTGCAACGTATCACGAATGGAGATTAGTTTTCCGATACTAGAACGGCGCCGCAAAATGACTATATAATAATGCAGCGTGCGTGAAAGGTCATTTTGTGCTCTTGAAACTATGCGAATGAAAGATGCCGTTTAAGTCGGAAATTTGATACTGAAACTGTTCTTTGTAGCAGAATGACGACACTGAAGGATACGTAAATCCCTTTTGAGTTTTCTTAAGATTTTAACAGCTAAGAATTGTGTAGTTTGGTATTTTTTTTGTTGGCGTTAGTGTCTTCATGTTAAAAAATAGCTCAACCACTCTATTTTAGTTTTTTTTTGTATTGTTTGTATTGTGGTCATGTACTGAGCTTCTATAAACGCTATAAATTAGTAATTTTAGTTAGTAATTTTTGAATCCTGATTTTTGATCTAGAAAAATAGGTATTTAGACGTTCTACGATCCCAGGTAATCAAATTTTCATCGAACACGAATTTGTCTCAACTTAAGAATTCTCTTGATTCTGCCTTCTACTACTAGTTCCTTCGATAATATACAATTTCATATTGTCTTGTAAACTAACGTAGGGCTCATTAGAGTATAAAATAAAGTTCCTGCTGATTGTAAGTAGTTTAAACAAATTCGTAGTTTATTTAAGTATCAGATTCAAAAATTTCTATCATGACTACCAAAATAAGACTGAAAATAATTTATGAAGTAATTCTTGTTAAGTGCAAAAAAGGTTTTTATTGTGGAACTCTGCCAGTCGTTTCTCAAAGAATATCAAAGATATACGAAGCTCGAACTTTAATACTCTCTCTTGTTTGTGGTAGATTTGTAGAAAAAAACAAAAATCCATTTTTAGATATCCCCTCGGAGGAACTCTGCTTTGGGTTCTTGAAGAGGTGGTAAATGGAATAGTTAAACATCTTTTTTGTTTTTGTTGTCATATACAGCAAATTTCAAAACTTGTGTAAATAATTTATTACATAAGCGTCCTCCGGAAGACCTGCATTGTAAAAGTTCGGGTCATAGGAAGTCAATTGTGTAATTGTAATTCACATTTTGTTGTATCTTTACCTAAAATTATTAATGTAATTGTCTGTTTGTTGTACGTACAAATAAACAAACAATCTTTCTTCAAAATTTATCAATTTTTAATTTCACATTTTGTTATTATACCAGTAATATTTGTTCCAATACAACACAATACAATTCTAACAATATAAATAAAACTATAACAGATAAACGGATACCCTGAGAGCTTCCTGGTAAGCTGCAAGTTCTTACATGAGAAATTTGTACTAGAATTAATGTTTGGTTTGATTTGGTCTGCCAATTCGTTATGTTGAGCTACAACTGTCCAATTGGGTATTATCACTTTTTTTTTGAAAATTACGTAAAATGAATCTTGAAGTGCATGTATATCGCACGCCATGTTAAAAAAAATAAAAAAKATTTGTAGGTAGAGAATTTCACGTCTGAAATTCGAATCTTAGGAGTCACCGCCAAAACGCTTCTACCCAAGATTATTCAAGACGTGACGTCAAGTGTCATGTAAACATTACGTGCGTTTAATGGTGTAGTATCATTCTTGTATTGGAAAAGCTTTTGTGTGGTGTTCATTGAAAGGACAGTGTAAGAGGTCGCACCAAAAAGTGATTTTTGTAGTTTTACAAGCATCTATTATGTATGGAAAACAAAACAAGTGTTGTTTTGTACATGGTTATAAAAGTACTTCAGTCAGTACAGCTAACAAAATTTTTGTAACCGTTCCTCGAGATTATCAACGTATGAAAAAGTTGTTTTATATGCCGAAATCGCAAAGTTTGTTTTTCTGTTGTGAAGATCATCTTAATTCTTACTGTAAGTTTTATTCTTCTTCTTGGAGTTATAAGTGTTTACCATTCAGTTTCCATTTTGTTATAGCTTGAAGAGAATATGAAAAATTATATGCGTTTTAAGTTGATAGAGTGAAATGTTATAATAAAGAACGACGTTGTTCCCCAAACATTCGACTGTTAGCCAGACCGGAAACGAGCTGCAAGAGCCCCGAAAATAAATGCAATTTATATTTATTCTGACCTCTAAAATAAATGTCAAGTTTAGGGTACGTTTTTTATTCTTACATTGTTATGTTTACAAATAGTATGTTCCCAACAACCCACTGTGATCAAATTATCAATGCTACGTTAATTTGATAAAAAGTTCACTTATGCTGTTGCTTTTACGTTCCTCATTTCCGCCGCGTTGAACCGCTCATCGCTGTACACAAATCCATAACAATGAACATGCCTTCAGAAGTCATAACTCATGAGTATTTCACTTTTTTCTTGGCGTATTTTAATTCACTTGTCACAAAATGAACGCAAACAACMAACTGATAAATTGACGGGCTGAGGCTGACGCGTGACGCGCTGAGCCCAGATGTAAACAAGCGGCCATTTACAAGACACCTGACGTCACGGCCAATATGTTCGCGTTTTGGCGGTCCCTTTAAATATTCACATTTTTAATATTAAAAATACACCTTACGATCCTTTTTTTCTAATTTATAAGCTTTCACAGCTGTTTTGTGGATTAGATGCTACCTATTAATATGCAATTTAATAAAATATAAATACATGGCAAATACCCAATTGCGATTAGTGGTGGGTGTCCTTACGGGACACTGTCGGCTCAATAAACATTTATATAATATGGGTGTAGTGGAAAGTAGCACGCTGGGGGGCAAAAGGTTTGGAGAATTTGGGTCTCAATTTCTTAAGACTGAAGATCTTTATAGATTACCTTGGAAAGAGATACTGCACTTCTTTGAGAAGACAGGACTCTTTTTATGTATAGTCTGTTTAAAAAAAAATGTTTTTAGCAATTCAGACAGTGACATTTTCAATTTAAAAGCATGATTTTTAATAAAATGTATGTGTTCATTTCATTTACCACGGTGCAAATGTTTGCTGAATCTAATGAAATTACACCCACATTTTGAGCGGTGTAATTTTTTATTCCGCTGTTCGATGAAAGCAAACTTCACCCAGTTTTACAATTATCAAAGCTTGTTACCCCGCATTGGTTAGTTAAACATTTGCCTTCATTCACCATTCTGTGCTTTTAAACACTTTTAGGGGAAGATAAACAATCAATCTTTTCTGAGATAATATTATTCTTGGATTTGGGTCCTTTAGATTTTTAGTCGAACATTTTGAACAGTTATTGCCAAGAGCATAATAAATAAAATACTCTTCTCTACCAGGAGAATTGACCTATTATTGTTACGGTTTTATTTATAAATTTTGCTTCCCCTAGAATTAATGACCCGCAAAACAGTTGCAAAGGTTTTTAAGGCCCAAACACTGTGAATGGCCGTGACGTCAGGATCGACCTTCCGTTGGCATTTGCTTTGATATTTAGATGAGAATATTCCCTAATGATGCTTCTCCTTTGATATGCAGAACGCGTATGATTTTAGCGAAGCCGAATTTAAATTCCAACTCAAATCTGTTTTGGTCTATACGTAAACGGAAGGAGTTTGCAGGAAAATGATTTCCACATACTCTTTGTCGTAGTATTTTACGAACGCATGTCGACATTTGAAGGTATGACTAGATTTAAAGGTTTTGACGTCCCTTACCTTATTGTAACTACCACTGTCGTCGTCATAGCCACCGTTCTGTGAACCCCCTTGTTCGCCGTGTATTTTACAGGCGTCGAGACCCAAGTACCATATCTTCGAGTATTTTTCTATTTCGGTCCTTTCGTACTCCGTTAGCCTGTTCCGATATAACCTGAGTGCCTCTGGAACAATATAACAGTTGACGTCACAGTTTTAGATGAACAATTTGAAATAATTCAACATTAATTAGCATTTCTATGCAGGGTGATTCATTAAGATTGGGCAATCTCTGAACTGGAGATACTACACACCAAAATATGGCGATAGAGCTTAACATGCCTTATGCAAATGTTGCAGTTTTACGAGATACACAGGGTGTTCAAAGTTACAATTTTAATTTGAAATTTCTCAATAATTTTGTGATTTTAAGCAGTCTCGTCTGAAAAATTGGCAACTTCGTGTTTTTTGGCAAGAAATTTACGAATTTAATGCTAAATTTAGCACTATATATAAAAGGTGTTAGTTACACCCTGTTACTTAAGTAAATTACAACATATCTTTTTTGCCTAACGAGTTAAGGCTAAAATGACTAGAAAATCTAAAAGGTAGTTCCATTTTCGATAAAAAAGGCACTATTATTTTTTTCATGTGACTATCAGCAGTTGAGTTATTTGCATTTTAAATATCAGTGTTGTAGTGTATAGGCCCTCTATGTGTTTATTATTATTATTATTATTATTATTTGTACTGCTTGGTTTAGTACGCGGTACGCGCATATCTGGCATTTAGATAACCTAAAATATTGACGCGCATGACGGGAAATACATAACCTAGAAATTTGAATGTTGACGTTTGGTAATGTAGTAATCTTTATGTGTGATGTGTGCATGTGTGACGATCGCGATTCGCGAAACCGCAAACAAAAGGTAGTAAGGAGATGATTTTCTAATGTTTAGTAGTAAATAAATAACGACGAAAAAAATTAATGACATGTTATGAAAGAGATCCGGACTTTTACAAGATTTATTACAGATTGGTGCCGTGACCAGGATGCATTTCTTGTGGAAAGTTGGGCATTTGATTAGGTCTTTTTTTTAACGGTGAACTAATATTTTTTTATTTCTGAGTTTATGTTCCTGAAATGAAGTCGCCGAGATAATGTTTTCTCCCCACATCCCATTTGTCCTCTGAGGCCTATTGATGTAAGGATCCAACCAAGATGTTAATAACTCTAGACCCAGTTAGCTGATGCATGAAGCAGAGAACCGCCTTTTCCTCTGAAGCCCATTGATATAGGAGCCCAGCTAGAGATGTATTCCGCGGACGCAACGCGCGAAATACAGGAGTACAGGTTACTTTTATTTGAGTTTGAAATATATCAAAATTGACAAATGTCTGACGTACATTTAATGTACATTGGGTAGAACCTTGGGGATATTACAGTGTAAAGACTCCTAGCCACCGTTATTACTTTGATTTTTTCAAGTAGGCTTGTGTCAGCACTTATCAATTTATCGTGTAAAGAAGTATTTGACAATTTTACTTTCACTAAGTAAGAGTGTTTATTGTGTTTTTCGAATTTACTTAGTATTATTTGTAGTAAAAATTTTAAAATAAGAAAATGCCACGACATAATGCATTTTCTAACACTGAAATGCGTGATGTGATTTGTGTTTTTGCTCAGTCAAATTATAGTGGACTTGGTGCAGCCAGAAGGTATTTAGAATTATACCCAAATCGAAGACAACCCAATCACAAACTGTTCAGACGTATTTACATCCGCTTGGGCGAAACAGGGTGTTTTCTTCTTAAAAGCTTAAATGGTGCTCGTCGGTTAAGTGCGGCAACAGGAATAAGCCAGTCGTCTATCTGGAGAATTTTAAAGAAAGATAATCTCCATCTATATCATTATACTCGTGTCCAAAATTTGTTACCTCAAGATTTACCAGTTCGCCTACAGTTTACTAGGCGAGGTGTTTTTAATTGGATCCATATGCTCTAAAGCAACGACATTTTCAGCATTAATTCAAGGTAAATATTTGGCGTGGTGTATCGGTCCTTTTGAACTTCCTCCTAATCTGAACGGGCCCCTCTATTTAAACTTCCTTGACCAAAATTTAAACACACTACTAGAAGATGTACCACTAGCCATAAGACGGAACATGTGGTTTATGCAAGACAGGGCAATGCCACATTTTTTTCTACCAGTACGCCAATACCTGAATTAACATTTTCCTCACCGGTGGATTGGGCGTGGCAGTGAATTTGGTTGGCCACCTAGAAGTCCAGATTCCAACCCTCTAGATTTCTCACTATGGTCACAAATGAAGGACATGGTTTACAAAGAAACAATTAATTCCATCGAAGAATTACGACAGAAAATCCAAGAAGCTGCTAATATTATTAAAAGTAATCGACGAATGTTATTTAATATTCAAAGATCTTTAAGGATACGCCTTACAAAGTGTATTGAAGTGGAAGGCGGTCTTTTAGAGCATTTACTTTGAAGCTTTTTTTATTACTGTTACTGATTGTTATTTGTTGCCTTTACTGTTGTTACCCGCATTATAGTAATTTAAAAGAATACATTCATTTTACAACAAACAAAATGCATTAAATGTTTAAAATGAAAATAACTCAAAGACTATCATACTTGAAGCTTATCCAGATAGGTTGTACAGGGTGTTATACCAACTGAATTAAGAGGGCGATTTACCTGTAGGGGTTAGCGGCAGGTTGGCCCTGTGCCCATCGTTGTTGTTGGGGTTGCTCCGCGCGTTGTTGTTGATGTAGGGGAATCCGTCGCCCATGGGCGATGGTGGCGCCATCTGTAGGCTGACTCTGGAGGCCTTGTTCTCTAGCACCGGCAACTGCGCAAGAAGCAGAAGAGACTTGATGGTGATATAGAAAGGCGGCGATCATAGTTAATTGCTTGGCTTCCTCGCTTTCAGACAGATTAAATTCGCAACGGGACAAAAGGCCGCTATTATGGGACGTACATCGCGTGGACTATTATTGTCGGGTCGCTCTATATTTAGCCCACGCAGGATGTTACGAATTTGTATGATCGATGCGGAAATTTTTTGTTTGTGCCCAGACTCATTATCTTTAGTATTTTGTCAATATCAACTTCATGATTTCTTGTTCCTAGTTGAGAAAAATATGTCGTTGACTTCAAATAAAAGAAGAGCTCTATTGTAATCAAACTTAATAAAAAAAATCTTAACCACAATGATTTGGAGACCCTAAATACGTATTTCGGCAGCCAAGCTGCCATCTTCAGTAAAACATCATTATTTATACTTTATACAGATCTTGGAATCGGACCTAAATCTGAATTCATTAAAGTATCTTTGCTCCTTTGAATCTTTTAGGAAATTCGAAAAATAAAGTAGATAAAAGCGACAAAGCAGGCATATATATATATAGTAGTTGTAATATTAAGGCGTTCCATAGGAGTTAGATTTAAAGAGCACTTAACTCATTTTAGATTTGGGAGGTTCGATAGTCTCAAATACTGAATCTCCATCCAAACAAAGGAAATTAAATATACAGGGTGTTCACGCTAACGGTCTACAATAGCTAACTTTTTTTTTGAAATTTTAGAGTGGTGGTTTAAATGGGGAAGTTCCTTAATTTTTTGAGAACAATTGAACGTCAACTGACGGAGATATTGACTGCAAGTTGATATTTTAAATAGAACGACTTTTCTAACGCATTCGATTGGGCACATTATATTAAACAAAAAAGTATTAAGATAGCAATACCCTATCTTCATTTGTTTTGGAGATATTCCGGGTAGAATGGTTTGTGTTCACGCTAACACCATAAAACTCTTCTCAAAAAATTAAGAAACTCCCCCATTTAAACCACTACTCTAAAATTTCAAATAAAAAAGTTAGCTATTGTAGACTGTTAGCGTGAACACCCTGTATATTAATATATAAATTATATTAATAAACATATGCGGTGCTCTGTATTATGAACTAACACTTTTACAAAAAGCAACAGACTTGAAATGAAGTATTTACAATTCTGCGTGTGCACGCGACCCATATTTGACCCCTCCCGAATCTGGTGGAGCGTTCCATAAATTTTTGAGTATACCGCACCCCTACCTACCTCAGTGTGAGCGGCATTTGACTTCGATGTCGTTGATGAATTCCTCGGGGATACTCTTGATTTTGCAGTGTACTTGCTTGGCACATCACGGTAATGGTGCGCCGCAGGGCTCTGAAAATGACGCGTGTCGTTACTTTTGGAACAGATTGGATATATCTAAAGGTTAAAAAATACTAATGGTTGTTGATTTCATTAGTGTTTACTTGTGTTATAAGACCATGCTAACGAAGTATGCAGTATCTGCATTTGTTGAAGTTGTGGAAACATTTTTGCATATTCAAAGTTTTTCCTTTGATGCTAGAAGGCTTGAAACCTTTCACTCATGTTTGTGGGTGTAGCTTAACTACTATCATTGATTTTTTTAAAACTTCATTAAGAAGTTTTCTTTCTGCTTTTATCATTGACGACACAATTTGCAACATTATTCCTGAGATCGTTCTTTCTCTCATTTTTCTGTCGTCGCTTCGCTTTGTAACTGCAGCTGCTTGTTATCTAATCAGTCGATATTCCCCAGACTTGCAGACTTGCACAACTATACCGCCACGTATAGACCAGGTTAAAATTAGGTCACGTTCGACAACAGGTTCCATAAAGGTTCAAAAGTTCCCTTTGGCGAAGTCAAACACTTGGAAAGCTGTTCTGAAGTTTATCTTTCGATAGTTTGCCGATTTATAGCGAACACAATTCGCCAGAGGACAAATTTAGTTCGATTAAATTCACGTCGCTCTGAAATACTGTTAGGGGCAAAACCTGATGTGAGCTAAGCAAACTATACTTAAGTTTATATTTGAGGATGTTAAATATATTTTCAGATTACTTAAATGATATCCCAGAACTGTATGTGCAGAATTTGGAACTGAAAATGATCATGTAGAAAGCATGCACTGTTTTTGGAGGAAATTATATTTTCCAGGGTTTCTCTTTGGTAGAAGCACTGATAATCAAAAAATCGCATCTTTGTGGACACAGTTGACAAAGCGTAATGCACAGTTTTGTATAAATTTATTTGACTTAGATAAAATATGTTCCTATACAGGATTTCACGGTCAAGTCAAGCTTTCATTACATTGGATTTCTGAAAACTTGCAAAATATATTGTAGGTGGGGGGAGGGATAATTCATTTTCAAAGATTTTAAAAATATGAACGCTTGCTATTATATTAAGGGTATATGTAAACCACTCAGCTATACTCAACATGTATATATAATAAATAAAGGCAATACTTAAATATTGATTTAATATACGATACGGAGTGTTTGATATTATAAAATAAAAATATAAGTGCTTCAATAACTTTCCAAAATACGAGGTGTCGAGTATCTAGAAAGAAGTGTGAAATGCCACTATTTTTCATATGTTTGCTGCTTGTAATGTTGTAATTTTGCCGATTGTTTACTTTTTTCATATTTTATAATGTAATATGAGAAACGTCATCGTTGAAATTTAACCTTTTAATCTCGAAATTTTAACTTCTACTTTTTAAAATGGCATCGTAGAACCCGACTAGATATCAGTATGTCTAATAAGACTGGACTGTCCAGCAATTTGCACATTTCTTTTTACGTGACCACCTGGCGGAACACACAAACGTTCTTTCGTCCAGAAGACGCTTTTACACCAAGAAATAGAGCTTTTTCTTCCTCTAATCAACCCGTACGGTGGCGTACCGCAGGGCACCGAAAGCGGCCTGCGCATCGCCGTTTTCAGCCGAAATTTCGCGCGATACTAACGATGGCGGAGAAGACTGGATTGTTGCACCTGGTCCTGCCCATCCTTCTGCCGCCCCTGCAGTTGGGGTAGGTGTAGTAGGCGCACATCAATGTCCATTGAACGTGTCGCGCTCCAGGTCCATCTGTGGCACACACACGGCTCACGCACAACTGGGGATGACGTCGCGTACGATCACAGACTCCAGGTCCGGACCATCCACCCCCCACCCCCCACGCGGGGTCGCCGATCAATAAGGGTGGTAGGTCCATGTGGAGCGCGACGTTGTCGGGTGTTGGGGGTTTTGGTTGGACGTGGGGGAGAAGCGAAATCAGGTTGCCATACTGATCACTTGAGGGCGGAATATAATGGATCTAAGTTTAGTCGAAATTATGCTTAGTATGTTATGATATGTTTGTGGGGTTCATAAGCGACTTCAATTTAAAGATTGAAGCTTGGACATCACTATCAGTTAACCTAAAACACTTTTATTTTTCCCGGATTTTCTGTAATCTGACTAGCTTCTTTAGGGATCTGTTTATTCTTTAAAAGGATTTCTGTATCGAGATATCGTGGTATGAGGGAAGAAAGGCACAAAACAGAAAATAATTATATGTTTATTTTTCGACAGTCTCCTTCAACTTCAATGCATTTGGTCCAACGATGTTCCAATGCTCTGATTCCTCTAGAAAAGAATTCTTGTGGTTGCTCCTCTAACCAGTTGTTTACTGCTGTCATCACTTGATAATCATCGTCATATCTGGTCCCATCTAGATATTCTTTCGATTTCGGAAATAAGAAGTAATCGTTGGGAGCTAGGTCTGGTGAATACGCAGGGTGTTCGTGCAATTCAAATCCTGCGTCGCGAATAGCATTCGTATGGCTTTTGTGTACACAGGAGCGTTGTCCTGATGGAACAAAATTCCTTTCCTCGATATTCCTCGTCTTTTTTCTTTGATGCGCTCGTGCAATTTTGAAATTAAGTTGGCATTGTATAAACCTGTTATTGTGTGTTCACGTTCCAAAAAATCAACCATAAAATTCCGTCCGCATCCCAAAAAATTGTGGCCATAATTTTACCAGCAGAGGGCACATTTCGAAATTTGCGTGGTGGAGAACCTTTGTGATGCCACTCCATACTCTAGGTCAAAGTGGTGGACCCATGTTTCATCAACAGTTACAAATCGAGAGAGAAACTCATCATCATGCGAATATTTTATAACTGCGCGTATTTTTCCATTGTTGAAAATTATTCAAACACCTTCGTGTAAATTTTAAATTATTTTAACAAACAACGAAAGACAAGATTGGTATTGAACAAGTGTCACAACGAATAAATAAACTTTTAATATGTCAAAGAATTTCACTGTCAGTTAACGCCTACTATATTAGGGACCGTAAATAATGATTTCCCCTTGTAGTGACTCTTACATACTTTGGATGTTTTGGACGGTTTTACGAACAGCGAGCTAGCAGACATACACATTTATGGATTGTGTAACAGAAGAGCGTTATCTGCTAAAAGGGGACATCAGAAACCATCCAGGAAGACGAATATTTTCTTCAGTACGTACGAACTTAATGGAGACAGCATCTTTTAAAAGACTACAGACAAACTTTAATTTGGAACTTAATGGAGACAGGATCTTTTAAAAGACCACAGACAAACTTTAATTTGGAATTCTTAAAAAAATGAGTTTACTCTATTCTCAATTAGGTCAAGGAATAATATCTTTTTGTGGTTTACCCGCAAAAATATTCCCTACCTTCATTAAGGACTTACCTAACCATTCATTTTTTTCTAAAATTTCATCGATTTTTCCCCAATATTAGCATCTAGGAATTTTTACTTTTTTTAATGAGGAACACTCGTTTTTTAATTCCTGCATCAGTCGCCAATTTTTACAGAACACGTCTGGCAACGCCGCGGATAGCCGAGATGCATCTGATTGTAGGTTTCTGGATCGGGGGGTGAGCGTCGTGACGCTGCACGCGCCGGGTGTGGGCGTAGTCCACAAGGGTTGAAGCGTAGGGTGCTTTTTTTGCGACCTCTAAAATAGTCGGTTATTCATCGCGTGGATAATCAAAGGGATCGTAATCCACCAGTTGCTTATTTTGGACAGCGGGATTTTTTAAAATAGAAATAGAAAGGGGTGGAGTGTTTGCTGTTCCGAGGTATGGAGTCAAGTCGGGACCATAAGCAGGGTTATTTGACGTTTACTTTATTACAACAGAAGATGCTGTTAAATTTTGGTAATAGCGAAAAACCGAAACAAAGTTGAAATTTTGCGGTTGTTTTGTTCCATAAAAGCCCGGAGATCAGTACCAACCCATGAAACCCCTTGCCTTAATCCATCCACTATTTGTAAATCCCGTGATTCCATGTTACTTGTTCTGACGTAATTTTTTGTTACTGTAAAAACACTCTGCTTTTTCTGAGCTTGTTATTTATACCTCTTTTCTTCATACTTTCCCAGACCACTTTTCCAAGGATGTTATCAAATGCTTTCTCCAAGTTCAAGAGTGCTAAACAGATTCGTTTTTCTCTGCCTAACTAATCAGCCATTTGTTTCCCTCTACTATTTTCAGTAATCTCTTAGAGTTGTTCCCAAAACCGAGTTTTATTATGTGTTGTTTCATCTTAACTCGGTCCATACACAACCACTATTGTTATCCTTTCATTTTTCTCTATTCTCATTTATAACTTTAGTAATCTTTCTGTCCCACCATTTTATGTGCTCCTTATGGATTATGCAGCTCATTTCTTGTTTTACTCCACTGTGTATCATCAGCGAGGGGGTAATCACCGTGGATGTGTCTGTACAACTGCTCGGATGCGGCCTGGATGTGTTTGGATCTGTTGAGTGGATGTGGATGGATGTGATTGTAAATTTGGGCATGCGCGCATGTGCATAGCCCACTCTCAACTGGTAAAACCTGACCTAAAACCACGCGTTTCACTTCGCATTTTACGTTTAGTGGCTTTTTAATGAAAATTGAAACAGTTACAGACTGAACCGTGTAAAAATTACTCAAATTTCTAATGACCATGTATGGGTGTATTTTTAGTATAAGTTACAGGGTGCCAAATAAAAATAGTACTTTAATGGAGAGCGTATGTACATTCTTTCAAATATATTAAAGGAAAAAGAAAACATTGACAGTATTCACTTAAAACAGCAACAGTTACAACAAAGGTCTGGAATGCTTGGACAAATTTTATGAACTTATTGATTTTTTTACTCTCCCTAAAGACAAAAGTGTTGAAATAAAAAGATACGTGCGCACTATTCCTGAAAAAAAAACAAATGATTCTCAGATCGTTGTACCTAGAAACTTGTAMAATGAAATAATCTTAATTCATTCAAACAACTTGGAAGGATCAGTAAAGCTGTTGTGAGAGAAAATACTCTCGAATTTGAAACTAGTTTGTAAACAAGTGAAGATAAAGAAGGAATTGTCTTATGCAGAAGACAAAAATACCGAAAATTTGTCATTGGATGAAGATAAAAATAATAGTGTTAGTATTATGCTTGAAAACTACCACAGTCTAGTTTGGTGACCGATGGTATCTGGGTTGGAAATTTAAATCGAAGAAATGTAGTTCGGAAAATTACAGCAAAGAAATAAATATATGTTCCAGTAATTTCACAAAGTTCGCAACCTTTTTGTCTGTAAAGGGCAGATAAGCAAAATGTAAAAAAATATAAATCTTCTGAGAACCGAAATAGAGTATTTTTTAGATATATATTCTTCGAAGATAAAGTTCTTTTGAACTATTGAAACATTCTTTTTCTTTACATTTTTATTAATGTTATGTACGTTTAGGATTTCTTTTTTTGGCATACTTAGACATATATTTTGTAAAAAATGTTTGTGTATTTCCTTTGTCTATGATCTATTATTATTTTACATGTGCAAAAAGTAGTAAAGAGGGAGTCCGTAAAGTCTGTGAAACTCAGGATGTGTAAAAAGTAATTCTTGGGGTTCTCTGTCTAAATAAGTGTGGATTAGCTTGAATAAGTCTTAATTTTGTAGGAGGTGTAATGGATGTGGGTGGATATATATGGATGTGGATGGATGTACACCTTTGTCCATGGATGTATGTGGATGTGTCTGAGAAAATGGATGAGTTTGTACAATTTTGGGTGGGTGATTTCCCCCTCGATCATCAGGTTCTACTTCTTCAGATCCTGTTTGAATTAACTAAACTAAAAAAGGATAAAGAAATATATTTTAGGGTTGTTAATCCCATATCTTTTTAGGAGTGTAGAAGCTGCCATATTTATGCACTAGACCCTTTAGGCCAACCTGCATTCAAACTTTTTCACTTTCGCCAACCCCATCAAGGAAATTAAACCGCATAACGTCGACTATTAGCCCCCACGAACTAAATTTAGCCCTCGCCGTCTGGTAAAAACCCAAAATTAGTCGTCATACGGCATGGCGCTACCGGGAATGTCACCGTCGGTCTCGTTATGTTTTCTTTCAGACCGAATGCACTCTGCATTCTAATCGATTGTGGCGAATCTGCTTTCGCGATGATAAAGGCGCAGAGGTCCGAAATGTGTGAACATTGCTCGTGCTACTTTCACTGCAAGAAGGACACTTTTGGTCCTAGATCTCCTCATGATGGCGAAAGTGTTGCCACGAGATGAAGTGGTGAAACGTCGCTGGGTTTGGCATCGAAAGCGATTCGTGACGATTGACGTCTTCTTTTCTCCTTTGGCGATGAGAGCAAATCCGAGAATTGAAAAGAGAGTTTTGAATCGGGACCGCCTTTCTGCCGTCGAACGACTATGGGGAAATTGAAGGCCAACAATCGAAATCTGATTAGATCTGCGATAAACAGATTCGGCCGGTGTTTTTCTGATTGTCCGGGGTGATACTTGATATAATTCTGCCGTAATATTATTATAACATCTTCTATTTTACTTCCACATCCAACGGATGGGAAGTATTGTATCGCGAAAAAAATTTTTCAAAAATTTCGCTTTAGAATAGTCGAAAACGCAAAAAAAACAAAATTTGAGCAAAAACAAATTTCTTGTCTGTGTGTCTGGTTTTGTTTGTGGACACGATAACTTTCGAAAGACTTAATACATGAACTTGAAATTTGGCACAAACGTATAAATCTTAACTACCCAAAGCGACCTATTGTTTGTGGGGTAAGTAGGGTATCGGGAAGGGGGCGAAATTGGGAGGTAACTACCGTTTTTGCAAATTTTTTTTTCGTTTTAGTATGTGATTAGTAGTATAACTGCGAGTATTATTCGTTCTTATAAATTTTCGGTGCAGCAATTACAGCAATTGACATTAACATAACTGTTTTGAAGATAGCAAAAAAGCGTAACTTAAAGAAAACTGTTTTTACTAAAAATCTCCGAATATATTTAATATATTCAAAAAATGATATATCGTCAGATAGGAAATAAAATTTCTCACAAAAAGTGTCTTAGAAAAAATTTATCCAAAATTTTAACATTTTCGAAATATTTACAAAAAACCTATTTTGGACCATGCTCGTACGATTTTTTTTAAATTTTGGTATTATATAGGAAATTAAATTTCTGATCAGAAAGCACTCTTGTAATTTTTTTGTTAAGTTATTAATTTTCGAGTTATTTGGAAAAACCAATTTTAAAAATTTATATATTTTTGCTAATATCACGAGGACTGTTTGTCTTAGAAAAAATGTGTAATCGTATAGTATAAGAAATAAAAATGTAAATGTAATTTTGACAATTGGATGTGGAAGTATTGATTCAATCTGCAGCGGTTTTTTTATCAAAATGTTCGATTTCTTACCTCCAAAATTATGTCATTTTATAATGACTTTCTGATTATGATAAAATTTTCTGTTCGGAACTTGGTTGTCAAATGACATTAACATAACTTGGTGTGATTGTAATTTTGAAACCATTCATACTACAGGAGGTGGTTGTATGTTATTAGCAGACAAGAACTCTGTAAAAACAAAAGAGTGTTGACGTATCCATTGTTTTTTTTCTTTATCTATGATCATTTTTATGTCATGTCATTTATATTACGCCGGATATATCTTGTTGCTTATATGTAGACTTTTTTGAAAACCTAGAGTTCCTGTTAAAAATTTTTGAGTGATTTCAATGCCCCATCTTGTGATGATAAAAAACATCATCTATTAATCAATATTCAACTTAATAATGCAAAACTGTACCCCTGATACAATAGTCAGTGTATTTAGTCATTACTATCATATTTTCATTGGCTTTTGTTCCAAGTTTAATAACACAAGATATTAAAATGCATGTCTATGCTGTGCTGTCCACACCTCAACCAACTGCAGATAGATCTATTTCGCTGTCATTACAGCTCATCATTACAGTTTAGTTGGTTGAAGTATGTAGTTGCATGCCAATTTGTCAGGCTACAGGTCACTTCCTTTAGGAAGTAGTACCCGTTATGGCAGCTAGGTGGCTTTGCCATCATGCCAGTGTAATGCTGACAGATGGCATTGCCATCCTAAATTCTTACTAACACAAGATATTGTCTAGTAAAACGTCATCAACGCTTTTAATTGAAGTTAATAACTATAATTAATATCAGAATGTATTCTTTAAGTTTTCCTTTTATTTCAGATGGTATATTACTTATTTATAAAGATTATTGGGACAGACTTATACTGTTATTCCACCAGATATCGTTATGATAAAAAATAAACAAACAAACCTGCATTTCGTATATATCACACTTATAAAAGATAGTGAAATCATAATTACGATTGATGTAATCTAAGGCAATTTGACCTTGTCCGAAACAATGAAAGCGTGAACACTTTTGGCCAATTATTACGCTAAGATATTGCCACAGTGAATTCAATGGTTGGCGAATCCTAGAAATTGATCATTGTAATCGCAATGTCGAAATTGGATATCTTGCAATCGAACTTGATAACAGAATTCCACTTTTTACGTAATTTGCCAAGTATTGTGATAGTGTCAGTTCAAGGCTGATCTAGTATGGTCTTCTGATTTAATACCTTGAATTTATTTACCTATGTGTATGTGCAAAATTGAAAATTATAAAAGTGAAACTGTTGTTAACGAAAGTAACTCGTCTTCATACATGGCGAAGCAGGAAATTTATGGCTTTACAAACCCATATTATGTAGCTGATATATAATTCGTATTACAGCCTTCATCATGCTTATGTTAATAGCCTTTCGTTTCGAACAATAATTTCCCTTGTACGTCAGCGAAAAGTTGAAAGTTGCTTACGTCAGGTGTATTTTGTGAATCATTGATTGTGAATCAGGCATTTAATGAAAAAAATTTGTGGTTATCGGTTAGATTCATCTTGGTAATCCTACGAGGAAATGGTTAGGCTAATTAGAACGCGGATGGTGATGTGATGATTGCGGGTAAAGTAAATGTCATATGCTGCATTCGTTGAATTCTCATGATTTAAAATGTATTACTTGGACTACCTACTTTACACATTATTGTCATGAATAATATAGTTTATGAGGAGGAACAATGTGACTCAGTAGTATAGGCATACTAGAGATTTGAGGGCTAACGTATTTGACTTGCAAGATTTTTGAACCTTTAGTGGTAGTGCTTCGAGCTATTTTTTGAAGATTGACGACTAATCTTCCAGTGGAACAAGAAGGGAATTATTATCGTAGAAAATTTTTAGGTTTTCAAAAAAACACCGTCTCCATAAAACCAACATTAAGTGAGGTGTCCTGCAAAGATAACGGGACTCCTTGTACAACAAAATAGCAAAAATCGTTAGAAATATGTGTTTAGTTTTTCGACCAATGTTAACGTTGTTATTAGCAGCTAGAACCATACAAAATAGAAAAAAATAATGTAATCATCACTTTGGTATCTGTCACTTAGAAACAAGCTTCTTTGTTGATTTTTTGAAGTATTTCTGTATCGTGATTATTGTTCTCAGGCTTGCTGTAGGTTATGATTTAAAACATTATTTTCCTACAGGTTTAGCACCCAGTAACAGGAAAATTACAGTTAGAAAAATAACATGAAGTGTAACACATTTTTATGACGACAAAATAAACTAAATAAATACGTATTGGAATATTAATAATACCTTAACCTAACAGAATAAACATATATACAGGGTATCTGAAAACGTACTAAGAATTAACATATTTAACAATGTGGTTTAAAATAAACGATTTAGAGTTATAGTGTATATCGCAAGAACTACAAGTAAAGTTAAAATGGCGGCACATAAGCACTATTGGCGATCCTAGAAACACATTCGATCGACCAGTGAAATAGGAAAAGCTTAGGTTCTGACGAGAACTGACTCGGGGCACAGCATAGTTAATCTTCTCAAGCAACCAACTACAGTCTAAATTATGATTAACTAGATTATAAAGAAATGCGATAATAATACAAGTACGGCGAGCTTTCAGTGAAGCAAAATTAAACCTGCTTAAAAGAATTTGGTGATGACTACCTCTCGGCGGATAAAAACCATCGGTTAAAAATAACAAAAATTTTAGAAACTTTCTTTGTACCTATTCGAGTTGATCTATATAACACCTATAAATAGAAAACCATATTAACGCCGCGTATTCTAGCCTAGTATGTATAAGAGAACAATATAATAATTGTAAAGTGCGTAAATTAGTGAATCCTTACAATTTCTATAAATGAAACCATAAGAATTGTATGATTTTGCAATTATATCTAAGATATGGTTGTTAAACGTAAACTTTTGATCAAACACGACCCCGAGATCTTTAATCTTATTGATTCTATTTAGGACTTCATTATTGATTTGATACTGACAAAGTAATATATTATGTCTACGAGTGAGCGAAAGCACATTGCATTTTGGAATATTTAAATCTAATCTATTCAGATCACACCAGGTTGTTAAAGAATTTAAGTTGTTTTGAAGGATCAACAGTTGTCTGAAGAAGAAATGTTAGTGAATAATTTAAGGTCGTCTGCAAACAATAATTTATAACAATTTAATGAGTCTGGTAGGTCGTTGATAAATAGAAGAAATAAAGGGGGACCTAAATTGGATCATTGAGGAACACCGGAGTTTGTCCAAAATGGGTTAGAGACAAAGTTAGCATAGCGAACCCTATTTTGTCTCCCAATAAGATATGATTTAATCAGTTGGATAAGTGCAGGAGTGTAACCAAACCCTTCCAATTTAGCTACGAGAATGAAATGATCGATTCGATCAAACGCCTTTCGAAAATCAGTAAATATGACGTCAACTTGACCTTGAGAGATAAGTACTTCAGAAACAAATTGCATGAAGCAGGCCAAGTTGGTCACAGTGGACCTCTTGGGCATAAATAAATAAATAAATTAAAGTTTGTCTGTGGTCTTCCTTGAGAACGTAGCCTTTTAAAAGACCATGCCTCTATTAAAATTTCTATGTACTGTAGAAAATTTGTATCTTCCTAGCTGCCTTCTGTTTGGACGCCGGTGTTGATTTTTCCTCTGGGCATTTAACGCCCTTCCATTACACAATCCATAAATGAAGTATGTTTCAGCTGGCTCACTGTTCTTAAAACCATTCATGGTTTTCAAAGTTAAAAATAAAGTTTCCGAAGTATATAATTCTACGATCAAACGAACTTACCTGTGAAGTTCGATCGTAATTATATTAGGCATCTCGCTCGAAGAGATCACTATTATTTCACTAGTAGTACCGCTACTAGTGAAATAATAGTGATCTCGAGAGCGAGATGCCGTAATATAATTCTACGATCAAACGAACTTACTTGTGAAGTTCGATCGTAATTATATTAGGCATCTCGCTCGAAGAGATCACTATTATTTCACTAGTAGCGGTACTACTAGTGAAATAATAGTGATCTCTTCGAGCGAGATGCCGTAATATAATAGTCAAGATACAGAAATACTTCAAAGAAAAACAAATTGCCATAGAAACTCGATTTCTAAATGTGACAAATAACAAAGTGAACAAGCATTTGTTTCATGATACTATAAATTTTTGTTCTCATTTTCTGACGAAGCGGTACACTTTAGACATATGAGAAAAGAGTACCATTTTTGTTTATTTTGAATGGTTCTTTAGACAGTTAAGTCAGATTATCAAAAATTCAAAAAAATTATAACAAAAAAGTGTTTTCGGGTAACTGATAATAATGTCTATCATCATCTTTAAATTGAAGTCAGTTATGTACCCATTACATGCTAAGTATAATAAAAAAGACTATCAAAGTACTCGCGAAAAATTATGAATAAGTAAAAACTTTCCAAATTCCAGGAATTGTGATGAAGATATCTAAATTACTTCCACATCCAACGGATGGGAAGTAYTGTATCGCGAAAAAAATTTTCAAAAATTTGTATTTGCTCATTCGCTTTAAAATGGTCGAAAACGCAAAAAACACAATTTGAGCAAAAAAATTTCTTATCTGTGTGTCTGTGGTTTTGTTTGTATACACGATAACTTTCGAAAGACTTAATATATGAACTTGAATTTTGGTACACGTATAAATCTCAACTACCCAAAGCGACCTATTGTTTGTGGGGTAAGTACGGTATCGGGAAGGGGGCAAAATTGGGGKGTAACTACCCTTTTTGCAAATTTTTATATTTTTTTAGTTTTAGTATGTGATTAGTAGTATAACTGCGAGAATTATTCGCTCTTATAAATTTTCGGTGCAGAAAACTGTTTAGAAGATATTAGCAAAAAAGCGTCACTTAAAGAAAACAGTTTTTTCTAAATATCTCCGAATATACTTAATATATTCTAAAAATGAAAATGCCATCAGATAGGAAATAAAATTTCTCACAAAAAATTTCTTAGAAAATTTATTCTCAATTTTGACATTTTCGAAATATTTCCAAAAAACCTATTTTGGTCCCTGCTCGTACGATTTTTTTTTAAATTTTGGTATTATATAGAAAATCAAATTTCTGATCAGAAAGCACTCTTGTAATTTTTTTGTTAAGTTAATAATTTTCGAGTTATTTGGAAAGAACCGATTTTAAAATTTATATTTTTTTGCTATCACGAGGACTTTGTCTTAGAAAAAATGTGTAGAGAGACAAAATGCTCAAAATCTGATTTTTAATCGTATAGTATAAGAAATAAAAACAAAAATGTCATTTTGTCAATTGGATGTGGAAGTATTGATTCAATTTGCAGCGGTTTTTGGATATATTATACTGTGATAATTATTTTAGTATTGCTTTTAAGATACTGACAGGTTTTACAATATTGATTATGATTTCTGCAATCTTATTAAATGTTATTTTGGAGATACTTATGGGAACCTATGAGTAAAGCAGAATTTATTATACCATAAGTAAGCATCTTCATTTTTTTCAACGCGCCTTACATTGTCTACATTAGTACTCATTATTTTTTAACCAGGAAAAGTAAAATTGGTAATATGTTTATTTCAAATCACATTTATCAGTATTTGTTGTCCACGTGCAAATGGTGAAACGCCAGTTTCATAGCTGCTTTGTTACAGATAGGTACTATGTACCCGAATTGAATTTACTATAAGAAAAACATTTTTTTCTTGTCCTGAAAGTGCATACATTTTTATGGCTGTGTTCATTTTGGACTTAGTAATAAATTTTCATCTGCTTTTTATATCCCGACACCCATTGGTGGTGTTACGTTTTGATAATGACACTTTTCGATAAATGTTTATGGAAAACAACTTTAATATAAAAAATACAAAGTAACTTTTAACAATAACAATCAATTCAAAACGGAGCTCATCTGAATTTCTTCGGTGAACAATGGTAACACGGCGTCCCTTATTCGATTTTTCTATTTCTTCATCCTTATAAGACAGGTTATCCCTATACGCAATTTGTGCTCTAAACGTCCCCACAAATAAAAATTCAAAATTGTAAAATCGGGACTTTTAACACTGCACACGACTAGACCATTTCTCCAAACTTAACGTTTATGTTTAAAAAATTTTCCAGCTGAATCTTAAGAGTGAGGAAAATACAACAAAGTTTGACATGAAAAATCCAAAGATTTTTGTACACCATGAAAAAATAAGCACTCACCTCGAAAACTAGCATCTCAAAACCTCAGATCACAGTCACTTTCTCGTAACAATCCAACGACCTATCGCACACTCGGTTATCTTCACATCCAGGATGCGGTGCGTCGCCCACCTATCTACGGCCGCCAATGTGCAACTGTTCTCCACGGACACGTCTGTACGTTGCTGCAGGTTCGGCGATATCGCGATCAGCCCATGTGGACGGTGAGACTGGATGTTTTAAGAATGCCCCGGGGCCCTAGTAGCGGACCCCGTGTGATTAATTATTAATTCAGGGGGTAACGACCCGCGCGGCTACTCAAAAAAAAGGAAAGAGGAGGACACGTACGCGGCGTTGCCTGTGGGTCGGAAATTTTGAGTCCGTGCAATAAATAGATAACTGAAAAAATGCTGTAATCAAATAAACTAAAAAGGCTTAGTCCCAAAAAATGTTTATTAAATAAACCGCTGCAAATTGAATCAATACTTCCACATCAAATATATAAAAAAATAATAAATATATAAAAAAATATAATAAAAATATATAAATTTTAAAATCGGGTTTTTCCAAATAACTCGAAAATTATTAACTTAACAAAAAAATTACAAGAGTGCTTTCTGATCAGAAATTTGATTTTCTATATAATACCAAAATATAAAAAAAATCGAACGAGCAGGGTACAAAATAGGTTTTTTGGAAATATTTCGAAAATGTCAAAATTTTGGATAAATTTTTTTACGACACTTTTTGTGAGAATTTTTATTTCCTATTTGATGGTATTTTCATTTTTTGAATATATTAAATATATTCGGAGATATTTAGGAAAAACCGTTTTCTTTAAGTGACGCTTTTTTGCTAATATCTTTTTAAACAGTTTGCTGCACCGAAAATTTATAAGAACGAATAATACTCGCAGTTATACTACTAATCACGTACTAAAACGAAAAAAAAAATTTGCAAAAAGGGTATTTAGCCCCCAATTTCGCCCCCTTACCGATACCCTACTTACCCCACAAACAATAGGTCGCTTTGGGTAGTTGAGATTTATACGTTTGCCAAATTTCAAGTTCATATATTAAGTCTTTCGAAAGTTATCGTGTCCACAAATACCACAGACACACAGACAAGAAATGTTTTTTTGCTCAAATTTTGTTTTTTTGCGGTTTCGACCATTTTAAAGCGAATGAGCAAATAAAAGTTTTTGAAATTTTTTTTCGCGATACGATACTTCCCATCCGTTGGATGTGGAAGTAACAAGGAAATCTCCACATTCACATTTCCATGCACGGACGCCACATTTTGCTACTTTCTATGAAAATTTGTGTGAATACTAAAGGGTTTCGACTTTCTCTTTAATTTATGTAGGTGTTTTTTATCAACCCTATCCCCTCTAGTCTGGTGAACGTCGTCTATTTACAACCACAGACAAAAAAAATTCTAATTTATTTACTTGGAACTATTGGTTGGATTTGATGCAGGCAAAGATATAACTCATTTTTAAAAATGTTATAGGGATTTGCGAGGTATGAAGATGGATCCAAATAGTTTATTCAGTTTGCCAACAAAATTGAATATTATTGTAATAAAGAATTGTACAGTTATTGACCGTTGAGTGTAGATATTTTTCGTTTTCCGCCTTATAATAGGAATAAAACTCCTTTTATCTTTTGCAAAGCTTTCGGAGATCCCTTTTCTCCTTCTTCTGGGCCTATAGTATTTTATTAAACAACTATAAATAGAGAAATGGCCCATATTAATAGACAAATTCATAGTATTAATAAAAGAAGTGATATTCATAATCTTTTCAAAATTTATACCTATCTCCTCCATTTTAAACCATTTTCCTGATCACAACTTTCATATTTTGGCAGTCAGTTTTTTAATTTTGGAAGATATTTGTCATTATTTATAATTATATTTGAAATTACCTACAATTATAAGTGTTATATATACCAATTCAAAACTGCTGTTCAGCTTAGGATAATTCCATTTCTGTTGTAAGTATTTTTCATATGGTTTACTGTTCTCTATTTGGCATAAGATAAAAGGAGCTTTATTCCTATTAAAAGGCCAAAACCTATTATATTAAAAAGAATAATTATTATTATGGATGGAAAACAAACAAAAATAAATATCTTTTKTGGGCAAAATATTTTGCTTTTGTGCTAAAAAGTATATTAACCTCAGCTTATTTTTTAACATATAAAACGACATTCGTGTGGACTAATTTTTCCACTTGCATAATCATTTCTCGCTTCATTTACTGTACTAGATCAATATTCTTTAGTCTTGACAATTTAGTAAAAATTAATGTGCATGAAATTCACATTCGAAGTTAGAAAATATCTTGACGGAATCTTTGTTGAAATCAAAGAATTATTATTAACGTTAATGATTATTCTTCAGACTCCGCAGATGAGTTGTAATTATGTATAAAATTTAATTAAGTAGATTGTGTAAACATATCGATTATAGTTATTAAAATATTATTATTCGTTTAATGCAAAGTGCAGGTACAAAATGTTTCCAGAACCTGTCTGGTCGGCCGTTGTGTATCGTATGTTTGTCTGTTTAAAATCCCAGATTGTACCACTTTTTTGACTTATAAGCCATTTTCTCATTTTCGGTTTTAGGAACTACATTCTTCGTACAGCCCAAATTTGGAATCTTCGAGATTCTTTTTAAAGTATTCACGTGGCAAAAGCCACAAACAATATGTAGGTATCAGATAATATTTTGTCGGATAGATCGCTGTCTCTTGAAAACACTGACAAAAAGTTAATAGTCTGACGTTTCGATTACACCTGTAATCTTTGTCAAAGTGTTTACAAGAGACAGCGATCTATCCGACAATAATATTATCTTATATTATAGACGCTGAAAGCATTCACCCTCGAATATGTAGGTATCCATAAGTAAGGAAAAGTGCTTGCAGAAAGAGCCGAGTATTTAAAATTGTCAAATTCTAAAGAAAATACTGGCCACTGCTTTATGGGACTTCATATTAAAATATAAGTTTTTTAATATTGCTCTATGTTTCTTATAGGTCTACAAATGACAAATGTAGCCGAATTAGTGGCCAGATGTGAGAAAAGATTTGTACAAATGGTAGGTGGGATGGGATAATTCCCGAAATCACATAAAATGTGTCGTTGTGAGCTCGGGTAATCCATGAAAACAACGAGCAATTGGTGCCATGGCTCTTGCAGTTAGATTTCTCTAACAATTGAACCTTATTAGACCTGCTAATTTTCGTCAATCTCGCAACGCTGTTAACGGGAAGCCGCAGACTAGAGGTGGGAATAACGGTTACTCGTGTGGAACGTTCCATAGCGTTCCGTTCCAGAAATGTAACGTTCCAAAATAACGTTATTTTTTGGAACGATGTATTTCTSAGTGTTACGCAGTTGCGTGGTTGCGTGCCCGTTTTGTACTCAATCTTTCACAGTTAAAGAGAAGGGCGGGTATTTAACAAATTAGATCTATTGTATTGCACTTTGATTTGTTTATATTTATCATACAATTTTATATAATATAATCTGGTAACGCTAAAGTAGTTGCCTAGTAACGGCCTTTGCAGGAATGAGGTGTGTACATTAATCATCTCATCATTTTGTCGTAAGTTTCAGGTACAGACAATCAGATCTTGTCTGTAGGACACAATACAAAAAAATAAGTTTGTTAACAATAAGTTAGTGCAAACAGTTACATTTAGTTCATAGTCATCTTATTTTATTTCTTGTTAGAAGTTCGCTATGAACTAAATTTTATAAGTTAAAGTTCTTTGCATTTACGGATTTTTTGTTATTTCAATGAGAGATGCTTTTTCGTTTGCCAATAGGTACCTATATATTCTTATTAGTATTTTCTGCTTTGTATTTATTTACACTTAAGTTTATATTTTGTTATTTTTATACATAAATAAAGAACTTGAGGGTTTTGTTAATCAATTCGATTAATTAAATACTGACGCTATCAAATACATAACTACTAGACCCCTATTAATTATTATATCAATTTCTATAAAAAACACTTCTCAACATTTTAGTCATCATCAATTGCATAAGTAACCTAATTTACTTAAAAAAAAACCTTGCTGCTGAACAAACCTATCGTATCGTCGTTAACGATTGTGTTTCCCATTATCCCATTAGTTCTTTTCACGTTTCTCGTGCGGTTCTACGTTCCACGTTCCGCGTTATGCCCGTTGCCGGATTTACTAGTACCTTTGAATATAGAACGTAATAGAAGGTCAACGCTTACGGGAATATTAGTGCGCGGGTAAGGTGGGTTGCATATGTGTTTTAAAGGGTTTAATTGTTTAGTATTTAGTAGGGATCAGAACACTTATTAAATATAATAGCAGACACATGTGAGTCGCAATAGGTCACGAGATGGCGCTTTCTTCTAGCGGCCGGACCTGTCTCCAAATGCAATAAAATGTGATTTATTGCCTCAATGAACACCTGCACTAGCGCACGCACTGAGACGAATTTCTATTCAACATTCAAGTTTATTTTAAGAATCGCTCATCACCGCGCCCGCTCTATCGGTTACGTCGCCCCGAGCAAAAAGACAAATTGCCGCCTTTTATTAAGAATATATACAATAACTTGTAGTTATTAGTTTACATATCTTTATTAGCCTTTAGACAATATAAATATACCCAAAATTATTAGCGAACGAAAAAATCGGTGTGATTTTTTTAATCGGGTATTTAACACATCCATATTTTTCGCACACTTAGGTATAGCAAAAATTCACCGCCCCCCAAAATTTTGGCGCTAAGGACAAATGTGGGTGTGGGTTGCCCACCCTAGAGCGGGCGCCGGTCGTCAGCAACATTTTTAGAACGAAAGAAAACGTTTCCTTAAATTCAAAACTGGGTAGGTATTTCTTAACGGTGGTAGGTACGTAAATTGAGAACTTGAAGAATATTTTTGTTTTAATCAAGCCAATTTTAGGAAGTTCATAAAACTTAAAATCTTTATGTGAACAAAAAATTAATTGTTCGCCACTAAACTATAAAAGGATTATTTTGAAGGAACATAGAATATTATAGTATATACATATGTACTTGCAGTTCGGTAAGCTAAAAAAAACTTTCAGTTTGGAATTCAGTCCAGGCAAAATATAAATATGGGGCGTATTCAGAAGAATGAAGTGATTTTAAAAATGCTTACTTTATTGAAATATAAACTACGTATGTACAGCGTCAAAAATTGGTTAAGAACTTTTATATAAAAAATACTAACTTTATAAACACACTGACTAATTCAGAATAAATACAATAGATATAAATATAACCAACTTAGGATGCATTCTTTTCAACAATAATCTTAGAAACCAGTAATTTTGACAAGATCGCAGTAGGTTTTGAACATTTATAAATTGAAGTCATTAGATAAAATCGACTGGCAAAAATACACAGAAAAGATTGTTAATGTTCGATATGTCAGTAAGCAAAAGCTTATTTTGCGTGGCCAAACAAAGCAGCCTTCCAAAAAACAAAACTATGTACAGGAATTGGAAACTCTCACAGCATGTTGTAAAGTTATTAATAAAAAAAAGAAAATACATGTATTATTAAACGAATATTTCACCTTATTCTTTATATAAACAAATAAATCAAACACTGATGCCTATAGATAAAAAAACAAATATAATCTAGAAAAATTACAAGTTTTTTAATATCTTTAGTTTTTGATGCGGCTTGGCTTGATCTGCGAAGCGTCGATTAACAGGTAGACACCATTTACATTCTTTAAATATTTTGACCTTAATTAAAAGGTTTATTATGAATTGTCTATGTTGTAAACATCTAGAGTCCATGGCAAGAAATGTTGGGTCTATTCTAGCAACAATTTTTTTATAAATTTTATGCAGAACTTTTCTTTTATATGAATATGTTTGAAATGCATCTGCAAAAATGGATAGTGCCTGAGTGAGTATTTCCACAACATTGTCTTGTGGGCAGCGCAATGCTATTGAAGAATCACTGAAATTAGTTGTAGTGTATAATTTATTTAAAATAAACAACTCGTTTGGTTCTGTAAGTTTGGAATCACTTTTAATTAAATACTCTTCACAATCTGCGCACTTGAATTTTTTAATGCATCTAAAACACAAATAACCTATGAAATAGGCTGCTGCACAATCTTCTGCTGTGTTGTGAATTAATCCAAATGATGCCTCTGGCTGCTGAATTTCATAGCTAGACGAGGATTCTGAACCAGAAACGCTGTCTGTCTGTTTATCTATATTTTCTGCCGACGATTCAGGTAATGAAGTATTGGTTACCGACTGTACTTGCAAATATTGGTCATCATCTTGTTCACAATTGGCACTTTCCGGAGGCTGCATTAAATTCCTAATCGCAGCAATTCTAAATGAGGACCTAAAAATTCTGGCAGTAGGGTTACGACTGTACCCTCCCCTTTGTCGAATTACCGAAAAAAAGTTTTCCAAAATATCTTGATTCAGCCTGTACGTTAAAAGGTAATCAAAGCCATTGCTTACCTGTTCTTCGTGTAATGAAAGTATTGCATTAATAGTGGTTATAAGTCCGTCAAAACATGGTGGACGCGAAGTTTTGCCACTATTAAAGTTAACTTTCTGAATAATTTCCATAACGGATTTGGCATTTTTCAATGTTTCTGCAACAATCGGTGTTTTTGATGACATTGCACAGGAATATGGATTTCTAGAAAAACGATACTGACTGTTCAAGCAATCAAATGTCTTATCCAACATTTCAACGAAATCTGCAGTAGTCAAAGCAGAATTACTTTTCAACTGACCAGTAGAAGAACATGTACGCAGTGCTGCAGCCATGGTATTGCTGAATATCTGCAATGCTAACTTGCAATTCATTTTTTCAAATGCATTTGGTGATACATGTGCATCAGTAATTTTTGTAAGCATTCGTGCCGAAATACTTCCCTTGTCAATGTTATAAGTGTCTATTATATCTTGAAATCGCACAGTCTTGTTTTCATATTGAAAATAACCATTTAAAAGGTTATTTCTAATGGATTTAATTAAATGTGGTGTATCGAAAATGGTGTAAATTTTATGTGAATTATGTAGGAAATAGGGTTTTTCTGTAGTACTGCCCAAAATTTTGATAGCCGAAACATTTGGTGTTCCTTGGTCATATACAATAGCTAGCGGTTTCAATGATGCTGCTGCCAATTTGTCGATGCACTTTTTTATGAGTATTGCAAGATTTGGTCCATCAACACCTTTATTACTTAAAAAATATCCCAGTGGTAGTTTCCATTTGAAGTATAAGCCCCGGGCCATGAAGACGAGGGCTTTTTTGGCTGTCTTATTACTGCGCCCAATAGAAAGACCAAGATCTTCGTAGCCTTCTATGAGATCTAGTAAAGGAGAGTATTCGAGAGATTCCTTTATGGCCATTTCATCTATGCATACAACACACGTTTGTTCCATTCCAGACATTGTGGAAGACTTTACTTTTATTTGCTTAAATAGCTCCGCACTGAAACCTGGCAAACACTTGGAAACACTTATCCATGTCTTTATTGTTGATACAGCAGGTAGAATTACATTTTTCCTTCTTAGAAATGTATAAGCTGTGGGTGATTTATAATATAAAGCTATTGCAAACTCCTTTTCGTCTTGACTCCACACAGCCTTTTTCTTATGCAATAGTTGCATTGTCACTAATGTCTTTGAATGTTGTGAAGGATATGGCAGAGTATGCAGAATATCGGTAATAAATATCTTGTTTTCCAGTTTTGATTTTAATCGTGAGATTTGGGTTCGTTTTCTCTTTAGGAGTATTCCATGTCGGGCAATTGTTTTTTTTTGCAATTCACTTATTTTTCTTCGTTTGGGAGTAATTAAGCCTTCTGAAACATCACCCGAATAAACAAGTTTTCGTTTGACCTTTTTTCCTTTTAATTCTGGTGTGGGCAAATCAGTAACGTTTTGTAAAAAATGGCGTGTACTGGGTGACAGATCCGATTCTGTAGGAAGAATTTCAGATGTAGTTGGAGATATACTTTTATGTTTAACATATGTTTTCTTTGGGGTGAAAACTTTTGGTGAGGGTATTTTATCTGGTGCGCTATATTCACTACTGGGACCTGGAGTATCTGTTTGTAATGCTGCGCTCACATTATAACATGTGGGAACTGCCGTTCTTTTGAGATATTTTGAACCGGGATGCATAAACTCAGATAAAGGAAAATGGTAATGACACAAAAACCTTTTTTTCAATGATTCTGCCGGCAGATTTATTAGTTCTGCATTACCTGAAAATAATTACAATAATCAATACAAAATAAATAAAAGTAAGATTATTGGTGGAGATTAATCAGCTTCATGCAACCCTTATTTGTGCCCTTCCTAGTTACTGATCATACCCTATTATTGCTTGGTGTTGATACAATGGAAAAAAGTGCACATTAAAAACTCCAGATTTTTTTAAATATAACTCCAACTAAAACAAACTTGAGTCATAGTTTATAATATTTTAGGAGCATTAATTACGTAAAAGTTAAATCCCTAGTTAACTATAGATATTGCAATGCGATTCAAGAACCGTAGGTATGCTTTTCTTAGCATAGAGAAGGGCAACTGACTATTTACTAATCAATGAAGATGTTCGATACAATAATAACTGTATTCCAGCTTTCTACTAAGTATCAATTAAATAATGCAGGAAATTCAAATAAGGTTACTTCTAAAAATTCGAAAAATTGCTGAAACAAGTAACTAAAGAATTGAAAAGAGTTTTTGAAACGAATGAAACAGAGCAATTTATTACTATGAAAAATATATGACCTCATTGAATGTTTTTTTTATACAAAACCCGATATATATTTTTTATGTCATTCGAGCACTTATATAGCATATAGATTACTACCGAAACAACTGTGATAACTTTTAAAAAGCAATTGTTCTTAAAACCAATTCCAGAATAAACTAAAAACATAATTTACCAACTGTTACACAAATATTGTAGAGAAATAATGGAAAAACAATAATTTTCTCAATTTTGTGTATAAATATTTATTTGAAAACAAACAGTTAGGACATATAAGGGTTACTTACCACTATTAATAATCCATTTTCTGCACCTTTCTGTGTCTTTCACTGGAAAGCCAAACACACGTAGTCCTTCTACATATTTAGCACTATTATTACAGTTAAAATAGCTGCACTTTACACCACTTCGTAAAGTTGACATTTTTTATTGGCGCAGTATTTATTACTCAAAAAATCTCACAGTTTAGAAATGCAACTTATTACGTAGACCGAACTACGGATGAGCTCGCTTGTAATGCTGGATTATTAAGACATCGTAATTTCCTTAGGGTGTCCCGCGTCCCGCTTCCCGAATCCCATTGACGACGGATTGAAGTTTATGTTTTGCCCGTGTTTATTTGCGTTACAATACATCGCGTTCGAGAATTTGTCTGCGGTTAACGTATTTAGTTATTTATTTTTTTATGAACGTGATTCCTGTGTGTAATTCATGCTGCCATTTCCATTTCACCTGAGAGTCTACCATAATTTTGATATACAAAAAAAATGTTTTACTTCCTCCGCTCGTCCTACCCTAACGCGCTCGGCGCTCTCGAAAAATCTTATAAACTGTTATAACAAATAGTATTTTTATGTTGCACCACAAATAGAAATAACATTCATTTAGAGGATATCATTTAGTCCGCTTTTAAACAATAGCTTGCTAGTAACATTAGGTTCAGTCAATCTACAGTATCTCGTACTGATATAAATGAAAATTTGGTAACCGTATGTACGGCCGATTATATAGTTTACGTTTTTTGCTTTACCAGCCGACGATTCCTAATCAGCGCCTCTAATGGTGAATAGACATAGTGGTTGCTGTTCATTATTTGAGGCGTCTGTTAGAATCTGTAAATGCGCTTGCAGMACCGAGACAGMGCCTCTACAGTACTAACGCCCCAACTAATGAGCTTCTAACGCCCTTTCTAGCGTTACATTTAAAAGCATTGGATTGTCCTTCTATTACGTTCTATATTCAAAGCTAGTACACATTATTCGTGGTCGCCGTTTTTCGTACCACGTCGTTTCCGACCTTGAGTCAGCTTGCTGCATGACTGCGTTGCGCTGTTATGACGTTCCAAAATATAACGAGTTCCGTGCACAGTTGGGAACGTTACGTTCCGTTATTAAATAATAACGTTCCAAAATAACGTTACTAAAATAACGACCCGTCTCTACCGCAGACCACTTGTTGAAGGCTGCACCATTCCGAGAAGGCGTTGGTGTTGTTATTTGTTGCCAGGTGTCATTAGACCCCGTAGAGTGGTTTTATTCGCCGTACGGTTTAAAAATCACTCGGAACATTGATCTTTCCCGTCATGAGCGATTTTTCCCAAAACGCCCCACTTATTACAATACACAACGGCGGTTTTGACAGGTGGTCGTTCACCTTGATGCTCTTGAACCGAACGTGTGAGTCACACGTTCGCGTATTTTTACTGGTTCGGAAAATGCGAGAGATTTGTCAATGTCGATATGTTGCACAATATTTCCTGTCTTGACCGGTTGGGTTTTTAGGAACCTTGACATTGTTTTCAGAAATCCTATCATTTTTATTGGTCATCAACGTTGGTAGATTCTTGCTGCTGCCTCTTCTTATCATCCTATAATTTTTTATTTTGTTTTCAATAAATGCAATTAGATGCGATTACTTTTACGAGTATACAGGGTGGGCCAAGTGAACGTATTTCTTCCATAACTCCACAACTATTGAAAATATGAAAAACTTTTTTATATAAAAGTGATCCAGGTTTATATGGCGCATATTGTAAAAATATTTTTGAAAACGATCCACTTCCGGTTATGCCGGAAACGCATACCAACTTCCTTATTTTAAATAGAACATCTCATATATTTTTACATTTTTGTATTCCTTGTGGAATTCTAAGGTCATTTTGTATAACATACCATACCCCTGAAATGTACAGTTTTCGAGAAAATAAGCGCTAAAGCAAGAAATCGTCGTTTGCAGCGCTCCCCGCCATTTTGAATATCTTCCAAAATAAGACACCTAGAAGAATGCGGTTTGTGTGCCGCCTAAGTTAAGAAAATGGCCCGTCATTTACGTCTTCAAGCAGGTTTATTACTTTTAAATAGAAATTGATACATCGGTTGCCATATGAAATACTTCAAACAATTTTTTTAAATGGAACATCAAACTTTTTTTACACCATCGGATGCAAAATTAAATTATCTTTAATTTGATATAAGGTTGTCTTTATCTATTTCTAACAGTTTTCTGACAATTTGATTTTTTTTTATTTTTTTAGACTAAATTCCCTTTTATCAGGTACGCCTTGACGAGTGATTGTTTTGTTCACGTCAGAAAGAAAAGTCACAGTTTAATAATCCACGTGAATTGAATTTGATCTATGTATTGCAAGAAACAAGTGGTGGAGTTTTTAAATGAAAACTTGTAGGTGTAGGGAACCGTTTCCAATAAACCCTTGAAGCCAAAAGGAATTGGGTATTTGCCATGTATTTATATTTTATTAAATTKCATATTAATAGGTAGCATCTAATCCACAAAACAGCTGTGACGGCTTATAAATTACACAAAATGGATCGTAAGATGTATTTTTAATATTAAAAATGTAAATATTTAAAGGGACCGCCAAAACGCGAACATATTGGCCGTGACGTCAGGTGTCTTGTAAATGACCGCTTGTTTACATCTGGGGTCAGCGCGTCACGCGTCAGCCTCAGCCCGTCAATTTATCAGTTTGTTGTTTGCGTTCATTTTGTGACAAGCGAATTAAAATACGCCAAGAAAAAGTGAAGTACTTATGAGTTATGACTACTGAAGGCGTGTTCATTGTTATGGAATTTGTGTACAGCGACGAGCGGTTCAACGCGGCGGAGATGAGGAACGTAACATAAGTATTTTTTTTAATCAAATTAACTTAGCATTGATAATTTGATCATAGTGGATTGTTGGAAACATACTATTTGTAAACATAAAAATGTAAGAATAAAATGTACCCTAAACTTGACATTTATTTAGAGGTCAGAATAAATATCAATTGCCATTTATTTTAGGGGCTCTTGCGGCTCGTTTCCGGCCTGGCTTACAGTCGAATATATGAGGAACAACGTCGTTCTTTATTATAACATTTCCCTCTATCAACTTAAAACGCATATAATTTTTCATATCCTCTTCAAGCTATAACGAAATGAAAACTGAATGGTAAACACTTATAACCCTAAAAATAATAATAAAACTTACAGTAAGAATTAAGATGATCTTCACAACAGAAAAACAAACTTTGCGATTTCGGCATATCACGTCTAGGGGCCTTAAACAACTTTTTCATACGTTGATAATCTCGAGGATCGGTTACAAAAATTTTGTTAGCTGTACTGACTGAAGTACTTTTATAACCATGAACAAAACAACACTTGTTTTGTTTTCCATACATAATAGATGCTTGTAAAACTACACAATCACTTTTTGGTGCGATCTCTTACACCGTCCTTTCAATAAACACCACACAAAAGCTTTTCCAATACAAGACTGATACTACACCATTAAACAGCACGCTCCTCGGTAATGTTTACATGACACTTGACGTCACAAGTTGAATAACCTTGGATAGAAGCGTTTTGGCGGTGACACCTAAGATTCGAAATTCAGACCTGAAATTCTCTACCTACAAATATTTTTTTGTTCTTTCTAACATGGCGTACGATATATATGCACTTCAAGATTCAATTTACGTAATTTTCAAAAAAAGTAATAGTACCCAATTGGCCAACTAAATTGTAGATATTTTTTCGGATTTCGATTTTATACGCCATGTTACAAGAGTTTTTCGATGACATCCGTCAGTATTTATGATTACAAGGCTTATACTCGAACAAATGCCAGGCAATGGTAACTAGACTGAATGTTTTGGAAATGATGAAATTTTTACCCACGACCACGAGCAAAACCGCTCAATTATGAGCTGGAAAATTCTGGGATTAAAAAAGTTAAATTTTTCGGTACGTATCATGTTGAAAAAGTTCTCCACTCTCCAACCTTTTAAATCGAAGAATATTGAGAATTAGGTAGAAAATTAACTATTAGATTATATACATGACTTTATTTTATTTGTTTCTGTAGCTAACACGACTGTATCGATTATATCCAAAAAGATTACTGGTTATTATCCCAGAAAAATCTATTACAGTAATTGATGCCTCAAAGTATCACGTTATAGAAACGAATGTGTTGTCTAATGCAAGTAAAGAAAAGGGAAATTCTTTTATGGCCAAAAAGCTTGAATACCGATTGCAGCGAGACTTTAAGCAACCACCAGGTAATTTTTTGTTCCCACATTAAAATAAATCTGTCCTTGTCATTTCACAGAATTGACAAGTGGGCACTTATACACCCACTTCCTTTCTTACATTGCTGTTGTGATTGTATTTGGCGAATGTAAATCTGAACACGGAGTTTAAACCGAGCACATATTTTTTTAAGAAAAAACTTCGTCCAGTTCTTTGACCCAGCACAGTTCGAAATGAATTAAAGATGATTTTATGAGGAATTCGCACATACCGAGCGGTTTTCTTATTGGATCTAATTTGTGCAGGCGATGGGAGTAGTCATAATTAAGAGAAATATACCTTAATGAAGTCTCAATCGTAACGTAATTACCGTGATCCCTAATGAGTTACACATACTTGCATAATACACAGTAGGCAGCAAAAGAAAACTGACTCGCCCGTCAAACGATGTTTCCTAAACATCGTCAAATATTCAGAGTAAGATTCCTGAGGTATTTTCATGAAAAACAGTTCAAATAAACTTCTGCCGAAAAATGCTTCCTAGGGAAGATACGTCCCTTCAAGGTGTGTACCCTGAAGATGGTCTTTCTTCATTATTCTCGAAACCGTTCACACTGAAATTATGAATCTCGGTACGCCGCTTAAGCTTTTGACGCCGAATCAGAATCTGGGTTTAGAATTTAAAACTTTTCATAAAAAACGTATCATACTGGAAGGGTTAAGGGTAAAAACGGTGATTTTTTCCAGATTTTTATTCTAGAATATGATACTTTGAGTATTTGTACGTAAAAAAGGCACTCTTGGTCCATATCGATAACGCTAACCGTTTTTGGGAAAACTGCTAATTTTGCCTAGTCGCATATTAGTTCAGTGACGTGCATTCATGTAGAAATTTGCAGTTTCCTCAAAAACGGTTAGCTCTATCGATATAGAAGGAATAGTTCTAGGATTGGATTAGCAAGAAGTAATGTTAAGTTGACTTTGAAGCAGCAAAAATCAGGCCATTCAGGACAAAAAAAGCTGATAGCTGAAGATTTTCTACACAACACGTTAAATAAACCGCTGCAAATTGAATCAATACTTCCACATCCAATTGTCAAAATGACATTTACGTTTTTTATTTTTTATACTATACGATTAGTAATCAGATTTGGAGCATTTTTCTCTCCACACATTTTTTCTAAGACAAACAGTCCTCGTGATAGCAAAAATATATAAATTTCAAATTCGTTTTTTCCACATAACTCGAAAATTATTAACTTAACAAAAAAATTACAAGAGTGCTTTCTGATCAGAAATTTGATTTTATATATAATACCAAAATTTAAAAAAATCGTACGAGCAGGGACCAAAATAGGTTTTTTGGAAATATTTCGAAAATTTCAAAATTTTGAATAAATTTTCTGACACTTTTTGTGAAAAACTTCTAAACAGTTTGCTGCACCGAAAATTTATAAGAGTGAATAACACTCGCAGTTATACTACTAATCACAAACTAAAACGAAAAGAATATAAAAAAAATAAAAATTTGCAAAAAGGGTAGTTACCTCCCAATTTTGCCCCCTTTCCGATACCGTACTTACCCCACAAATAATAGGTCGCTTTGGGTAGTTGAGATTTATATGTTTGCCAAATTTCAAGTTCATATATTAAGTCTTTCGAAAGTTATCATGTATACAAACAAAACCACAGACACACACACAGACAAGAAATTTTTTTTCCTCAAATTTTGTTTTTTTTGCGTTTTCGACCATTTTAAAGCGAATGAGCAAATAAAAAATTTTTGAAATTTTTTTTCGCGATACAATACTTCCCATCCGTTGGATGTGGAAGTAATTACATTTGGACAGAGCGCCGATATTTTTAATAACTACAGTTCTTGTGATTGAGCACAAAAAATCCAGCTAGATTTTGGTTCAGTATTAGTACAAAAAAAGTATTTTGAACACTACATTTCGAACAAAATTAAGAAAATTGCTAATGTGTATCTTTTGTTAAAAGAGGTATAAGACTACGTTTTCTATATTACTCACTGCGGGTTTTACTGTTCATTGTGGATCCATGAAGTCCTGTCATATACTAGGAAGTGATAATATCGTTCTTGTTCGCGATTTCTTTGTTTTCTTTCTTATAAAACTAATAGTATTGTGTGTTGTGATACTCGATCAGTTTTCATAAGCATGCGCTTATAATTTATAATTTATAAATACAAGGCAGGCAGACGCCTTTTTGCGACTGATTTCCAAATAATCACATTAAACATGAGATTAACCAAACGTATAGTGCTTCACAATGAGGTAGACCCGTGACATACTGTTTACACGTGCTTATTATGGAAAAATCAATGCCAGGCGGACGATAATGTGGCTTCTTTTTGAGCTATTATTGTAGCATAAAAGCTTTGTTTGACATTGTGATAATGACATTGTGATAATGATTCTTACGAACTGTTTAAACTTAGATTTTTGGTTGATCTTGTTGTATATCATTTTTTCCGCTTTTAGTATGCTTTCTGTTTTAATTACCTTTATTCTGGAAACGGCAGGTTTTATTTTTGGCCTTTGAACTTTACAAAAGACATCGAAGCTATTTAATTAATTACTGTTCTAATTAGAGAGCGCGAAACTTTGTTTTCAAATACATATTTTAACCACTGTTCTCCCACCTGTTATCGTAAAGATTGATTTTGTGAAAGAGAAACGTAGTATACTGCAACTCTGTACTGTAGTTCGCGTCACGGTCTTTAGATGTCGCAAACATTTACTGTTTTTTGAATCATAAGTAGTTTTGTGTTTATTTTTGATTGGTTATTATGTAAATAAAGGCGAGTAAACACAAACAAAATATTTGCGAACGGACTTTGATTGTGAATGGATTACCCAAAATAATTACATGTGACTTTAAACACGCCTTATGATTGTCCGATTAAAAGCAGTTATTAAACGTGTTAATGAACTTTTGAATAGATATCACTGGCGTTGTTAAGATAAACTTCACGGTCCAAAAGACACGGCGTGTATTTCGAATTATGAACTTAACGAATAAAGGATTCTTTGGGTGAAGAAGGTTGTCAATTTTTCGGAGACTTTAGCAGCCGGTTGCAAAAATAGGACATGTCCAGTTCCAGTTCATACCATCACCCTTTTTATACAGAGTGTTTAAAAAAATTTCAGCTTATTTATCCATAAGTAATTAATGTAAACATTATCTCTGAAGAAGGAAAAAAAGTAGTTTTTTTTTAAATACCAAAGAAGTGACAGAAATAAAATTAAATACGTATTTTGTAGTGTCGAGGAGGTACAGACTAAGAAAACTTGTTTTAAGCATTACGCGAAAAATAGTGTGGAAACAGGACACAAAGAGATTTATTTTGAGAGTATTGAAACAGAACAATATCTGTAACACAAGTAGCAACATGGGTACAAATAATTGGGAGATGTTTATTTAAAGACCGACCAGAAATATTCTGCGAATATGGTTTTGATTGTTTAACCATAAGCCTCTATAAAAGTAATGACGCTCAGATGTTTAGAATAGATTTGAGCGATATTTGTGAGGATGGGCCGCACTCAATTTTAACATGAGTACAAATTATCTATGTGTACAGATTTACCTGGAACCTACTTTTAATATTATGTTCTAAGAAAATATGTATAACGAGCTTTAATTCCTGCAAAGGCACCGGCAAACTTTCTCTAAAATATTTACCTGTGAACTTATTCAATCTCTTCTAATCTCTTCTTATGCTGTGTCAGTTATAGAAACAATTATTTTTTTCTTGTGTGTCAACCAGTCGAGTTCTTGTATTTTCCTTTGTTTTTCGTTGGTTGTCTGTTATTAGTTGTATAATTTCTCAACAAAACAGTTTCTTTCAAAACTATACATTTTATGTGCTTTACGTAAGATTTGTTTTAAAATAGCAATAAATTTTGGGAAAACATTACAAAAATAAATATTCTTATAGCACCTGCTTATTATAAAAATGTGGAGACCGTGGAAGGGGGTGGATGTTTCCCATCCACAAGCAAGTGAAATCACCGTAGAGATTGTTGAAGAAGTCGAAATGGCAGAAGATGTTTTTGACAATAATATTGAAAATGATCTACCCGAAGAGTCAAATCTTATTAAACGGAATCTTAATCATTTACCACCTGACGCTAAACAAATAATTTTGAATGTTTATGAATAAATCAACCAATCGATTTGTTAGATCAGTTCCAATGTACGTACTGTTATTTAGATTCGGTTATAAAGATAGTTAGTACTTCCACATCCAACGGATGGGAAGTATTGTATCGCGAAAAAAATTTCAAAAATTTTTATTTGCTCATTCGCTTTAAAATGGTCGAAAACGCATATTTGAGCAAAAAAATTTCTTGTCTGTGTGTCTGTGGTTTTGTTTGTAGACACGATAACTTTCGAAAGACTTAATATATGAATTTAGCAAACGTAAAAATCTCAACTACCCAAAGCGACCTATTGTTTGTGGGGTAAGTAGGGTATCGGGAAGGGGGAGAAATTGGGGTGTAACTATCCTTTTTGCAAATTTTTTTTTTCAAATTTTTTATTTATTCAAAATTTTCACATTATCCAAATATTTCCAAAAAACCTATTTTGGTCCCTGTTCGTAGGATTTTTGTTAAATTTTGATATTATATAGAAAATAAAATTTCTGATCAGAAATCACTCTTGTAATTTTTTTGTTAAGTTAATAAAATTCGAGTTATTTGGAAAAAATTTATATATTTTCGGTATCACGAGTAGAGAGAAAAAATGCTCAAAACCTGATTACTCATCGTATAGTATAAGAAATAAAAACGTAAATGTCATTTTGACAATTTGATGTGGAAGTATTGATTCAATTTCCAGCGGTTTTTTAATGAACATTTTTGGGACTAAGCCTTTTTAGTTTGTTTGATTACAGCATTTTTTCAGTTATCTATTTATAATTGTATGTAGTTCATCCGTTTGTCTTTGCAACCCGAATTTTAACTGCTTCGAGGAAAAGTTTTTTCTTAGACAAAAGTTCATCATTATCATCGTTCAACGTATGGAATCCAATCTTTGATAAAACCATAGTTCTAACCGTAGCAATAAAGACCAAATTCCAGTTTTAAATAATTCAGGCGTTTATAGTTTTTCATGCAATGATTGCAATTCAGTTTATGTTGGACAAAAAAAAAGTATTAGAATACAGATATTGTAACAACAAATTCTTCGTTAGCTAACCACTTATTGTTGAATAAACACAATGCCACGCTAGACAATTTAAATTCATTACATTTGTGCAGTAAATCCTCAAAATTAAATTCTTTGGAAATTTTTGAAATCTATAAAATTGTTAACGAACAAAGTTTTACTATTTTAAATGATTCTTGTAATTTCAGTTGTCCTGTTTAAACTATTTGTTTGATCTAAATTAATATTACGTTTGTGTTGCTGGCATGTAACTTACTTTTGGTTTGTAGTCAAGTTTGCTTGTTTCTATGTTTCGATCTATATTGTACTGACGATGACTACCCGTTAGTCGAAAGTGCTTTACAATTAAAGAATTAAGTTTATTACACTTCAAGAATTATTATATTAAAGAAGAATTCATTACATATAATTTTATTTCTTGGCCAATTGGATAGCATACTTCAAGTCCTAGCGCAATTTTGCACAATGCATTTTAGTGCTCCCCATTATCTATTTCGACCACGCATTCATCCTAATTTTGAGACCGAACAGCCGATAAGCAAACCAAAACAAAACACAGTCACAGGATTCAATGAATCGACGCTATTACCGAGTAAAACGAATGCAAACGCGAAAATCACATGACTCAGTGCAACGCTATATAATCAAACGATCCAGTTTTTCCCTCAATTATTGTGGTGAAGAGTGTTAAGTATAGCAGAAATGGCCAGCAAGTGGATCAATGGTAGCAGGTAGGTGTAGTTTTTTTTTAATATTTAGGGACAAGTCAACTTTTGGGTTAATTAAATTAACGACACATATCATGACTTCAATATTTGTCGACATCAAAAATCTCAAAAATGATATTATACAAATTTTAATAAAATTAGTTAATATTGTCTTAAGAACTGGAACGTTCCCAAATGAATTAAAAATAAGTAAAATATGTCCAATTTTTTAATCTGGAAGCAAATAATGTATGAATAACTATAGACCAATTATAGTAATAAGAGTATCTTCTCAAAAATTATAGGGAAAATAATTAAAAAAAGAATGTTGACATTTATACATAAGTACATTCAAATAGATCAGTATCAGTATGGCTTCGTTAAATATAGCAGTACACTTGGAGCAACCATGGATTTTGTTGACTATGTGTCTAGGGCAATAGATGAAGGGCTTTTTGTTGTAGCAGTATTTGTTGATTTAAGAAAGGCCTTTGACATAATTAGCATTGAGGTTCTGTTGGAAAAGCTCTATTGTATGGGATTCAGATGAAACTTATATAGTATAATAAAATCTTATTTAACAGGTAGGAGACAATATGTTAGGTTAGATAATGTAAATAGTGGCATGTTAGTGAGTGGGTGCGGGGTGCCTCAGAACTCTGTACTGGGTCCACTGTTGTATTCACTTTATGTGCTAAATCTGCGTTTGCCTGGTATCAGGGCACGTTACTTTTCTTTTGCTGATGATACTGTCTTGGTCTATGCGGGGAAGGAGGAGGTGTCATTAAACAATACCATAAATGATGACCTTCAACTTTACTTGAGTTGGCTATATCATAACAAACTTAAAATAAACACCGATAAAATCAAATACAACTATTATAATGACTACCGATGTACATTCTCATAATACTAGATCCCAAAATAATATATATCAAACAAGTTCTAGAACAAATATAGGTCTGAATAATCCTTTTCTACTAGCCAGTAAAGCGTATAATAAAGTCCGAGAAAATATTAAAAATATACAAAAGTATACATTGTTTGTCAAACAAATCAAAATTTATTTAGGTATTGATAGAAAAATGTAATTATATGTAAATCGTTATGGCGTCCAACACTGTAAACTAGATATAAATAATCCCGAGGCCAGAGCTAGTATGCACTGTTTAGAGATTTTTTTTCGAATAGTATATAGTTTTACTGTATTTTATGCAGAGAAATAAAGGTTGATTTAAAAAAAAATCTTTAAGCTTTAGGAATAAATAGTGGTGTCAACTAATTCAAAACCAATGGTGACAGAAAATCTGGGCAATCCTCACTTATCAGTTAAAATTTCCTTACCTTTTGTCTCTTATTTTTAACTCCTGATCTATAATTTTAGAGGTAACGGTAACGGCAACGGAATTAGCAAAAATGGAACCACGAAATTCGTCAGGGGCAGTTTGGACCACGTGAACCGGGACAAATACGAGTTCGGCAATTACGGTTACGGAAAGAACCACGTAAAACTCCTCCACGTCCATAGAAATGGCGCGTTTCACACCATCAGAGAGTTTGAGGTGGACACGCATTTGACGCTGAGCACTCAGAAGGATTACCTGGACGGTGATAATACCGACATAATCGCCACTGACACGCAGAAGAACACGGTGTACGTCTTGGCTAAGAAGCACGGTATCAAGACTCCCGAGGAGTTTGGTCTGCTGATCTGCAGCCATTTATTGTACATGTACAAGCATGTGGTCGAAGTCGATGTGAAGATAGAGGAATATCCTTGGGAGAGATTGGAAGCCGAGCAACAGCTGCATAATCACGCTTTTGTTTTTCAACCAACTGCCATTCGGTCTGCCAGGGTCTCCCAAAAGAGAAATGGTAAATCAAGATTTAATCCTGCCCGAAAACTTGTTTTAAAATTGTGGTTTGTCATTAGAATCTCCTAAGATACGTGGAGGTCTAACCAATCTTCGTCTACTGAAGACTACGCAGTCTGCCTTTAGGGATTTCTTCCAAGACGGATACAGAACTCTCCCAGATGCGAATGATCGAATTTTTAGCACTGTGGTTACAGCAGAATGGGAGTTTTCGACTGCCAATGGTGTAGATTTTGATGCTGTGTGGGATTCTGTCAAGGAATGCATCTTGGACAAGTTTGCTGGTCCCCCTGATACCGGAGTGTTTTCACCTTCGGTCCAAAACACCCTGTATCTGGCCGAGAAGATGACTTTGGATAAAGTTCCACAGGTGCGTGTTTCTTAACATTTAATGATCAAGTGCATTCGAGTTACGAAATGCGTAAATACCAATTACTCATCGATTCATTTCCCCATTTACGTAAGATTCGTTTCATCACTTGTTATCATGCGTAGAATTACGCGAATTTGCGTTTTCGACCTCACGGTCAACCACATGATTGATAAACCCTTTTTATCTTACTTGCAGATAAGCAGAATAGAAATGTTCATGCCAAACAAGCACTACCTGACCGTGGATATGTCGAAATTCCCACCTAGCGTTTTGGAAAATAACGAGAACAAAGAAGTCTACCATCCAATAGACAAGCCATCAGGGATCATTTACGCTGAGCTATTGAGGAAAGAGTTAAATTCTAAGTTATAGCGTTAAGGAATCTTTGTTATTTATTGTCGTTGGGACTGATTTTTTTATGTTATCTGTTATGTAAGTTGTTTAAATAATAAGACTTTTTGTACTGACTGAAGTTTTCTGGCACATGTCTTTGATAACCTTTCTCGTGACTAATTCGGTTGGATAATCAGTTGTCGTCACGTTTTTGTGTTTGATGTTAGTCGCAATGCGCGATAGTCTATTCTACACTAGCTACAGATTTTAAAAGTGTATTATGGTAACCGCACCTTATCTCGGACCACAACCTTCCATCGCCATTCCAGAAAGCAGACTGAGGGCCGAGATCACAAAGTGGCTTGGTCGTCAGTTTTACCTGTATTGGGAAGATGCGCCGGAACTGAGGCAATCTAGGGCCTTCATCACTGGACCTACGCTTGCCCAGGAACGCAAATGGCTTTTAAGCCGGAGTCGTTCTCAATTGCGATTAGTGGTGGGTGTCATTACAGGACACTGCCGGCTCAATAAACACCTATATAATATGGGTGTAGTGGAAAGTAGCACCTGTAGGTTCTGCTCAGAAGAGGAGGAAACTCCGATTCACCTCCTTACCAACTGCGGACCGCTGGGGGGGGGGGCAAAAGGTTTGGAGAATTTGGGTCTCAATTTATTACGACTGAAGATCTTTATAGATTACCTTGGAAAGAGATACTGCACTTCTTTGAGAAGGCAGGACTCTTCTAAACTACGGTGCAAGTTGCAAGTTTGGTCATATACTCCCATTTCTTATGACCCGACTTCAAGAATTGAAAAAGAACTTGATTCGACGCTTAAGAATCCAGCAGCAGTACCTCAAGATATCAAGAAAAAGCTAGCTCCAAAGGAATCGAACCCCCCTTGTCTATAGGATCTTGCAAAAATTCATAAAAAAGCGATACCGCTTAGACTCATTGTTAACACTATTGACTCGCATACTTTATAACATCGCCAAATTCTTAGCGAATCTTTTGAAGGACTACATGGGGTAAACACCTTCACATATTCTCAATTCACACTTTGTATTTATTTTATCGCAGTCAGACTAATATATTCGCAGATTTGGTAGAAAAATGTCTTACTTCAACGTAGATGGACAATAAATAATAGACAAACAAAGTAGGTAGTGGTATATAAGATTACAATAATTCGCCTGTCAGCTAAATCATCGCTTTATATCTTATCATTATTTTTTTTTATTCGGTTTGTAAATTCAGCATTTGCTCGATTATTTCCCCAAAACCAGATTTGTTAATTCATACGTTTACATAATGTCGAGGTTATACATTTTTGCCTTTGTACTCCTAAAGATAGCCTTTATCACCAGGCAGTTATGTGTTATCGAGGTTTTGGGACTGGATACAACGTCCTCTTCCTTATGTCCATCGCGCTAGAATGTATCTGGTTATAAGCGGTTATTGTATCCTTGAAACTGACCTCTTGTCTTCTTGTCAATCATTAATTGAATTGTGATAAGTGGTGTAAACTGCAACTGCTGTTAAGATAGATTATTACAGCTCGCACATTTACGGCAGATTTGCATGAAGCAGTTTCTCACTTTGCTTCTTATTGAAGAGTTGTTTGTTTTAAGAATTTACAAACTTTTTTAGATACATCTCAGCATGGGCGTACCCAGCTTTTGGTCTAGGGGGCAAAGCAGGAACGTCCTGTAGAGTATAATTCAACATAAAGAAGTAATAAACGTTTATAAGATATAGGTACTTAAGTAATTCATGAATTACAAACTTAAAACATCTGCTGTGAAATAAAGATCCAAATTATTTATATGTTTTCTATGTACACCGATCATACAAAGCCCCTTTATTACTAATTCAGTTATTGATGAACTCAATTAGGTGAGGCGCCATTCAGTTGCATCGCTCTCGCGTTTAACAAAACATGAGTTGATACATTTTATTTGGAAGAATAAAGATCTGTGATCCACATAATGTATAATGATATCATACGAAGTACCAAAGGAACATAACTTTTACCTTAAAAGTTCTACTAATAGGAGCACGATTTCTGATTCAGAATTAACAGATATCAAAGACTAACTACTTAATATTTTAACCAAATTAAGCTTCATTTAAATAAACCCGCTAAGGCAGCTAGGTGGCTTTGTCATCATGTCAGTGTAATGCTGACAGATGCCAGTGCCATCCTAAATTCTTACTTACATCATACCATTACTTTGGTATATAAGCAAAACCAGTTCTATGCCGTGCTGTCTACACTAGACCTAAACTGCACTGATGAGCTGTAATGACAGCGAAATAGATCTATCTGCTGTTAGTTGAGGTGTAGACAGCACAGCATACACATGCATTTTAATGTATGACGGTTCTTGCCTGCTAGCAAAAAGTGCCGTGGGGGCCTGCTGTCAAATTGAAGTATGCAGTTGCATGCCAATTTGTCAGGCTACAGGTCACTTCCTTTAGGAAGTAGTACCCGTTAAGGCAGCTAAGTGGCTTTGTCATCATGTCAGTGTAATGCTGACAGATGGCAGTGCCATCCTAAATTCTTACTTAAACTAAAATATATTTAATTGCATTTTTAACAACATACCGGGTTTTAATTCGTGCTGATAATGCTTTTACTGGATTTCTAAAACTTATATTAAATAAATTGACTTTCATAAACATGAGTTCGGACGGATTTTTTATATTAATTGTTAAAATGTAATGTGAATTTAGAAATTTGGTACAAAAGTTAGAGTTATCACCGAATATATGACAGATTCTGATGTGATTCCATATAACAGTAGTTAGTTGAACAATCTTTATAGGAAAAGGTAGATGAGCTGAACTAAGCAGATATCGTGTTATGACTCATCCTGACCTCTTGGTCTTTTAAAGCTATATCCGCCCTAAGACAGCGATTCGTAACAAGAAGAATGTTCAAGTTACAGCTTCAAAACACATATGGCATCGATTAAGCTTGGAAACCATTTGACAACAACTTATTAGAGAAGGTCATTTGTAAGGGTCAAATATGAGTTCTGGATGAAAATTGTGAAATATACTTGCCTGTAAATTTTACTGTACGTATTTACACACATAATTAACCAGCTAAATGTACACATCATATCTACATGCAGGAAAAAATTCCATACATAAAATAAAAAATGAACTTTTGAATCTTTTGATCGTCTCTGGCCTGTCTAGTTATCACGTATAAGTGAAATCGGATCATGTAGATGCTCTTGAAATAATTCAAGGACTGTCGTTGAACCGAAGTTTATAATGCGCATATTGTAAGCATCATCAGTATACAAAAATGCCCTTTAAAAGTGAAACGTGTCGCCTGAAGATATAGTTTTCTGATGATTCATTCTGTTCTATTACTCGGTTACACATGCATTTTGACAGCGAAAATGACCAAATAGAATTGGCAATATTCGATGTACAACACCTAAGGCTACTATTGCTGTTAATATAATTACATATTGTAAGTACATTTTATGCTAAAAAGTTGTCAAAATTGACCTTAACTTTCGATTATCGAGCACCTATAATGATGTATGACCAGACGGACAGTCAACAAACACTTGACTGAACGTGGTGTCAGACATGGTATATTGAACTGTTGAGGAATAAAGCGTTGGACACCTGAGAAGATTTTTCACATTGATGCCAATGGCCTATACATTTATTTTTGTCAATGATACAGTGTTGACGAAGTATACTTTAACGATTACAGAGCAGAAACCGTCGAGGCGAAACAGAAATAATTTATAGAATTGATATTGGGCAACGTTGGATTTCTTGATCTATGTCTTGGAAAACAAACCTCCCCAAGTTTAAATCCATGCAATCTTCACTGAAAATGAGAAACTAGCAACACAAATATTAGCGTTTAAATAATTTGTAATTGTTCAATTTGTGGTCATTTAAAATTTTGTTTATTAATTAGAAAGGATCTTCTCATTTGTCCAATATAAACACGATCTTTGTATGTATATGATGAGCTAACCTGTTTACCATATCCTCTTTAATTGTGAAGCTAATAGATGCGATCTTGAGGATGACGTCTTTCTCGTGTACAAATCGCGAAAATCAAAAGTGATCCCATCCAAGATCCCATTAACCGTCTCGCCCGGCAAGCACAAAGATCTTATCTCTCCATCAAACATTGACTTCCTCTAAACACCACATCCGCCGATCCTTTGTTTGTTATTTACCTGGTTTGAAACGCCTAAAAACGCGACCTGACTCGCCTGATCATTTACCACGATGTTGTTCGCAGCACCGTTCGTATTTTCGCTCGTCTCTCTCATCGCGGCACACTATCAAAAAAGCGATAGCTGTGATCAAGTGCACTTTCTTCATCAGTTCACGTTGGAGACGCCGCCGCTCCGAAACGGAGCAAAAATCAACTGCACCTACGATCTGTTGGGTCCCAGCTGCAGCTATTACAAGTTGGAAGCTGAAAAATTCGAACTGGATAGTGATTGTGATAAAGAACGATTGGAGATTGGAGATTTGGATGTATTATGTGGATCTGGAGGTGGAATCAGGACATATCTGGCAAAGAACGGAAGTTTGCGGGTTAGATTCATATCTGAAGGCCAAAATTCACGTAGAAGCTTTGTGGTACGAGTCACGAGGCTTCCTTGTACTGTGGAAACCACCAGACAGGTAGATTTTGGGAATTACTTACCACAATGCTGCAGGAACATCTACAATTCGGCTCATTTCTACCTGACAAGTCCGGGATTTCCGCAGACGTTGCAAAAGGCAGATTGCCGGTATGCGATATATAAATCAAGTCCAAGAATGTGCAGGGCAAGAGTCAACATTGTTTACTTCAATCTGGACTGTGCCAATAGCTTTCTTCAAATCGAGAATACAAGAATATGTGGGTGCCATGACGATTTAAAACTCATGACGACTTTCGACTTCTCTGGATTGATATCTATGAGATTTTACAACTCCAACCCAGGATTGGGTGGGTTTCTTTTGGAAATAACCCAGGAGAGGTGCCCGGAGAAGTCTATGGATAGAACCAAGCGAAGTCCTGATGTTAGGTATTACTATTTCGTAGCCCCAGAGGATGGAGAGCAAAACTTCAACCGGGAGAAGGACAGAGAAGAAACCGATTACAAAGACACATCTTTGACTCAATATTTAAACGGAGCACCCAGTAGTTACTGTCAAAATCCCCAGTACCTCATTTACAGACACCCGTTTTTGCAATACGTTCCTTCCTGCCAAGTCAGCAACTATCTGCAGGCTTCCAGGAAGTGCGTGGAGCTCGATTCGTACAGGGGATACTTTAGAAGCCCCGGATATCCATTCTACTATCCCTCTAACTTGGATTTGTGTTACTCGTATGTGATAAATTAGTTAACCGGCCGCAGTATTAAGCTACGTGTTCCAGATTCAGAAAGAGGGAGAATGTGTGCGCTATCAAAGTATGGTTTGCGGATTTCCAGCTTGAAAGCAGTCAGGGTTGCAGCAAAGATTATTTCGGTCTGGATGGAGAAAGCAAAACCTGTGGGACGAGCTTATTTGATACTGTGTGTGAGTAAAGTCGCTAGTTATTGAAGTGAGTGGTTTTAGGAGGAGTCACAAATATGCAGAATGTACTGAAGCAAGATTTTAAGCTTTTATTTACTGCTGAAGGTGGGAAACAGAAAGGCTAAGAGAGAAGTTATTTTTTAAGTGCACCCATTGTGAAACATTCTGAATTATTTAGGTCACTTGAAAACAACATGCTTTACTTCACGAATTTTATCAGACAATTCTGACAATCGTTTTGACATAACGGTCATTCTCAAAAAGTATCAAAGTTATACATCTAAGCTTAGTATAACTTTGATATTCTTTGAGATTGACTGTTAGGTCGGAATTATTGTCAGTGTTATCTGATAAATCTCTTCAAAGCTTTCTAGTTAATAATCTTTTGTTGAAATTGGGTTTCAAATAATATATAAATACTTATGATCACTTTTACTTTTTAAAACCAGTGTTAGAGGCAACAAACCCATTGTGAGGTGATTAATTTTTACACAAAGATATGCCCCCAGTATAACATTATACGAATTGGAAGACTGTACCTTTAATAACTTTCGCTTCTAAAAACTATTTCCTCTGATTTCTTATCCAAATTGCTTTAATGGCATTTTTAAATAAATTTTTAGTATACCAAAGTATTATTTACCGCACTTCTTGCTTCAGGATCGATTACTATACAAAACCGAATTATTTTATTAAAATTTTGAAAGTTCCTTATACTTCTCACTGGTTGGGAAATTAAGTGTGTATACTTGTACAGTGACATATTGGACTATTTCAGGGACCATAGACGTGAGGAATAAAGACACTCACGAATTTAGCTTTGTAACAGATGGCTATCGTTGTGGAAGAGGCTTTAAAGGCTTATACGAGCAAGTGCTCTGTTACAGTAATCCAGACTTTCCCGAATCTCATCCTGCACAAGACTGTTCTAAAATTATCCAGGAAAATAGGTTTTTAATCGAAATCCATGGAAATGTGACCTCTTGCAAATACCTCATCAGGAAAACGGAGTTGGTAAGTTGAGAGGAAAAGTATTTAGATAGGTATGAATATATGAATACGGGGGACATCCTATAATTAATATAACAGTCAATTTCGAGGTAATATATAAGGTCCGCCACCTAAAACTCCCCAGGCTCGTATTTTCTTTATTTTTTTACGTACAACCTTAAGTTATATGTCAAATTGTAGGTGTTTTTAAACTCTTTAAAAATAGCTTGGTGGGTGTCCAAAAAAAGTTTTATAGATTATCATATTTTGTGTTTAAAGTTATTTTTTGTAAATATTTTTTAACCTTACCTCGTATAATAAATAATGCTTCACAGTTGAATGCCGACTTTTGTCTTCCTCAATTTGTGTCAGTACCATGTATGCGTAATTTTTACTCCTTAGTGAAAAACAAACAAACTAGTCGCCGCCATGTTCTTTAAATAGGATTGTTCAGAATTTTTAAGTGTTTGTTTAGTAGCTTATTACGGTACAAATTGTGCCTACATACCCATCGCTGCACACAAAACCTAAAAATTTTGAGTAACTTTTAAATAAATCAAGTACAAAGTTCATTCTAAAGAGAAAAGGCTAGGAAATGAAACCCCGTGACGAGGCTAGTAGGCGATGTAGAAAACCAAACTAGCCTCACTGCAGGGTTTCGCTTTCTAGCATCTCTCTCTTTAGAACGAACTTTGTACTTAATTTATTTAAAAGTTACTCAAAATTTTGGGGTTTTGTGTGCAGCGATGGGTATGTAGGCATAATTTGTACCATAATAAGCTACTAAACTAACACATAAAAAATTGTGAACGGCCCTATAACAGAACATGGCAGCGACTAGTTTTTCTTGTTTTTCACTAAGAAGGAGTAAAAATTACGCATACATGGTAATGATACAAATTGAAGAAGAGAAAAATCGGCAACCAACTATGAAGCAATATTTATTATACGGGGTAAGGTTAAAAATATTTACAAAAATTAACTTTATTTGCAAAATATCACAATATGCAAAAAAATTTTGGACCCTCACTATGCTATTATTAAAGAGTTCAAAAAGACCTACAATTTGACATATAACTTAAGGTTGTACCTAAAAAAACAAAGAAAATACAAGCCTGGGGAGTCTTATAGGTGGCGGACCCTGTATATACAAAGGGTTTAACAAAGTTTGTTTTTGTATTGTACAAATCTCAAATTGAGTAGTTTATTAAAAATTTATGGCAACTACGAATATTTGTAGTCTGAAATTTAGGATTTCTAGTTTTTCCATTTTTGCATTTTATGTAAGACAGATTTTTAGCTAGCAAAACAACATCTTGACAAACAGTGTATATAAAAATGTCACACGCATGTTCTAAAGACACGTTTTGTATTTCAGAGTGTTTGTAAACTACAGATGGACTTTCCCATTTTCATTTTAGACTGTGATACCGAAGATCTTCTTATTAACGGAAAATCGTATTGCAGAAAAGGATCCACTAGCTGTAAGTTAAAACTTAATAATGAAGGTAGCTGGATCTCTTCTTAAAAAAGGGGTTTCTAACATAATTTCATCCAGTGCGTGGTCAAACTGTCTTTTGTAAACGCGTCTGTATCTTGTGGAAACTTTTCCATTGCGTCTTCATGCAAATCAGGTTCAACGTTTGATCAAAAAAAGTTTACAAATACGAGGTTGTACGAATAATGCGTGGGGTCAAGTATATTGCCCTCTAATGACGAGGTACTAATGACAAAATCAATATCAATAACGTGCCAAATATATTCTACAGTAAATATTGACAGTGTAAAAAAAACTCATTGTAATGTGATCGTATTGTTGTATGGTTTAGTGCTTTCGTAAAGTTATGAATAAATGTGTTAAAAATTATGCATAACTTTTCAAAAAAACCGCTGCAAATTGAATCAATACTTCCACATCCAATTGTCAAAATGACATTTACGTTTTTATTTCTTATACTATACGATTAGTAATCAGGTTTTGAGCATTTTTTTCTCTCTAAACATTTTTTCTAAGACAAACAGGCCTCGTGATATTAGCAAAAATATATACATTGGTAAAATCGTTTTTTTCCAAATAACTCGAAAATTATTAACTTAACGAAAAAATTACAAGAGCGCTTTCTGATCAGAAATTTGATTTTCTATATAATACCAAAATTAAAAAAAATCGTACGAGCAGGGTCCAAAATAGGTTTTTTGGAAATATTTCGAAAATGTCAAAATTTTGGATAAATTTTCTAAGACACTTTTTGTGAGATATTTTATTTCCTATCTGATGGCATTTTCATTTTTTGAATATATTAAATATATTCGGAGATATTTAAGAAAAACCGTTTTCTTTAGGTGACTTTTTTTGCTAATATCGTCTAAACAGTTTGCTGTACCGAAAATTTATAAGTACTAATAATACTCGCAGTTATACTACTAATCACATACTAAAACGAAAAAAATATAAAAAATAACAATTTCCAAAAAGGGTAGTTACCCCCCAATTTCGCTTTGGGTAGTTGAGATTTATATGTTTGCTAAATTTCAAGTTCATATATTAAGTCTTTCAGGAAGTTATCGTGTCCACAAACAATACCACACACACAGACACAAAGACAAGAAATTTTTTTGCCTCAAATTTTGTTATTTTTTGTGTTTTCGACCATTTTAAAGCGAATGAGCAAATAAAAATTTTTGAAAATTTTTTTTCGCGATACAATACTTCCCATCCGTTGGATGTGGAAGTAAAAATGATTGGGATCATAAGATTTATATTTTAATATTTCATTCTTAAGAATGCCTAAAAGGCATTAATGGTTCTTCTTCATTCTCAAGCATAATCATATCGTTTAACCCCTCCGCTGCCAGCTGCCTTAATTATAGTTCTGCTATCTCCATTACCAGTTCGACTGTTCAACGCCTGTTTCTCGTAGTGACGCTCGATTTTCACGAGGACATAACCGTGGTCTATCAAAGATCACACACAGAACCGCTCATAACTGGATTGAGGCTGCAAATCGTCGGTACACAGGTCACAGCTGATTGTGACCCAGGCCAAAGTTAGTATCCAGTTAATACTTGGATCTTAGATGACCTTATGGGGCAAGTAACACGTGAGTTGGAATACAGGGTGGAAATCGTATGATGTTTTCTTTGACCTGAAAAATATTATTTATCGTTGTTCATTGCCTAGTTTAGATCAATCCTTACTGTAATATACTGCCCAAAAGTAATTAAATAGTAGGTAATTAACAGTATTTATGTATTGCAAAACTGATTCGTACAATCAATATAAAACAAGATAATATTTAGGTAGTTGTTTTACCCTGGCATACTAGAATATATTACAACTACCCCCTCTTTATTAAATTCAATTACTGAGATTATTATCTGGCAGTTGCTGTAAACTGTGTCGCTTCCAAATAAGATTCTCATTTACAGGTTTACAAAAATATGTAAAATCACCTAACTTTTCATCTATCACCGCTTTTGGATTGGATCTACCCTGTAAACATTGTTTAAATTAAGCATTTCAAAAAAATCAGTAAGTTCATCCGTATGATGATTATCTTTCCTAGCTTTGCAAGCTACCGCTATATGCCTCCTTTTTTTTACAGAAATTACATACAAATTTTTTGTATTTACATTCAGAAAATTTATGGTTCGCCTTATTACATGCAAAACAAATTAACTTCCCTTGCGCTGCTTCTGGCTTTCCAATACCCTTAATTACTTCTTTCTTCTTATTTCWGKCCTGAATCGGCGTCTTGATTTACTTCTGCAACTTGTACACCTCTGCTACTCCTCCAATCTCCAACAATGCTGCTTCTTTGGCCACAGCAATCTTGTACAAATCCGCAAGCGATTTATTCCCATTTTCTTCGCACAAACGATCCAAAATTGCACTCCTTTTAAGGCCCGTGACGAATTTATCTCTCACTCTTTCAGATAATGACGCCCGAAATTTGCAAGGTGCAGCCAGTTGCTTCATTTTGACGTACCATTCGCTGATTGTTTCCTCTGTCTGTTTCAAGTTATCGAACACAATTGGGTATTTGCCATGTATTTATATTTTATTAAATTGCATATTAATAGGTAGTATCTAATCCACAAAACAGCTGTGACAGCTTATAAATTCGAAAAAATGGGTCGTAAGGTGTATTTATAATATTAAAAATGTGAATAKTTAAAGGGACTGCCAAAACGCGAACATATTGGCCGTGACGTCAGATGTCTTGTAAATGGCCGCTTGATTACATCTGGGGTCAGCGCGTCACGCGTCAGCCTCAGCCCGTCAATTTATCAGTTTGTTGTTTGCGTTCATTTTGTGACAAGAGAATTAAAATACGCCAAGAAAAAGTTAAATACTTATGAGTTATGACTTCTGGAGGCATGTTCATTGTTATGGAATTTGTGTACAGCGACGAGCGGTTCAACACGGCGGAGATGAGGAACGTAAAAGCAACAAGCAACAGCATAAGTGAACTTTTTATCAAATTAACGTAGCATTGATAATTTGATCACAGTGGGTTGTTGGAAACATACTATTTGTAAACATAAAAATGTACCCTAAACTTGACATTTATTTTAGAGGTCAGAATAAATATAAATTGCAATTTATTTTCGGGGCTCTTGCGGCTCGTTTCAGGTCTGGCTAACAGTCAAATATATGGGGAACGTCGTTCTTTATTATAACATTTCCCTCCATCAACTTAAAACGCATATAATTTTTCATATCCTTTTCATGCTATAACAAAATGGAAACTGAACGGTAAACACTTATAACCCCAAAAAGAATAATAAAACTTTCAGTAAGAATTAAGATGATTTTCACAACAAAAAAACAAACTTTGCGATTTCGGCATTTCAGATCTAGGGGCCTTAAACAACTTTTTCATACGTTGATAATCTCGAGGAACGGTTACAAAAATTTTGTTAGCTGTACTGACTGAAGTACTTTTATAACCATGTACAAAACAACACTTGTTTTGTTTTCCATACATAATAGATGCTTGTAAAACTACACAAATCACTTTTTGGTGCGATCTCTTACACCGTCCTTTTAATAAACAACACACAAAAGCTTTTCCAATACAARAATGATACTACACCATTAAACAGCACGCYCCTCGGTAATGTTTACATGACACTTGACGTCAGGAGTTGAATAACCTTGGATAGAAGCGTTTTGGCGGTGACTCCTAAGATTCGAATTTCAGACTTGAAATTCTCTACCTACAAATATTTTTTTTGTTTTTTTTTTAACATGGCGTCCGATATATATGCACTTCAAGAATCATTTCACGTAATTTTCAAAAAAAGTGATAATACCCAATTCGCTTTTGGAAAACACCCACATGCTGCTTGTACTGTCTTTCCAACAGCTTTATGAGTTCGGTGTACTTCTACTGCTTTAGCAGGACTGGATCACATATATTTTTGATAACTTTGAAACGTCTTCATCAATTATTGTTAATAAAACAGCAGTTCTCCGTTCTTCCGACACCGCATTCGCTTCAAAATACTGTTCTAATCTTTCAGCAAAAATCTCCCAGTCCTCACCTGCTTTAAATCCATTTATTTGACAAATTGACCCATTTATGACAACAGATTCTTTAACTATTTTGAAATTTGCACTTTTGCAATGAATGTCCGTTACTTGTCACAGCAGTGGTAAAACTTCTTTTACTCAAAATAAATGTAACTTCTGTTCTTGGTTATTACTTTCCTCGTCGCCAATTTGTAATATACTGCCCAAAAGTAATTAAATAGCAGGTGATTAACATTATTTATATATTGCAAAACTGATTCTTACAATTCAAATCTTAATGACAAATACAATTAATATTATATAAAACAAGATAATATTTAGGTAATTGTTTTACCCTGGTATACTAGAAATATATTACACTTACCATCAGTTTTGGATAAATAAATTTAGGGTTGAGTGTGGTTTTCTATTGTAATCAAACTGTAATGAAAGAACCCTAGCCACAATGATTGAGAGAGCCTAAATATATATTTCGGCAGCTAAGCTACAGTGGCGGCTCCTGCCATGAGGCAGATGAGGCAGTGCTTCACCAGGAAAAATATGAACGTGCAAAAATTTTGCAATGTTATTCATAATTTTATTTTACATTTTCGATCTATTTTGGTGCGTTGAAATGTTCTATGGTTCTACTGTGGACCGCGCTTTTGTTGCCCCCTCCGTCGCTCGCATCCACTTTGTTTTGCACGAACTTCAGCTGAGGCAGGATTCAGCCTTGACGCGTAAGATCCCGTGCAATGCATGGACGGCTAGTGGCAGTCGGAACCTCTTGTCTAAAAACCCGTTTGAATAATGCGCTAGACAAGACCAACAACTGAGGCTAGCCTATGTGTTTCAAATAAAAGCGAGAAGAATATTCGTCATACTACCGTATAAACGGGGAGTGGGAAAGAGGTAACCGTAAATGTCCGTTTCTCCTACCTCGAGGAATATAGATATAGAATTGCTATGGTTTTGCTATGTGCTCAAGACGTAGGGAAAATCTGTTTCACTCCCGACAGCGCAAGCATTTGTCTGGGGGATTTTCGTTGTGTTCAGCGCAGCTGTCCGTTTATTGCGCCTAGTTAATGTGTATTTTGAATTAAAAAACGGATAGGCTACAAGCAAAGTAGTTTTGTTCTTCTCGAAATTCATAACAAATTCGCTAGCTTAGTGATTAGTGTCTCAAGTCTCAAGTGAGTGCAGTGTATTCTGCAGCCGACGACGTTTAGTAATCGACAGTCAGGGCTCAGAAAAGCAGATCATTTTGAATCGAAACGCAGAATAAGGTAACATAGGTTAGAAAATGGCAGGACCGAGTAGCAGGATGGACGACGATTTAAAAAGTGTTAGGATTACGTGCGATATCGTGGATTTTTTTTATAAATAGGAGGCATTTTGATCAGCTTAACTATGATGATAAATTAGAGAGTGCTGTACACCTCCGCGTGGTTCTTGCTGGACAATTGTGTAAGATATTATTCAATTGACAAAGTAGAGTTTTCCTAGGAAATTCCCATACCTTAGCTAGGTTTGGGTTAGATTAGGTTTTATTTGATAAGGTCTGCCTCACCAGTTTTAAAAGTCACGAGCCGCCACTGCTAAGCTACCATCTTCAGTAGAGTGAAAGACTTCTTGAATGATTAACCGGAGGATATTCTCCTCACTAGTGAATCCCTTATCTAATTAGTTTTGGGTAAAGAATCTTTCAAACTCGTTCAGTGTTGTTTAGAACTTTGTTTAACTAGCTTTAAATTTTTACGAGTTACCGGGTGAGATGTGTTTTTAATATGATGGGCGACACTTGACCTATCAAACCTACCAAACCTGAAATGAGCTAAATGCTCTTTAAAGCTAAAATAAATTCCACCCTGTATACCAATCATTACTATTACCCCAATCAACAGATAACTTATGCTAATTATCCAATTAAGTCAGCGTTTATAAAACACGCTCACAGAACTGAGCTATTAATAAGAGCACGCAGATAATCCCAGGCAGCGGGTTCATGGCTAAATGCCGTTGTTTCAGTTCCAGAGGTGCCGGCTGAAAGAATTAGCCATGCAAAAAATTTAGATGTTTCCAACAGCAGTCGGAAGGCGGAGATGCAAGGTAATAATTAGAGCAGGTAATCATTTGCGTTGTCACTTTCAGACTTTGAAAACTTGTGATTTAAAGGAAGAATGGGGAGTGATTTTTAACGATTTCCAAAACGTTATCAATGTTACATTTTTTTGTATAAAAAAACTTGCCAAGGAAATACTGATTTTCTTTCTTAAATTGTCCAGAAAGGCTGTTATTGAGAAATGTAATGTTATCTTAGATATATTGGATAGATCAGACGTTCTATGAGAGTTAGGTTTAAATAGTATATAGCTCTTTTCAGTTTGTCCCTCTGGATTCCTATTAAATTTATGTACTTTTCTCTAAGATTCTTTCAGCAGTATACTATAAGTAATCAAATTCTAGTTTTGCTTTCCTGTAACAGACCTTAATATGAAAATGTGTGACATTCATTATTCTGTACTCTCTTTTCATATAAGATCATAGAAAATATATATTTTTGCGTTAATGTATTCAACAAATACTTTAATTTAACATAACTGTTTGCGTATAAATTCAAAACAACTGATGTTCATGGGCGTACCGAAGGGGAGAGGGGCTGCTGCCCCCCCCCTGGACCTGGGTTGCCAACTCTGGGCCCATCCAATTTCCATACACCTAGCTGGTTAATTATGTGTGTACACCTAAAAATTGTCTTATTTACAAAACTGTAAATACAGTAAAATTTATTGGCAAGTGTATTTCACAATTTTCATCCAGAACTCATATTTCACCCTTGCAAATGACCTTCTCTAATAAGTCCTTGTCAAATGGTTTCCAAGGTTAATCGATTCCATGTGCGTTTTGAAGCTGTAACTGCAACAGTCTTGTTACGAATCGTTGTCTTAGGGCAGATATAGCTTTAAAAGACTATCTTGGTCAGGATGAGTCATAACACGATTTCTGCTTGGTTCTCTTCTACATTTTCCTATAAAGATTGTTCTACTAACTACTGTTATATGGAATCACATCAGAATCTGTCATATATTCGATGATAACTCTAACTTTTGTACCAAATTTCTAAATTTGCATTACATTTTAACAATTAATACAAAAAAAAATCCATCCGAACTCACGTTTATGAAAATAAATTTATTTAATATAAGTTTTAGGAATCCAGTAAAAGCATTATCAACACGAATGAAAACCCGGTGTGTTTTTAAAAATGTAATTAGATATATTTCAGTTTATTTAAATGAAGCTTAATTTGGTTAAAATATTAAGTGGTCGGTTAATTTTTGAGAGTAATGCACTGGCGATCTAAGAAGGTTGGCTTGACGCATAATGCTGAGGCATTTGTCATTCTGAGTTTTAATAATATTAGTTATCCATCGAGTCTCTTTCCCTGGGGAGTAAAAATTACTACATTTGTATCTTTTGCAGCTATACATATGAACTCCCAGTTTAAATTTCTAAAGCTTCTGGTGTGAGAAGTTGAAACTGTACTAAAAGCGCATCGGGTAATGCATTAGTCTTTGATATGTGTTAATTCTGAATCAGAAATCGTGCTCCTCCTATTAGTAGAACTTTTAAGGTGAAATTTATGTTCCTTTGGTACTTCGTATGATATCATTATACATTATGTGGATCACGGATCTTTATTCTCCCAAATAAAATGTGTCAACTCATTTTTTGTTAAACGCGAGAGCGATGCAACTGAATGCGCCTCACCTAACTGAGTTCATCAATAACGGAATTAGTAATAAAGAGGTTTTGTATGATCAGTGTACATATAAAACATAAATAATTTGGTCTTTATTTCACAGAAGATGTTTTAAGTCGCCTTGCAGAAAATCCATCACGATTATTAATGGAATAAATACTTCGTTAATTACTTAAGTACCTATATCTTATAAACATTTATTATTTCTATTTATGTTGAAGTATACTCTACAGGACGTTCCTGCTTTGCCCCCCCCCCTAGACCAAAAGTTGGGTACGTCCATGCTGATGTCCTTTGTACTAATATAGAGAATCTCATCGTATTGTAAAAATATTTGGATGGTACAAAGCACGTTAAATAAGGCATCTTCAATGTGACTTATTTGTGGCATATTTAATAATATAAGTAGGACACGCGTAGTCGTTAAATTTTGCCAACTACCAACTACCACTTAAAAAGTAGATAGCAGAAAAGTACAGATTTGACATTTTTATTCATTTAGTTAGACCTATTAATCAAACTATTATGCAAAGTTTTCGAAAGCCTCGAAATATGGATTAAAATCATCTTCAAAAGCTGCAGAAGTTTCTTCTTCTTTTGTAAATTCCGAAAATCTTTCTATTATACAGCAGCGTAACACATTGCTGATTGTTGCTTTTTTGATGAACAGAATTGTTGATGAATTTTTTCTGTTTTAGAGATTTGTGAACTAATTAAGAATATAACTGCTAGTTTGTCGTCTAGCAAGGCTTGTGAAGAACTACTAAAGATAGACATTGTAGATTCTTGCAATGTAATGAATGACACTTCCATCGGTAAGAAAGAAATCGACTAATTAACATCATATGCAAATATTTTTTTTTCTGCAGTGACCTTACAAGACAACGAGTTCAAAATCAAGAAGTCACAAAACCAAACTGAAGCCACAGTATCTTCTGTGGATTGCGACGATTATTTTTAACCAAAATCACGTAGTAGGACTTTTATTGGCTAAGACGAAGGATATACATTGATACGCTAATAATAAATAACAAACATCGGATGATTCAGTCTTATCAGTTTCACTTTACACATTTATATTTCAGACAGAAAATTTACACTGAGTACATTCAAATATCCAGAAGAAAGAAATGGGGTGAGAACACTCGACAGAAGACGCAGGAGATTTCTAGTGTAGTATCTAATTTGTATTTGATTTTTCTAGTCTGTTTTTTTTACTAATTCATTATTAATATAAGATTTAATCAAAAACGATTGTTTTAATATACGTATATGTGGTGTTTCTTTTTGAAACAGCAACTAAAGGATTATTTCAGTACCAAACGTCAACTGTTGAGATTGACACCCCAGGCCATGTTTGCGACGTCACTGTTTTATTTAAGTCTGTTCCTGGTAATCACATTATTTTCTTCTTCCCAAAAAGCGGATGTTGGTGAACACTGCGTGCGCTGGCCTCTTCCTGTTGCAAAAATTGACAGTGTGTCCTCGGCTCCCTTGGCGTGCTTCGTGTAGGGCAATCAACAGACGAAATACATCTTCTTTGGAGGGTTCGCACATGTAACGGTTTTCGGCGTCGTATCTGAAAAAGAAAAAGGATTTAAATAAATACAATGCTAATGGTATCTTGGAGTATTTACTACTGCTGTCTATTCGTATATAATATATTCATTGTTCTATTCTCTACCGTTTAATATAAACTTGTGCGGAATTTGGTATTTGCCACGTATTTATATTTTATTAAATTGCATATTAATAGGTAGCATCTAATCCACAAAACAGCTGTGACAGCTTATAAATTCGAAAAAATGGATCGTAAGGTATATTTTTAATATTAAAAATGTGAATATTTAAAGGGACCGCCAAAACGCGAACATATTGGCTGTGACGTCAGGTCTCTTGCAAATGGCCGCTTGTTTACATCTGGGGTCAGCGCGTCACGCGTCAGCCTCAGCCCGTCAATTTATCAGTTTGTTGTTTGCGTTCATTTTGTGACAAGCGAATTAAAATACGCCAAGAAAAAGTGAAATACTTATGAGTTATGACTTTTGAAGGCATGTTCATTGTTATGGAATTTGTGTACAGCGACGAGCGTTTCAACGCGGCGGAGATGAGGAACGTAAAAGCAACAGCATAAGTAAACTTTTTATCAAATTAACGTAGCATTGATAAATTGATCACAGTGGGTTGTTGGAAACATACTATTTGTAAACATAGAAATGTAAGAATCAAAAATGTACCCTAAACTTGACATTTATTTTAGAGGTCAGAATAAATATAAATTGCATTTATTTTCGGGGCTCTTGCGGCTCGTTTCCGGTCTGGCTAATAGTCGAATATATGGGGAACAACGTCGTTCTTTATTATAACATTTTCCTCTATCAACTTAAAACGCATATGATTTTTGATATACTTTTCAAGCTATAACAAAATGGAAACTGAGTATTAAACACTTATAACCCCAAAAAGAATAATAAAAGTTACAGTAAGAATTAAGATGATCTTCACGACAGAAAAACAAAGTTTGCGATTTCGGCATATCACGTCTAGGGGCCTTAAACAACTTTTTCATACATTGATAATCTCAAGGAACGATTACAAAAATTTTGTTAGCTGTACTGACTGAAATACTTTTATAACATGTACAAAACAACACTTGTTTTGTTTTCCATACATAATAGATGCTTGTAAAACTACACAAATCACTTCTTGGTGCGACCTCTTACACCGTCCTTTCAATAAACACCACACAAAAGCTTTTCCAATACAAGAATGATACTACACCATTAAGCAGCGCGCTCCTCGGTAATGTTTACATGATACTTGACGTCACAAGTTGAGTAACCTTAGATAGAAGCGTTTTGGCGGTGACTCCTAAATTCTCTACCTACAAATATTTTTTTTGTTTTTTTTAACATGGCGTACGATATATATGCACTTCATGGTTCATTTTACGTAATTTTCAAAAAAAGTGATAATACCCAATTAGTATAAAACTGTGAGCTAGCGTGGGGTAAAGTAGAAACAGTTTTTCTATCAGGCAAAAACCTTTTCGCGAAATTTGACATATTCCCTTTTCTGAGTCCTAAGACTTACGGAAACCTATTTTGTCGCTTCCATGGGTACCTTCTGTAGACTCTGGATCTCTTCAGTTGGCTAGGACGGTATTCCGGGTAATCCAAATTGTCTACGTTGTCGAACTCTGTCTCGGAACTTTGGCTCGGTTTCTCCACGTAGACCAAAGGACTAGAGTCTTTTGGCCACGGCCGAATCAGCAGTTCGGTCAAAAGACGATCCAAGACTTCCAGTTTGCTGTCTGTGGGTATTAGATCTGAAAGTAAATACAGTTGAAAGAATCTAAAATAACAGTATTCCTAGTCTGATTGCACCGTCTAAGCAGCGATGAACTAATTACTATATAATAATGAGTATTTGATTTCACTATACTTAAGTAAAAATAAAGTTTGAGTTGCCGAAGCAAGAAACATAGGGTTAGAAGTAAGCACAGATATGACAAAATAAAAGCAAATAAACACATTATAAATATAATTAGAGGGTTTCGCCCCTTGTAATAAGTTTTCAACGGATTGAGTTTTTATCTTTAATCATTTGTCTCTCGCATTCTAAACTGCATGGTGATCATACCGTGGCCTTACATAACAGATTTATTTTTGGTGCGAGGTATTTACTGCTAAGCTCTTTTAGTCATGGCTTCAGTATTGCACTGGACGTTGCCGCGTGTTACGCTTGTGGACATTTAGTGGTGTGTGTTTTTGTGTCGTGTCGGCGAAAATTTTGATTTCGGTTTCAAAATTGGTGAGTTGGTTTACAGTTTGAAGATCGATTCTAAACGTAATTCAGATTAAACAGTTTTTTCAGTAGAATAAGACATAGTGATAGTGGAGGATAGTTATAACGATTGTGTGTTTAAGCGACGAGACCTTTTTCACTCTGACTTCTGTTTAATATGTGTATTTTCGACTTCAAAGAATCACGTTGTGTCCTCGCACGCAAAAATCACGTCACCTACAAGAATTACATTCAGGTCACCAGAACTTCTTCAAAGGCTTGTTCAAAGTAAAAGGCTCCGTCTGCGAAAGAAAATGAAATTGCTCCAACCTTTAACAACTAAAAATCGAGTTATTCGACGACGAGGTTTCTGCAAAGCAGAAAGCAATCAACAAAATTAGGGGTTTTGTTTGTTGTTTGTTTGATAATTTGCTGTAATAAATTAGATTTTCATTTTTTGGAATCATAGGATAGGTAGGGGCTTATAACGGACACAGTACAAGCAGGGCTTGTATGCTCAATTAACAAAATAATAATATATAGGTATTTTGTTTTTTCTGGCATTGGAAGGGGGGGGGGCTGGGTAAACTCGTTTCGTTTTTCATCTCGTCCCTTTGTTGTTTCACTAACACGTTGCTTTATTACTTCCTGCAATTGATCAGTCAGAAAGGGAATAAGGAAGCTGCATTATATGGAGCCGGATAAAGATGTATTTTCTTTAAAGGTTTATGTCGTTGATTTTGCTTCTGCGCTCGACACCTTGGAGGAAATTGTTACATAGGTGGAGACTTTTTGTTTGCTGGGGAGAGAACAAATATGTAAAAAAATCTTGTACAAAATACTGGGCCACCTCGCTGTCATTTTTGCATACGTTATTCTGTAGGATCTCATTACATACATTTTCACGATATCTTCTACAGGGTGTCCACAAAGTGATGGTACAAATTGAAGCAGATGGTAGAGTAGAGAATCCAATCAAAATAACCATATATATACCAAAATTATTGCATTCTAATTTATCGTTTTAAAGTTATAGGTATTTTAATAATTTTCGAAACTCAGTGGCGTCGCCAGGGGTGGGCCATGGTKGGCACAGGCCCACYMAGAAAAAGTTCAGGACTTGTATGATACTATTGGTACTCGTGAGGAACTATACAGTCCTTAATAACTGGAATTTCCTTTTTTTTTGGGAGAATTTAGTTTTTCCAGGAAAAACTTTTATTTAAAGTACAAATCTTTATGCAAATCGCTAGGACTGTTCTTGAGATAGMAAAGCACATATTTCTATACAAGAATTGCTCGTTTATAAGATATAATCATAGGCTTTTTATCAATGTTACGGGTACAGAACGCAGAACACCCAAGTTCAATCGACAGAATAACCCTTGATAGAGTGTTGTTTAAGATGGCATTGATAGTAATCGATTTTACGCGAATAAAAATTCATAACTCAGGTAGTAAAATTCATAGACGTCTTATATGAGGAGCTCCAAATCAAAACGTACTTTTCGATCAAAACTCAGTTTTTGAGTTATAGATAGCACTCGATACTTGAACATGATTGTAAGCAGATGGTACTTGTGTTTGAACTGAAAACGCTGTATTTCCCCTTTAAAAGTACACTCGTTGTAGGACGTTCGAGTCAAAACGAAGTCTTTGGAATAATTAATTTGTTTCAAAATCCAATATTTTACTTAAAAAAGATGGAATCTAATGTATTGGTATCTTTAAGCAGTACGGGAAGCAGAAAGAGGATTAAAGGGGAAGCTAAACGGTAAAAACAAATGGCTTTGAGGTAAAAGTAGTTATAAGTTAAATCAAAATTAGAGTTCTTCTTTTTTCGCTATTATAGATATTCAAACCAGTTTCCTGATTTAGTAAATCGGATGGGAAATATCTGAAGAACCGGACATCCGGTTATCTGATTCCAATTTGGAGCTTTAATTCTGAGATTAAGAAGTTTCATTTATTAAATTTCAATCAAAACGCATTTTTAATTTTGATTTCTTCCACTTTTTGGATAGCCAACTTGTTCAATATTTCTAATTGTAACCCAAACCTGACCGTAGTGGTTGCAATAACATAACTTGATCAAAAATTCGGTTTTAAAATAACATATTCAAGCTAATGTAAAAATTTCTCATTTTTTGACTTTTTCATAATTTTCAAATACTGCGTTTTGATTTGGAGCTCCTCATATATTCTCTCTTTCCATTCTACAAAGAAAGACGGAAACAGAGAATCACAATTCTTTCACATCTTACTGCTGGGTTATGAAATTTTACTTTACGTAAAATCGTAGTGTGATTTTAAAATATCGATGCACAGCACTACCCATGCATTACCCACACTTAATAAATAGTTGACTGTATTTTTATATTATTTTATTGTCAAATTATTGTTAAATTTACTGAAGTCTATTGTCTTGTTTTTAAAATATATACAAAATTTTTGATTATAAATATCGCTCCACATAATATTAAAGCCTTATTTTCAACAAACAGATTATGGGCTTGGTACTCTTACTTTACAGATGTATTTTTGGACAGCAATTGATTTGATATAATATATTTCGAATTTCGAGAATACAATTCACGATACTACAGTACGCCCATTCGTTTTATCATTTTAAGTGATTCTGGTGAGCACCGCACTTGCTCTTGCTACCTCTCCAATATAGTGGGTCACTTCAATTACATTGACGCATTAAACGCTCTTTTTTTTTCAAAGGAATACTTGTATTGTGACTATTGTGAGTCCTCTCCAGAGTGCCCCTTCGGATTTTAGACTGCCCACCCACATTTGGAAGTCTGGCGACGCCACTGTCGAAACTCAATATCCCAACAATCAAGTGTAGTATTGAAAATTCAATATTAGAAACATATAATTTTTTGTCCAGTTTTGTCTTAATTTATCATTAAATTATCTTGAGTTTTTATGGCTTACTTGATCCAGTACGTTAGGACAGTGACTTTCAGAACAGTTCATTTTCAAGCAGTTCGATTTATGTCGTTATTTCGAAAGAGCTTCTTCAGTTTGGAGACAAAGAAACTTTTTGAAATTTGGCTGTACCGAAATCGCTTCAGATTATTATACTTCCATCTAACAACGAATGCTGTTGAGGTTTTTGACATTTTATATGAGCGCCCTTATAGAATGTCAAAACCCGCCGCCTATGGACGATTGTGTACGTACTTACCCAAGTTATTGTCTTGGAAGGTTTCCGATGGCATTTCAAGCATATCCGCAGGGTGAGCCATAGACAATAGGCTCTCCGAGAGAGAAACATACTGCAGGGCATGTAGTAAAATCACAGCTTCCATCCACCCCATAGTCTACCCTGTCAACAAAAGTGAATAGAGGTTGATGTAATAATAACAACAGTAGTAATCAGGAGACGTTATTCGCCTAGAGGTTAACGTAGTTTGAACACTGAACTCTTCTCGCTCATGTTAAGTTTTTAACGCTTTAGGTTGGAAGGTTTTTTGTGATTGAAATAAGCTGGTGTTTATTTTGTATAGTTTGAAAACAAAATTTTTATATTGAAGACATGCAGCTTGGTAATAACATACTCTGGCAGTTAGGCTTCCCTTCTTGAATTGATGGCTTTGCCCTGTGCACCTAAAACATTTGGGCGAAGTAGTATGCCTTATTGAAAGGTACTTCAAACTGGCATGGAAAAATCAGAATTCAAATAAAAGCACATCAGGTTTTGCTGACCATTGCATAAAAACTAATTATTACTTAAATGAAAACGACATCAAAATCGTATATCGCGAAAGCAAAGGTAAAAAAAATTAAACCTTATAGAGCTTTTGGAAATTAAAAAAGCACCAAGAAAAAAATATTTGGCAAATATGCAAATAGAAATCACAGCTGAATTTAGTATAACGGTGTTATCTCTTTGATAACGACTGTTGGTCGAAACGATCGATTGATAAATCGAGTGAGACAAAGCACGTACGTTCATTCAGCGTGTCTCTAAGCTACCTGGTTATATTATGTTACAAATAAATAGAGATCTCTCCAAAATTTGTTTATAAAATAGAGATGTGATAATAATTTCTGTTTGATTACCTGAGTTTGTGTTCAACATTCTTTTTCTCTAGTAATGCTAAAGATATTACGAAGCAAAATATTATCGAAACTTTCAAATGCCATATCTTTTAGACGCCTTGATAATGAATCTAATTTCCAAAATTTATTCCTTCAAATATGGGTAGAAAGCTTCATATATAAATAGTGTAGGTATCATGATTTTATTTTGTTTAAAAAAAAACGTCAAATGATGTTAAGTATATCTGTAAGTCAGCATATTGATTTTTTTACCATAAAAGTAAGAACCGTTTTTTGACTCTAAAGTTTCATGCAGTCGCTATAATATTTGATTGTAATTTTATAATTTTTGTTCCAGATTTTTTGGTGATCCATCTTCATTTKGAGGTGAGTGACATCTCCTGTATTACTGTTTTTTAATATACCGGTTACGTATAATACTTTCGTTAATATTCAACTCGTCCACAGAAGTATAATAACATAAGTGGGTGGTTTTAGAGAGTATTATTCAAAGGTGAATCTGTTTTGAGCGGAATCAGAATAAGTGATGTCTTTAGTTTATACCGTAACTTAATGTTGGCTAGAATGCTGATTGATCTATTTAGAATTCATAAAGCGCGCGTCATTTGTTCCAAATGATTTCCCTTGCGACGTGATTGATACGGCTGCGACAAAAATGAACGATTCTATATTCATTGCCTCACCGGTTTTTTCAAATCGAACCATACAGAACTTATTGACCACTCTTACGTTAATAAACAAGTGGGGGGCATGCTTACAGCAATAACTTTTTGTACTAATTGTGCATTTTATTTTAATGTTCGAATAATCCTTAAATGACTAATATCGACCATTGTAGCTGCTTGTGGACCAGAATTGCATATGTGGATTTTCGKCAAACTCAAGTTTGGTATCGTTTGTAAATTTTTGATGAAATAAGCGAGCAACTTTCAGTTGTGTCCTTGTGTTTTCTCTATAAACAATCTTGTAAAATTGTTTGATTTTACTATGATTTGCTAAGGTCATACGTTGTATATAGCTTTTTTATAGGACGATGTATTATAAAATGTATACAATCCAAAAATTGAGTAATAATAGGTAGAGAAAGCTTTCTGCAATGTTTATTTCGTTCGATGGTTATAAGTAATGCAAAAATATCAAAGGCAAGGTTCCTATCGATCGTCGCTTGTAGATTTTCCATCGTAAAATGCCGTTGCTCAACAGGTGACAGCGTTTTTCAATTATCCCTGACCGCTGACTTTTATAGAGGTAAGAAGTGGCCGTTTTGGGACGCAAAATGTATAGGCTAGTGTCTCTCGTTTTAGTCCTTCTCTTAACTCTTATTGTCTGAAAATAAAATTGTTCCGTCGCCGTCGTTTGTTATACAGCTTGTTCGTTGTCGTTTCTGAATTGTTTTTCGGGTTTGGGTAACAGATTAATAAGAAGATGGATCAAGACGTAATGAATGCTTTTTGTGTAGTTAATTATGGGTCCAGTACTGTATTGTATTCGTTAAGAAAATTTGTAAATAATTTTCGTTGTAGGATTAGTCATCCTCTATAATTACTTCCACATCCAACGGATGGAAAGTATTGTATCGCGATAAAAAACGCAAAAAAACCAAAATGTGAACAAAAACAAATTTCTTGTCTGCGTGTCTGTGGTTTTGTTTGTGGACACGATAACTTTCGAAAGGCTTAATATGTATATGAACTTGAAATTTGGCAAACGTATAAATCTCAACTACCCAAAGCGACTTATTGTTTGTGGGTTAAGTAGGGTATCGGAAAGGGGGCGAAATTGGGGGGTAATTACCCTTTTTGCAAATTAAAAAATTTTTTTTTTTCGTTTTAGTATGTGATTAGTAGTATAACTGCGAGTATTATTCGTTCTTATAAATTTTCGGTGCAGCAAACTGTTTGAAGATATTAGCAAAAAAGCGTCACTTAAAAAGAACGGTTTTACCTAAATATCTCCGAATATATTTAATATATTCAAAAAATGAAAATACCATCAGATAGAAAAAAAATTTCTCACAAAAAGTATCATTTGACATTTTTGATATTTTCGAAATATTTCCAAAAAACCTATTTCGGACCCTACTCCTACGATTTTTGTTAAATTTTGGTATTATGTAAAAATCAAATTTCTGTACAGAAAGCACTCTTGTAATTTTTTGTTAAGTTAATGATTATCGAGTTATTTGGAAAAAGCCGAACTTTAAATTTATATATTTTTGCTAATATCACGAGAACTGTTTGTCCCCTACCCCACTTACCCCACAAAAAATAGGTCGCTTTGGGTAGCTGAGATTTATATGTTTGCCAAATTTCAAGTTCATATATTAAGTCTTTCAGGAAGTTATCGTGTCCACAAACAATACCACAGACACAGACACACAGACAAGAAATTTTTTTTGCTCATATTTTATTTTTTTGAGTTATCAACCATTTTAAAGCGCATGAGCAAATAAAGATTTTTGAATTTTTTTTTCGCGATACAATACTTCCCATCCGTTGGATGTGGAAGTAAAATGAATGATGCCAATACTGCAAATAGTTTAAATATAACCGAATTTTGAAAACCAGTGGATGCAGCCAAAATAGAAAGATATCGTTAAATTCAAACAATTATTTATTAACAAGTGGAAATTTTACTGTTTAATTAATGACAAGCCAGTTAGGATTTTAATAAATTTTAAGTTACGAAAGAGCAATAGGTCAACAGTAATTAGGTGAAAAAACTTACCAGTGTCTACGTCGTTTTTATAATCATCAAAAAAATATATATATGAAGACTAATGATTTATTAACGATTTAAGTCTACAAACGAAATACCCTTGTTCCTTTTTGTTACATCAGTATAATTTATCTATATATAAACTATTAAGAAATTAATAAGTAGTGAAAGATTAAGATCGATAAAATTTTTAATAACTGTTTAAATCACCTGAATAACTGAATGAAGAATAAAGAATAAATAATTCACAACCCTAATGTGGAAGAAAAAACTACACACTTAACATCTAGTCACACTTTACCTTTTGCTAACTTTCACTCGAAAACTTTGCAAGTTCACTAGCGGTGCGCTTTGTGGAGCTTTCGCGTTCGAATTTACGGCAAAGCGCCGCGGTCTTGCAGCTTTTATAGGGTTAGCGGCATCACACAGGGTTGCGCAGATAATAGATCAAGTATATGTGGGAGGCTGGATCGTCGTAGTCGGTTCCACGAGAAGAAGAATGGGATAATATACTGGAGTTTGGGATACAGATTAGTTTGGGGTTGATCTGTGGTTTGCAGTTAGCACTTGTTGATTGTTGTTAGGTACGGTTGTTTATTTGGGCGCCCTGTTTATTGGTAAAGTTGAGTCATGACGTCATTCCAATAAAACTGCTAGTTGAATAAATAAAAGTCGAGAACTACGTGCAATAAACAGAACAAAAAGGTAAAGGTAGATCTGTTTGTCCAATTTAAGTTTGTCAAAATCTGGAACAGAAATTATTAAACGAGAGACTAACATTTATTCCTGTCAAAAACACTAATTGCGATTGAGTTTGATGCTTTGATTAAAAATCTTAAATCATGAAGACAAAATTGAGTATACATGGAGAATATAAATTTTTAAATGCTGTAGGTTTTGTTTACATTAAAAATTACCAGACAATCAAATTTAATTCAAAATTACAAGATTTTTTAAGATATGGTTGAACCAACGCTAAAGCTTTTTTATCTGCAAAAAGTCGCAGATTTTTTGTTTGAATCGTACAACACCTAAACTAGTTTATTTTGTCGTGAACAATTTGGCTTTGTTGTATATTTCATTGGTATTTACCCTCATATAACACCGGTCAACACAAAATTTGACCTTGATGTGAAAGTATAAAATTTTGATAGATTAGATCATAGTTGAACGATAAAAATTATATGGCGTGAAAAAGTTTGCTTTTGTGTCCAGGAGTACGTTTAAACAATATTTTTAAAAATCTGTAACTTTAAATTTTTGATGATAAAACAATACAAATATATTTCTCTGTTATTTTATTAATTTTTACTGTTAAAGTAGCTTACAAAATAGTGAATAATAATTTAAAAGTGTACAGTGCTACTTTTTCTTTTATGTTCGTAAGTACTTTCTCTCAGTAAAGTCAAAATATATTCTCCTATCCTATTTTCATCATATTAGCCTTGATAACGTTCGAAGTTCATAATATCTTGATGGAAACCTTCTTCTTGCTCTTCTGAATACGCCCTTAAGTTATTTTTGAATTTATGTAAATGGGCATGCAGCATATGCACCTTTAAAGACCTCCTACGTCCCATGGACTTCGAACGGGAAAGTTAAAACATGCTTCGTAGGCTTTACAGAGAATATTACATGTCTTTAATTCAAATTTCACATCGCGCACTTCTATTATAAATTGACCACATATATAGCAGAAATCATCAGTATCATATTTACACTTTCACGATGACACTTTAATAAATTATTCACGCAATGCGGGCGCTGTTGATTTCTGAATTCTTTGTGCCGCCTTTTTGTAACCGCTGCCAAGCTACAAGGTTCCAGATCAATGTCACCCCACAGCTCCGAAATGTGAGCTTTCTGCGACCTTAAAGTTAATTATACCACATAACATTACAGAATATGTTGAAAATACACACTCCCAAGCATTTTCTCGTATTAAAATATATCAAATAATTCAAAAATCAACAGATGACAAGTATATGCCACTTTCCTGAGAGGCGGCAAATTGATTTAATCGATAATTTCTATTAGCGCCCTGGATGCATTAATCATTTCTAGAAACTCTTTACAAAGTTTATTACTCGAGGTGCCATCTGAAGGCACTGTGTGAATGTAAAAACCCCACCTTTATCTCGCAGGATTTTCGAATGTAATAAAATTTATTAAAAGTCTTATAAAAACTTGAAAATGAGTATTATTATAACTATCACAAAAGCAAACTTTATTTGAGAAAAGGGTATTTTTTGTTCATTTTTACATATTTATAACAAACAAGAAAATCATAAAATAAACTTTAGGACAAAGAACAAAAAATGTTTTGTTTAGTGAATCAATGGTATGCTTCTGATTGTTTAAGCACTTTATTACGGCCCGAGTGATTCAATAAGAATGGGCAATCTCTGAACTAGAGATACTACACCAAAATATGGTGATTGAGCTTAAAATGCCTTATGCAAATGTTGCAGATTTACGAGACACAGGGTGTTCAAAGTTGGAATTTTAAGTTGAAATTTCTCAATAATTTTGTGATTTTAAGTAGTATCATCTGGAAAATTGGCAACTTTGTTTCTTGGCAAGAAAATTACGAATTTAATGCTATGTATACAGGGCTTTAGTTACACCCTGTTACTTAAGTAAATTACAACATATCTTTTTTGCCTAACGAGTTATGGCTATAATGACTAGAAAATCTAAAAGGCACTCTTATTTATTTCATGTAACTCTATCGGTTTTTGAGTTATTTGCATTTTAAACATTCAGTGTAAAGACTCCTAAGCCACTGTTATTACTCTGACTTTTTTTTTCAAGTAGGCTTGTGTCAGCACTTATCAATATTTCGTGTAAAGAAATATTTGACAATTTTACTGTCACTAAGTAAGAGTGTTTATCGTATTTTTCTAATTTACTTAGTATTATTTGTAGTAAAAATTCTAAAATAAGAAAATGCCACGACATAATGAATTTTTTTTACCAGTGAAATGCGTGATATGATTTGTGTTTTTGCTCAGTCAAATTATAGTGGACTTGGTGCAGCCAGAAGGTATTTAGAATTATATCCAAATCGAAGACAATCCAATCAGAAACTGTTCAGACGTATTTACATCCGCCAAGGCGAAACAGGGTGTTTTCTTCCTAAAAGTTTAAATGGTGCTAGAAAAACTATCAACGTCGATGATGAAGACGAGGTTTTAGTTCGTATTTCGGAAAATCCAGATATCAGAACTCGTCGGTTAAGTGCGGCAATTGGAATAAGCCAATCGTCTATCTGGATAATTTTAAAGAAAAATAATCTCCATCCATATCACTATACTTCTGTCCAAAATTTGTTACCTCAAGATATACCAGTTCGCCTACAGTTTGCTCAATTTATCCTACGTAAACAAACCGAAAACCAGGATTACTGGCGAGGTGTTTTTAATTGAAAAAACAATCATTTGTGGGACTCCGAAAATCCACATGCTCTAAAGGAACGACATTTTCAGCATGAATTCAAGGTAAATATTTGGTGTGGTGTGATTGATATCTGTTTTTTTTATTGGTCCTTTTGAACTTCCTCCTGATCTGAACGAGCCCCTCTATTTAATTTAAACTTCCTTGAACAAAATTTAAACACACTACTAGAAGATGTACCACTAGCCATAAGGCGGAACATGTGGTTTATGCAAGAGGGGGCACCGCCACATTTTTTTTCTGCCAGTACGCCAATACCTGAATGAACATTTGCCTCACTGGTGGATTGGGTGTGGCAGTGAATTTGTTTGCCCACCTAGAAGTCCAGGTTTCAACCCTCTAGACTTCTCAATGTGGTCATGGACATGGTTTGCAAAGAAACAATTAATTCCATCGAAGAATTACGACAGAAAATTCTAGAAGCTGCTAATATTATTAAAAATAATCGACAAATGTTATTTAATATTCAAAGATCTTTAAGGATACGCCTTACAAAGTGTATTGAAGTGGAAGGCGATCATTTTGAGCATTTACTTTGAAGTTTTCTTTTATTACTGTTACTGTTTGTTATTTGTTGCCTTTACTGTTACCCTCATTGTAGTAATTTAAAAGAATAAGTTCATGTTACAACAAACAAAATTCATTAATTGATTAAAATGCAAATAACTCAGAAACTGATAAAGTTACATGAAATAAACAAGAGTGCCTTTTTTATTGAAAATGTAACTGTCTTTCAGATTTTTTAGTCATTTTAGCCCATAATTCGTTAGGCAAAAAAAAAGATATATTGTAATTTACTTAAGTAACAGGGTGTAATTAACACCCTGTATACATAGTGCTAAAYTTAGAATTAAATTCGTAAGGCATGTTAAGCCCAATCACCATATTTTGGTACGTAGTATCTCCAGTTCAGAGATTGCCCATTCTTAATGAATCGCCCTGTATAAAGAGCTTTAATTTCTGGAAATGCATCGGCAAACATCTTTTAAATGTTTACCTATGAACTTATTTAATATCTTCTAATCCCTCATTTTCTAGTTGTGTATCATACAACAAGTATTTTGCCATGTTTTTCGTTTGTTGCCCGTTATTTCTCGAAAAAAAAAAAACAGTTTCATTTAAGACTATACATTTTATTTGCATTACGTAAGGTATGTTTTAAAATAGCAATAAATTTTGAGAAACAGTACAAATTGAGGTATTCGTAAAAATTAGGGAAAATTGAATAGACCATTATGTAAGTTGTATTCTCAAAATATTTCTGATCCCACTTTACTAGTCATAACATATATTTGTGACAGGATGGGTCATCATAACTCGAGTAGTCAGTTGTGAAGTGATAATACTTATGCATTCGATGCATTTCTTCGACATATATATCATTCTAAGCACATGACGCAGATGGATTGTAGCATCTAAGGAATTTTTATGCAATTAGTACGTATTTGTTTTGTTACGGCTACATCTTTGTATGGAAGTATTGATTTATAGGCATGTGCAGTGTTTCTGAGATACGCTTCTAAAGTTTTATTATTGTCGTGAGCAGAGAGTTGTTGTTTCAGAATGGTGCTCGTTACATGTTACTTTTCATACATAACTGACAATAAAGTAACTTTAGTGTGAATATGTTTAGGAACAATAATATCTCTAATCAGGCTTCGTATGAATTGTAGCATTGGCATCAAAAAAACTTCATCACATATTGAGTGGATTTTTTGTATCTCCAACCCATCTAATTCTTTTAATAATACAGCACTTGTCGGTCAGAGTTGTGTATCCCTTTTTTTAGGAGGCAGCTGAGTAAATAATACGTGGAATAAGAGCGCATTAGCCATGTAAAGAGCAAACATAATCCGATATCCTTTTGTCTGTTACAATTGACCTTTGTTCGGTAGTACGATTTCCCTGGAGTAGATACGCAGGGCGAATTTATGTCTGATATAACCAGAAAGGAGCAGATAAGCGAACGATATCTCAACATACGTCAATAAAGCTTTGAGAACGAAACGACCGTAGAATTAATAAATCCGAGAAAACGTGGCATGCAAACCATATTGCAAGGGGAGGAGATCAATAGGGTGGAATCAGTTCGTTTGCAAGCTAATTATTATATTTTTTGTGTTTTACATGCTCACGATAGGTTGTTCAGCTTCATAGGGATGTCCTGTATGACAGCGAATCTTGCAAGCACTTGTTTGTACCAACGGCACTTGTTTTTCAGAGCTCCACGTGTATTTTCGCACCCTGACCAAAAAATAGGAAGAAATCCTCGCGGTTGTTTACTCTTTGAAGGGCGTTGTGAAACGGGATGTTTGTCAATCGGTATTGAATTTGTTGTAACCACCTAACCGAGTACGGGAAAGCTAATTTTCGAATGAATGGGCTATTTTTACTCGGCGAGCGAATAGAATACTACACAAACGTCATAAGTTCGATATGCGAACAATATGCTCGACCGACGCGATTTTTTAGTTTCATTGTTGTGGTGCCAACTTCTCGGCGTGTTCCTGGGCAGTTTTCACCAAATTCGGTTTGTGCAGCTCATCGACTGGATTTTTCGTCATCCATTACTTACATAAGTGTTCGCACAGTTTTTTTTCTAAACGAGTGGTGCCCTAGCACTGGTATTTCACAAATGTAATAATTTTCATTGTCAAATTAGTCCAACACAGTTATTTTAACAAATTTTAAAGCAAAAAATCACTTTCGCTACTAAATTCAATGCATTACAGATGCTTTATTGGGACCGTCATGAGTAAAATAAAAGTACATTAAAATGCATGTCTATGCTGTGCTGTCTGCACCTTAACCAACTGCAGATAGATCTATTTCGATGTCATTACAGCTCACCAGTGCAGTTTAGGTCTAGTGCATACAGCACAGCATAGAACTGGTTTTGTTTATATACCAAAGCAATGGTATGATGTAAGTAAGAATTTAGATGGCAACGCCATCGGTCAGCATTACACTGACACGATGACAAAGCCGTGGGGGCCTGCTGTCAAATTGAAGTATGCAGTTGCATGCCAATTTGTCAGGCTACATGTCACTGCCTTTAGGAAGTAGTACCCGTTAAGGCAGCTAGATGGCTTTGTCATCGTCAGTTTAATGCTGACAGATGGCATTGCCACCTAAATTCTTATAAAAGTACATTTATTAATCAGTCTTCACTGATAAACGTAGGAATATTAACATAAACAAAAATCTTCCACTTCTCCAAAGCGTTTGACTGCTGAACAATTTTCTCCACTTCAGTTCGTACTAAATTTTATTACAGTAGCACTAAGATTCTGACGAAGATCTTGTATTGTACGATATTCAAGATGAACTTGTGATTAACAAATAAGACGCGATATTTTTCCTGATCTGACATGGCCATTGTAGTTTTTAACAAATAAGGTCAAATGGTGTAGCCTGCAATTATAGTGATACTTGCGACTAACTGGATGTTAATACCCCTTGAAAAGTGCTGACCTTTACAAAGTCGTTATAATGATTTGACAGTATTTATATAGACGTACACATTTTCTGCATTGTCTGAATCTTTTCCATTTACGTAAGTGCGCACAGAACTAATTCATTTATTGGAAAGTTAATCGGTAAATTGCCACTTAATTAAACAAAATTAATTATCCGTTTTGTAATGTAATTAACTGCAATGCCAGCAGCAGAACCTTGTTATTAAGAGATGGCAATCTGGTTTTTTCACGGACAGGTTACAATTAATTCGGATTGATGAGTCGTACTTGAACAATTGGATTCGCTCAATGTGTGTAGCAATACCTCGTGTAATTTTCCCTAAAAGGGGGCGTACATTTTCCGGAATAATGTTTTCCTGGTGGCATAATTAGGAGGCACGTGTCTGCCCACAAAGAACGAAGTCAATTAACGTCTTCAACCCTTAAAACCTTGTATTTGTCGTTGACATCGCTTCCTCTAAGTGGTAGATCTATGGTTCTACCAGTCGAATAAGTTTAAGTCGTGGCTCTTGCTACTAACACCCGTGGTATTCCAATAAACAGCACGATCGTCATATAAGTACTTTAAGTTATCCAAAATATCTTGAAGTAGTATCATCGACCAAACAACATCAAAAGCTTACACTACCGTGAGCTAATAAAGTATCAAGCAACGATCTATGAGACTGACTTATGCAGACGGTTTTACAGCTTGATGGTCGGCCGTCGTAAACTATTGTATTGTAAATGAGGGTTTTTACAACCTTATGGTCGGCCGTCCTAAACTATTGAGATTAGTGGCACGCTTCAAAGTTTCTAAATGGGCCGAATTAAAAAAAATCTTGTTGGCTAAAATTTTTACTTTTCCACTATAAATTTTTGAAATTTGTTAGTTGTGATAATTTAGCAATCAATAAAACATAGAAGCATAGAATGCATAGAATGTAGACCTGATACTAACTGGCGCGACCCGTGATCTATTTTTATGTGATACTTTATTGGGTTTAAATTTTCCGATGTATAAAGTAAAAGCCTTTGCATGTCATAACGAATTTATACAAATTTAATATAAAAACATACAAATTAGTAAGTAGAAAATTATATGCATTTGTTTGAAAAAATTTACAATAGTTCACAATAAAATTTATACACGGTGTCGATTATATTCATTACAGCTTGTTAATAAGCACATCACAAGAGTCACAAACTTAAAAAAAAATTCTCACTATCACTTTCACTGCTAAAATCACGATTAACTTCTATTATTAATTCTTGTACATGATTCGCTCTGTACCGATTTTCAATGTCCAGTACATGCAGCACTGAATTTCTCCAAGCATCCACACTTGTTATTTCAGCATCGTGTTTAATTTTTAGCAGCATTTCATTGCTAAATTTTCCACCGGTGTGCCCTCGTCGAATTCTTTGTTTGAACTGTCCCCATTTCTTCAATGGGGTTGAAAATGCAATGATATGGGGGTAATAGTAGAATGGTTTTTTTTTGTGCCAATCACTTCCAACAATTGTTTTTTTTGTGTAGTTCTCTTCGAAATATAAATCTTCTTTTCTTAAAAACTCTTGAATGGTTGCCTTATTAGTTGTTGTATTTCGAATATTATCCACTTGCTCCGAATGGTAACTAACGTCGTCCATTACTATGACGTTGTTTGGTGGAAATTTGGGCAATAAAATGTTTTTGAACCAATTTTCAAACACTTCCGCATTCATATCAGAATTCACCTCCTGCGTGTAGAATCATTATTCTTTTTCCTTTTGACGCAGGAATATTGACGTTGCACTTCCCTGAGTCATCAACCCATCCTTTTTTTATTTTATCATGGGTATCGTACCATGTTTCGTCCAGGAAAAATATGGGACGATTTTCCTGCCTATACATTTTTATAGATTTTAAATAATCGTATCTCCACTTTCTTATTACCTGGCTTTCCATCAAGTATTGCTTCTTCTCCACCTTTTTCATTGAAAAGCCAATGGTTTTAACATACTTTTGCAGGGTATGCACGGAGCAGCCGATTAAGCACTCAGGTATATGCCGCGACAGATCCCAGTGATAAGAATGAACATATTTAATTGTTTCGGGGGTACTCAGTTGCCCCACGGTTTAAAATCAGCAAAAATCTGTTTGACCCTACGAAATGTATTTGTCACAAACGCCTCTTAATAAATGGCTAAATGTCAGCATATATGTAGGTATGATTGAATAAGTAAAATATATTGCACTTGGTACGCTTATATGCTGTAAAACTTTAAAATATAAGTAAACACATATGCTTTCAATACCGTTTATAGTAGGAGTAGAGTAGTTCCGATTTTTTCTTATTTCCAAAGAAATATACAGGTAGAAGCTACGTTTATGACCCTCCGGATTAAAAGAAAATTTCAACCTGTGAAGAAACACTCCGCTGCAAAACAGTGGAACGTGCCGAACCCGTCTGTTATTTACGGCAGCTTCAGGTAATACTTGTAAACCATTGTGAGCTGTAATCGGCTGTTCGTGTAATGAGTCTCATAGATTGTTGCTTGCAACTATAATAAGAATGATCTGGCATAGAACAAAAGGAATATTATACAAAGTCGTAGAAAATAGCATACAAAATAAAATTGTGAGTAAATCTTCAAAGTGTCTCCCGTTTTCATGTGTACAAAGATTAATTCTACGGAGAAAATTAAACTGCACCATCCCTGTAAGTGTTCCCCATAAAAAGCAGTCCATGGGCGTCAAATCCAATGAGCGAGGTGGGCTCTTTATAGGAGCATTGTTTCCTGTGCCGATCCATCGTTCCCAAATATTCTCGTTTAAATGATTTCTGACTTTGAAGGTGAATATAGACGAAGTGGTAAAATTACAGAACCTATTATAAATCTGTCAATAATTCCTGCCCACGCGTTAATTTTAAAGTTATATTGATGATACATAAACTTTGTTGCATTGGGTTTTTTTTTCGTTTGTGAAACAGCACTCATCGGTAAATTTTCTCTGCGGTCTAGTTAGGCATAGTTCCAAACGAACTTTTCCAGCCGACACCTATCTATTTTGACCTCCCCCGTGCAGTGGCGTCGTTTAATTACCCTTTTCAGCCCAACGTCAGTCAAATGTCGTCAAACTGCAAGCGAGCGCTCATTAAGTGCTTGTCGATCATTTTTCCGCATTAATAGCACGGCGATTAGCGTGATTTTTTTATCTTTCGTGGGCTCCCACTCGAATGGTGCCGAGCGTATGTCTGACCCTAGATTTATACAGGCAATTGGACTGCAGCGAAGGGAAAAATGGAGTGACGTGATATGGAAAAGGGGGGCAAGTGTCAATCTGAAATCAACGTCCGGAAAATGTACTATCGTTTGGTTGGACGTAAGATTGCGATTTTCTTTCACGGACGTCTAATAGTCGTGAAAACCATGTACAATACAGTCTTGTTTCTTTGTTTTTGTATTTCTTCCATAAGCTGCACTAAGATTAATTTATGGTTTTCTGTTAGAAAAGATATGAAGTTGTGCTTTTTTCATTACGAAATTTGCAGGTAAAATGGAAGTAATTTATTGGCAAACCACGTTTCAAACAATTACGCACATGTCCTGATGATAATTAGCAGAGCAGTCGTCAATTATTTGTCAATATAAGTATTCTTTGCCCAACCATTTATTATTCTTTAGTTAAACAAATTTCAGCAAGATAAGTGACTTTGACTTGTGGTGTACCTCAGGGATCTATTCTTGGTCCCATTCTTTTTTCGACTTACGTCAGTAATCTATTGAGTACTGTTCGTAGTGTTCAGTATCACATGTACGCTGATGATACGCAAATCTACTACAGTTTTCCTCCTTCTGAGTGCGATTTAGCGGTGAAGAATATAAATGATGACTGGGAGAGGATTGCGGTGGCGTCCAGATCGCATACATTAAAAATAAATTCGGGCAAATCTGCTGCTATTCTGTTTGGTGGTCGTAATGTATTAGGTGCGGTTTCGGGGAAGCTTGCGCTGCACATTGACGGCTGTGCCATACCTTTAGTGGAAAATGCTAAGAGTCTGGGGTTGACGTTGGATAATACTTTCCGATACAGAAAGCATATAAACAACTGCATAAAAAAGACGTTTATTAACTTAAAGCAGTTATTTTCGCATAGAACATGCTTGGATGTACGCGTTAAGAAATTGTTGAGTGACACAATGTCTCACTTCAATTATTGCAGTGAGGTATTTTTTTCATGTCTTGATGTAGCCACTAAGGCGAAGATACAGAGAATACAGAATGCGTGCCTCAGGTTCGTTTATGGGATCGGGAGACGTCAACATATATCGCATAAGCTAGTGGATGCTGGCTGGTTGAACATGGATAAGAGATTTTTGCGGCGAGTGTCTTGCTTGTATCATAAGGTAGTTTACCTTCGGACTCCACCCTACCTTTATAATAAAATAACTTTTCGTAAGCTGAGTCCCCCATTTCATAACTCATCGTTGTTTGAGAGATCGTTTTCAGTGCAAATTTGTAAAGTTTACAATTCTCTTCCTAATAATTTAAAAACTCTTGAACCTGAGAAATTTAAAAGACATCTGCGGGAGTTTTTCAMTGATTAMTTTTAGTGCCGGGGGGGGGGGCGTCTCTGACATCTATTCATCTGATAAATAATTGTTTTGGGTAATTTTTCTGTGAATTGGGGTACAAATTCGTTCTTGATTAATGTAGTTATTAATTTTCTATGCTTATTATGTAGTCATATTCAACTAGATTATTCTGATTATTATTTGAGGTGGTTGAGTGGAAGAGCAGGGGACACAACTTTGTGTCCATCTTAACTTCGCCCTTTGTTTTCTTTTTTTGTATAGTGAAAGCAATAAAGGATATATTATTATTATTATTATTATTATTATTATTATTATTATTATTATATTTCATTCGGTAGCGGCGCTACTACCAGAGATAATCTAGTTTAGGCTGAACCAAGCAACTTTTTCCTACCAAACATTTATTGACAAGAACAAATAACGTTAAAAGACTTTTACACTTATCACGTAATAATTAATCACTCGCTAGAGGCTGCCGCAGCACTTTCCTCTTCAGCTGTCGTACTGTTGTCTACGTTGGGCGTTACGGAATAAAGTGTAGAAACGTCTTCTTCGACGTACACCGTCTTTTCAGCCAGCTTCAGTTCACCTATAATTTCTTCGGCTAGTTCGTACATTTCAGCAACCGTCTGCAAAMATAACAAGTTAGTTATATTGTAACCTCGTTTAACAGGAGTCATGTATTACACTGTTTACATAGGCAATGGGAAGCGCTACAAAAATACGTGTATGTATGTTGAATAGGAACACATTAGGGCCGGGTAGATTAGTGTAGGTGTAATAATTCATACGTCGAATGAACAGGAATTGTTTAACAATAGATAGACGAAAGTGTAATTGAAAATAATGGTTCCTTTCAACGGGGTACAAGGCGAATTAGATTTACATGCCTTTCCATCTCGTTTGTGTCTTGTAATTACGTCACTTGTTATAGAGACGGTACACCTACGTATACAGAGCATTTCTAGTGCTCGTATTTATTAATCACCTCATTAAGATGTGGCAGAACTCCATTAGAAAGTAGTAAATTATGCTAAACAAACACCAACGCCAAAATATGATCAACAATAATTTGTGGTCTTCATCGTACTTAAACTTTTAGCCTATACGCTATATTAATGTGACGTWGATGTCGGCCATCTTGTTGCGATACGTCAAGATCCCGGATCCAAACCAACCTACTTAGTTATCATAATGTGCGTAAGGTAGATCAGCGTATGGAGTAATTTCTTAGTGTTAAAGAGTATTTTATGTGTTACTGTGTATGTTTGAGTAGCTTACACTACTTCGCTTTACTTAGCAATTATTACAAACCGAAATTGCATTTAGATACAATGTATTGTTGAAAAGCTGAACATACACTAAGTACGTGTGTGGAGCATTACAATTTACAAGTTTTAGCAGAAAATGGTAAGGGGTTGGGTCCCTGGATGTTCCCGTTATTAATCAAAGAGAAACGTGTAATCTTTACAGCACTTTTTTAGGTTGTTTTTAAACAATAGATTGCAACTAAATGTAATTTTGGTTTGTAATACTAAATTATACGAAGGAAGGTAAACCACTAAAAATACACAGTAACACTCAATGTTCAGAGCAAAATTATAGTATAATACAATATTTTGAAGTGTTACTGTGTATGTTTGAGTGGTTTACATACCTTTGTATTATTCATTAAGTATTACAAACCGAAATTACATTAAGTTGCAATCTATAGTTGAAAGACAATCTACAATAAGTGCTTAAAGTTTGTACGTTTCTCTCTCATTATAACAAGAACATCTAGGGACCTAGCACGTTACCATCTTCTTGTACAACATGTAAATTGTAATGCTCTACACACGCACTTATTGTAGGTTAAGCTTTTCAGCAATACCTACATTGTAACTAAATGTAATTTACGTTTGTAATACTTGCTAAGTAAAGCGGAGGAGTGTCAGCTATTCAAACATACACAGTAACACTTTAAAATATTCTTTTAACATTAAAAACCTGCACCAAGTACTGAACTCCCTTATGTACGTTATGACAACTTGGTTTGTTTTGATCCAGGATCTAAACTAAATGTAATTTCGGTTTGTAATACTTGTAAACAAAAACAAAGGAGTGTAAGCTACCCAAATAAGCAGAGTAACACTTCTAAATATTCTTTTAAAGTCACAAAATTGCACCTAACACTGAGGTACGTTAGGCACGTTATGACAACTCAGTTTGTCAGGATCCAGGACTTTGAGACGTACTGCAGAAAAATAGTCGTCATTACGTCAGCACTAATATAGCGTATTCTATTTATTTCCCATTTATTGTTTTATGTATCCTTTTCATTTTGAGTCAAGATTGCTTGCTATATTCTTAGGCGAGGTTTGTTTTCTAAGGAATATTAAAAAGATGGATTTAGTTCTTTTCTTACCTCACAATTCCTGAGTTCTTTAACCAAAGGACTTTCATACATCAATCTCTCATAGTCCTCTTCACTGAACATATAACCGCGCTCGACGTCTTCCTCATCCGTGGACGAAAGGATCAGCTCTGGAGGGTTGCACAATTTGCTGTTGTCCCTCCTGAAGACGTGTCCCTTTTCTATCGACAGGCCCGACGGAGGATCTGGGGTGTCGTCCCAATATATATTGGTGGGTATCTGTACTTTAGGCACTTTGATTTTGGCCCTCCTCTCGGCGATTAATTTGCGACAGTACATCTCGATGAGCATGATGGGATGGTTGGCCATCTCCGGTGGGGCGTTGTCTATGGGTATTTTTCCTGTGAGGACTAGGTTCTTCACTCTTTCCATTTCTTCAGCCTGAAGATTTGTTATCGCAATTACGTCTGTTTCAAGTGATAACGTATGTTTCGGACTTTATAAAGATCGTTTGTACTTGAATGAGTCATGAAAAATAATGTGTAGAATTAATAAAAACAGGTTTACGAAGATAAGATAAAAAGATAATGTACTCTCGGTTGCAATATTTTTGCAACAACATAAGGGGCAACCCTCTACACTCTAAATTTAGTACCTTGTTCCACTAAACGATGGGGCAAGCACAGTATCCCTATTGAGCAAAAATTCCTGGTTTTAATAGCAATTACCTTCATTTCTAAACGCTTTGAGTCATGCCTATTTAATAAACCGAAATATGTAAAAGGTTAAACTTATTAAAACTTAAAACATTACAATTATTATTATATTATTGATAAAATAATCCACTTAACACCGCGGAATCCGTTAACTTAAGTCAATGAACCAGTTTTTCTTCTCTATTTTAAACTAAAGTCAACTTTGTTATTAGAAGCTACTTTTGTCATCGTAACTAAGTTGATTTTAGCTAATATCAAATTTAAAAAAATAAGCTTTTTGATACTTATATCGAATTGTGGTAAGTCATTTATTTCGGGTACTAAATTTTTCCACGCTTATTATTTTAGCACAGGTTTAATAATAATATATAAAAAGAGGACCGTGGTTGCAACTTGTCAATTTTTAAGGGTAGTGTGTGTATATACGTGTTCTTTGGGACATAACGACAGTAATCTATTGTGATGTCACTAAACGCTGTTCTGCCTTGATTTGTGTTCGATAAATTAATTTAAGTATCCTAATTTGGTATATGTATACAGCGGCGATATTTTGTCGCATAAGTAGAATTACTTCTATGTGGTTATGCAGGGCAACTTATATCTATTTTAACAATCTATATATCCGATAATTGAATATTTAGAAAATTCAGATATTTTTAACAACTTTTAAAGTCCCTAATGTTTCAAAATACACCAAATACGGCAAACAAAATGTAATAAAGTTAAAAAACAAATACACTTTCTCTAACCGCGTGTAAAATAATAGCATAGAAAAACTCTTATACCACCACAAAAGTATTGCTTCGAAATGCGTGTAATAGTATGGCGTGGATGACTACATATAAAGCACATTATTTATAAACAATTGCCGAAACTACAGTACTATAATATTGTAAACATTTTAACTAAAAGGTTTAATATATCGTTCAAATTATTAATCGATAGTATCAACGAATTTGCCATTATTATCGGCGGGATAATTTTGTTTATGTCGAAGAAGGATGTTTCTTGCATGTTAGCATATGTCCATATTTAATAGAATATTTATAGTTAACATTTTTTTAGAAGGTAATAAGGTTTTTAGATTGTTATTACATTCTGTATTATAAGGAGGGGAGATACGTGGAGCTAAATTGAGATGTATAAAAAACGTTTTCTATGTAAAACTTACTGTATACGAATCTTAGTTAAAATTTGAAACAGATGTGCTTAAGAAATCAAATTCAACTGGTGACATTCCTTGACCCATACGAAATTTATTTTCTTAGAGAAAGGATGTGTTTTTGTTAATGTCATTTACGTGCAGTGTAAATTTATGTCTATAAAAATCCTACTAGGACTTTTTGATATTTATACTTGTCAAAACGTTGTTAACGTTAACGTTACTTTAGAATTAGCCAGACCCTGTCATAACGCATATTTTAATGGTACCCGATTAGCAAAATGCAATTACTTGCTTGAAAAAATTCTTTTAAATGTGGTAAATTTTCAATCATTTGGGCTTTCGTTTAAAGTAAATAAATTCATAAATAATCTTAAAAAAACAGTTACAATTTTTAAATATTTTACAATACCATGGAAATCTATAAGTGCAACGTGATAAGTACCAAAACCAGCAAACGTCATTTAACATAGGCATTATAAATATATTTCGAATAAAGGCATAACCAACAAAATTCTCATATTTATATTTTAGATTTTACAAGCAGTAGTAGTGGAAGAGGTGGTGACTTTTGGTAGTGGTAGAAGTAGTGGTAGTGATACTAGTATTTTATTAACTAAAGCAATACAACATAATAATATGTTTTGTTTCAAAATAAAATAGAAAACAAAAGTGAAGTCCAGTAAAATGGAATTCAGTTAATGCTGCTCTTCAAAAAACGAATTTTATATTTAAAAAAACCACTTTCAAAAAGTCGATATAATGTACTAAACAAAATTAAATGTTTCAAAGACATAGTTCTTATAAACAAGCAAGAAGCGCCAAAGGAATTATGTTCGATACGATATATACGATATCGATATATACGTTATCGAAAGAACGTCGGATCCATAATTTTTTGTTGTTTGTCATAAGATGGGCGCTGGAAGCATTCACTCTTATAATAACAATATTTTCGTGGTGGCGAAAGTGTTTAAAAGCTACTCTTTCAAAATGTAATCATATTAAATAGGTTACGAGCGATTCCTAAAAACATTTTACTGTATTTTATCCGCTGTATGTCGTATGCTTGATGTATTACCGTAAAAGTTTTTAGAACTATCTGAAATTTTGTCAATATTCGATTATCCATTCTACAAATATAATTTGCCCTGCATAACCGGATCGTAATAATTCTACTTATTCGATAAAAACATGGCGGCTGTATACATATACCAGATTAGAGTACTTTAACGTGCCAATTTGTCAAACAACTATCAAGAACATTTACTAACGTCACAACACGTATTTTCTTGCAATTAATTGTAATTGGTAAACCCATCGCTCCTCTTTTTCAAATATTATTATTGCATGTATGCTAAGGTAGTGCAATTTAGTATAATATACCTGAAATAAATTAATAAACGACTTACTATCATTCGATGTGTCTAAAAATTAATGGACCTTAAAGTAAGGTAATATGATCGGTTTAGATTCTCGTTACAAAGATGATTTTAACTTAAAATAAAATAGAGATGAAAAACCTGCCCAATGACTTCAATTGACAGATTCCAGTGTAAAATGAATAGCAATAATATACCACTTCATAATGTTTCAAGTTTTATTAACTTGCTACATGTTTTACAAAATAAGGTTGCTTAGTGGTATTAGATTTTGTTCATGCCGACGACGCGACGCCGACCCTTTATGCCTATGAGCATCGCCTGAGCTGGGTTGTTTATATTAAGCAGGTAGTCGTAAAAACAGGTAGATCCGAGGGTAGATCTTACTTGTCATTGAACTCTGCAGATATTCAAATGTTGGATTGCATAAATCGGGAATTGTTGCTCAATAGGGATACTGTGCTTACCCCATCGTTTGGTGGAAAAAGGTACTAAAAATGAGTGTAAGGGTTGCTTGTTATGTTAATATCGATAATATCGTACACGGACCGAAGACAAGGCACTATAGGGTGATTGGCTCATACAATTTTTAATAGTTTTAGGCTGTTTACGTGAGAATTCATTTTTCCATTGGTTTTTGGATTATTTTTAACTAGAAGACCCCCCAAATTACACTTGAACCTGTTTGTGGCAAAAACTAATACCTTTGTTATAATTTACTGCGATGAAAAAATGTTCTTTATCATTTGTTAGCGTTGGCCAGCACACTGTGTTTTCTAAATTAGTATTTAGTCCATAATTTTTTAATAAAATAGAAATAGCTTGCTTCCAAGCTACCTAAATCGAAGGTTCTATTTAAAATAGCGTAAATTCTTCTATCACAACCAACTTAAGAAATGCCATGTCAGTCTGATACAGTTGTGAAACCGCCAGACAAGCTTTGTATCTCTCCGTCAATCATACGCCTACACAATGATGCATTTTAATTAAAAAATTCAATTAAACCGCGGTGTAACGAGACTAAATTAAATCACATTTTACTGCCACCAGCAGAGGTGTAGTTAAAATAATCCTGAAAGGTTAACCGAGAACTGAACCAAGTTTTATTGCTACCAATACCCGGAATTACGTCTGTGCACTACATTTATGTGTTAGTGTTTATCAAAGTTGTTGAATCCATCGGGAAAATACCAAATTGCCCACGCGGTCTATAAAGGATGCACTTTCACACGCGGTGATCAAATCTGTCGGAAAATCGAGTCTGTTAACGTCATTTGTGTAGGCAGTGACTACGCCATATAGACAATAGTGAGCGTGCGAGAATAACGGAAATAATATATAAACAAAACATCGTACAAGGAATAAACACGGTGCAACCTTGGGATTATTTTGACCTAGTTCGGTGCTAAATTTGCAGTGTTTGTTTCTGCTTGCTGTAATTCGGTGTTTGTTGAATAAGCAGTGGCGTACAGGGTAGCGATTGCTACATTATTTATCTTAAACGTTGAAAACTGATCCAGTTTTTCTCTACGTGGATTGAATCTTGAATTAATTCTTGTAAAATAACTTCACCGAGTTAAATGCACAATACATTTATTAAGGTAAAGCGCTTTCGGCTAATATGCCATCGTCAGTACCATTATTATAAATTACAGGAAAAAAATCATAACACTCAAAAATATAAACAAGCAATCTTGACTAAAATGGAAAAAAACTTTCAAACCAGCAACGTAAAAATTAGAAATGTAGAAATTTTTTGTTTGAACGCTAATTTTTACGTTGCTGGTTTTAAAGCGTTTTTCTATTTTTAGTCAAGATTGCTTGTTTAGATTTTTAGTTTCATTTTAAATTTTTGACAGTGCTTCAATTTTTTTTACCTGTAATTACTTCAACAACCAACGGAGTATTGTATCGCGAAAAAAAATTCAAAAATTTTTTTTGCTCATTCGCTTTAAAATGGTCGAAAACGTAAAAAACAAAATTTGAGCAAAAACAAATTTCTTGTTTGTCTGTCTGTGGTTTTGTTTGTGGACACGATAACTTTCGAAAGAACTTGAAATTCGGCAAACGTATAGATCTCAACTACCCAAAGCGACCTATTGTTTTTGGGGCGAAATTGGGGGGTAACCACCCTTTTTGCAAATTTTAATTTTTTTATTATTTTTTTCGTTTTAGTATGTGATTAGTAGTATAACTGCGAGTATTATTTGTCCTTATAAATTTTCGGTGCAGCAAATTGTTTAGAAGATATTAGCAACAAAGCGTCACTTAAAGAAAACTGTTTTTCCTAAATATCTTAGAATATATTTAATATAAGTATTCAAAAATGAAAATACTACCAGATAGGAAATAAAATTTCTCGCAAAAAGGGTCTTAGAAAATTTATCCAAAATTTTGACATTTTCGAAATATTTCCAAAAAACGTATTTTTAGAAAAAATTCTTTATATTGGTCTGCAAAAAAATAACCTTTTCTTTGGCGTGCCGTTTTCAAATCAAATCAAATTTTATTCTCTGGAAAGTGTCCACGCCAACTGAATATCAATGTACGACATTCGTAAAAGTATGTTTGGCTAAATGTCCCTTATATTTTGATCCTTTTGGACCCTTTCGAGAAATCTTACGAGCGCTACTGCCTTAAGTCGCTGGTTTCAGCATCGAACAACACGCAAACCTGTAAACAGAKGCTGCGAACTTAACACCGACAATAKCGATTTCATTTTCCACGAAGTGACGTGATTACGGTTTTGCGAAATAATTAAATKCTCTGATTAAAGCGTCACCTGATAGCGACGGTTAAAATTAACGCCCAAGTACGTTGACAGCATTTTTGGATTGCGCGTTATACATATATATACACACAGTCTGCGGATTAGGAGTTAGGAAAAAAGCTTGCAGGCAATTTAAGTTTTTAATGACGTATCGGCTTTATGTAGCGCGTGGTTTATGAATACAATTTCACAAAGTAAATATTTAAATACTGGTTCAAACGTAGGGTCTGTTTAAACAGGTTTTCAAATGGGTCGACATCAAAATTTTTAATTTAACTCCGAAAGTAAATAATTGAATTTGTATTCGCGTTTTGTTGTGGACACACTTTGGAGAAGGCGTGGCTTTTGAAATTACTCACGTTCTTTTTTCAGTTTTCTAATGTGTCAAAACTTGGCAACGGAAAGTTTTTTAAAAAAATCCGTAGACCATACGAGACAGTTAGTTGAACCAATAATACTTTACCGGTCAAATAATTATTGAATTGAGTTCCAAAAATTACATGATGTTAATGTTCCTCATCGGATTCGAGAGGCTTTACTGCTGAAAATTGAAGAATTTAGAACTTACGACACGGACAAATTAAATAAAATCAATAAATGTCGACAAAAGTGTACTTTTACAATTCAATTTTTTTCTGTAGTGATTTTTTTTTGGTTTTCATACTACATTTGCTCAATTCTTTGTTGAACCAGATAATACTCTCAGGGAACGTTATCTATCAATTTTTTTTAAATTGAGTTTGTCTTAGTTTATGAATGCCTAAATTTTTATTTAGTTTATCTTATTCACCATACAATGAATAATTTAAATACAAATAATTTTTGGTATTACAACTACACAAAAAATTTGAGTGGTTTTTCAGATATTAACTAAAAACCTTAATGTCGCTTTCAGAATAATAACAGTTAGTTACAATTTCGCCATAAGTACTTCACTATTTCTCAAAGCTATTTTGTATCACTATTAAGCAGAGTGCTGTATTTGTTAAGCAATTTCCTTTTTTGGCAGAAGCGTTTCCTTATTGGTCAGATAAATTTCACATTATTATTAAATCATAATGACCGCTGAAAGAAGACTAAATACCAAAATCTTCAATGAGGTACATATTTTTATTATCAGAGTAATGAATGATCGTACTTTGCCATAATTAATCAGAATGGATTTGGCAAACCGGAGTTACTGGAGTCACTTTAAAAGTATTTGGGAGAATCGATATATCAGTACCATATACACTGCTCCACAAAAATATACGTCCACTTGAAAATTTCGTATTTTTTCCAAAAAAGCGTGACATTATACATTTTTTTAATGAAGTAAGTTACTCTGGAGCAAAATATCATATTTCAGACAAAAAGTCGTAAATCCATACAAAATGGCGCCCAAAGACATATGTATACCGCAATTGGCTTGCACAAAAATATACGTCCAGTCAAAGGAAACTGTTAAATTTATTTAATACCGAACAAAATAACAAAAAAATAACTTTTAATAGTCTGTGGCACCTCCGTTGCGCTGTATGACTTGAAATAGACGGTTGTCCATAGACGCAACTAGGCGCCTTAGTAAATCTTCTTCCAGATTGTCCCAGGTGGACAGTATCGCTTCTTTTAATTCTCGTACACTTTGGTATTGGCGATTATGGGCATAAACCCGACGCGCAAGGATTCCCCAAACGTTTTCAATAATATTTAAATCTCGCGAACGCGCTGGCCATTGCACAAGTGGCACTTGCGCGGCGGCGAACCAGTTTAATGTGCTTCTGGACACATGAATCGGCGCGTTGTCTTGCTGGAAACTTAAGGGCACGTCCAGGTGAGCCTCTAGAAATGGCACTAAACAACCCTCTAGCAGTTCCTGATACTCTTCGGAGTTCATCCGGGCCGATGGAAATGCCAAACGCAMTTTTCCGTGGGCGCTAAATGCCGCCCAAACCATCACGGTTCCGCCACCAAAATTGCGCCGGGAAAAAATTCGCGGTTCTTTCCGCAAGTCCCTCCAGTAGGAGTTACATCCATCAGGCCCGTCTAAATTCCATTTTTTCTCATCAGACCAAATAAACTAAATTGAAAATGTGTAAAAATAACGAGGTAGACAGTAAAACTTAAGTGACATTACCAGAGTGAAATCTGTCTGAAGATTTTGCCGCGCGAACTCCAACCGCCGCATTTTGTGAATGTCTGTCAGTGCAGGAGCGGTAAGCATTTTCGATCTTTTAATTACACCACTGTTATGAATAGTACGTCTTACCGTTTCGCGTGACACATTGAGTTCTAGCAGATTTCTTATTTCTGCACAAGAAAGCATCGAGTTTGAAGCAGCAGTCACAACACGTCGTTTTTTTCGGCCGCTAAGTTTCTGTGGCCGCCCAGGCGACTTCTTTGTCCCATATTCGTCAGGGTTCTTCAAAAACGAATTAATGACATCATGACTTCGATTTAGTTTCCTTGCTATCCAGCGATTTGAGCGTCCTTATCCGTGATGAATGAGTATCTCGGTCTTTTCAACCTCAGAAAGTAACTTTCCTCGTGCCATTTTAATATAAAATGACAGGAGGAAACAAAACATTATTGCCGAGCTTGATCATGGCTAGGCCGATCCTTGCGCTCATATTTAGGATACGTATCGCTAATATTAATTTGCCTGAATTGAGTTTTTTAGAACTGGACGTATATTTTTGTGCAGGCCAATTGCGGTATAAACATGTCTTTCAGCGCCATTTTGTATGTACTTACGACTTTTTGTCTGAAATACAATATTTTGCTTCAAAGTAACTCACTGAATTAAAAATATGTATAATGTTACACTTTGTGGACGTGGACGTATATTTTTGTGGAGCAGTGTATATTAATAAGCATGTTGCTGTGAAGTAACTTATGACACGATATAGTTAAAAATGCATGTCTATACTGTGCTGTCTACAYCTCAACCAACTGCAGATAGATCTATTTCGCTGTCATTACAGCTCATCAGTGCAGTTTAGGTCTAGTGTAGACAACACGGCATAGAACTGGTTTCGCTTATATACCAAAGCAATGGTATGATGAAAGTAAGAATTTAGGATGGCAATGCCATCTGTCAGCCTTACACTGACATGATGATAAAGCCACCTAGCTGCCTTAACGGGTACTACTTCCTAAAGGAAGTGACCTGTAGCCTGACGGATTGGCATGCAACTGCATACTTCAATTTGACAGTTCTATGCCGTGCTGTCTACACTAGACTGCACTGATGAGCTGTAATGACAACGAAATAGATCTATCTGCAGTTGGTTGAGGTGTAGACAGCACAGTATAGACATGCATTTTTATGTATGTCGGTTCTTGCTCGCTAGCAAAAAGTGCCGTGGGGGCCTGCTGTCAAATTGAAGTATGCAGTTGCATTCCAATTTGTCAGGCTACAGGTCACTTCCTTTAGGAAGTAGTACCCGTTAAGGCAGCTAGGTGGCTTTGTCATCATGTCAGTGTAATGCTGACAGATGGCATTGCCATCCTAAATTCTTACTGACTCGATATAGTGTTTATAGCTATAGTCTGTAGCGTAAAACGATTAAATTTTTATTCAGTAACACTACCCATTGCTTACAGATCTGATTTCCTACATTCCTATTCAGCTATTGTCTTACGGATTGTTTTTTTACAGTTACCTTTGCAGTCAGCTAGCAGGAAGAATGATCGACCTATGATAGAATATGGGGTGAGTTTTGAGCATATATTTAGAATACCGTTACATTGCTGCAACACCTTTCTGAAATTATAACGCACGACGAGCATTGCCAAGATTATTTTCGACTTATGGAGACACATTTGAGATATGAACAGAACTGAATTAATTAAAAAATAATCCATTGGTCCCGTGTTGCATTAACGTGAAAGTCCAGATACATATGGATATGTCCTTGCATACTATAAAGATAGCCAAGTAATAACTCGTCATCGCTAACGATTCATAATCTACTGCGCGATTAATTGCTCTATTATAAAAGACACACCTCCCTGGTTTTGATCCTTTTCATCATCGAGGCCTCATAGTCTTCCAATATTCTCTGCTGCAACTTCTGCATGTACCCCCTGTCTGTTAGGCTGACTACGTTCGATCCCATCAGCTTTTCCAATTTGGATCTTACGCGCGGGTGGCTGAATCTGAAACGAGAAGATCGTTTGAAGTAACACCGTCCTCGTTTAAAAGGAAGGCGGGATAAATGTGATTTTGAGAGTGCTGTTTATTATATTTATTATAGAGAGATCAGAAGGAAGGTGAGCAATGCGATTGAGGGGTAAGGATTTGAAAATTCGGTGATAAAGTGTTATGCATGACCAGGGGCGGATCCAGAGTTGGATTTGGGGGGGGGGGGAACTACATAATTTTGTACTTTATTTAAGAAATGTGTAAATGCAAACCACAGATTTATTTTTGTTACATATTTCAACATGTATTTCATAGTATCAAATCAATACGTGGAAATACGCTTATTTTCAAATGAATCCTTATAGGCGGGTAAATGAAATTGATTAGCAACTCAAAGTCTTTTTCTTCACAGAGCGTCATTTATGATGGAAATGCGGTAACTTATATATTAAAACATTATCGATAATTTTATTATTAAATGTTCAATTGTTGATTTTTTACGATTTTCGGTGTCTCATTGGAAAAAATGTATAACGTACAACTTTTGGGGGGGAACTCTCCCGCAGTTCCCCCCCGTGGATCCGGCGCTGTGCATGACCGAAACGTTATCTACTTTGCTATTCGGCGATTGTTGTATATTTTAGAACTTGTAAGACTTCTGTCAATGTAAACTTGTTCACGGCTTTGCGAACTTAAATGCAGTATAGTAAATTTTTTATTAAAGCAACTTTACACTCTTTTTAAAGGGCTACAATGGCAGTACTTAAAAAACCGTTTGTAATCTTTCCCTTTTATCCATCTTTCGTGTTGATACAATTCAAAGATAACCGCGTAAACATATTGCTATAAGTTAGTTCGTAATGCCTCGCGTCACGATTGTCGGAAAACGTAAAATTTGAAACATCAATCAGTGAAACAAGCGATTCTACTGTCTAGCTTGTTTTATTCAGGTTTGCAACATATTTAGGTATTTCTGTCATAGGACTGAAAAGATGTTTTTAGCTTTTTCTGTTAAATTAAGTAAAAGTTAATAGTTAACTAAAAGGGATGGGATACATATAATGGTGTAAACGTGACTTACTTAGATAATCTGTAATGATTTATTTATTTATTTATGTAATCAACATGCATTCTTGCCCAATTACAGATTACAATTAAAAAAAAATCAAAATTACATTACAGCACACCCGCATTATACATTTTCGCAAATCACCAAGAACAAAATTAATTGAAATGCAAAAATATTTAACTAAATAAATTGATTTAAACATAAACAGAATTCTTGAAAATCGCAAACGAAACATAAAGGATGTCCAAAAAATCAAGTTTACAAAAACACACATTCTTCTGACGGGAGAGTTCACTGTCAGGTTCGTTCTTCGCTGCTGAATGTAGAATGTATTTTGCGAACGACTATTTATAAGCCGGAACCGCAAGAGAAACTGCACCCAGTACATTAATACAATCACACAAATTATTTGATTTTAAATAGGAAAATTGCGTCATTTAATTTACGGCTTTCACACAATTTCAGAATATTGAAAGTTGCAAATGCACTTACTAGTGAAGCATAAGAAATATCAAAACGGTACTCTCCATGCAATTTATAATATAAAAATCTCAAAAACTTTTTTTGCACTCTTTCAATTTCGTCAATGTAACACATATAATAAGGCGACCATATGATTGAGTAGAATTCCAATAAACTCACATAGGCATTATACAAAACTACAAAAGTGCCAATATCTTGAAAATTATATAAATTTCTAATTATATGCCCTACCCACAATACCTCGAATGTGGCCACTAAATGACAAGTTCTTATCAAATATAACCCCCAAGTCTTTAGCCTCATTTTTTATTTTTAGATTACAGCCATTAATGTTATACAAATATTCAATAACATTTTTTTGTTACTATAAGTTATCGAAAAGCATTTCTCGATGTTCATTTTCAAGCAATTATTCTCACACCAGTTAACCTACGCTGTCCAAAACTTTCTGAAGTAAGATACAGTCTGATATAGTGTTAATTTCTTTATAAAATTTAAAGTCATCCGYAAATAGTTGAGTTTGGGTGGACTTGACAACCCCCGGAAGAGAATTAATCACACACAAACAGCAATGGTCCCAAGTTAGACCCCTGAGGAACATCCGATTTTGTTTCAAATACTTTTGAATTTGACCCCTTGTACACGACTTACTGACGCCTGTCAGATAAGTAAGAAGCAAATAGTGTAAGTAGAGAATAACTTAACCCAAAATAATGCATTTTAATGAGTGTAAAACGTCATGATGCACTGCAGAATCTGTGTATATTGTATCCACTTGACATTTCTTAGTAAATGATTTACATAGCTCTCTGTAAAGTTAATTAAGTTTGTTGTAGTCGGTCGCTTTGGCATAAAACCATGCTGGTTGGCTGATATATGCGATTTAATGTGAAAAAAAATCTGATCATAAATAATCATTTCAAATATTTTACTAGGAACAGACAAAAGTGCAATAGACCTATAGTTTTGAATATTGTTTATGTTACCACTTTTATGAATTGGAAATATTTTTGTCAATTTTCATTTTGAAGGATACGTGTGAGTTTTAAGTATCAAATTAAATATTAGTTGCAAAGGCCAAATTAGTAAATCAGAACAACCTTTAAAAATATATGGCGGAATAGCATCCGGTCCCAAAGATTTCTTCGGTTTTAGTTTCTTAATCGCATTTAATATTTCATTTTAGGTTATTTCTTTAATGTTTAAAGTATTGTTTATAGTAACTTCATCACTGTGTATAATTGCGTCAGTCATATTTGGCATTATCAGACCTATATACAGTTCGAAAATAACTAGCATACAATTCAGCAATGTCCTGAGGAGAGCATGCGTGCACATCTCCGAAGTACATGTCATTATCACCATACTTTAAATTAGTTTTATTATTTTTGACAAAGGACCAGAACATATTTACATTACCTCGAATATCGTTCTCTACACTGCCAACGTATGTCTTGTAAGCAATTTTTATGTTTTTTTTTATTTTGTTTCTTAAGAAACTGTACATTTGCAAATCATAAACATTGCCAGTAGTTTTACTTTTTGTCCTATATCTGTCCTTCCTCTTTATATCCCTTACAATTTCATGTGTAAACCATATTGGATAATGTGGTTTTTTAGTAAAAGTTTTAAGAACACACTCATCAATAACCCCATATAAATTTTTATAAAACATGTCCAACATATCATCGACTTTACAACAATTAGAAAGCGGAAGCCAATCAATTTTTTGTAATTCTCTATACATTTTGAAAAAATCAGCCTCTTATAGTTGTATTTAGGTTCACTTTTGGTGAAATTTTTACTCACTATTACATTTATATTAAAATACAGCACATTTTCAGACTTTAATACATTTATTTTTACATTKGAAATAACTAGGTCTAATATTGTATTGTTATGGTTGCGAATTAAGTTATATTGTCTTAAGTTAAACATTTCCAGAAAATTCTGAAGGTATCTATCTTTAAGTGATGATATACTATTGTTAAATCTAGGCAAGTTAAAATCCCCAATTATTATCATGTTAGTGTTAGTCATCAAGAAATGCTTTTACGCAGTGTGTACATAATGCATACATTTATGATTTTGCAGTTTACCAACAAACAAGAATTTTAAACCTACAAAAGGATAACCTTGTACGTAGGACTAATCTTATTGTAAATCAATTTTGCCGAACTGCAAGACTGTACATAATAAACATTGTTTTGGTTTTATTTATTATTGTTTCAACATCAGTTTTTCGATTCTACAAGCTACTGGAGTGCTATGCAAAAACTGCTTTATATTCTTTGAAAAGAGTGCTTGTGATTTTACACTTTGGAAATTATGCGGCAAAAAGTTAAAGATACGAGGACCCAGATAGCAAAATGATCTTTGTCCGGCAGATTTCCGGCCGTCGGTGTTCTGACTGAGGTGGTACTGTATCTGGTAAGATAGCTGTGATCTGCAGGTATGAGCTGTTTTTTATTATTAAATTGTCTTGTGCAAACGATTAAAAAGTACAATTGCCTGATATCAAATATTTTTGATTCTTTATACAATCTGTCCGAGGGATGAAACCTGTCCTTATGCATCATAATCTTTAAAAATGCTTTTTGAACAGTCTCTAAATGTTTTAAGTGGCTGTAGTTAGCACTACCCCAAACAAGAATTCCATATCTTAGTCGTGACTCAACTAATCCATAATAAATTGACCGTAAAGCCATTTCATCCAGTATTTGAGACAAGAACTTATATTTATAAAGTAAACTACGAAGCGTTTTAGCCACTTTATTTGTATGGATATCCCAACGCAAATGCGTATCTATATAAACTCCAAGATATTTGATACTGTTTGTCTCATCTATTACTTACTTCGAATTGCCCTGGTTTATAGTCAGTGATGAAAATTCTGGCGTGTTTCTTCTATACAAAGTAAAAAAGATATATTTAGTTTTCGCAAAATTTATGGTAAGCAGCCTTGTATCAAAGAAATTCTTTATATTTATCAAATCATTTTATTACCTGTRTAAACAATTGCTGTATCATCTGCAAAACTAACCATCCTACCTGTGCTTGCCATCAGTAGTAATGAGTTTATATACAGAGAAAAAAGCACAAGTCCCAAAACAGTACCCTGCTTCCTGTCACTTAAGTAWCTTTTTTAATAATGAAAAGACAATCCCCCTAATTCCAATTCTTTCCAGTTCCTCTAAAAGCTTTGTATGACTAACAGTATCAAATGCTTTGGCGAGGTCTAGAAATATCGTAATAACTGGTCTGGACACAAAATACACACAACAGAGAACAAACGAACTTTCCTCCAATCTAAGTAATACCCATAGCACCTTCAATTTTTCAGAAGTCGTTTTCGATTCTAATTCCAAWATGTTGGTTTTATTCGAAAGAAATGTGTGCCTAGTGAGAACTATGAAACTACCAAACACTAATGCGTGAAACTTCCTCCTTGTGTTATCTTACAGATGTGCTCAAGCCATTCGCTATCGATTAAGTGCAAAAAAGGGGTGCATTTAAACAGATTTACCCTTTCCAACGTTCGGTATCTAATCCAGTGCACTCGGGTGTAAAATACAACACCTGCAACCGCAGAAATCGAATATTGCACAGAGCCTGTCGACGTATATAACGTCACAAAACAAACCGTGGTAACACCGCACTCTATAATATTGCGAGGTCGCTATATTTGGCCACATAGTGGGGGTGCGGCCAAGTTTAACCCCGATGGCGGAAGTTATTTTTAAAATGCCACAAGTTTTCGCATAGACGAAAAGGCTGATCGATATCGGCTTAATTAAATGCGTGTAGAAAAGATCGAACTGTAACAAGTAATTAGAAATGGCATGGTGATATCTACTGCCTATATAAAACACCAAAATTTTCCGGAATTATTACAAGAACATGTGTATAAGCAGCTGAAGAGAGATTTTTTTGTCTTTTTAAGAATTGCTTCCAAAGTTCTTCCTCTTACTGCTGTACTTTGCTGCCCTTTTTCCTCTTACTTGAGGTCTGTCTTCTTCAGTGACTCTGTCCACTGTCATTTCTAGTCTTCCATCCAATCGCCTTTATTTCTAGCTCTTCTCTGATTTTATCATTTTTAATTATCTCTCGTCTTGAATATTTTTCATATTAATTTCATCTCCGTCTATAATTTTTTGTCTTCTTGTTTATTGCCCTTTTAAGTTACGAGGCATGTTTTTTAAGTAAGTACCGTTTTGCGAGTCCGCCGCCGCAGCACTATGGTCGGCGTTCCGCGCATGCGCGCTGGTTACCTACATCTCTTATCTACGCACTGACGCCATTACATTTTGATTCTTCATTGTATACGTTGTTTGCTGAGTGTTTAAGATGCCTCCGACAATCGTAAGTCCCGCCGATTGTGAAGTACGGCCTGTTATACGATTTCTTAGTGCTAAAGGCGTAAAACCGATCTACATTCATCGTAAGATCTGTGAGGTTTACGGACAAAACATTATGAGTGATGGAATGGTAAGGAAATGGGTGAGAGCATTTAAAGATGGCCGCACAAATGTGCATGATGAAGAACGGAGTGGGCGTCCTTCGGTCGTTAATGAAGATTTGGTGCAGAAAGTGAACGAAAAGGTGAGAGAAAACAGACGCTTTACAATTTCATCATTGTGCGACTGCTTTCCTCAATATTCTCGTAGTGTTTTGTATCGCATTGTGACCGAGAACTTGAATTACCGGAAATTGTGTTCACGTTGGGTTCCGAAAATGTTGACGGATTTGCAAAAACCCCAACGTTTAGGCAATGCATTGACTTTCCTTGAGCGGTACCACAATGAAGGTGAAGATTTTTAGACCAAATTGTTACTGGTGACGAAACATGGATGGCCTACGTCACACCAGAATCGAAACAACAATCCATGGAATGGCGACATTCATCATCACCCAAAAAAGTGAAGTTTAGGCAAACAATTTCTGCCCGGAAAATCATGTGCACAGTTTTTTGGGACAGAGAAGGAGTATTGCTAGTGGAGTTTCCGCCTCGTAATGAGACAATCAATGCAGCGTCTTATTGTAAGACATTGAACAATCTGCGTCGTGCAATCCAGAACAAAAGACGTGGCAAGTTGAGTAAGGGTATCGTTTTGCTGCATGACAATGCCCGTCCACATGTGGCTAATCGGACCAAAGATCTCATCAAATCTTTTAAATGGGAAACTCTAGATCATCCTCCATACAGCCCTGATCTGGCGCCCAGCGACTACCATTTGTTCCTGCACTTGAAGAAACACCTGGGTGGTCAGCGTCTTCAAGACGATAACGAAGTCGAAACAKTTGTGATACACTGGTTAACAAGTCAGGCGGCAGATTTTATGAGGAGGGTATTCAAAAACTGGTGCCACGTTATGACAAGTGCCTCAATATTCACGGAAATTATGTAGAAAAGTAGATTAAGGTACAGGCTTTCATGTAAGATAAAATTATTGCGATATCTTTGCACGTCTTTTTTTAATTCCAAAACGGTACTTACTTAAAAAACATGCCCCGTATTAATTATTTAACGGAAAAAATCTGTCGATTATAACTATACTGAACAGTTAGGTACCAATACCACAGCACTCTCTACTCCACATTCATCATTTCAGATTACCACCTCCACGGATTCTTCCTCGGGTTGTTTTTAAGCCAAGATTTTCATCCTGAACTAATTGATGTTCCACTAAGCCTAATGGACGTAACGTGGTTTTTGTTAGTCTTGGGGAAATTATGCTGATAGAACGAAAACACTCGAGGAATTGTGAATTAATTTTTGCCACAATGCATTTAGATTAATCCGTTTTACTATGCATGAAATGCCTAACTAGCCTATTAAATTCATGCGAGAACAATTTTCAGAGCGTTGTCTACTAACTCTGAGCAAACGTCGATTTAAAATTAATTGTTACACGCACTAATAATACCCAATTACAGAAAATTAAAAAATACCTGTTTAGAGGTTCACATCCTACAACATAAATTAATTCATTCAAACACTAAGTTAGTATAATAAAGTAACTGTTAATTAACATCACTACTAAGACTATGATGGTCTTCTTATTTTGTTTTGCTCGTATCTCTTGAGTTGCTACTTATCGGGTCTCTGAGTAGATGACAATATTGTCTATTATTAGCACTGAAATTTTTAGTTTCTAGCCCGAACAAATACTTTGTCTCAGATGTCTGAGATATTTTTTGAAAGCGTCCATACACAATCTCCTAAAGATGATATGAATTTCGGGTAAAGCTTATTGAAGTATTTGATGCGCTATTAAAAACAAAGCAATTCCTTTTTACACCAATTTGTTCTCTATATTATTAGTTGAAATAAGTCAAAAAAATAAATAATGAAGATCATATTTTTTTGTTCACAAGCCAAATACTGCTAAATGATTGCAACTCATGCAGAATTCCTTTCAAATTGTTAAACAAAATATCCCTTACAGCATCCAGAAAGCTTTTAAACATGTTCCCTAAAGGAATCTGCAAGCTTTTGAAGAGAATCATTACAAAATTAAACCTTTTAAGCAGAAACAGACCTCTAACTGTGAAATAACATGATGTGGTTGAGAAAGATAGATGATCAAATCTTGACTTAGTAGCTACGAAAATGGATCACTTCCGTATCGTGTTTTATAGAAACCATTGACGATCTGCTAGCACGACCCAATTTCTGATCGCCGCCTCCTCACAGAAAACAAGAAAAAATAAACGCCATCTATCTCAATATCCACCCTCCCTGCGTCCGAATAACCCTTACCCCCGGGGGTTTATCGAGTGTGGCAATCTTCCCTGTAAATATTTGAGTCGGGAATTAGCCCACTCGCAAATTTGCTTAATCCGACCTTTTGCGGTGTTGCCGCGAACTTTTTTCGGTAGGACACGGGAGATTTTTAGACAGCAAATAAAAATCACTGTTTTTTCGTCTCTTATTACAGAATCACGGAGCCATCAAGTCCGGGATTACCCCCGCCGGTGTTACCCGGAATTTCGTGGCGCCCTCTTTCGGCAATTCCGCGAACTCGATTGTGCCGCACGCGCCGGGGTCGCATCAATCATCCCCGAACAGAAGACGTACGGGGTGATTTACCACCTAATGTAGGTTGACTCCAATTAGGGGACGTGTTGTTAAAGAGCTCTGCGCGGCGCGGCGTTTGTTCTGTTTTCCTGGAAAACTGACGCTTCCTGCGGGAAGACACGTGGTTTGAATAGTAAACCGGGATATTCCGGAAGGGTTGTGATGGATGAGGGGGTGGCATTCCTTTGTGGAGCTCGTCCGTGTCGGTTTTATTGCTCTGTGCAATTCTTGGTTTGACTGGTGCTGCCGGTGATGTAAATCGAAACGGTTGCGTCATTTTTAACCTAATTCAGTATAAATCTATTAAAGATATCGGTAAAAGTCTTAAGAGCAAAATTGTTGACAATGTCCCTAAGCTATTTTTGGTACCAATTGACATTTTACGCAGATACAAGGTGTGCTATTTAAAAAAAATGCAAATTGGTGATCGCCATCTTTAATCGAACACCCTATATAGGAAGCTGTGACACAGAAAGAAAGTACTCTCTATACCATACAATTTTTAGCAAGCAGTAATTCGATATTTCTATTAATAAGGTTTTTAGAGACAAAACAACTCAAATTTACACTGTCAATTTTGGTGGAGGCGCCGGGTTTACGTATACGCTATATTAATGTGACGTAGATGTCGGCCATTTTGCTGCGATACGTCAAGATCCCGGATCCAAGCCAACCTACTTAGTTGTCATAATGTGCGTAAACAAATTCAGCGTTTGGTGTAATTTTTTAGTGTTAAAGAGTATTTTAAAGTGTCACTGTGTATGTTTGAGTAGCTTACACTACTTCGCTTTACTTAGCAAGTATTACAAACCAAAATTACATTTAGATACAATGTATTGTTGAAGAGCTGAACATACACTAAGTAGTGTATGGAGCATTACAATTTACAAGTTTTACCAGAAAATTGTAATGGGTTAGGTCCCTGGATGTTCCCGTTATAATGAGAGAGAAAGTGTAATCTTTACAGCACTTCTTTTAGGTTGTTTTTAAACAATAGATTGCAACTAAATGTAATTTTGCTTTGTAATACTAAATTATATAAAGGAACGTAAACCACTAAAAATACACAGTAACACTCAATGCTCAGAGCAAAATTATAGTATAATACAATATTTTGAAGTGCTACTGTGTATGTTTGAGTGGTTTACGTACCTTTGTATTAGTCATTAAGTGTTACAAACCGAAATTACGTTAAGTTGCAATCTATTGTTGAAAGACAATCTAAAATAAGTGCTTAAAGTTTATACGTTTCTCTCTCATTATAACTAGAACATCCAGGGACCGAGCACGTTACCATCTTCTGGTACAACATGTAAACTGTAATGCTCTACACACGCACTTATTGTAGGTTAAGCTTTTCAGCAATACCTACATTGTAACTAAACGTAATTTACGTTTGTAATACTTGCTGAGTAAAGCGAAGGAGTGTCAGCTACTCAATCATACACAGTAACACTTTAAAATATTCTTTTAACACTACAAAATTGCACCAAACGCTGAACTTCCTTATGCACGTTATGGCAGCTTGGTTTGTTTTGATCCAGGATCTAAACTAAATGTAATTTCGGTTTGTAATACTTGTGAAGCAAAACGATGGAGTGGAAGCTACTCAAATAAGCACAGTAACACTTCTAAATATTCTTTTAAAGCCACAAAATTGTTCCTAACACTGAGGTCCGTTACGTACGTTATGACAACTCGGTTTGTTAGGATCCCAGGACTTTGATGTACCGCAGAAAAATGACCGTTATTACGTCAGCGTATTATGTATACGGGAATAACATAACTGATGTGGATACGCCTTTTTTGATTACAGGGAGTGATAGAGAGCATTTTAATTGTGTTTGTCTTTACATTGAAGTATTTCTTTCCTCTTTCCGACCTTTGTTAACAGAATCACATCCCCCCTTTAGTACTTTTAAATCTCTTAACCGAAGAATTACCTCCTTAAACTGGAGACCGTCCAATTTGAAACCATCTTTGACTGGATTTGCAGCGTGAATAAAGGGTACCTTTCGTGACAAGAACGTTTTGGGGGTAGGTGGGTGACTGGAGGGGTTAGAAACACCACCCTCACGCCGTACCTTTGCACGGAGACACCGGAAGCTTAGAGATGGGAAGGATATAGGACGCGAACCGCATATTCTTCTTGCAAAAATATTGCAAATTGCTGAGGGTACCAAAGTTGTTTATTTTAATAATTCCTTGTGAAATATGAATGCCAGTTTTGGGGTAAATTTAGTCAAGTTGTGGTATTTTTACGGTGGGAATAAATTTTGGCACATTCCACACAAATGGTGAAACCTGATTAAGGGCAAAAGGGATACCAAAGAATATTTCGAAATTTTATCTAAGATCATCTCGTATACTATGAATATTGATTGCGAGACTTATCGATCTTTTATAAAATGCAAAAAGAATAGTCGTGACATTTTCCAAGCTAGGAAATCCTCCCATCTCTCTTATCACCACTACACGCAATCAGTATGAACAATACAGCGAGTAAATTCGGAGATCGAACACACCATCATCGGCATTTACATCTTAATCTGACGAGATCTGGCGCCACAAGATTGAAGTAATTAACTAAAAACTTATAAACGGGCCTTGATTAAGATTCTATGTAATTCATGAATAATTAGAGAACAAGGTGGCTAGCGGTGTAAATTGTTGTGTTTCAGATTTTATCATGGACATGTGGTCTTACTGTATATAAGAAAAACGAGTATCGCAAAAAATGCCACCCCATACCAGTTTTGTTAAGTAGTACATATTATATTATAGTGTCTTTAGACCTTAAAATTGAATTTGACAACAAAGTGATGTCAGTTTTTGTGAATATCAGGTAACCATATCTAACGATTGTCAATAATGATTTAGGTCAAAATTTTGCAGTTACAATTGTACTTGTTTTTTTTTCACAAAAAAATGTCCTCGTTTTTTAAGATGTCTCTAGCAATCTAACAAAACCTTTCTTACTGAATAGTGTAAAATTTTGTAGTCTTAAACAGTGGCAAGGGAGAAGTAACTGTAGTTAGGGAAAAAGCACAATATAAACAAAAAATGATGTTTTTTATGGTTTTGCTGAATGATCCAACTGGTTACAATTCAAACAAAATGTAATGACTTCACCAACAACTAGAAAGAAGTACAGCATCAGCCAGAGAACAAGCAAAAAAACGTAAAATTTATAATCGAGCGAGTCAAAAAATTTATAGAAATCCAAAATACATACGTCCGAGCTATGGTCTGATGAGGCCTAGATGCTATACTCTGTGTTCAAACTGTACTATTAAAAAAATTCAAATTGTGTTCGCCACTGTTATATCGGACACCCCATATTAAAAGATAACACATAAAAACAAAGTACTCACTACATTATACAATTTTCAGCAAGCAGCGATTTGATGTATCTACTAATAAGATTTTTAGAAGCAAAACATTTGAATATGCATTGTCAATTTTGGTGGAGGCGCCGGGTTTACGTGTTTAGGATACAGGAATAACATTATTAGTGCCAATACGACTTTTTTGAATACAGGACATGAAAGAGCGTCAAATTTCGAATATTTTCGTATAAATTCAGAATTCAGAAAGAGTATGAACAATTGTATTTGTTTTTTTACAAAAAATTGTCCTTATTTTTTAAGATGTCTCTCACAATTAGTAAACTGACTAATAAAACCTTGTTTACATTCAATGCTAGCACTATGGTCCAAAAGGTTCTTTGATGAATGACCCTGCAGTGCTGACATTCACTTTCAAGTTATCGCATTTTACTTCAACTTAATTTTCTCATCGATAATTGGATAGCATTCAATCTTAGGACCTTCCAAGCCAATACTTGAGCGAACTGCGTTACCGTGTACTATTTCTCTTCCTGTACACGAACAGACGTAATCAACAAAGACCTTCGTACATAACTTTAAACTGGATGCGGCGTACAGGATTAGCCCCAGTTATTATACCAACCCTGACTCAGTTATTAACCCAGTTGTGGCATCGAATGATGCTCGACCTGTTTCTCACCACATCCAGTCGTCTAATTAAGCTTACTTCTAAACTTTAAACTAAACTACGCCACCACCATTTCCTATTTCGGAGTCCACGTGTGTACCAGACAACAAAGAGAGTTAGTTTGGTACGTGCCAGTTGTGGAAATCGAATTTAACACATTCTATTAATCAGACGCGCTTTGATATGTGAAGTGCTTTGTTGGAATCGTCGGGGGTGTAATAGTTTTGCGAAGTGGGGAGGTGTAGAGCTGGTAATATATAAGGAATCAATTTTGACCGGGTCAAAAGAGGACTTTTTCCGCTTCAACCCCTCACGTATTAGAAAGAAATTCAAAAGCTTAATATGTGATTGATACGCCAAGGAGAGTCTGAACTACGTTTTCTTACAAATTAACGTAGCATTGATAATTTGATCACAGTGGGTTGTTGGAAACATACTATTTGTAAACATAAAAATGTAAGAATGAAAAACGTACTCTAAACTTGACTTTTATTTTAGAGGTCAGAATAAATATAAATTGTCATTTATTTTCTGGGCTCTTATGGCTCGTTTCCGGCCTGGCTAACAGTCGAATATATGGGGAACAACGTCGTCCTTTATTATAACATTTCCCTCTATCAACATAAAACGCATATAATTTTTCATATTCTCTTCAAGCTATAACAAAATGGAAACTGAATGGTAAACTCTTATAACCCCAAAAAGAATAATAAAACTTACAGTAAGAATTAAGATTGATCTTCACAACAGAAAAACAAAATTTTTCATACGTTGATAATCTCGGGGAAAGGTTACAAAAATTTTGTTAGCTCTACTGACTGAAGTACTTTTATAACCATGTACAAAGCAACACTTGTTTTGTTTTCCATACATAATAGATGCTTGTTAAACTACACAAATCACTTTTTGGAGCGACCTCTTACACCGTCCTTTCAATAAACACCACACAAAAGCTTTTCCAATACAAGAATGATACTACACCATTAAACAGCACGCTCATCGGTAATGTTTACATGACACTTGACGTCACGAGTTGAATAACCTTGGATAGAAGCGTTTTGGCGGTGACTCCTAAGATTCGAATTTCAGACCTGAAATTCTCTACCTACAAATATTTTTTGTTTTTTAACATGGCGTACGATATATATGCACTTCAAGATTCATTATACGTAATTTTCAAAAAAGTGATAATAGCCAATTGTCACTCTGTGATCACAATCTTGGTAACGATTGAGTATTTTATAAACATGTGATCACCACGCTTATATTGAACACCCTTTGTAAAAAGCTGTGACGTAAAAAGAAAGTACTCACTATACCATAAAATTTCCAGCAAGCAGCGATTCGATATCTCTAGTAACAGTTTTTAGAGGCAAAGGCATTTGAATATACACTGTCAATTTTGGTGGAGGCGCCGGGTTTACATATTGTGTATTCGGAAACAAAGTTATTAGTGCCGATCAATATAGTTATTGAGATAATGTCAGATTTTGAACGTTTGGCTACAAAACAATTTAAAGTGCATCGCAGTTTTAGAAGTTATACGACGATGTTAAATGTTAGAACATTTCTTCAGTTCCCAATATCTAGCATGGGTATTTAGATACAAAAGAACTGTGAAGACATTTGTTATAGGTATTTTTATTTTGAATCTAGTGGTGTGCTCAGAATTATTTAGGGATCAAATTTTTGAGCTATAACACAATCTTGCATTTTTGTTTAAATGGAAACTGTTGAAAAGTCCTATCTTGTTAGGTATTGATTGGTTTATTTTTACTAATTCTGGTTTTAACAATTTTCTTTTAATAATTTAATTAGATATTTAATGTTTATATCCATGAGGCTATGGCACAAGAAAACACACAATATAATTTACATTATTAAGTAAAAATTTTAATCCGTTAAAAAAGAAAGAACATGTGCCTATTTGGATATATACATAAGACTCTTAAAGGAGCTCGTGCAGTGTTTTTGTCAGTAATAGGGTGCTATGTAGCTAATGAAAATCTTTATTTATTTGGAGATAAGTATCTGTGCATGGCTTAGCGTCTTATTATTATATTTACATCCAATCTGACGAATAACCTAATATCTCATTAAATTATTACATAAAATTGGAAGATGAATTAAGGTTATGTGTTGGCGAAATGCCCCAGAGAGTTTAATTTAATGTTTAGTAATTTAATAATAGTCTTTCAAAGAATATGAACTATGTTTTTCATACAAAATATTTCAAAATTCACATAATTTCTTGAAGTAGAATGAACTAGTTGAAAGAAAGTGATTGAAGTCATTAAATAGCGAATTTTACATGGAACATATTTCACTGTAAATCATTTTTGTGAAATGGTGATCGTACGACAAAGAGTGTATGATATTCTTAGAAGAGTAGGTATGCGAAGGAAAATCGTTGGATTTGAAGTGGAAGAAATTAGTTTTTCTTGAGAAATTATTGAAAACAAAAAAAACTGAAGTCAGAAGCTGTTGGTAAGGTTGGACAGCCATTAAGAAAACTAGGTCGAGAATWTAAAATATCACATTCATATGTGACTCTTAGAAAACGAAAATCTCTACCCAAATATAGCCAAAAGCAGTTAGAAGAGCAAAGAAATAAACTACGAAAATTGTGTTACACTCATTTAAAACCTTCCAACGATAATTTTATCATCGATAATGAGTCTTATTTCACATTAGATGGCAGTGATGCAGCGGGAAACAACACCTACTATTTTAAGGAGGGTAATGAAGTGCCCAATGATTTTAGTTCTAACTGTACCATACAATTTCCAGTAAACAACGATTAAATATATCTACAATAAAGTTTTTAGAAGCAAAAGAATTTGAATGTACACTGTCAATATTGGTGGAGGCGCTGGGTTTACATGTTAAGTATATGGGAATAACATTATTCGATTAACTTTTCTTAATACTGCTAATTTTTTTGCCCCAGAACAGTTTAAAGTTGTATCGCAGTTATAAAACGATTCGTTTTTTTTTTTGTTTTTTTACAAGTATCTTGAAAATTAAAGAAGATAGAACTTTCACATGCCATACTTTTTGAAATGAGTTTGAAGTTTCAATCTGTACGTAGTAGTTTTCGTTTTTGGTAGAAATGAAAAATGCTGTAATACTTCTAAAGTATACACCATTCCGCCTGGAAGGTCCAGTACATCCACATTTTTTTCGTGCTTTTTCGTGCGACTAGTTTTCTAGCGTGTATGTACAACCAGTAGTGCTGCGTTTAGCACTTACTTGCACTCGACAGGTGGTAGATTGAACACGTCCTTTATCGGTTTGCATTGTTTTTCGTTGGTAATTTCTATCGAACTTTTCTCGGAAACATTCGAAACCTGACTGATGTAATCGGTGACTGATCTGACCTCGTCCTTTTTCGTGACCACCTTGTCCACCCAGTCTTGGACGATGTCATCTTTCGACGACCGCTTCCACTCTCTCCCGATCAGGAGGTCTAGCGTCTCCCAAAAACCCTTGTCGCCGGCCATGAATGTTAATTTGCGACTCGCTCTACACGTGACTTTGAGGTAATTAGCTTTCCGACGCCCTAGCACCGCGACGGCCCGTGAAAACATGCGAGAAGGGGGTAGAAACAAGTGGAGTAAGTGCGATGAACTTCGTTTATCGGCACAACCGGCGAAGCCTAGCAACGTGTAGGAGGTTTTTTCGAACGCTTAGCGCGTAGTATCGTAGGGAGGGTTGGGCTTCAAGGAAACGATGGTTTGCCTTCATTTGTCAAAATGTGTACTGGTTTCTGGGGCAACAGCTTTTATTTTTCACCATAACAGAAGGCTAACTTGCATTTGATGTACCTACGCTTTCTACAGACGCTTATAGGCGCAGGAGCACCTCAGGGCTCGCTCCTGGGGCCACTCTTTTTGTTAGTCTCCGTGAATGCCCTACTGCAGTTTTTTTATCCACCGACCAAGTTTTTTGTATTAATATTCCATTCACACGTCTAATTTTAATTTTCATTACGGTTTCTGAACCGCTTTCCTGCTTCCTCAACTATTTCTTAATTCAACACTTACTAGTTCAAAGGTTTATCAGTTGTTTAAGCACTAAATTATGTTTCTTTAATGGAGTATATCGAGTTTTATTTAATTTTTGTAAAGAGCATAAAAAGAGAGGAAAACCTGCAGTTGAATTAAAACTTTTTAAGGGCACTTTTGCTTCTAATACCAGCGCGTAGCTTCCCTGTTCATCAGCCGACGTTTTCAATTTTTCTTGCCGTTTTCCACCACAACACGTTTCTTAATTACGAAAAACAACAGCCTGCGCCCCTTCCCCTTCCCCCACTCTTCATTATTGCCAGTAAACGTGACAGTATTCGTTCTCCCACAGGAAAAATGTAATTAGGCACAAGAAGCGGCCCTTTGTAGTGGGTGACGCACAAAAGGAGGGAGTTTGGCTTTAGAATTAACCACCTTTCATGTTATTGTGCGCGTTTAATAATCAACACCTGTAATCGGGACGTGTCACTTTAAAGGGACGAGGTAATAGAATCGTTTTTGTGGATTTGCTCGAAGAAATAATATTGATAATGCAGCGGTTTATCAACAGAAAGAAAATAGTTTTGCAAAAGTTTCTCCGGACAACATTACTCTTTTTTATATCTCTTTTTATTTGGCTTGTTCTAAACACCTAATAAAGCATCTTCCGTTGCAATGAGTCATGCTCAGGATGATAAATACTGAAGGTTATTTTTTTGCTCTTAAATCCTGCCGTTTGGCGATTCCGGAATCAGTAATTCCAAAAGTAGATGTGACTATTTTTTCATTTTTTGCCATAGTGTCCTACACATCAAAGCAAACAAACCGCTAAAGAATGAAAAAAGAGTCGTACCTACTTTAGGAATTATTGGGCTGTACTTTACTAATAGTGCGAAGTTAACAGAAAGTGATTGCATTGTTTCCGAAGCTAGTAACTCCGAAAGAAGGTATTACTCCTTTCATTTTTTGCCATAATGGTCTATACATTAAAAGAAATCAAAAAATAAAGAATGAAAAAGGACTGGTACCTTCTTTATGAGTTATTGAGCTGTATACTTACTAACGGTGTAATACGAATTTCTGTATTTCGTCATTTTCTTTATCACATCAGTGTTTTAATAATTAAGAAGGAATCATACCTACAACCCTCACATTAACTTTATAAATTGATGTTTCAGTACTTAAAAACAGGGGAGCGAACCAATAAGGCAAAACTAAGTACGGCTCATTTTTTATATTTTGTGAGTTGATAGTACCCAGAAATTGATAATAAACGACAGATTATTAATAGTTTTTGCAATTGTGCCCATTTGTTATCATGCGATATAATGTAATACTTCTTGAATGACTTTAAAATGCATGTTTCTGTTAAAAAAATATTTTATGCGTTACATTATCGACATACAGTTATAACACCTCAAACTATTCTTTTGTGATTCTGTATTATTATTATATGGAGACTAGRGRGGCRTGTTTTGCTTGACGCTCGTTCCACACGTGACGTAACTATCAACCGCTTTACGTTTATTTTCAGGCATTGCCATTCGCCACGCAATTCAAGACGAATAAATCGCCTTTCACCGCTCATATTTCACGAAGAAGCTGAAAATGCGAGTCCGCACGCCACCATGATGTCGCCTTATTGATTTAAGAAGCGGTAAACAAGGAATACCAAGCAACAACAATCGTCTCGCGTGTCCGCCAAACTATACCTCTAAAAGTTCCCGCACAGAGGGAAACTGGTTGGGTGACACGCAAAAGGGCCGCCTGCTTGCTGACGAGGAAGATAACTGCGAAACATCAGCGGTGAGTCAAATTTCAAGACGTTACATTGAAAGTCCACTCTTTCGCTTGCAACTTTCTTAATTAAATTCCCCTCAAAAGTTTGGGTAATTATTATGTTTGTTTTAAAAGCTACTTACGCGTATATCACACTGGGCTTGACCCACCATTTCGGTAAATTTTCGTCATCCGGTTCAGTTTTCAACGTAACTTTTTTCTTTTTCGGCTGTTCCTCTGCCATTTTGAATTTAGTACCGTTCGCCCAATTCCGAATTCACTGGTTTTTTCCTGTTTTTTTTGCCGAAATACCGGGACTATTCACGAAAATTTTGACTTGGACGACGGGAATTTTGACACTGACGTGGTTTCGATTTTGACGGTACAAATTCGACGTCATTGCCTTTTCGCGTACCTACAAATCAAAAAAGAAAGCAGCTTTCAGTACAAATTTTGATTAATTTTGAGTGTTAAGGTATTAAGTATTTCTGCGGATAAAGCATTCAATCTGGCAACGCTGAGCGTCGGTATCGCAGATACCTGTTGCATCATTATGAAGGGCGCCAAGGAAGCCGGATCCACACTAGGCAGACTATATTGAGTGTCATTTCTCTTTTAAACAAACCAGATTAACGTTTTTATAACGCATTGAAGTGTTAACATTAAAAAAAAATCATCCAAACGATGTATGCAATTATGCAAATCTATTCTTGTATGATGGTATCATCAGAACGACTGGAAAAAAGGAATCGTTTCGCACTGTTTTTAAATACTATTGAACTGAAAGTGATGGTAGTGTTTGGCTGTAAATACAAATTTTATTTTCGTTAAAACATTTGTATTAAGCCTACCTTTTACTCGCCTGTGTGATTCAGGCTTTTCAATGACAGTTCTTGTAAATTGCGCAGCTAACTTCACGCGTTCACTTTAACCTCACAATTTGACGTTGCACGTAAGCAGTTGAATACCATCAGATCGAGCATATTTAGCTGGTTTTTCTTCGACGATTGCAACGTATTTGGCATATTTTCAGTAATAATGAGGCTAAAGGGAAAGCCGAAAGAATCCTCGAAAGAAAGGAAACAGAGAAAAAAGGAATTTGCCGAAACTAAACGCCAAGTGTTGACGATAGCATTGCCGACGCTCGTTGTTGTTTTTATATTTATTGTGGCATATGTGTACGTCAAAACGAGACCAAAAATTACATTCGACTGACAGACTGAGTTGTGCGTTGTTATGTTCAGAGTTTTATATATTTTCTTACAAATAAAGCTAGTTTAAGTATGTACTACGTGTTTGAGATTGCTTTGCAGGTAATTATGTGATGACTGCCCATATTTTATCTATAGTTAATGTTTGTGCTGAAGAAGATACATTAGAATGAGTTATTAACATTTACGCCGCTATCCAGTAACAGTAAATCAGCCGCATTGTTCATTATTTAAATCGTTGTCGACAATTTATTGATGCTTTCTACTAGCAAAACTAGAACATTTGATCACAATTCTACATGAGATACTGCAGCAGCACAGCTGTCGGCAGACTTAAGCATGGTTTAGTTACCACATTCTATATTATCAGATGGGTACATAGGACATAACTAGGAAATAACAACAAAAATTTGTAAAACAGAACATTTTAAATTTGTTTTCTACAGAAGATTACACCACATCAGAAAAAGCTTAGTTAAATCTAAAACCAGTCAAGACTAGTAAATGAATTTGTTTCAAATTTACAAAAAAATGCTTATGAATTTCTTGTGTTCAGTGGATATTATTAAAAAAGAAGTTGCGTAGTGGAAGAGCAAATCAAAAAATCGTTTCATATTTGTAAATTGTATTGTTAAAAAAAGCAAATAAATAATGTAAATTCAATAAAACATAAAATATTTTGAATTCAATATAAACACAACTCATAATAGTGGCATTACATCTGACAGAGTAAAAAATGTTAACCACTTTTCCAAGAGACTTAATATCATTTACATTCATTTATATTAAAGAGATTATAATCCCTTGCAACACAAACTGTACCTATATCTACTTTATTTAAGTTAGTGGTAAACCACTTTTGGCTGATAAATAAAGTGGACATAAGCTTTGTGATTATATTTTATTGGGTTTACAGAACAAGAACAGTTTTAAACAATATTCTATACAAATTAATTTTAAAGCCTAATTTATGCTGTATTAACAGATGCACTGTTCAGTCTGTGAGACCCATTGTTACCTCTGAAAGTTCATAATCCCCACTTTTTGGTATTTGATGAGACAGAGCGAACAGAACAGAGAACAGTTGCAGACAAGTTCTTTAAAAAAAATATTATGCAATTTTAAATTTGTGTATGCCTGTTTATAAATTCACTATTTCGTAAAATCAAAATATGTTCGATAAATCCCAACTAAGTTGAATAAAACTAGGTCGGAATTACATCTTTAGGTTGCGGCAAGTTGTCAGAGATTACTCCAATGCTTTTATTTCATTGCGATGTAAAACAAATCTTTTTGTTCTCTCTTTTGCTAGGTTACTATGCCACTGCATACATTGCTAACGGAAATCAATTGAAAACCCCACAGGTAATAAGAATGTTCCCCCAAGACAAACGTCAGTTTTGCATTTTGCATCCAAGGCGATTTAGTGAGCAGTAGGTCCATAAACTTAATCAGCTCCACACCATATTTTACTTTCGCCACCAGCACATGTACATCAGTACGCAACTCCCAGTAATGTGATTACTTCTTCGCAGGTGCCTCGTACGAATTTTTCAAATGCTCCCTTAGTCAGCATCTTCGAATGATCCTTGAAATAGCTAGCAAGCTGCGTTAAAAAACATCATTGACTTTTAATTCCACGAATTCTGGTATAAACATAACGAGGTTATTTTTACTTAAAAGTCTTGTCCTCATCATAAAAATGTATTTCCTAACCTAGTGGATTCGGAAAAGTAGTTATTTTCGGTAGACGCATTCGGCTCAGTAGTCCCGTCCTGCCGCCATCTCTTATCAATCTTTTAATCTATTATCATCTCAGCATTCAAAACGTCTGTAACAATTAGCGCTATCCGTTACCAATTACATAAACTAACCCGATATCGGTATTAAAGATATCTGCAATTTTGACTTAGCCATCTCTTATCAGTGTAAATAACTAAAATAGAAGTCACCTGTAATTCTTGCTTAGCCTGACATCTGTTGGGGTTTATGTAATTTATGCCTAGTTATAGTTCGGCAATTCGCCACGATAATTACGGTGGCACCATGGTGTATTTTAGGTAAAATTTAAAACCCGATCTTTTGGAACATAAGTTTTTGAAGCAAAGAACATTCAAGACAGAATCACAGAAATGTAAACGTTACTTTTAATTTGTCACGATCGTTTTCATGGTTTCTAACCTTATAGGTTGTGTTTTAATTGAAGCTGGTTACGAAACGGAGCTTTGTTTCCTTGAATCATTATGTTAGTTATACCAGTTCATAAATCCAACACTCGTAAATATTATGAACTTTATATTACAGAAAATATATTTCAGTCATAGAAAGCATGTGGCAGAGATACATAGGTTTCTTATGGTACCCAGTATACATGTCAAGACTATATCACTTATATTGTTAACTTCAGTATAGTTTTATCATTACCGTTAACTTTTTACTAGTATTATAATAATAGGTAGTTCTAATTAGAATAGCTCTTAACTATAGTATTTAATTAGTTTATAGAATAGCTTTCAACAATATTAGTTAAGAATTAGATTGTGTCACTCACTCTTTGTTAACAACAAATTGTATTTCTAGGATGCACGGATTTCTCCGAAGTTTGTGTATCTTTAGACTGCTGACTGTCCTCAATTTTCAAATCACTTTTATTGCTTTAAACTCTTAATTTTAATTGTAATTTTTTTGAGAAGGACAACAAGCAGGGAGGTCACGGTGGATTTTAGCAAATCCTCGGATGTAATTGCGAAAGTTTCTCCATCTTCAGCCTACACGTGCGTAGTAAAAGTTTGGACTACCGGCATCCTCTGGTAAGATAACAAATCGATTTTTGTTATCGAGCCAATGAAGAAAACACTAGATGTAAGTTCTAAGGTACTGCATGGTGGTGTCTGCATGGGAATGAAGCGGCACGAAACGTCACTCCAACAACATTATTAGGAGATGCATAATATGCATAAACAGATATACAACTCACATAAGCATTATTTTTAATGAACTGAAAAATTTAGTATTGGTGATGGAATAATTACTCTTTTTTTCCTATTAACTGTGAATTGAAAAGTTGAGTGATTGTGTAAACTTATTTTCTGCTATGTACATATATACACTATACATTAACAATGTGCGTCCAGAGATTCTTTGGTCCAGAGAATGGCTCATTGCATTGCTAGTCCTGATAAGTACTTAATTGCAATAATTGATAAAATTATCACACAAGTATCAGTACTATTAGGTGTTTAACTAAAAATATTTTTTAACATTTGCTGAAATTAATGGTAGCATCAGAATTAGCAATGTTTATTATAGGGTAGTCATCAGCATTGGTTTCACCACCTTGTTTTTTTTTCTAAATTGGTTCTTCAATATATTTTTTAGCAGCTGTAGAGCACTGTCTCCTACATTATCTACAGTTAGATTATAGAGTTCTTCTCTTTTACATCCTGTGCATACTCCTAGCAATGTAATAAATTATAATTATATTTTACTCCTTTGTAGGTGTCCCTCTTATGAAGTTTTCAAATTCTTCCCTAATTGGCATCTTCGGATGATCCAAATGACAATTTACAGATTGCTTTTAAAAAACTTTTGACTATCTTATGCAGAAGCTGCCAACCTGCTTGCGAATTGTACTTATATTGATGACATTTTGGAGAGCTCATCTTCTGTGGAAGTCGCTCTAAAATTACAGGCTACCATAATAGCCTTTATCTGCCCCTCTACTTTCTAGTCGAGTGATATGTGGTGCTCTTCTTTTAGCGAAAACTATTAAATTTCTTTTAAGTTCTCTCGGAGAATGCTTTCCAGTTAAAGCAAAAAAACTACAGAACGGTCTTATGTGCTGGGTTAAACATACTCAGAAAGTTTATTTTGAAGCAACTACTGCTACTAAATTTTCTAAATCTTTATCTTTCTTGAGCTCCTTCATCGACTCACTAGGCAAATGGAGGGTTGGTGGAAGACTTCAAAATTCTTCTCTCCCGTACTCTTGCTGCTTCCTAAACATAGTCATCTAACTCATTTGTTAATCGACTACTAACACCGATCTTACTTGCATGTTAGTCCTCGAACCCTGCAGTCTTTATTGTGCCGCACTTTTTGGATAGTTGCTGCGTAAGGTGTCATTTGTCAGCGCTTAGATGCTGTCTTACATGTTTTCAACAGAAATCACCTGCTTTACGTCCCACAATGGGAAATCTGTCTTCCTCCAGGGTAACTCGAGGTCGACCATTTCTTAATGTTGGTGTTGATTTTGGGGAGACCCTTCCGTATAAAAGAATTAACTCGTAGAAATGCTAAAATTTTCAAAGCTTGTTTAGCATTATTTATTTGTATGGCGTATGGCTACTAAGGCTGTTCATTTGGAGCTGGTTTTTTGTTGCTCCTTTTTTCCTTTTGCCGTTTTTCCTTGTCTCTCCTGAGCAGACCAGCTAGTTGCACCAAATCTTTCATGGTGTGTACAGGATGAGCAAATAAGAGAGGTGGCCGGTCACTTCTCATAAACCAGTAGCCCTAGAGCTTCGAGGTAAAAAATTTCTTAAGTAAAGTGGCCACGAGAAATTGCTAAAAAATATTTTCGAGTTTGTAAAGTGGCCGCTAGAGGGCGCTGTGGTACCTCCAAATTACAAAATTAATGTTTGTGTCATTTTTAACCTAATAAATGTCTGTGGTATTAAACATTTTTAGATTATTTGGACTAAAATCTACCATTTTTGTTTAAAACATTGTTTTGTTAAATGTCAAATAAAGGAGTGGGGGCGGTTGAATATTAATATAGAAAATCGCTTATATTTTAGGTTTGGCTTTACCGATTTTAACCAACGAGGTTTCATTTTCAAGAGCTTATATGCCTTTATAAAAAGCAATTTTAAGTGTCAAAACATAGTTTGACCGCAAGAGGGCGTTTTTTGAAGTTACTACCTAAATATCAATTTTTCTCGAAATTTTCAAATGCGAAGTTATAAGGCATTTAAAAAATTCGAGAAAAATCGATATTTAGGTAGTAATTTCAGAAAACGCCCTCTTGGCGGTCAACACACAAACTATATTCAGACACTTAAAATTGCTTTTTATAAAGGCACATAAGCTCTTGAAAATGACACCTCGTTGGTTGAAACTGGTCAAGCCAAACCCAAAATATTAGCGGTTCTCTATATTAATATTCACCGCCCCCCCCCCACTCCTTTATTTGACATTTAAGAATAAAATGTTCTCAACAAAAATGGTAAATTTTAGTCCAAACAATCTTAATTGCTGGAAAATATTTTCGAGTTGGTAAAGTGACCACTAGGAGGCGCTATGGCACCTCCAAAGTACAAAGTTAATGTTTATATCATTTTTAGCCTAATAAATGCCTGAGGTTGTTTGGACTGAAATCTATCATTTTTGTTTAGAACATTTATTTGTTAAATGTCAAATAAAGGAGTGGGGGGCGGGTGAATATTAATATAGAAAATCGCTAATATTTCAGGTTTGGCTTGACCGATTTCAACCAACGAGGTGTCATTTTCAAGAGCTTATGTGCCTTTATAAAAAGCTAATTTAAGTGTCAGAACATAGTTTGTGTGTTGACCGCAAGAGGGCTTTCTCTGAAATTACTACCTAAAATCGATTTTTCTAGAAATTTTTAAATGGTGCGGTTTCGACCATTTTAATCTATATTCAATTGTTCTTTTAATGAAGTAATTAGACTTATATCTTTGCATTTAATAATTTCGAGAAAAATTGATATTTAGGTAGTAACTTTAGAAAACGCCCTCTTGCGGTCAACACATAAAGAATGTTCTGACACTTAAAATTGCTTTTTATAAGGACACACAAGCTCTTGAAAACGACACCTCGTTGGTTGAAATCATTTGACATTTAACAAAAAACGTTCTAAACAAAAATGGTAGATTTTAGTCCAAACAATCTTAATATGTTTAATACCGCAGACATTTATTAGGCTAAAAATGACACAAACATTAATTTTGTAATTTGGAGGTACCACAGCGCCCTCTAGCGGTCACTTTACAAACTCGAAAATATTTTCCAGCAATTTCTCTTGGCCATTTTACTTAAAAAAATTTTTACCTCAAAGCTCTAGGGCTACTGGTTTATGAGATATGACCGGCCACCTCTCTTATTTGCTCACCCTGTACACTCAAGCTATTAGCTACATTATGTAAGTCCTAATTCTACTTTCTATTCACTTTCCTACGCGACATAAAACTTTTACCTCTTGGTAAAATTTAAGTGGGTCGAAGAAAACATCTTGAAAAGCAGAATCGTAATTAATTTCGGAACTTTTCTATTTTAGGAATGTCAAATGCACTTTGATTCTGTTATTACTTCACAATTTGTAAGCCATTAATTGTACTCAAAATCAGTTTTCTGATTTTAACACCATTTAATTGTAAAACTTCTCACACATTTTTAATTATCAAAATATAAGTTTTTAATGTTGCACCCGTCTCATTAACTAAATCGATTGAACATGTTCCAGGTGCATTCCAAGGAACAAAATTGGCCATTGGGCGTAGATGTTTACAAAAAAAATTCAGGAAGAAAGAAGCAAATTCAGTGTTGTCGAGAGGGTCATCTACAACGAAAACCAATCAGACGATGAGGATAAGCCACAAGTCAACGGTGAGATTTTTACCGAGTTTAAACAAACTGTTGGTAAGTAATTTTTATAACTGTTTAACTTTTCATTTAGCAAATGAAACTAATAATATGCTTTGGGAAAGCTTTATTAGTAATAATAATTATAATCTTTACAGCTCACGTAATGCTGCTGAGTTATGGTTTATACAATTTAGGGTTAAATTTAACTATATCATCTGTATACACTACAACTAGGTCATTGTACGATGCGAAGAATGATTATTCCTGACACAATCAATATAATTAGCTAAAAAATTCGAAATTTACACTTGCATCCTTGCTCTTCTGGAGGTGCAATATAGAAAACAATATTGATAATTTTTGCTTTAATTAAATTTACTTTAGATGTACTAGAAATCTGTTTTCGGTATTTGAAAGAGTGTTAACTGAGCTCACACCTTTTAACATGAAAATTAATATTAACATTGGAAATGCCCAAAATTAATTCTGAAAGTAAAAAAAAATGCATGTCAAAAGGATATGTTAGTTGTTTTTTGGTTCCATAATTCAAAAGGCATTAAGTTTTTGATTTTGAAGATGCTTTTGACGTATAAAGAGCTTGAAGCTGTTGTGGTTTCTGATAATTTATGCTGTTTTTTAATTTTCAGAGACAGAAGGAACGAGAGATGCCCTCAACGGTGATATTTCGGAGGGAGGATGGTCCAGGCAGCCTGCTACGATCGACCTTCTTTGACCACAGCGATTTCTCTGGTTAAGGTGTTCCATCTGCGCTGCACTTCATGCTGAATTCTGCCCTGTGGGAAAATATCATGGACAAATGATTTTACAGACTTTTGCACATTGTTCTGATTATATTTTAAGTGTATCATGGGTTTGTTGATGCAAGAAAGCTAAGCAGTGTTATTTTTTAATGAATGAATTGTAACTTTTCACCTGTAGTAGAATAATTATAATTAAATATACATTATTATTATTTGAGTGTTTTATTTCAGTGTTGAAGCAAGCAAGATTACTTCAAACTTAGAGTACAAAAAAAAGAAATGGTAATATTTCTCCACAGTACAGGCCTCCTTTGCTCTCTATGTTAAAATTCGCAAGCTCCCAGACCCCTCCGAAGCAATTTAGAATTGTTGTTCACAAATCTGAAAAGAGCCCTTTTGGAAAAGTTGCATAAAGGGCTCTAATACTTGCTCAATAGAAAGAGGCCGTGGCCCCACAGGGGGGTGTAGTTGGCATAGGGGGGAGTTTTTCGCAGATTTCGGTGGAAATTATTTTTGTCTCAAAATCGGCATACTGATGTATCTTGAGCTGCAGATTCCAAAACTGCAGTCAGAAATGAGCTAGGACGTCCGGAAATTTATTTTTTGCAAATTGACCCTTCTACTCTAGGTCACTTTTCAGACGAACCGTTGCAGCTAGAGAAAAACTGACACCACTCCGAAATGCAGCAGGTCCACATTAGTAAATGAACATAAAATTAGCGTAATCGGAGACCATGAAATTTCGAGGTGAAAAAACAACAAAGGGGTTAGCCTTTGCTCTTTTGCCGTTTTCGGTGAAAATTATTTTTGGCTCAAAATCGGCATACTGATGTATTTTGAGCTGCTGATTCAAAAAATGCATTCAGAAATGAGCTAGGACGTCGGGAAATTAATTTTTCGTAAATTGAAAGTTCTACTCTAGATCACTTTTCAGACGAACCGTTGCAGCTAGAGAAAAACTGACACCACTCCGAAATGCAGCAGGTCCACATTAGTAAATGAACATAAAATTAGCGTAATCGGAGACCATGAAATTTCGAGGTGAAAAAACAACAAAGGGGTTAGTTAGCCTTTGCTCTTTTGCCGTTTTCGGTGAAAATTATTTTTGGCTCAAAATCGGCATACTGATGTATTTTGAGCTGCTGATTCAAAAAATGCATTCAGAAATGAGCTAGGACGTCGGGAAATTAATTTTTCGTAAATTGAAAGTTCTACTCTAGGTCACTTTTCAGACGAACCGTTGCAGCTAGAGAAAAACTGACACCACTCCGAAATGCAGCAGGTCCACATTAGTAAATGAACATAAAATTAGCGTAATCGGAGACCATGAAGTTTCAATGCGAAAAAACAACAAAGGGGTTAGCCTTTGCTCTTTTGCCGTTTTCGGTGAAAATTATTTTTGGCTCAAAACCGGCATACTGATGTATTTTGAGCTGCTGATTCCAAAAATGCATTCAGAAATGAGCTAGGACGTCAGGAAATTAATTTTTCGTAAATTGAAAATTCTACTCTAGGACACTTTTCAGACGAACCGTTGCAGCTAGAGAAAAACTGACACCACTCCGAAATGCAGCAGGTCCACATTAGTAAATGAACATAAAATTAGCGCAATCGGAGACCATGAAATTTCGAGGTGAAAAAACAACAAAGGGGTTAGCCTTTGCTCTTTTGCCGTTTTCGGTGAAAATTATTTTTGGCTCAAAATCGGCATACTGATGTATTTTGAGCTGCTGATTCCAAAAATGCATTCAGAAATGAGCTAGGACGTCGGGAAATTAATTTTTCGTAAATTGAAAGTTCTACTCTAGGTCACTTTTCAGACGAACCGTTGCAGCTAGAGAAAAACTGACACCACTCCGAAATGCAGCAGGTCCACATTAGTAAATGAACATAAAATTAGCGTAATCGGAGACCATGAAGTTTCAATGCGAAAAAACAACAAAGGGGTTAGCCTTTGCTCTTTTGCCGTTTTCGGTGAAAATTATTTTTGGCTCAAAACCGGCATACTGATGTATTTTGAGCTGCTGATTCCATAAATGCATTCAGAAATGAGCTAGGACGTGGGGAAATTAATTTTTCGTAAATTGAAAATTCTACTCTAGGACACTTTTCAGACGAACCGTTGCAGCTAGAGAAAAACTGACACCACTCCGAAATGCAGCAGGTTCACATTAGTAAATGAACATAAAATTAGCGTAATCGGAGACCATGAAATTTCGAGGTGAAAAAACAACAAAGGGGTTAGTTAGCCTTTGCGCTTTTGCCGTTTTCGGTGAAAATTATTTTTGGCTCAAAACCGGCATACTGATGTATTTTGAGCTGCTGATTCCATAAATGCATTCTGAAATGAGCTAGGACGTGGGGAAATTAATTTTTCGTAAATTGAAAATTCTACTCTAGGACACTTTTCAGACGAACCGTTGCAGCTAGAGAAAAACTGACACCACTCCGAAATGCAGCAGGTCCACATTAGTAAATGAACATAAAATTAGCGTAATCGGAGACCATGAAGTTTCAATGCGAAAAAACAACAAAGGGGTTAGCCTTTGCTCTTTTGCCGTTTTCGGTGAAAATTATTTTTGGCTCAAAACCGGCATACTGATGTATTTTGAGCTGCTGATTCCAAAAATGCATTCAGAAAGGAGCTAGGACGTCGGGAAATTAATTTTTCGTAAATTGAAAATTCTACTCTAGGACACTTTTCAGACGAACCGATGCAGCTAGAGAAAAACTGACACCACTCCGAAATGCAGCAGGTCCACATTAGTAAATGAACATAAAATTAGCGTAATCGGAGACCATGAAATTTCGAGGTGAAAAAACAACAAAGGGGTTAGCCTTTGCTCTTTTGCCGTTTTCGGTGAAAATTATTTTTGGCTCAAAATCGGCATACTGATGTATTTTGAGCTGCTGATTCCAAAAATGCATTCAGAAATGAGCTAGGACGTCGGGAAATTAATTTTTCGTAAATTGAAAGTTCTACTCTAGGTCACTTTTCAGACGAACCGTTGCAGCTAGAGAAAAACTGACACCACTCCGAAATGCAGCAGGTCCACATTAGTAAATGAACATAAAATTAGCGTAATCGGAGACCATGAAGTTTCAATGCGAAAAAACAACAAAGGGGTTAGCCTTTGCTCTTTTGCCGTTTTCGGTGAAAATTATTTTTGGCTCAAAACCGGCATACTGATGTATTTTGAGCTGCTGATTCCATAAATGCATTCAGAAATGAGCTAGGACGTGGGGAAATTAATTTTTCGTAAATTGAAAATTCTACTCTAGGACACTTTTCAGACGAACCGTTGCAGCTAGAGAAAAACTGACACCACTCCGAAATGCAGCAGGTTCCACATTAGTAAATGAACATAAAATTAGCGTAATCGGAGACCATGAAATTTCGAGGTGAAAAAACAACAAAGGGGTTAGTTAGCCTTTGCGCTTTTGCCGTTTTCGGTGAAAATTATTTTTGGCTCAAAACCGGCATACTGATGTATTTTGAGCTGCTGATTCCATAAATGCATTCTGAAATGAGCTAGGACGTGGGGAAATTAATTTTTCGTAAATTGAAAATTCTACTCTAGGACACTTTTCAGACGAACCGTTGCAGCTAGAGAAAAACTGACACCACTCCGAAATGCAGCAGGTCCACATTAGTAAATGAACATAAAATTAGCGTAATCGGAGACCATGAAATTTCGAGGTGAAAAAACAACAAAGGGGTTAGCCTTTGCTCTTTTGCCGTTTTCGGTGAAAATTATTTTTGGCTCAAAATCGGCATACTGATGTATTTTGAGCTGCTGATTCCAAAAAATGCATTCAGAAATGAGCTAGGACGTCGGGAAATTAATTTTTCGTAAATTGAAAGTTCTACTCTAGGTCACTTTTCAGACGAACCGTTGCAGCTAGAGAAAAACTGACACCACTCCGAAATGCAGCAGGTCCACATTAGTAAATGAACATAAAATTAGCGTAATCGGAGACCATGAAGTTTCAATGCGAAAAAACAACAAAGGGGTTAGCCTTTGCTCTTTTGCCGTTTTCGGTGAAAATTATTTTTGGCTCAAAACCGGCATACTGATGTATTTTGAGCTGCTGATTCCAAAAATGCATTCAGAAATGAGCTAGGACGTCGGGAAATTAATTTTTCGTAAATTGAAAATTCTACTCTAGGACACTTTTCAGACGAACCGTTGCAGCTAGAGAAAAACTGACACCACTCCGAAATGCAGCAGGTCCACATTAGTAAATGAACATAAAATTAGCGTAATCGGAGACCATGAAATTTCGAGGTGAAAAAACAACAAAGGGGTTAGCCTTTGCTCTTTTGCCGTTTTCGGTGAAAATTATTTTTGGCTCAAAATCGGCATACTGATGTATTTTGAGCTGCTGATTCCAAAAATGCATTCAGAAATGAGCTAGGACGTCGGGAAATTAATTTTTCGTAAATTGAAAGTTCTACTCTAGGTCACTTTTCAGACGAACCGTTGCAGCTAGAGAAAAACTGACACCACTCCGAAATGCAGCAGGTCCACATTAGTAAATGAACATAAAATTAGCGTAATCGGAGACCATGAAGTTTCAATGCGAAAAAACAACAAAGGGGTTAGCCTTTGCTCTTTTGCCGTTTTCGGTGAAAATTATTTTTGGCTCAAAACCGGCATACTGATGTATTTTGAGCTGCTGATTCCAAAAATGCATTCAGAAATGAGCTAGGACGTCGGGAAATTAATTTTTCGTAAATTGAAATTCTACTCTAGGACACTTTTCAGACGAACCGTTGCAGCTAGAGAAAAACTGACACCACTCCGAAATGCAGCAGGTCCACATTAGTAAATGAACATAAATTAGCGCAATCGGAGACCATGAAATTTTGAGGTGAAAAAACAACAAAGGGGTTAGCCTTTGCTC